>BSBK01002747.1:0-1200000 GCA_027943335.1 Chamaecyparis obtusa | reverse complement strand
TGGCTCATAAGAGCCTCAACCTTCTTTTCAAAAGGCTTAAAGTCCCTCAAAGGATCATAATCCTTGACAAAATATTGTACAAAATCCAGGGTTCTCCTATATACTAGCCACTTCTCCTTCCTGACCTCATGTTCTTGCAAATCAAATTCATTTCTAATTATATCTTCAGGAAAGTGGAAATATGGTCCATGGTAGCACACCTGGGCCTCTTCTTCAACATATCATTATAGAATCCCTCAAGATCGGCAGACCTTGCAACTGATGTAGCCATGTGGTAAGGTTCCAAAACCTTGCTCATGTGTGTCCATCCACCCTTTGTTATCACAAACTAGTGTGCAATGGTGATGGTTTGAAAAATAGAACCCCTACCTTTGTTATCTGTCTCAAGACCTCTGCTATGCCAGCCTTCAAAGGTACTTGGTGTGGCAAAATAAAAGGAGTGCCTCTAAAACCATAACTCTAGACACAGTTGAAACAGGGTATAATATGACATCTCCCCAATTGTGCATTATTTTGATGTCATTTGCAAATTGTTTTAGCCTTAGAAAAGCTAACAATGCCTTTGGGATCCTTGGATTTTCTAAAAAAAATAAGGCCCTAAGTCTAGATGCAAAGCATCTGTCAAAAGTCACAAAAATGGCCTCATTCCTATCCCATGTCATATTTAAATTCCATAATTGGACTGGCATCTCCTCAGGATCCTTTTCCTTCATTAAGTCCATGTCCTTTGCAAAATAATCAGAACCTTTGTAGAGGAACATGTGCATTAATAAGGAATACCATCCAAAAGGTCTATCTACCTTGGACTTCTGAATACCCATTAGCCCATTATGAATTAAATCAACAAGGAGAGGGGCAAAGTCAAATGTAACTGCCAGATATTGGTGCACGATCTAAGCCATTATGAACATGTAATGGATTAGCATCTTTGTTTCTGAATCTTCTCCAAAAATTTGACATAAAGACCAATACATACCCTTTGCTTTCAGATTAACATAATCTAGTTTGATGGGCTCTGGTGTATCCGGTCCCACCACAGTTAACCCTTTAACCCTGTAAAAAAATTCTCTAAGGCCCACTTCTGAGATAATTTCTTTGTGCCTTGTAAACTTCTTTAAGTTCACCAAAATCTATTCTTTCTAGGGCATCTGAAGGCTCACTCAATCGAAACACATCTCTAATCTCTCAGCAGTAATACTAATTAGAGGGTTTCCATTTACATCCCTAACCATTCTTGCAACAGGATCATAATTCTTGGCTACCTGGAGTAAAATATCTGTATCCATAAAAACATTAGGGACTTCCAGTTTCCCTACATCGAATTGTTAGACATTACTACTAGGAGCAATAGCATGTCTCTGTCCAAACCCTACCCTGAATAATACCAAACCAAACACACCAATATTTGCATCCCTCATGTAATTACCCTTATCATATAAACCATCTGCAATTTTGAGACGAGGGTTCTTGGGTACAAGCTCTTTCAACTTAGATGAATCATTTGTAGAATGGTCAAGTTTTTCGAGAAAATCATCACAGACAACCCTTTCTTGATAATCAATTTTACCTTTGAATTCTCTTCGTGGTGCCATCTTAAAACTTAGGGTTTAAAAGGTTACTGTCTTTTAACAAACTTTCTATCTCTGTAAAACCCTAACAATGTCAAACTTCCGAAGCACACAGCACTGAGGAAACAATCTGTCAAGAAATTAACTCACCCAATAATAATTTGCCAAAAAACACAACAAGCTCTGCAATTTCGCTCCACTTAGTCGCTCTGAAAATTTTGTAGCTTTTGAAATTCGAAATGAGTGCCTTATTGATATATGTTCAAGAGAAATTCTGCAATAACTCATCGACAACATGGCCACATGCTTTGCAATTACTTCATCGACATTCAAACCTGCAACTCAACAAGCAAAAACAGCACTTTTCGCAACAAAGAGTGAAGTTTAAAACGGAACCATCGATTTGATCCATCACGACACATCGTGTAGTTCTAAAGAATGAGTCAGCAAACTGTTGACTTCCATGTCATTTTAGTTACCTGCGAAAACATCCAATCAAGAAGTTCCAACTTATCAATACCTGGCAACTGGGACCTACCCTTTACCTTTTAATCGGACTGGACACGTGTTGCACAGGTGTGATCCCGCAATGGCTATCATTCATGAATATTTTGATCGCGGGAACACGCTCGTCGTCCGATCAAAAAGATCCGTTCAAACTTTAACTGCTTTATTGCCCAGTGGGATGTGACATCACCATGTACACCTATCAACCAGGCGCAATGCCTTGATCATTAAACCGCTTGTAGCTTTTCATCAAGGCAAAGCACTCACCGTCACATCAAAAAGGATCTGACATATCTTTATTCTTCATATTAGCTTCAACCTGGGTCCACTGAATGCCACTCGTCGACCTGTTGTGATCTCACGATGACTAATTTCCTTACATCTTTTGTTCATGAGATTACGTCGACTGTTAGATCAACAAGATCTGACGGGTCATTATTTCCCCTTGTACTCCTTTAAAAACCAATCCCACAATCTTCGAATGGACACGTGTTGATAAAGCGCGATCCCTCAAAGATTAAAAGGGCATCATCTTTTGATCCAAGGCAACACGCTCGTCGTCTGATCAAAGAGTATCTGTCCATCCGATGTCATCCTTCTTAGCTTTGACCTTGGCCTCACACTTGTCAGGTCTCATGCAGGCGTGATCCCACAGAGGATAATCTCCTCACAACTTTTCATTGCAAGATTACGCATGCCGCACGATTAAAAGAGACTTGACAAGGTTTAATACATGTCGCAGACTTTAAGAAAAATTAAAACCATCGAGACTTAGGAAACATTATAGGGGGGCGCTAGGTAAAAAGAAATTAAGGGACTTGGTCCCACCCAACGATGACTTAAGACATGTGCAGAAAGGGAACTTAAGTGGCTCGAAAAGGTAATGCGAAAATAGAAACAAGTAGGGTTTTAGGACTTAACTAATTTATTTTTATTTACTTTTGAAACCCTTGGGACAAGATAAACCCTATTTCTTCATACAAGAAGCCGAAAAAGCAATTTTCTTCAAATTTTGTAGCAGTGACAGGAAAATTGGCTAACAGGACCCATGCACACCATCCTTGGAACAACTATTTATACACATATGGGGTCCTTTTGGCAGGCATGAAGAGAGGTTTGAATGAAATTTCTAGAACAGCACTTACAGAACAAAACCCCTGCTGGAGCGACCAGGCTGGGACACAAACCCTAACCTGTTTCTCATACAAACATTTATCTCTGCAATCTCTTAATCAATCCTTTCAAATATTGAATAATTGTGAGCAGAATTCTGAGTTTGGCTCACTGTGGAGAGGCAGCATCAGACACCTCTGACAACATTGAAGGAGATCCAGTTCCAAATTAGACCCAGACGTGAAAAAATTACGATATTAAAGCATAACACTTCATGTTAATCTGTATCAGCTCTATGCAGGAGTAACAAGTAGATGTTACAAAAGTCCATGCCAGAGAATTGGCAATTTAATGGCACAATGCATTCAGATCAGACCTGAATTTCCAGTCAGTTGAAGCAACAAGTTTTGTTTTCCCAGATCCAATGCCTACCAGTGGAGTCAAACAATTAAAAGTTGGAGCTGCAGCAGGATATAGCTGAAGAAACCCTAGCGGACTAGACAAACTGCTGAATAGCATAACCAGTCTGAAATCAGGCCAAACCATAGTATCACGCAGGTGCATCACAGACTTGTCACTGATACATTTAGGAGGTACTATCCCTCCCTGCACAAAGAAATCTGTCATTGCCTATTATGCTACTATTGTCATTTGAGGGCCTACTAATCAAAGACATAGTTGTAATGACATTTGATTTTCTACAGATTAGAATTTTCTGATTAACTGCAGAATTGGAAGTGGTCTGATTTCTTTAGAAGTGAGTGTTTTGATGAGTATTATTGTTACAGATCTAATAGTCCCTACCAGTTTACAGCTTCCTGATTATCATTTAATAAGGTTTAGCAATCATCAACTGCAATGCTTAACCCTGAGGATATAACAATTACCGTTATAAGTTGGCAGTTGATCAGTTGGTTCATTGCTTTGACTGGACTGTGGAGAGTGAGGTGGATGTTGTGGAGGTAGCTCAAGAAACCCTAGCGCACTAAACAAACTGCTTAATACCATAACCAATCTGAAATCAGGCCACATCCTAGGGCATCACCCAGGTGCATAACAAACCTGTCACTCGTGCATTTAGGAGATACTATCCCTCCCTGCACAGAGAAATCCGTCCTTGCCTATTATGCTACTGTTGTAATTTGGGGGCCTACTAATGAAAGACGTTGTAAAGACATTTGATTTTCTACAGATCTGAATTTGCTGCTTAATTGCAGAACTGGTAGTGATAGGATTTCTTTAGAACTGGATTCTTTGATGAGTATTATTGTTACAGATATAATAGTCCCTACCAGTTTACAGTTTTCTGATTATCATTTACTAAGGTTTAACAATCATCGACAGCATTCAATTTATGTGCTAGGATATAAGAATTACTGTTATGAGTTGGAAGTTGATCAGATAGTTCATTGCTTTGACTGGACTGTGGAACTGGAGAGTGAGGTGGATGCCATGGATATAGTTGAAGATACCATGGCGGACTAGATAAACTGCTCAATCCCATAACCAGAATGAAATCAGGACAAACCCCAGTACATCACCCAGGTGCATAACTGTCATGCCCCCAACTAAGTAGCGGTATTACCTTTAGCGTAAATTAACAGAAAATTGTCTTATTTATAAGACATCACAATTTTCAAATCCATAGAAGGCAGCAATCAATGTTAAGGGACACTAATACATTTACAATAGCAATGATTAGTATATATACAAACAGTGCTCATGCTAAAAGAAGCAGTTAATAAATCCAGCCATTAAAATATTTCAAAGATCCCTAAGCAGCGAATAAGAAATGAATAAGACAGTGTTTGGTCTTGAAGAGATGTCATTAAGGATCCGACTTGAAGAGACATTGTTAAGAAAAGTTGTGACCATTCTTTAACAGCAGCAACTTCCAAAAGTTCTCTCTTAATAAGACATGAAGATGTAAAAGGTAGATGACCACGGTGGAGGAAGGCCTCAAAGCAATCAATCCAAGCAACATCGGTACTCATAAAAGAGCAGATCAAACATCAGAGATCAAGCATATAAATTGATCAGATCAGAGATTACCATATATTGCAGATAATAGTGATCTTATCCATCTGTGGTATACAACATGGTGATGTTTTATAGATAATTCCTCACATGAAGAAAACATAATAGTATATTTGATATATAATATCTCTTCTATGGATGTATTTGATATGACAATAAATTTTACTCTCTCATACATAATTAGATTTCCTAATTTATTCATCAAACTGCTGCAAGCAATCATGTGGAGGTGAGGAAAGGAATACAAGGAAGGACAGCTGGTATGAGATCCTCTTCTAAGTACACCACCTCATGATGGATGGATGGTGGCCTGCTATGTGGGGCCAAGGGGAGCAAGATATATTACACCCTTGAGCTTAAATGAGAGGGGTACTCCGGGCACCCTATTGTGGTTTCCCCTCCAACCTCTACAACAGTTGAATGTGGAATGAATTTAAATAAGTCTCAAACATAAGAGGCTGAATAAGGTGGCACAAATAGGGAGAGCAAAGAAAAGCTTTTCCACCAACCAGCCACCTAGGGACAAGAGTGATGGTATATCTGCTCTTGGACTTAGTGTGAGGGCTCCTTCGGCACCCTATCATGTCTCCTCATCCAAGCCCTATTATGGTTGAACTCCAATGATGAATTATAGATATTGCATGATGATTATGAATATGCAAGTGCCATATGTTATTTGTTATTTAACCCTAGTAGAAATGGTTGATTTTATAAATTATATTTTTTATAATTGTCTACATGATTGCAAGATCTCAACCAGGATCTATCTTGCTTAAACATTTTTGGGTAAAGTTATATCTCTAAATATATTACATTTCTTATTTTTATTGAACTTGTGATTCTAGGGCAAAATTTAGGGCAATCTCAAAAAGGGGACATTACAATAACAGACCTGTCACTGATACATTTAGGAGGTCCTATCCCTCCCTGCACAGAGAAATCTGCCATTGCCTATTATGCTACAGATGTAATCTGCGGGCCTACTAATGAAAGACATTGTTGTAAAATCATTTGATATTCAACAGATCTGATTTGCTGATTAACTGCAGAATCAGCAGTGGTCTGTTTTCTTCAGAACTAAGTGCTTTGATGAGTATTATTGTTACAGATCTAGTAGTCACTACCAGTTTACAGTTTCCTGATTATCATTTACTAAGGTTTAACAATCATCGACAGCTTTTAATTGATGTGCTTTGAATTTGGAAATGAAGGCCCAACCCTAGGGATATAAAATTTACTGTTATGAGTTGGCGGTTAATCAGCTGGTTCATTGCTTTGACTGGACCATGGAGAGTGAGGTGGATGTCCTGGAAGAGTTTGGATAAATTAATCCTAGAAAAGCTTCACTGATTGCCCACCCTTCATGGAGGCTCATAGTTGCATATCCAATTTAAGCAAAAATGTCTGGTGGATGCCCTTTACAACATTTTTTATTTCAAATTTAAGTTTAAATTAATTAATACATAATGTTAGTAATTTTTAAAATTAGTCAAGCAACAAGCCTAAGTGGTTAAGTAATTGGGTTCATTGTGGAGACCCATTCTCAAGTCCCCAGCGTGACATCTAAGTTTCATAAAAATGAATATAATCAGGTTAGTTACTGAATTTCACTTTCAGGTATAGCATACCCCAACAATTGAATCTAGGTGCCAAATTCATTAGTTAATATTTTTTTTATTTTTTAATTGGTGGTATATGCCTTGACAAGAGCTATGAACCAGTGATGTCACAAATGGGAGACCTCAGCAGTCAACAATAACACCACAATAGGGGTCTGGACCTTGGTGGCAAGAACCACAATGCCATGATTCATCACACTACGTCATTAATAGCTTAATATTTAAAAATTAATAATACCCTTATTTATAATTTTGTTATTATATATTAACTTTGTTACTACTGTGTAAGGTAAATTGCCATTATTTTACAATAAATACTAGGAAATATGTACATTGTCTGTAACATTCCTGCCTCTAGTAAAATATCAGGAAATCTTACAAAAGTTAGAAGAATCTCATCTCATCTTCTCCTTTCAAAATGAACACTGGAATCCATATGAAATCAAATTTGAATGATCAAAGATAGCAGGCAGGTAAAGACTATTATAATGCCACGGTAAACTTGATTAAAAATTTGAAAGATGGTTGAAATCATAGTTCCCAACTTCCAACACGCATACAACTCAAGAACTAAATGTTTGCAGCATCCTAAAATACAGAATCGCATAAGGATGTATGCTAATACATGGATGACAAATTTTATAAGAGGCAAACAAATCAGTTAAATAAGGAACTCACAAAAAACATATTAGTAAAAGTTCAGGAACTCTCGATGGAAAAACCACAACCAATAATTTGTTACACAAAGGCAGCCAGGCCATAGACAACTGGAAACATCGGCATGGTCAGTAGCTCTGTTCACCAAAGAAATCATTCAAAATAAGAGCTACAGTAATTTAATAGTAATGGAATTCAATATTTTTTGTGTTAGAGAACAACAGAGCATACTTAAAAGACCACAATTCTCTAAAGTTTTATGTGGGGAATATTTTCCAGAGTATACTGCACAGAATTTAGAAAAAACAGGCATGCATGTGAGAAACCAAAATGTTGAATGTGACAAAACATTCTCAGGTTAGAAAAATTTACAGGCGCTAGTATTATATCTTGATTTTTATGATCAAGTTATATTAGTGTTTTAACAATGTTGCTCTAAAGGTGTTATTTCAGCAGCACAGTACAATGCAGTTTCCCCTCAGCAGAGAAGCACACCAGAAGCAGCCTTGGTCTTTGAGAAGATGGGTTAAAATCACAATCAAAAGAAGCAGCAATGATCATAGATTTCACCTCAGTTTCTGTGCAGCAAAGAGATCTGTGTGTGAACATGCAGCAGACTTTAGCATGCATGTGCTATCCTTACTTAGAATTAGAACTATTTTTCCTATTGGTGTGAATAAGGAAGGTCCTCTATCTAGTGTATTTGCTAGTTCCTAGTATGTGATGTCCCCAATTAGTTTCAAGTCGGGCCTTATATTTTCTAGTGTTTCTTTAGATAAACAGTTAAAGTCTTAAACAAACCCTAAGTCAAAATGATAATAAATGCAATTATTTTTAATTTTGCAAAGGCCAACTTATTTGTTGTAACTGTTTCCTTTCTAGCCAACTTTGTGGCAGTTCTCTTTATGGTTGACATAAGGAAGAAATAGTATATATTGGTATTGCTGTTGGAAGCTAGGTCATCGAAGGTTTCTTAATATTCTTGCATTTAAGTTTAAAACTTTAAATGACTGCATTTGGGTTACTAGATGCCAACCCAAGAGTTTGGATCAGGCAGGATGCCCAATCTTGCATTACCCACTCTTGACTGAAGCAGCTACCATTACCCAGCAGCATTAATCACTCAGACAAAAACCTGAGTAATGTATGAGGGGGCATGATTGAACAGCCACAGGGTCAAGGGACAAAGCATCATGCAAAGCTATTATGCAATTCTATTTGCTTTTGTCTTTGACTGAGCAAAGCCTAGTCTTGGCATTCAAGGGAGGAGTTCGTGGAGCCGGTATGACCTTAAAGCCAAGAACCTACACACGGCAGATCAGGGCAAAAGTCAGATAGAGCTAGAGTGTAGTCTGCACATCTATTTGTGCCAATGCGCCATGCTATAATGAAGGAATTTTAATGGACAGCCGCTCTATACTCATTTGGAATCCCAAGTTCTTCCATTCTACTCCATAATTTGTCCGTAGGGAGAGTGTCAAAAGCTTTTTTGAAATCCACAAAGCAACATAAGGCCTCTCCACCTTGGGTATCCCAAACTTGTTCAATGAAGTGTCTAAGAGTGATGCAATGATCAATGGTAGAGTGTTTTGGCCTAAAACCTGCATGCCCTTTTGCCCTCTTACCATCTTTTTCTGTCCAACTATTGATTCTACGTTCTATCATGCTCCCAAATAGTTTTCCAAGAAGAGGACTGAGCATAATAGTACAGCAATTGGAAGTATTATTGATGTCAATCAACACTTTGTATAAAGGAATGACAACACTAGTTGTCCACTTAGTTGGGAAGCTGCTTTGTGTGACACTGCTGAAGATTCTTTTGATGTGTGGCGCCAATGTCTCAACACCCCATTTTAGAAATTCTGCTTGTAACTGTAGTTAAATTTTCACTTTCAGGTTCAATTAGCCTCCGGGTTAGTTGTCAAGATTGGGTCCCAGGTTGTCTTCATTTTTTTTCATCCATGTAGGTACCTTTAGGGAGAAAAGAAGTTATAATGTCTTGGTATCTTAAATATTTCATACAAAAGTCAAATGACCAGACAAAAAAAAAGTGCAAAATAAAGGTATATCTTTATTTCCATATTCTTTTAAGTTTTTAGAGGGAAAAGAAAAGGTAAATTAGATAAGGGATGATTCAATGAAGAAGAGTATCTTCATTAAAGATCAGCAAAAGAATTAAAAAAAAAACCTATCTATGCCTGTAATGAGCATGAACAACATTTCTTTTGATAATGTCAAGATCTCCAATTAAGAAATAGCAACTTCTTTAATAGGAAGGCAAATCTGAGGTAATAGCAGCGTTTTCAATGGAGTGAAGATCCTTTGAACAGCAGATTGCAGGAAGATAATGTCAAATCATCATGATAGGAGCAGCAAAGAGCGGTGTTTTATTTGGAAGAAGGCAGTTTTCAAGGAAGGAATAGCATGCAATAATGAATAGAACAGTGAGTTTGTTGGGAAGAGCAGCACTTTCATGAAGAGGGCAGCAATGGTAGAAGAAAATGGGGAATATTACATGTAATAAAAACAGTATAAGGTAGGGTTTTATGTTTTTTTATAGACCCCATGCTGCCTTATATGTTCCATTGTCCTCTTTCAAGGCCTTCTAGAAGAAGAGGTCATTCAAAAATAAGAGTTATTCATTGTCTGGATGGGATCATTTCATAGAATTTATTTTTCTTCCTTGAGGTTATGACTATTCTAGGATCTTATTCGCTGTCATAAGGATGCCATGACATTCTAAAGTTTCTATGTTCATGTTTTGATGAATCAATATTGATTGCTTTTGGAGGTCATCCTTCCTTTCGTTCCACATATACCAATGATCCTTGAGTGACGACTATTTATCAAGGGTTTGCTGCCATCATAACAACACGGTGAGTTATGAGAATGTATGCAAGTGAACAGTGATAAATTGAGAAAAGAGCAAACATGAAGACAAAGATCAACACAGTTAAAGAGCTGGAGCAGAAAAGGTTATGTAGAAGATAGATAGTGGTCTATGCTTGAAATGCTTCCAAATCCCTATGCATTCAAATGTTAGCAAACCATACATGCAAAGGATGAAATGACAGAGGCGTGTCTGATATGACAGTCATCAAATAACAGTTAAGGACAGCCTAATGCTAGGTATAAAGAGTAGAGCAACCATGACAAGAATGAGTGACAGCCATAAGGTGTTGAAGGTGTGCAACCATTCATGGAAAGGATACAAAGATCATAGAAATATGCAGCAATAACAGTCAATTTTATGGAGATTGTGACTCGACAATATTAATGGCAATGTGCAGCAATAAAATGAAGATAAAAACGGTGATATAAAGAACTCAAGATGCAAAGCTTTGTAATGTCATGTGCAACAAAGGACACTATTATGTATCAATATCAATGGTGCAAAGCACTGAGACTATGAAGAACATAGGTGTAAACCAACAATCAAGGTTAAGAAAGATCAATCATTTTCAAAACAGTGATAGATCATGAAGTTTTTTATTGTCTGACTCTCTCAGACATTTCATGAGCAGCAAGATCGTTTTGGTCAATCAAGGACAAGGAGATCAAAGGCAACAATGATATTCAAAAGAGCAGCTGCTTGCATGAATGATGAATCACAGTAAAAGGACAGATAAGGTAATGATTTAACAGTGACATGAGGTTCATGATCAAGAAAAGATGTTGACCTTGAATGTAGCATTCACTGCTAAAACAATGATATGTTGAAGAGATAAGCATGAAACAATGGCCATGAATTCACTGTTAAACTAGTGAAATGTCATGAAGATCTGAGTACAGATAAACAGTGAATCAATGATGTCAAGGACATTATAAAAGTTATAAAAAATCAGAGCATTCATGTCATGGTGGGTCAAAATAGTGAAAAGAAGGTGCAATTACAATGTATACAGTGAACTTAAACATAAAGTGCAAGCTCTAGCTCACTCATTGTTCAAATGAGTCACTAGGATCATGCAATCAGTTACACATCAGTTGAGACCCAAAAAGTGGAAGTTTTAAGGCAAGTGCAGCGGTTGTATATCAGTTAGAGCTTCTACAAAGGTCTGCCACCACTCAGGGAAACTTTTCAGACCATATTTGACAAGTTTCCTTCATTTTTGCCTTTTGTTTATTGGGTTTTTTTAGAGATGGACGACCCTGAAAACTTCTATAGCAACTTTCTTTTCCTTCTCCCGGATTTCAAGGATCCTGTTTCAGTGTAGGTCCAGTTCTAATTCCAGTCGTGAGAGAAGCCTTTCTATAAAGCATTTGTAATTTATTTTTTCTCCAGTTCTTTCTTTTCTGCCTTTTTACTTCAGCAAGGGCATAATTGTATTGGAAGTCAGATTTCAAAGTGATTTTAAGTTTTAAGAAGCATACTTTCAGACTTGTAACAGAAAAAAGTCTCCTTCATTTTCAATGTAAAGCAGCATCTTCCTTTTCAAATTGTCTTATTCTTACTGATGTTTGTTTAAATTTGATTTAATTTCTCTGGTTTACATGAAAGCCCTTTAGTTTTATCTCATTCGAAGCTTCAGTTCAGTACAAGAAATTTCATGTTTATGCAAATCATAGGTTGTGTTATTGGTTTTCAATTAATTGAAATTGTGAAAATCTCAGATTTTCCTTTACACATGTTGAAACCAGAACTTTCATGTGAAAGCACAGATGTATGGAATGTTATAATTGAGTTGTGAATAAATATGGCTTTATTTGAATAATATTGTGAGTAAGAAAAGCTGTTAGGAGTTCTGAAAGAGTTCTGAAAGTTTGATAATTGCTGTATCACCTTTAAAGCATCCAGATTTTCATTTCAAGTATCTCTTTATCCCCTTGCATTTCAAAGAGTTAGTAGTTTAGGAAATCATCAATGGGAATCAGCCCGTAGTCTAAAAGTCTACTTTCATTATAGGGTACCCACAACTTGAAAGTAGTCCCATTTTTCACAAGTTGGCTAGGTCTAGGCTTATAGCTAGGGTGTGAACCTCAACGATAACAGTAACCTACCAATGTCTTGAGCTTTGCCACTTGCTAACTTCTTTATGCTTTGTTCGATATCTTCCACTAAGAATACCTCGGTTGTGGTGTCATCCATGGGGGATCCACCTTTCTCTTGAGATTGTTCAAAAAGAAGTTTTGCATAATCTAACCCAGTGTTACAATACTCAGACTCCCCTCAGACTCGGAAAGCTGATTTTTGACTCAGACTCAGACTCGGACTCGAACTCGAACTCGACATCTGGACTTGGTTAAAACTCGGCAATGACTCGACAAATTGAAAAACCCAAGGAATTCAAAGATTTTTAAGGATTTAATACTTTCTCTATGCATCATTTAATAAATTAACATTAACGACTAAGTAGTCGATCCTAATTCTGGTTCAGATTCAGATTTGGATTGTGGTCCGGGGATTAGGCAAAAAAAATTTGGGCTAGATTCTGATACCGCAGGTATATATATAGACATTTTCGAATTATATATATATATATATATATATGTATGTATGTATGTATGTATGTATGTATGTATAGATTTATACATGTAACATGTCAATGTTCATTCATCATTGGTTCAAAACTTCAAAGTTCAAACATATAATAATAATAATAATAATAAGTTAGAAGCGTGATTCTCAAAAAATGATAAATCCATAATTGTCAATATATGACTATATCATATTCATACTTTGCAAAAGTCTCAAAATGACGTTACATGCTGAAAATTTAAATCACAAGCCATATTTCATATTTAAAAATTAAAACACTAAACTTAATATCCAATTCCATATTCTTCTTCGTCGTGTTCATCGAAATCAAGGTCAACATTAGGGTTTAAAAGAGTCATATTAGGGTTTAGTTTCACTTTAATTTTAAAAGAAATTAAAAAAAGCAAAGTGGGGCCCATTTTTGGACGCCCAGACCCACGGATTCCCGCAGATCCCGACAAGGCTCCAAAATGGAACCCTCAGGGAATCCAGATTCCATTCTGGAACCCTGTCAGAATCCAAGAGGAATTCAAATCTGATCGCACCAGAACAAGGATCTGGATCCGAGGGTTGCCAGAGGAATCTGGTATCTTAGCTTAAAGACACATTAATTGAGATAAATAGAAGCTACTTTCCACACATACACAAGTTTACATGATCACATAAGTATAAATATGAAATTACAAATTTCTGAAGGAAAATAGTTAAACTAAATAACACATTAGAAATATAAATAATGTCACTGTCAAATGTCTACAATATTCATGGAATATGAAATCCATGGAATCAAAAGTTCAAAACATATACCAAAATAAAAGATAGAGCCTAGAAGACTAAGGCGCAAAGTAAGCTATATCAATGACCAGTCGACCTCGCAACCTTCCTACATGTACGCCTAAGATAGGTCATGGAAGATTCTGTAACCATCTTATTTGCTTATGTCTAAGGCTCAACCTCAGTGACATCCACATCCTCATCCTCAGATTCTTCATTCTCAAGCTCAAGGTCCTCAAATGGGTCTCCTTGCGCTCTAGCCTCCTCTTCTACCATCATGAGAAGAAGTCTCCTTGTGATTCCTATACATTTTTATCTCACGGACTACGTTTGCTCCAACTGATAAATTAGGCGACATTCTCTACAACATCGTAGAGCCCACTACACACCTCATCATCGACCTTGAAATCTAGGCAAAATTGGAACATCAGATTAAGGTAGTGGGCAAGTGCATGTATAGGCCTGTGAAGCAAATTGTGTCATCGTTGATCAATGGCCTCCTATATGAGACCATATTTAGCCTGATTTCCTATGTAAAGAAATCTAATGACCTCTTTCACCCTGTCCATGCCCTCATAAATGTATCCCATTGCAAACTTCTCTCCATCAAAATTTCCTAGGAGAACAATAAGAGGCTCTATGAACTGTGATCATTGTGAAAGTTGAAACATTAAGGTTTAAGTTTTAAGTTTTACTTTCAAAAATGAACAATGAACATAAAAAAGTGTAAACAAAAATGATGAAATGAAATGGAAATGAGAACAAAAAGGAAAATTATCTGCACAATCTCCTTGGCTGGTTGCCAAAAGCCATTCTCAATCCTTGCATTGTTCTTCGCATATGATGATGCAGTCCACTCCTCACTTACAAACATGTGTTTCAAATCGACCTTGGACTAGAGCAAGGATTGCAACATGATAAAATTTGTTGCAAATCCGAGGTCATGAGCCAACTCATTCTTATTTGTGAAATTCCTCATAAGATTGAGGACCCAAGTATGATTATATATGAATTTAAAAATACTCCTTGCATGCTCGACACATGATTTTATCCAAAGAAGTTTGCCAAGAACCTCCAACATGAGGTTCAAGCAATGAGTAGCGCAAGGGGTCCAAAACAAGGTGGGGTGTCTCTCCATAAGAATTTTACCTGCAACAACATAATTGACAGTCCCAACCGGTGCTGAGGGGAGGGGTGAATCAGCACCTATAAAACTTCTTCTCATTTAAATCTAGTGAAATATACTTAAAACTATAAGCAAACCAGATTCAAGCATAAAAGTAGCATCAAGCAATCAATCCACAATGTGACACTAGATTTATCACGTGGAAACCCAAATCGGGTGAAAACCATGGTGTGAGGAGACCTCACAAATTCTACACTCTTCTGAAGTGTGCCCTGTTAGGAGCCTTCCCTGTTAAAGGATTACAATGCACTATTAGATGCGACCTGGTTAAGAGATTTGATACAGTAAGGCCGGTTAGTGTCTGCCTGGTTAGAAGACTTTAAAACACCTGTAAAGATGTCACCCGGTTAAGGGATTTAATACAAGGGACCTATTAAAGTCCACCCCGAATACTAGGATTTAACTATTGTAATTGTTAGAAAACAATAGAAGGATTGACCTTTACAAATGGCTTTGCATAGCCTAATAAGATCTCTGTTATACTCAACTGAGAAACATCACCAGTCACCGCTGGTATGTTCTCCTTTACTGTTTTGCTTTCTCTGCACACTCTTCTCTCTTTTCTCCTCTTTTCTATTCACCTTAGCTTCTTCAGCGTACAGGTTCACTCTTTGCTTTGGCAGAATGAGGGCAACCTATATTCTAGACAGCCACAAGAATATATAGAGTTCTTGCCCTAATTGCACTTCTCATGCATGACTTAATTACAAATCTCCTTCGGATTCATCACCCAGAAGAGTATTAGTTCTCTGAGGAAACATCTGATGCATGCCCTTGCTTTATCTGCTTTATGAAGAAAACAATAGATGCGTGTCAAGCACCTTTCCTTCACATGAGATAACTATGTTTTAAAGCCACAGACTTTGGCTTTAAAACCTTTAAACGCGCCTCAAACCGATCACCATGTTAACTCAAAGTCTTCTGGATTTAGTACAGTAAATCCCAATCAAAGAGTTGGTTAAACAGATAGTTGACTATGACTTCCCCGGTTCATCTTATCATACTGAAGTCTTCACTTGATCGGTTGAGATCTTTATGTTGGGAGCAGGTAATAGTTTTGACTTGTTACCTTTCCTTCCACTGCTTACCGGTTGCACCCTTTCCTCGGTTGCCGATGCACTTTGCTTAGTGACCCGTTGCGCTTGATGAGCAAATATAGTCTCTTCTATAGTGTCGCCGGTTGCCAAACCAGTCTCTTTACATACAGATCCACTACTGGTGTCCTCCTTAGATCCTTAGACCTTAGGTTGAGATGTCAATACACCTCCTTCCTCTTTCCTCTTTTGCCAATCAATGACAATACTTAATTGCCATGTACCGGTAGCAAGCTTACTGGTTACCATCTCTTATTGCCAACAATCTCCCCCTTTGGCATTCATGGCAAAACCTTAATGGGCAATCATATCACCTGTCCACTTGTATCGCTATGCACTACCACTGCCGGTCATCTACTGGTTTATTGCCAAACTATCTCCCCCTTTTGACAATAATGCCAAAGGCTAGTCAGAGAGACTATCTTAATGAAATTTGCTCCCCCTTCGAGCAGCAATCCTTTTCATCACTCCAGATAAGATGAGGTGAAATCCTCTGTTAAAGCATAATGAGCTAATGAACACCTTCGCAAGTTTACTGATGATCATGGAGGGGTATCACCCCTAATTTACCTCTGAGATACTCCGAAGTACTCTTCAGTAATGGCTTTGTGAAGATATCAGCAATCTGTTCTTTTGTGGGAACATACTCCAATCTTACTTCTTTATTTTGTACCAGCTCTCTCAAGTAATGATACTTGATGGCAATGTGCTTTGTCTTGGAGTGCATGACAGGGTTTTTGGATATGTTTATTGCACTTCTACTGTCACAGTAAATTGCAATCAGTTCAGGTATCTGTTCTTGAATCCCTTCCAGTAGTTGTTTGATCCAAATTACCTGTGTGCAATTGATTATTGCAACAATGTATTCAGCTTCTGCTATAGATTGTGAAATACAGTTTTGTTTCTTGCTTGTCCATGACACAATCCTCCCACCGAAAAAGAATGCACCACCACTTGTGCTCTTTTTGTCATCAATATTGCCAGCCCAATCTGCATCAGTGTAAACCTTTACTTGGAAGCCTCCCTTGTGAGGAAACCACAAGCCGTACTCCTCAGTCCCCTTTAGGTATCTGAAATTCTCTTCACTCCTATTAGATGTGTCTCTTTAGGAGTTGCAAAGAATCTTGCTACTATGCCAACTGCATGTGCAATGTCCGGTCTATTGTGTACTGCATACTGTAATTTGCATATCATAGACCGATACAGTGTTTCATTCACTTCTTTTGCATCATCTTCTTTTGACAGCTTTAGGTTAGTTATCATCGATGTAGTTATCATCAGTGTACCAATCGGTTTGGATTCTTCAAGTCCAAAAGTTTTAAGAATTTTTTTACATATTTGGACTGAGAAATGAAGATACTTTCCTTTAGCTGATGGACCTGTAGTCCAATGAAAAAATTTATGGGTCCTATCATAGACATTTCAAATTCTTTCTTCATTTCTTCAGCAAAGGTTTTGCTCATCCTCTCATCTCCTCCAAAGATGATATCATCCACAAAGATTTCAACAATCAAGTTCCCATCTTTTCCAGTCTTGAGATACATGTTGTTGTTGTCCTCGGTTCTTGTGAATCCTATGGTCAGGAGGTATGAGTGCAACCTCTCATACCAAGCGCTTGGAGCTTGTTTTAGCCCATAAAGAGCCTTTTTCAGTTTACAGACCATGCCACCCTTTTGTGTGGGTGTGAAACCTTCACATTGTTCAATGTAAACTTCCTCCTCCAGTATTCCATTGAGGAATGCAGACTTGACATCCATCTAGTATACTTTGAATTTCTTATAAGCAACATAGGCGAGAAGAATTCTTACTCCTAATTTGGCCACAGGTGCAAAAGTTTCTCCATAGTCCAGTCCAGCTTCCTAGGCATATCCTTTGCAGACCAGTCTGGCTTTGTTTCTTATTACTTTTCCCTCTTCATTCAGCTTGTTCCTATAAACCCACTTTGTCACAATGACATTCTTGTCCTGTGGTCTAGGCACAAACACCCATGTATCATTCTTTTCTATTTGTTCAATCTCTTCTTCCATGGCCTTGACCCAATTTTCATCTTCCAGAGCTTCCCTAGTGGTTTTGGGCTCTATTCAGGAGAACAAACAGATATTCTCTCTGGCCTTTTTCCTGGTCAAGACATGTTTGTCACCAATTATATTGTCAGTTGAGTGATATGTGACATACCTTGGGAGAACCGAACTCTATTCCCGGTCGAGATCTTCCGATTGAGCAGTTTCTTCAGCATGATCATGAACTTCTTGTTCATCATCTTGAGTTGATCTGTCAGCTTCAGGTACAGCCTCCTGCTCCAAATGTCTGTTCACGTGTTCTTCTCTTTCATCTTCGGCTGTTACTTCGTTGAACTCAAGAAGATTTCCTTCATTGTGACCTTGCAGGCTGTCATATTCATTATGACCGATCTTAATTGGTTCTAAATATTCATCAACTTTTACATTGATGCTTTCAATTATTTTTCCCGTTCTCTTATTTAGACATCGGTAGGCTTTACTTTTGGTAGAGTAACCCAGAAATATTCCTTCATCACTCTTGGGCTCAAACTTCCCAGAGTACATATCTCTTTTAATGTAACAACTACTACCAAAGATTCTAAAGTATCCTACACTAGGAGTATGATTGAACCATAATTCATAGGGGGTCTTACCGGTTCCTTTCTTGACTTGAACTCGGTTCAGTGTATAGACAGCAGTGCTGATAGCTTCTCTCCAGAAGTGATGAGGAAGATTCTTCTGAATCATTAGGGTTCTTGCACACTCAATCAGCGTCCTATTTCTTCTTTCAGCTACTCCATTTTGCTGAGGAGTCCTAGGTGCGGATAGCTACCTTTTTATGCCATGTTCCTCACAGTAGTGAGTGAATTCACCTCCTCTGTCTGATCTCAGACACTTTAGGCTTTTACCAGTCTCCTTCTCCACTCGAGCCTTGTAGATTTTAAACATGTAAAAAACCTCTGATTTCTCTCTGAGAAAGAGTGTCCACATCATTCTTGAGAAATCATCTACAAAGAGCATGAAGTATCGATCTCTGTAATAGCTCTTTGTTCTCATCGGTCCACACAAATCTGTGTGCACAAGATCTAGAACATTTTCAGCAGAGAAGAATTTACTGCTGAAACTTGTTCCTGTCAATTTTCCTAACTGACAATCTTTACAAACACCTCTGATTGGTTTTGTAATCTCAGGGAGTCCTCTGACTGATTTCTTCTTGCTCACTTTGACAATATTGTCAAAGTTTATGTGGCAGAGCCTCTTGTGCCACAACCAGCTATTGTCTTCTTTGGATACAAGATAAATTTTGTTTGATTTTCCTCTGACTGATGCAATGAGACAGGCTCCTTCCATTGAATCTAGGTAGAACAGATTCCCTTTGCTCTATCTACCAGTTGCAACATGAGCTCCAAATTGATTCTTGACAACACAAGAACCTTGTCTGAATTCCAACAGGAATCCTTTGTTGTTCAGTTGTGCAACGCTCATTAAGTTGTACTTGAGTCCTAACCAGTACACATCTTCACAGACAGCATCATTGCTGAGTGCAATAGAACCTTTACCTTTGATAGCACATGGAGCATTATTTCCAAAGGTTATTGATCCACCATCATTGAGCTTTAAGTTGATGTACTTATTCTTATCACCGGTCATATGGTGAGTGAATCCAATTGTCAATGATCAAATCATCATGCCAATGAGATCTTGCGATAAGTGTCATTTCACTTACCACTGGGCTCTTTTCTGTTATTGCAATAAATGCAATTTCTGGATCTTCAGAGTCTTCAGATTCATTGTCTGTGACTCCTTCTGCAAGGTAGCACTCCTTTGCTTTACTCTTGAACCGGTTGCTCTTGTCTTTGTTATCATTATCCGGACATCTTGTAGCAATATGTCCTATCTTGTTGCAAGAGAAACAATTCAGAGGAAGCTTTCTTTTATACTTCCCTTTTCCTCTGGGAAATCTCCTAGCGATGAGTGCTTCAAACTCATCTTGCTCCATCTCTTCTGAGAGCAGATTCTCAACAAGATTACCAATCTTACCGGTAGAGCAGTTACCGGTTTCTTTTCCCTTTTTGGTGGAAGAGATATTGACAGAGGACTTAAAAGATGCTTCCTGAATGGGTAAGCTATTATCAAAATTACTCAATTCAAATGTAGTCAACTTACCGATTAGGGAGTCTAGATTGACTTGATCTGTGGTCACCGATCTGAGCTCTTGGATGGCAGAGATTTTGATGACATTCTGAGGTCTGAGCATTCTCAGTATTTTGCTAACCACCTCCTCTTCACTGAGTTTTCCTCCAGCGCTTTTGATGGAGTTGATCACTTCTTTGATTCGGTTGTTGTATTGCTCAATGTCTTCTCCTTCATTCATCCTCATGTCATCATACTTTCCTCTGAGGCTCTCAACCTTAGCTCTTTGTACGTTTGGGTCGCCTCCATAAACTAGTTGCAGCTTGGCCCACATCTTGTGAGCAGTTTCCAAGTTTTTAATCTCAGCATAGACATAGTCTGGTAGAGTGTTGGCTATCATATCCATGGCAGTCGTGTGCTCTGTCTTGATCTTTAATTCATCGGGAGTTAGGGTACCAGCAGGTTCACTGTAATCGGTGGTTACATGAGTCCAATATTGATCTCCTGTGGTCTTCATGTACATCATTCTACTGCACCACAAGGTAAAGTTTTCCTTTGAAAACTTTGGTCCTTCCTTTCTCATCATCTTGACTTTTTCTTTATGCGGTTAAGCAGTAAAGAAAAGAAACCAAGGCTCTGATACCAATTGATAGTCCCAACCAGTGCTGAGAGGGGAGGGGTGAATCAGCACCTATAAAACTTATGTTGTTACCTTACCGGTTACTGAGAGCGGGGGGGTGAATCAGTAAATACTAAATCTAATTATTTAATATTTGCAAAACAGATTCTTGAATGCAAAGTAGAAAATCAACAGTCATTCACAACCCTAAACTAAATTACACAGATCTACACAAATATTTGTACGTGGAAACCCTCGTTAGAGAGAAAAAACCACAGTGAGACAGAGCTCACAACTTCACTAGTTTTTAATGAAGGTGCCCTATTAGGAGCATACAAAGCATCGGCTATGGTGCTACCTGGTTAAGGGATTTTACAAAAGATCGTTTAGGATCTAAGCCCTGTTAGGAGCTGCCTGGTTACAGGACTTTAAACATCAAACAAGATGTTACTCTGTTAAGGGATTTTTACAACGAACCGATTAGGTTCACCCTAATATAGGGATTTGAATATTCCTTCACTACTGATAAACGTAATGATCTATTGTGACATTGAATGTCTGATTAGATCATACCTCTGTTCCTTGTTAGCCTGGCTATTGAACTTTGCTACTTTTGTGCAGCGTTTCTCAAAAGATCTCTCTCCTCTGCTCTATGCAATCATCTAATTTCAACAACACATCTTGCGTCCTATGACCTGTATTTATACAAGAGATTCTCCATAATGAAACCCTTAACTCATAGAACCGCCAAGGTGCAAACTCCACAATAAATCATGCAATCAGCAAAAAGCTATGCGCACTGAACTGAAGTTTACCTTGCAAGACATCCGCATGAATTAAAGCTAACTCCTGTTAAAAAGCTAAATCCACTTCTAAGCGGTGGATGTCCCGTATAATCCTACTTTTAACTCAAACTGATCCATTAAACCCGGTGCGGATCTTTAGGCTGCTTTAGACCGGTGTGACCTTATATCCGGTTCAACTTATGCATACTGAGACCGGTGTGTGTCCTTACCAATGAGTATTATCGACCGGTGCATACGTTATGTTGCTTGACTACCAGTGTCGACTGGGAGTAACAAGCGACCGGTGATGTTAGACCGGTGAGAATGGTTTTGATGAGATACACTAATGACAACTTATATTGCCAACAATCTTCCCCTTTGTCATTGGTGGCAAAATCATACACAAAAACCATTTGCACTTACTTCCCCTGCCTGAGAGCTCTGGTGGCTGTGATGTTCCTCTCTTTCTTTGTTCCCTCCCATTCTGCTCTTCTTCTTCCTTCTGTTCCTGTTCATTCTTGGTACCGATTTGCTTCTTCCCCTTTTTGCCTCTAGAGGACAAGGGATTTTGGCTTCGGTCACATTTGAAGCTGTGTGAAAATATCCTTATAGATATTCTTGGCTAAATGCAGAAATGGTGCCCATTGATTGGTTATATGTTCAATGTTGTGTTGGGCAACTTTGAGAGAAACGATGATGTTCTCCATATCATCGACAGTTTTGCAATCCAGTTCATTGATCAAAACATTAGTTGAAGTAGCTATCTGGTGCATGATATCAAGAGTTGGGGCTAAAAACATCTAGAAGCCAACTATGTCTTGAATTCTTTTGTTCTTTTCTTCTGCAGTCTTTCTGAGGACTAGAGTAAGACTAGTCATTTCTTTGCTGAAAGCTGTAGCCGTTTTGGTCTTGATGTCAAATTGGTTGGACAAAGCTTTTATGTCTTCTGAAGTCTTTGTAGCTTTGTCAGTTAAGTCAGTCATGAAAATTTCAAAATTTGAAGTTCTACTTAACAAATTTTCTGCAAGTTGTATCTGCTGTTGAAGAACTTTTAGATTATTTAGCAGAATAGCTTTAATGTTTGCAGCTTGCTTGTGAAGAAGCTCCACTCTTTTATGCGCATAATGATCAATGGCCACTGTTTCTGGATCAGTCAGATCCTCACCGATGCTTGCAGTTAGCACTTCCAGCTGGTCGATGACCGGTTCATCTTCATCGATATCAGCATCCGGCACAAAGTGATATAGGATATCTTTTACTTTATTCAAAACCATTTCCTGTTTCCTTTTAGTGAGCTCTTTCAGCTGTCTTGTTGACATTTTGCTGATGTCAACTATTGTATCGGTTGCTTTGCTCCTTTTTGCTTCAAATTCTCCTAAGGTTGTGATTTTTCTTTTGGAGGAGCTAGCGAGAGTTTCTAGATCCTTCTCTCTACTTTGTTCTTGTGCCTTCAGGGCTTGCTCATGTTCTTTTTCATCCTGTTGATCTGTCTTGTTTCCCTCTTCTGGTCTAGCTTCTTGCTGCTTAATGTGAATCTTATGTATAGCATCTTCTACTTGATGTGAGGGCTCTTGTGACTGCAATTGTTCTTCAGCTATATGAAGAACATCTGTAGGGATCCCTTCGCCTCTTTGATCTGATCCGTCAGTAGGAAGATTGACAGAAGTCTGTCCCAATGTAACCGGTTCACTAGAAGTGAACTTTTCGGTGATGACTTCTTGCTCATCAGATATCGGAGTCTGTGTAGCAATAAACTGAACAGGTGGATCCAAAATTGTGGTGGTGTGATCTAGAGGACCTGTTTCTTCAAGGGAACTAAAATCATACCACTCCCAGAAATCCAAGGTTTCTTTAAAGACTTCATTCTCATAACCATTGAGAATCTTGGCGACTCTGTAATTTGTATCTAGATTCATAGATGCAGCGCCTAAAAGAAGTGAGACACTTTTATCGCTCAAGCCAAGTCTAGCTTTTTTTAGTGCTTCTTTATTGATTTGAGAATTTCTCTCCAGACCGGTTCTCCATTTTTCCTGAAGCTTGCCATTCAATTCAAGAGGAAACTTGCCTCTATAATCTCTGGGTGTTTTCATGAAGTCTAGAAAACTTTCAACAAGAGCTTTTTCAATTGCTCGTTTGTCTTCCTCAGCCAACACGCTAACCATTTGGCCGCATTATCTATTTCTCCAAAATTGGTAATTTCAGCTATAATGTCATTAACAGTCATGGTGTGAGCCTTACCTTTTTCTGGAGATACAAGAAGGGTAGGATTTGTCGGTTCACCGGTAATGTCAACGATGACCGGTTTCTCTACTCCGAGTACTCCTTTACCCTTTCCAATGTCACGAACTGGTGGAGCTATTGCCTTTTGTCGTGCTTCTTCCGCTTGTTGTTGTGTCTGAATAAGGTTGCTCCAAATGGCTACTCCGTCAGCATGGACTTTCTCAGTTTCTCCAATCAGCAAGAGGTTTGTTCTTTTCTTTAACAAGAAATTATGCTGGTGTAGTTCAGCTTGTTGACCTGCTTCTTCTAGAGTGAGGTGATTTTGCACTTCTAGCAGAGCTTGAATCCTTAGCTCTTTTTCCTTTTCCATAGAGGCTTTCCACCCGCTTTGAAGAATATTCGACAGATCCTTGGGCAATACTGTCTGAAGTTCTATAGGGCTTAGATTGAACTTATACATGCATTCAACAATAGCGTCTTCAATTTTCCTTCGGTCTTCATCGTTTGCCAAAGTATATCTTCTATCAACATTACCCATTCCTCCGATTTCTTTCAGTCCTGTTATGAATTCATCTATTGTTGGTTTACCTTTTCTCGGTGGATCCACCTTTGCTTGCTTACCGGTCCTCTTCTTTCTTTCGCTGAGCGGAACTGTATCCTCCGAATCGGTTTCTTCTGCTTCTTGCTCCTATGCGCTAGGCTCCTGTTGAGCTTTTCTCTTTTGAGCTATTTCCGGTTTCTTCTTTGGCGTGGGCGATCTTTTGACATAGACATTTTTGATCGGCACTTGCTTTAAATTCTTCTCTATATCCTCATAGGTTCCAAACCGTTGAGCACTAAGATCCAGGCGTGAGTTTTCCAAGGCTTCCACATACACCGTTGCAAACTTTACTGTGATTTCGTATCCAAACTCAAGTGCGTACTCGTTTCTTGGTTCTACTGCTTGAATGATGGAAGCGTCAGTAGACACCAGAAAACATACCTCCTTTTTGTATTTTTCAACAATAGTTGATGGGATTCTTTCTCTGGTATGCATTTTTTAGTTGAAATGCATTGAAGTGATTGGCCATTTCCTTATCAAACTGATCTCCCAGTTCGTTAGCCATATCTTGGATTTGCATCATGACCGGTCTATCTGTTGTCCATGTTACTTTTCCTTTCTCAGGAAAGAAATTAGAATGGTAGAAGTAAAGACAAACTAAGAGTGTTCCAAATTTTAGTGATTTCTTCTTGACGATGCCCAACTTCTTCATGTTTTCAAAGATTTGTCCTTTTAGCATTTCGCACAAATCGTATTATGCGTTGTCGTGAACAATCCTATGGGCTGCATGTATGCCTCCACCCGGTATGTTGTTGAGGTTACTAGATTGATATACCTTGTAACCAATTACTGCTGATGCGAACCGAACAGCTGGATCCTCAATGTCAATCACAGTCATCAATCGCTTGTCGGATTTTGATTTCGTCAGGTTAGCCACCACTGCATTAGATATGGTTCTTAGTGTAAGTGCCTCTCCCTGATTGCAAAACCCGGTTACCCTATGAATATCGTCTTTAGTGATCGAACTGCAGATTCCCCTCATAAGCCAAAATCTTGGATCATGCACCCGATTGACCACCATTCGAATCCATTTAGCTTTAAAGATAATTGGATACGAGGCACCATTTACGATTTCAGACGATACCAGCTTTTCGTAACCACGTGGGCGATTACCGCCTGAGCACAGCGAGCGAAACTCACTTTGTATACGATTCTCCTAGCTCCTCTTGCTTGGCATGAATAAACGCAGTTACATCTTCAGTCAGAAGCACTCCTTTGGGTATTGAGGAGAGCGCACCAGCCATGTCGATCTCCCTATCTTGATTAGGCAAAATGCCAAAAGGACTACGATCCGCTTGTTTTGCAGGAACAAGCTTAGCTACGCTTGATGAGGATGCCATTGCTCTCACTGGGTTGCTGGAGATGATTAGATCGGTTTGACAAGTGATCTTACTTAATGATCGAATACAAGAATATTGCTTGAGCAGAAATCAGATAGCAAAAATCGCAAGGTAAAAAGAAATGAGTTATCCTTTTTTTCTTATATAGGATTAGGTCATAACGATTATTACCAAACAGTAACTATTTGTTAAACGGCTATAATAATAAATGCTTTTACCTAACCTTTCTTGACGCTTTTGCAAACCAATAGTCTGGCCCCTTTGATTAGGCATGTCTCGGTTGATCACCTTATGTCTTTCCAGTCTGACTTGTAGTCTGAGTGAGAAAGGACTCACCAGTTCAAACGGGAACGATAGTTGTACTACCGGTTCCCTCTAGGCCTGGAGGACTCAATTAGCAGAAGAAATATCACCATCTTGTGATGATGATTTTGCCTCTGTTGCCTCCTCGGCAGAGTTCTTTGATTCCTTGACAAACCAAATTTTCTTTACTACTTTCTTGGTTTCTTTGTCTTTGTTGTTTCTTTTATCAGAACTCAAGGTCTTCACCACCGGTCCGTCCGATCCTTTATTTTTGTTCTTGATCTGGTTCCAACAGTCCTTGGCACGATGATCGACTTTGTTGCAGTAGTGACAGACTATACCAGTTGCTTTCCATGGATTCATCCCTCTCGAATTGGGTGGTTCGCTCCATGATTCTTTGTTGCAATGCATACCTTTGTTTGGATGATTGGTTGTATTCCTGTTTCTATTCTTCTTTGAGGATACCGGTATGGGTGATTTGAATGCCATAGTCTTTGATTTGCATTCTTCAGCCTTGTGTCCGAATTTGTTGCAAGCATAACAGTATCCCTTGAAGATTCCCTTACTTCCGCTGGACACGGATATGGGGCTAGACCAGCACTCATTGGTCTTGTGGCCCTTTTTGCAACAGTTTTTACAGTGAATGTTGTTTGTTCTTACCGGTGCATTTCTACAGTCATTAGTGTCATGACCTGGTTTCCCATTCATCTTGCAAGAAGTGTAAGAGTTTCTCCTACCTTTTTGTGTTAGCTTCTTCCTTTTGTTGGCTCCACCGGTGAATCCGAGACCGGTGTGATCATTGTGCCTTCGTTGAGCATTGAGTTGCTCATCGAGCTTGACCGAGCTTTCATTGTATCTTTTCAGTATTCCATTTCTTCTTTCAAGGACTTTCATTTGTTCCTTGAGTTGATATATCTCGATCGCCAGCTTCTTGCATGCTTCATCTCTAACCTGCCATGCTTTGTGCATATTGGCATTTTCCTAGGTGGCAATCAACAAGTCCTCTTGGAGTTGTACAATGAGGAGTTCATTGGCTCTTGCAGCTTCCTCTGCCCGATTCATTGCTTTTTCAGAGGCTGTTGATGTCTTGAATGTTATGTTCCTTTCGCTTTCAATTTTTCGTTTCTGCTCAATCAGTTGAGTCATTCTTAAAGCATTTAACTTTTGCTCCCTCCTAGATCAGCAATCTGACCGGTATTCTTTTCTGTAAGCTCGGAAACTGCTTCCTCGGCCTCATCAGACCCACTCTGTCCTGAGAGTTCGTCGATGGTTTCATTGCTCTCATTTAATTGCAGAGCCAACTCCTTTCTCTTTGCGAGTGACTTCCTCAGTCTATTTTCCAGCGAGGCAATAATGTCATTGGCTTCCTCTAGCTATTTCTAGTACCGATAACCCTCCATGATCTTTTTCTCAAGTTGTTAAACCTTTTACTGTGTAGAGAACCGAGGCTCTGATACCAATTGTTGTTACTTTACCAATTACTGAGGGGGGTGGTTGAATCAGTAAATACTAAATCTAATTATTTAATATTTGCAAAACAGATTCTTAAATGCAAAGTAGAAAATCAACAATCATTCACAACCCTAAACTGAATCACACAGATCTACACAAATATTTGTACGTGAAACCCTTGGTTAGAGAGAAAAAACCACGGTGAGACAAAGCTCACAACTTCACTAGTTTTTAATGAAGGTGCCCTATTAGGAGCATACAAAGCATTGGCTATGGTGCTACCCGGTTAAGGGATTTTTACAAAAGATCGTTTAGGATCTAAGCCCTGTTAGGAGTTGCCTGGTTACAGGACTTTAAACATCAAACAAGATGTTACCCTGTTAAGGGATTCTTACAACAAACCGATTAAGTTCACCCTAATATAGGGATTTGAATATTCTTTCACTACTGATAAACGTAATGATCTATTATGACAATGAATGTCTGATTAGATCATACCTCTGTTCCTTGTTAGCCTAGCTGTTGAACTCTGCTACCTTTGTGCAGCGTTTCTCAGAAAATCTCTCTCCTCTGCTCTATGCAATCATCTAATTTCAACAACACATCTTGCGTCCTATGACCTGTATTTATACAAGAGATTCTCCATAATGAAACCCTTAACCCATAGAACCGCCAGGCTGCAAACTCCGCAATAAATCATGCAATCAGCAAAAAGCTATGTGCACTGAACTGGAGTTTACCTTGCAAGACATCCGCATGAATTAAAGCTAACTCATGTTAAAAAGCTAACTCCACTTCTAAGCGGTGGACGTCCCATATAATCCTGCTTTTAACTCAAACTGATCTATTAAACCCGGTGCGGATCTTTAGGCTGCTTTAGACCGGTGTGACCTTATATCCGGTTCAACTTATGCATACTGAGACCAATGTGTCCTTACCGGTGAGTATTATCGACCGGTGCATACGTTATGTTGCTTGTCTACCGGTGTCGACTGGGAGTAACGAGCGACCGGTGATGTTAGACCGGTGGGAATGGTTTTGATGAGATACACTAATGACAACTTATATTGCCAACAACTTCTCATTTAAATCTAGTGAAATATACTTAAAACTATAAGCAAAACAGATTCAAGCATAAAAGTAGCATTGAACAATCAATCCACAATGTGACACCAGATTTATCACATGGAAACCCAAATCGGGTGAAAATCACAGTGTGAGGAGACCTCACAAATTCTACACTCTTATGAAGTGCGCCCTGTTAGCAGCCTTCTCTATTAAAGGATTACAACGCACTATTAGATGTGACCCGGTTAAGGGTTTTGATACAGTAAGGCCGGTTAGTGCCTGCCTGGTTAGGGGACTTTAAAACACCTGTAAAGATGTCACCCGATTAAGGGATTTAATACAAGAGATCTGTTAAAGTCCACCCAGAATACTGGGATTTAACTATTGTATTTGTTAGAAAACAATAGAAGGATTGACCTTTTACAAATGGCTTTGCATAGCCTGATAAGATCTCTATTATACTCAACTAAAAAACATCACCGATCACCGCTGGTATGTTCTCCTTTGCTGTTGTGTTTTCTCTGCACACTCTTCTCTCTTTTCTCCTCTTTTCTATTCACCTTAGCTTCTTCAGCGTACAAGTTCACTCTTTGCTTTGGCAGAATGAGGACAACCTATATTCTAGACAAGCATAAGAATATATAGAGTTCTTGCCCTAATTGCACTTCTCATGCATGACCTAATTACAGATCTCCTTCGGATTCATCACCCAAAAGAGTATTAGTTCTCCGAGGAAACATCTGATGCATGCCCTTGCTTTATCTACTTTATGAAGAAAACAATAGATGGGTGTCAAGCACCTTTCCTTCGCATGAGATAACTCCATGTTTTTAAGCCACAGACTTCGGCTTTAAAACTTTTAAATGCGCCTCAAACCGATCACCATGTTAACTCAAAGTCTTCCGGATTTAGTACAGTAAATCCCGGTCAAAGAATTGGTTAAACATATAGTTGACTATGACTTCCCCGATTCATCTTATCATACCGAAGTCTTCACTTGATCAATTGAGATCCTTATGTTGGGAACAGGTAAGAGTTTTGACCTGTTACCTTTCCTTCCACTGCTTATCGGTTGCACCCTTTCCTTGGTTGCTGATGCACTTTGCTTAGTGACCGGGTGCGCTTGATGAGCAGATATAGTCTCTTCTATAGTGTCACCGGTTGCCAAACCAGTCTCTTTACATACAAATCCACTACTGGTGTCCTCCTTAGATCCTTAGACCTTAGGTTGAGATGTCAATACACCTCCTTCCTCTTTCCTCTTTTGCCAATCAATGACAATACTTAATTGCCATGTACAGGTAGCAAGCTTACCAATTACCATCTCTTATTGCCAACAATAATTTGTGGCATTATCCGTCACTATATGTACCATATTCTCCTCACCCACCTCCAACACTTTCTCCAAGACCACACAAAGATACTCAACATTTTTTGTTTTTCCTAAAGCATCAACTAGTTTCAAAAACATTGTGGCATCTGAGAAAAAAAAGCAATTTAGTACAATCAAAATTTAAAAACTTAATCACTAAATCAATATTGATTCTTAAATATAGTTTACAAAGTAGTAAGTACAAGTTCTACAATTACTTGATGGGGAGACAAGAATATTCAGTAGTATTCTACTTCTCTCATGATGGTGCAACCCTTCCTCCTCCATACCTCATGTTGTTCGGCAATTGTGACTTTGACATCAGCCCCTTTCGGGTCAAAATAGGATTTTTTAGCTCCTCATCATTAGGGGCTTTGAACCCTGCACCACAAACAGTAACATCTATCGCAATTTGCCAATAAGGAGACCTAAAAGAAAGTAAATAAACAGATAAGTATACTATTAAATTTTACTTTCAACTTTAAAAATTCAAATAATCAATGTGGCATACTCATGAGTCTTCAAAGCAAGAAAATCAAGACAAAGAAATTAAAATAATAATGAGTACCTTGCTGCATGAAATAGAAGGTTGTTGTAGAACCAAAAATCTCCAAGTGTCATTTTTGCGGCTTCATGCTTCTCCTTATTCCAACCCATATGCTCTCTAGCAATGGTTGGGCACCCGGAGTCGTACATGGAACAATAAGGGAATCTAATGTGGATTTCTTCTTACAAATCTGAGGCCCAATGCTCACACTCGCAATACCACTACTTGTAGATGGAGGTAATGGAGAACGAAGATTTGAAGAGGCCTCTCCACCAAAGTTTGTCATTTCTTCCATATGCTTTTGTTTTAATTCTTTTTTCTCTTCAAATTCTTGTAAAGGAGCTTTCATTTCACGTATCACATCCTGAGGTGTTGCTTTGGCATCATGCCCTAGTATATGTGCAAGGTGATATTTCAATCAGTTAATACCTCCCCCACTATATTTAACTTTGCAATGCCAACATATAACTTATTTTTTATCCGAGGATGGCATGTTTCCAAGCCTTATCCCTTGCGCATCTAGTAGGTTCGCCATCTGGGTTACACTTCAATTTAGATGCACTACTCCCAAGCTCGAGCATTATGTTGTTGCTGCAATATATAATAAATGAGAAAAATAAGCATCTACAAATTCTACACATTCTAATTAAATTAAAATAAAGAAAAAAACAAAGCTAGGGTTTCTTACTTTTCCATCAACATAAAATGAAACAAATGTAAACAAAATGGAAATATAAATGTAAAAAATTTAGAAAACAACACAAAAAATGTAACTCGCCTCTTCAAATTTGCTCCAAAAATGAAGAAATGCACTTCAAATTTGTAGAGGCCTCCTCCAAATGCTTCTTTTAACTCCTCTCAATTCATGAATGCAAGCTACAAACTTGCACAAACAATCAGCAATCAATATTTGAAAGCCAATCGATCTGCTGATCTATTCTCTAAAACACCAAATATCTTCTCTCATCCTTTTTTTCACTTTTTTTGTGTTTGCAAAAGAATGAAAGCTCCTTTTAAGTTTGAGAGAAAGCAATAAACATAATAGTCTAAAAAATTCTATTAAAAATTGTTTTTTTCCTTTATGTCGTTGGTTGTCGCAGCCAAGCCCAAAGCTTGGGACTCAACGAGTCAGCCAAGTCTGGCTGACCTGTCGAGTCAGCCCATACTCAGTCTGACTCGGCTGAGTCCAAGCCTAGAGGCCAAAAGACCCATTTTGTTGGACTTGACCCTAGCCTTGCAGAGTCCTATAACTATGATCTAACCATTGTGCATCCGTGATATTATTTTCCATTTGTTTTCTCTTTTGTTTTAATTCTTGTCAAAACCTTTGGGGTTGTGCTTTCCCAAGGAGATTAATTCCTTTTTTCTTAAAATCAAAAAAATTTCCTTCATATCTTTTATCAGTTTTTTTATATTTTTTCATGACTTCAATATTTGTCTCATTCTCTTTGAAAGATCTTCTACCAGCTTTGCATTCTTAGACATACCAGGGGTTAGTCAAAAAAGTGTTTGAAACTCCCTTCATATGTTAAGGAATTTAAATCAGGAGATATTAAATGTGATGAGAGAATATGCTGTAGAATACAATTGCCTTGGTGATTGATTGTTTCTACAAAACACAATAACTATATATATTAAAACCAAGAGAAATCAATATGAAGAGTCATGACTTATCGGTTATGACTGTTCATATTAACCAAAACCTTAACATGATATTAACGATATATCCCAGCATAACACAATTTCATAATCGACGGCATAGGTGACTAACAGGACAGTCACGATGCTATCGTGACTGTCGTATATGAACAGTCCGATAGTATCATGACTGTTCATATACGTTAGTCACGATACGTGACTTCTACAGTAAACGCTGCTCACGATAACTGTGACTTACCTAACCGATAATCATGTTTCATTTAGTTTCAATATATTAATTATTGTGAGGTATATATATATATCATGTTTGAATATTAAACACAAACACACAATAATTTAACACTCCCTCTTGGGAGAGTGTTTAATAGATTTGTAGAACTTTTCACATCATGATATGTGGCCCAATCCAAGACACTTAAAAATAATGTCAATCATGATGAGTTATTACACAGTAATAATGAAAATGTTAAGATGTCCGGTCCTATCCGAAACAAACCCTTTTCGGGAGTCGATCCTAACAACTTTATTACCCAACAAGTAATAACATAAGCAACAAGATGTCCGGTCCTATCCGGAACAAACCCTTACGGGAGTCGATCTTGAAGCCTAGTTACTATTGTCAAGATCGTCACCTTGACATAGTAACCTATATACACAGAAGATCGTCATCTTCACAAATTTGAAATATTTAAATATTTTATTCATGAATAAAAAATGTACATTAATAATTACATTCATATTTTGATCAAACCAATTTTCCTCTGAAGAACTCTGTCTTTACCTTTGCAAGAGGTTTAGTAAAGATATCTGCATTTTGTTCTTCAGTACTGATGTAAACCAATTTAATGATCTTCCTGTCTACCATATCTCTCACATAGTGATATGAAATTTCTATGTGTTTTGACCGATTGTGAAAAACAGGATTTACAGAGAGTTTAATACAACTCTGATTATCACAATGAATAATAGTGGGTTCTAAAGATTTACCAAAAAGGTCAAAAAGTAATTTTCTTAACCATACTGCTTCTCGAGCTCCCATGGATGCAACCATGTACTCAGCCTTTGTTGAACTTAGAGCAACTGCAGATTGTTTCCGACTAAACCAAGAAATCACTGCAGAACCCAAGCTAAAACAAACTCCTGTGGTACTCTTACGATCTGAGGAACTTCCTGCCCAATCTGAATCTGAATAACCTTGAAGTTGGATTTCAGTCCTGTCATATTTTAGCCCAAGTTCACTTGTTCCTTAGATATCTCAAAATGTGTTTAGCTTCCATCAGATGTATCTGCTTAGATTCACACATGAAGTGACTTAATAAATTGGTGGCATAGCAAATATCAAGACGTGTGTTTACCAAAAACATGAGAGATCCAACTATTTGTCTGTAAAGTGTAAAGTCTGAAAGTTCTGAATTTTCTGCTTCAACTTTTAATTTGTGAAGGTTTGTCTCCATAGGTGTAGCTAGAGGTTTACACTCTATCATGCCAAATCTATTCAGGATGTCAGAAATGTATTTCTTTTGACTTAGGACAATGTGATCTTTCTTTTGAATAACTTCAAGTCCTAAGAAATAGTGAAGTGGGCCCATATCCTTCATGTCAAATTCAACTATCAGATCCTTTTTGCATTTTTCAATAAGATAGTCTTCTCCTGTAATGAGTAAGTCATCGACATAAAGAACTAGAATTATCATGTCACCTTTTTCTATTTTGAAATATATATTAGGGTCTGCAGTGTTCTTGGAGTACCCTAATTTGCTCAAGTATTTATCTATTCTTTCATACCAAGCTTTGGGAGCCTGCTTGAGTCCATAGAGTGCTTTATTTAACTTGCATACGTATTTATCTTTGTCATGTGTAGCGAACCCTTCCGGTTGTTCAATGTAAACCTCTTCCTCAATTTTGCCATTTAGAAATGCGGTCTTAACATCCATCTGATGTACTTTCCATCCTTTGGAGGTTGCAATGGCAAGTATGGTTCTGATAGATGTGTAACGTGCTACTGGAGCAAAAGTTTCTTCATAGTCAATGCCTGCCTTCTGCGAAAAACCTCTTGCAACAAACCGAGCTTTGTGTTTATCAATACTGCCATCAGGTGCATATTTGATTTTGAATAGTCATTTTGAAGATACAACTGACTTATGTTTAGGTCTAGGAACAATATCCCATACATCATTTTTCAGAATGGACTGATATTCAACCATTGCTTCCCTCCAGGCTTGATCTGATAAAGCTTTCTCAACACTAACAGGTTCAGATTCAGAGAGTTCAGTTAGAAGTGCAGTGTAGCATTTTTGAGTTCTAGTTCTTTTGTTCTCTCTGGAAATTTGTGCTGGTTCCACATTGTTCTCTTCAAGTATCTTTCTAGCCCATAATGGTCTCTTTTTATTATTTTCATTATCTGAGCAAGAAGGTTCAAGATCCGGGATTTCTTCTTCATTATTTATAGGTGCTGAATTCATGTCTGAATTGTTATTCTCCCTCTCTTTCTCTAGCGAGAGATCTCCATCAAGATCTATAGAAATGTTATCTTCATTATCTGTAGATAAGAAGTTTTCTTCAAATTTAACATCTCTGCTTATTTCTATTGATTTCTGACCAGGTATATAGATTCGATATCCTTTGGAATCCTCATTGTATCCTAGGAAAATACCTTTCTTGCCAGAAGGTTCTAATTTAATCCTCTTCTCTTTTGGTACATGTATATACACAGGACAGCCAAACACCCTTAAGTGACTTAAATCAGGTTTAACTCCTGTGAATACTTCTTCAGGTGTGGTGTTTTCCAGTATAGCATGAGGACATCTGCTTTGAATATAAACTGCAGTGTTAGCGGCTTCTGCCCAATATGATATGTGAATATTTTGGTCATGCATCATGGCCTTTGTTGCTTCAATGATGGTTCTATTCTTCCTTTCTGCTACTCCATTCTGTTGAGGATTATAAGCTATCGTATACTCCCTCTTAATCCCAACAGATTTACAATAGTTTTTGAAATTTTCAGAGGTGAATTCCCCACCATTGTCTGATCTAAGAATTTTGATTTTCTTACCGGTTTGGTTTTCTACTGGTGCTTTGAGTTCTTGAAATTTGGCTAGAACCTCACTTGACTCTTTAAGTTTTAAAAAATATATCCATGATTTCCTTGAATAGTCATCCACAAAGATTAAGTAATATAGGGCACCAGAGAAGGAAGGGGTAGACATAGGTCCACACACATCAGTATGGATGAGTTCTAGAATGTTATTTGACTTATGTTCACTTGGGGGAAAAGATCCTTTAATGTTCTTCCCTAATGCACATCCCTTACAAATGCTAGAGTGTTCAGATTTCAGGGGAGGTATGCCAGAGGTGATCTTAGATAATGTTGGAAGGGCACTATATCTAATATGACCTAGTCTTTTGTGCCAAATCTCATTATTCTGATGAACATTGTGATTTAGGGCTACCTTTTGTTCATTACATAGCTTGTACAAACTACCATCTTTGTTCCCTATATGAATGGCATTTTTTATATTAGAATTTTTAGTCCAGAGAAAAACTTTGTCTTCATTGAAGGTTACCCTGTATCTTTGATCAGCTAGTCCGGAAATGGAGATTAAATTTCTCTTAATTCCTGGTACATACAAAACTTCTTTCAACTATAGAGTTGCTCCATCTCTTATCTTTATCAAACAGGTCCCAATTCCTTTTACCGGATAAGAGGAGTTGTCACCAATAGTTACCTCTTCTGAAGAGTTCTCGGAGAAGGTTTCGAATTGATCTCTGAATCCAGTGATGTGTCTGGATGCACCACTATCTATTATCCACGTACTTTTGTTAGAATTTAATTCACTTGCTAAGGCCAAGAAAAGGAGTGAAATTTCAGTTTTTTTAACTTCTGCTAGGGCTGCTTGTATTTTTTGTTTTTCAGGACAATATTTGTGAATATGTTCGTATTTGTCACATTTGTAACATTTTACCATGTAAAGATCCTTTTTATTGAAGTGTTTCCCATTGTTTGATTGTCTGAATTTTCTCTTCCTTTTGTGAGATGTTTTCTTGTTGCTTTTAATGTGGAGAGCTTGTAATTCATTTCCATTACTAGACCACATTCCTTTGGAAGCTAGCCTGGATTCTTCTTGGGTACAATCGTTCTTTAGTTGCTCGAATTTGGGTAAAGGTGGTCTGGTGCTTATACATTGAATGAAGGTTTCCCATGAGGTGGGTAAACCTTTGAGAGCAATTAGAGTGAGTTCAAAGTCTTCTACTGTATTTCCAATGCAAAGCAATTGGTCTCTAATTTCAGAGATTCTCAAAAAATAAGAAGTGATTGTTTCTTCTTTGTTCATTTTCATATTAAGAAGTTGATTTTTCAAGGTTAAAACTCGGCTGGCATTATTGATCTCAAATGTGTCTTGAATTGTCTTAAACATTTCAAAAGCACTGGTAATTCTGGATATGCTAGGAAGAATTGAGTCTTTCACAGAGTCAATTATTAGTTTTTTGGCTTTATTGTTTCTCCTTTTCCATGTAGTCTTCTCTGTTTCATCTTCGGGTATTTTAATGTCTTTTTCTATATACTCCTCTAACTCTAGTTCCATAAGAAGAGAGGTAAGTCGAGTTCTCCAAGATATAAAGTTTGAAGGACCTTCTAATCTATCTTCCATTCTCATGCACTGAGCCATTTTTGAAAAGAATTAAACTCAACAATTTTATTTTATTTTATTTTTTAAAGAATATGCTCTACTACAGATTTTAGAATTTTATCTCCTTTTAATAATCTGGCTCTGATACCATGTTAAGGAATTTAAATCAGGAGATATTAAATGTGATGAGAGAATATGCTGTAGAATACAATTGCCTTGGTGATTGATTGTTTCTACAAAACACAATAACTATATATATTAAAACCAAGAGAAATCAATATGAAGAGTCATGACTTATCGGTTATGACTGTTCGTATTAACCAAAACCTTAACATGATATTAACGATATATCCCAGCATAACACAATTTCATAATCGACGGCATAGGTGACTAACAGGACAGTCACGATGCTATCATGACTGTTGTATATGAACAGACTGTCGTATATGAACAGTACGATAGTATCGTGACTGTTCATATACGGCAGTCACGATACGTGACTTCTACAGTAAACGCTGCTGACGATAACTGTGACTTACCTAACCAATAATCATGTTTCGTTTAGTTTCAATATATTAATTATTGTGAGGTATATATATATATATCATGTTTGAACATTAAACATGAACACACAATAATTTAACACATATGTCAAGATCTCTTAACACCTTTAGAGCTTTGTGGATTTAAGGTATTATCAAACTGCTGCAAATATAATGTTAATATATTCAGATTTATGTAAGGAAAAATACAATCTCTAGATAGCTTTTAAGACTGAAAATAATAATGACAAAAATTAACAAGGAAAGGAAAAGATAATACCCGATTTGTAGCAAATAATTCCTCTTCACTTTGAGCCTAATGTTCTTCCATCTTCAGCTACATATCTTCTTCTAATGTGTATGAGAAATTATTCAATGTATGACTGCTGCAATAATCAAATTCGGATCTGCTTGTAGAGCGAATTTCCTTGACATGTTATGTCTTCTATGTCTTAGATAATTCGCACCATAGGTCACATATATATATATATATATGTGAAGACATTCAAAAGACACACCTCAACATCAATGGTAAAGGCCAACCAAGTCGTCCCTTTTGGACAATATGAAATCGTCCCTCTAGGACAATATAAAGATGAGATGTATCTTTCATTCAGAGTTTAATACAACAATTAATGAGATGTATGTTGAGATAAATAATTAATAATAGGTATATTATTTATTATTCATCTCAGCATACATGTCATTGATTTGATCTTTCTGAGAAGGCCATAAATATCAACACTCCCTCTTGGTCTTGACGGAAGATCAAAATAAATCTCATAATTAACATAATGTAGTTAGATGATATAATCAATCATATCATGTCCCAAGAATATCTCATGATGTAAAGTATAATCACAGAGTCTCAACGCTCTAATGCTCAAATGTCCAAGAGCCTCAATGCTCAAATATGCAAGAGCCTCAAAGCTCAAATATGCAAGAGCCTCAATTCTTAAATATGTAGGAGCCTCAATGCTCAAATATGTAAGAACCTCAACGCTCAAATATGCAAGAGCCTCAATGCTCAAATATGTGGGAGCCTCAATACTCAAATATGCAAGAGCCTCAATCCTCAAATATGTGGGAGCCTCAATACTCAAATATGTAAAAGCCTCAACGCTCAATTGTGTAAGAGTCTCAATGCTCAAATATGTAGGAGCCTCAACGCTCAAATATGTAAGAGCCTCAATGCTCAAATATGCAAGAGCCTCCTCAATGCTCAAATATGTGGGATATGCCAATTCTGAACTAGACATAGCTTCTCTCAACTTGAGAAGATTTGTTTCATGGGAGTTGACATAGGTCTGCAGTCCATCATGCCAAATCTTTTTAATATATCAATTGTGTATTTACATTGAATTAAGATGATTCCATTAGATTGTTGCCACACTTCTAAACCAAGGAAGTAGTGAAAGAGTCCTAGGTCCTTCATTTCAAATTCCTTTGCAAGATCTAGTTTGCACTTTTCTATGAGGTATTCTTCACCTATAATTAGATCATCCACATATAATACTAAAATTAAGATATCACTATTTGTAATCTTAAGATATAAATTAGGGTCTACATCGTTCTTAGTGAATCCTAATTCAAGAAGATAACGATCTATCCTTTCATACCAAGCTCAAGAAGCTTTTTTGAGCCCATATAGTGCTTTCTTGAGTTTATATATGTGAGATTGTTGATCATGAATAATGAATCCTTCAGGTTGTTCTAAATAAACTTCTTCTATTTCTCCATTTAGAAAGGCAGTTTTCACATCCATTTGATGAATCTTCCATCCTTTGGATGCTGCAATGGCAATTATAGTTCTAACACATGTATAACATGCAACAGGTGCAAAGGTTTCTTCACAGTCAACTCCTTCCTTTTGGGAGAAACCTCTAGCTACAAATCTTGCTTTATGCTTTTCTATACTTCCATCTACAACATGTTTTATTTTGAATATCCATTTAGAAGATACTACTAATATGTCTTTAGGTCTAGGGACGATGTCCCAAACATCATTCTTAATAATGGATCTATATTCTTCTATCATAGCATCTTTCCATGCCTGGTGGGAGAGAGCCTCTAATCTCACTTATAAATACAGTATAATTAATATATCTCTTTGGTCTTTTGCTTTCCCTAAATGTTCCTGGAGGAGCTGCATAGTTGTTTGCATCTTCCAACATCTTTGTGGCCCAAAGTGGCCTCTTCTTGTTGATAGTGGAAGAGCTAGGAATGCATGGGATATCTATAGGTTCAGGAGCATCTTCAATTATCTCATTTCTCTCCCTCTGAATCTCGGAAGGTTGAATTTTATCAATGGATTGAGATAAATTATTATACTCATATGAATTGTCCTTAGATTTTGAGAAGGCAAGGTATTCTTCAAATATTACATCTCTGCTCAATTCGATTTGATTTTGACCTAGAACGTAGATTCTATATGCTTTGGCTAAATCACTGTATCCTACAAGTATACCTTTCTTTTTTGATGGTTCTAATTTAGATCTCTTCTCTTTAGGAATATAAAAAGTATACAGGACATCCAAAGATTCTTAGGTGACTGCTGTCAAGTTTGTTCCCAGTAAATGCTTCTTCAAGAGTCTTATTTTCTAAGGATGAATGTGGACATCTGTTTTGAATATAGACTGTAGTGTTAGATGCCTCAGCCCAAAGTGGAGTGAGAAGATCCTAGTCGTGAAGCATAGCTCTTGTAGCTTCTACAATGGTTCTATTTTTCCTTTCTGCAACACCATTTTGTTGGGGATTATAAAGAAATGTAAACTCCCTCTTAATTCTTGCTTATTTACAGTAGGTGTTGAAGACCTCAAAAGTTAACTCGCCTCCATTATCTGCTCTAAGAACTTTTATCCTTTTGTTGGTGAGATTTTCTATTAGAGATTTAAACTCTTTAAATTTCTTGAGAACTTCAATTGATTCTTTGCTTTCGAGAAAGTATATCCATGTTTTCCTAGAGAAATCGGCCACAAATATAATATAATATAGACATCCTCCTATGGATGGTACAGACATGGGCCCACAAAGGTCAGTGTGAATGATTTCTAGAATTTCTTTAGTTTTACTTTCATTGTTGTTAAAGGTAGTCTTAATATTCTTTCCTAGAGTGCAACCTTTACAGACACCTTCATGTTTTAAGGGTGGGTTAGGAAGACCTACATCTAGATTGAACATAGATGATAATGTCTAAAAATTTAGGTGACCTAATATCCTATGCCATAGTTCACAAGGATCAGTGGATGCAACTGAGAGAGCTTGAAGAGAGGTTGTATCAAGCTTGTATAAGCATTCATGATGAATTCCTATAGTATAGGCTTGTTTTAGATTTGAATTTTTAGGCCATGCCAATACTTTCCCTTCCATAAAGGTGATTCTATAGCCTTTATCCTTAAGGGCTGATATGGAGACAAGATTTCGTTTTATGCCTGGGATATATAAGACTTCAGATAGTTGAAGGGCTATCCCGGATTTCAATTGGATAAGACAATTCCCAATTCCCATGATAGGATAAGAGGTATCATCTCCTATGGTGACTTCTTCTCTACAGGATTCTATAAATGAATCTAAATTCTCTTTGAATCCAGTTGTATGCCTAGAAGCCCCACTATCAATAATCCACGAATATCAATTAGATGTTTGAGTTGATAGAGAAGAATAGATGGCTAGATTATCCATCATTTCTAAGCCTTAAAAGTTTGAGATTGTTTTCCTAAAATCTGAGATGGATCTTTTCTAACTTGGCTCTGATACCATGTTAATATATTCAGATTTATGTAAGGAAAAATACAATCTATAGATAGCTTTTAAGACTGGAAATAATAATGACAAAAATTAACAAAGAAAGGAGAAGATAATACCCAATTTGTAGCAAATAGTTCCCCTTCACTTTGAGCCTAATGTTCTTCCATCTTCAGCTGCATATCTTCTTCTAATGTGTATGAGAAATGAATAATTATTATTCAATGTATGACTGCTGCAATAATCAAATTCGGATCTGCTTGTAGAGCGAATTTCCTTGACATGTTATGTCTTCTATGTCTTGGATAATTCGCACCATAGGTCACATATATATGTGTGAAGACATTCAAAAGACACACCTCAACATCAATGGTAAAGGCCGACCTGAATCAGCTAAGTATATTTCGCATAGTATTAACACAAGTCATCCCTTTTGGACAATATGAAGTCGTCCCTCTAGGACAATAAAAAGATGTTTCTTATCTTTCATTCAGAGTTTAATACAACAATTAATGAGATGTATGTTGAGATAAATAATAAATAATAGGTATATTATTTATTATTCATCTCAGCATACATGTCATTGATTTGATCTTTCCGAAAAGGCCACAAATATCAACATATAATCCCTTTCTTTATTGTTTTCTTTGCCTTCAATGCTGTTTTTTGCTAATAGATGTTGTTGTAGTGCAGCCGCAAAAAGCTTCCGATTTTCATAATTCACAAAAATTCTACCCTGACTAGTGTTGAATTAAACTAAACTGTGGACCCGTGGTTGTGGTTTATGAGAAGGGCCAAACATAGTTACATAAGTCCTTTGTGGGGACACAAGCAGACCTAAACCATTGGCTTAGCCATTTCAAAGGATTTGGTTGAGTTAAGACTTACAGTCACTAACATAAACCGCAAGAGGCATAATTTCTTAGAATTCGGTTGAGATACCTTGATGCGATAAAGGTCAAAGAGGTCAAGTGATGTGTATAACTATAAATAGATAATGCAAAGACATAAAGAGGGCATTTAAGTTGTGCTGTAGCATCTTTATTCATTTTTCAAATATCTCTTTGTGGATCTCTCTATGGATTTATTTTATTTCTAAACACTGATCTTTCATTGATTATTAATTTATTTGTCAAAGGGAGACAAAATAGTTTTGCACATTCAAAACGGTGAGCCCAGAAATTGAGATATTTTGTAATTTGGAAAGCTACGAATCAATCTTAGTCATTACAGTTGACTACAAGTGATGAACAAAACTATATGTTTTCCATCAAAAAAAAAGGTGAAAACTAATTGTGTTTCTTAAAAGTTTAAGATGACTAGGCTCAAACAAGCACAGATAGTTTAAAATCTGGAATTGTGCCAAAAAAATGTCAAAAAATTTCCTTGATTATGATTTTCAAAACCTGTCTAGTTTAGACTGATGTCTGTGTAAAACAATTTCTTCATAAATTATAATATTTTTCTTGTGGCATATGCTCTAATTAGCAAAATTTGTATTCTTTGTGAAATATTCTGAACTAGGATATTATTTCAAATCTGATTTAGGTTTTGAATTTTTGTCATGTTTTGCTACATTTCATTGCAAAATAACATGCAAACTTGCAAAGGAAACGATAAAGATTTCCAAGGAAATAAGCGATTACAAACACAAATCCATTGATAATGATTCTGATATAAAACATGCATGGCTGTTCAATCAAATATATTGTTGTTACAATGCTAGAATATGCATAAATTTTCCTCCAAATCCTATTTAAAACCATGCAAATCTGCTCAATGATGAACCCTAAGTGAACCCACCTCTCATGTAGTGTTGGGTTTCCATCCAACCTACAAATATCCAAGGGTTCCATCATCAGATATATGGCTGCTACTGTCAAACCAGCAACAATGGAGAAATTATCAAGTATGAAATCAACATATCATAATACTTGGAGAAGGAAGGAAACCCCTTAAATAGATTTTCTAAACTGCCTTTGGACCTCAAATCACAATGTGCGATTCTTAATAAACTTTTCCCTCCTCCAAGACGTTCGTCCCACTTTTATTAGGCTCAATAAATAAAATAAAGTCATTTTATAACTTTGCCTTCATGATAAAGTCACTTCACATTTTATTACCTTCTTAATAAAGTCACTTTATGACTTTATTTCATAACTTGTGTCACTTTGTTTTTATAATTTATTTTTATAACCCAAAGTGACTTTTCCCTTATAATATTACTTTATGGACTCAAAATAGCAGTATTTATTTCTCCATCAATAAATAATTGACAATGTCAATCTCCCATCCCTTATATCTCTTAAGTAGCCTATGAGGATGACAAAAGAATAAGCTAATCAACACCTGACTCGTGACTCGCCGAGTCAAACCCTCTGACTCAGGTGACTCGCCGAGCCAGCAAGTTAGGGGCTGACTCGCCAAGTCTGAGCCTCGTGACTCGGCCGACATCAATGTAAAGTAAACATAAAAAAGTTATTTTTTACTTTTTTTTTACTTATTTCCCCTTAACACATTCAATTCAAGATGTTGGCATTCAAGTTTTGAAAGATGAACATGAGTCGTTGGTTGATGATGCATCCTCCAAGACGACTGAATTTGCACTACTTGAAAATGGCATCCAAAAGAAACCTACTTCATTAAACTTATTTAAAAGTAACATGCAACCACCTGGGTATCCACCAAACTGTCGTGCAACACAAATCCACTAACCAGGGGACTTATCAAAAATAACATGCAATTGTAACCCTCTTCATAAACTACTCCTAAGCTGACATGCAATATCTAGGTATTCACCATATTGTCATGCAATAACATCTCACACACATGCAACTGCAAAATCTGACATGCACTAAAAAGGATGACATGTAATTGGAAAAGCTGACATGCAATTGAAAAATATGACATGCAACCTCACAAGCTAGAAGGATCTGTGGCTCTGATACCACTAAAATATCCCGAACTAGGATATTGTTTCAAATCTGATTTGGGTTTTCAATTTTTGCCATGTTTTGCTACATTTCATTGCAAAATAACATGCAAAGGAAACAATATAGATTTCCAAGGAAATCTGGGATTACAAACACAAATCAATAATGATTCTGATATAAAACATGCATGGCTGTTACATCAAATATACTGTTGTTTTAATGCCAGAACATGCATAAATTTTCCTCCAAAACCTGTTTAAAACAATGCAAATCTGCTCAATGATGAACCCTGAGTGAGCCCACCTCTCAAGTAGTGTTGGGTTTCCATCCAACCTACAAATATCCAAGGGTTTCCGTCCTGCAATATGGCTACTACTGTCAAATCAGAAACAATGGAGAAATTATCAAGTATCGAATCAACATATCACAATACTTGGAGAAGGAAGGAACAAATCACAATGTGTGATTATTAATAAACATTTTCCCTCCAAGAGTTTTGTCCTACTTCTAGAAGGCTTAATAAATAAACTAAATTCATTTTATAACTTGGCCTTCATGATAAAGACACTTTATATTTTATTACCTTCTTAATAGAGTCACTTTATGACTTTATTTCATAACTTAAGTCATTTTATTTTTATAATTTAATTTTATAACCCAAAGTGACTTTTCCCTTGTAATATTATTTTATGGGCTTAAAATTATCCATCAATTAATAATTGACAATGTCAGCCTCTCATCCCTTATATCTCCGAAGTAGCCTGCCAGGATGACAAAAGAATAGGCTAATCAACACCTTAATAATCACTGAGGAGAACGGGACATTACACTTTGACTTGTACCATTTTTTGGTAAAGAGATTGCTTGCACAATCTCTAAAATATTTTATCAGGTAGGCGACTCATCTTAAGTTTAGATGAATAAGACAATGCAAACTTTTTAAATATGATCGATCTAGGTAGATAAGAGGCTAGTGTCAAATATAGAAAAATATAGTTTACAACAAGAACCTGGAAGTAGATGTTTGAGACAGAGCTTCAGCTGTGGATAAAGTTTCCTGTGATAAAAAATGGTTGTGGTACTTCCCTTGAGTGCCACTTTGATATTATATAAAAAATGGAAAAGTTGCCCACTAATTGTATATAAGCTCTTTCTTGGAGCTATTTATGTGAGTGATTTTAATCTAATTAAATGGACAAATGCAAGAAATAGAGTGAAATTCAAGACTTGGCATACCTTACGAGTGTCTAAGACATTCAAAAGTGCTTTATCCAATCACCATTGCCACAGATATACAAAGAATACCATTGGTCATCATGTTAAAACTTTCACCAGGGGATTATCCTCGATTATAATCAGCATATTTTTTCATTGTTCCATTTTTACAAAGAATACCATTGGCCATCATGTTAAAACTTTTAACCAGGGGATTGTCCTCAATTATAATCAGCACGTTTTTTCATTGTTCCATTTTAAATATATCACTGGTAAGCTCTCCGACCAAGGAACTGTAACCTTTTTGCTGAGTTCATTCAGTTCTGAATTATCTCTCTTGCATGTTCATGATAAGTGAAATGATACACTTTCCATTAAATTGATGTATGACCTTTAAAACACATTTCAAAGTCATTAATGATCACAGCTATCACCATATTTCACTAAGCCCAAGTATTCAGCTTTAGCTAGCAAACAGACTGTTATGCCTGATCCATTGACGGGAGGCATGAGAGCCCACCAAATTTGGCTTTCCAGAACAACTCAAAATCTGTATCATACTCTGCAACCAGCTTTTCTCCCACCTCAGACGAAAAAGAAATTTCTCCTTGTTTCCTTTTCAAATGCATATAGTCTGCATTGCTCGTTCCAAGAGCTTCACAGAGCTCTGCTGACTCAAATCCTTCCCTGCAGGATTCAAATGGCCCTTTTGCATGCTCATATCTCAGCAATTGGAAAGCACTTCGATCTGCAGCTGTAGCCATGTCTAGATCAGATTTCTCACCTCTCCATATATACAGCTTGTTATCTAGCTGGATTATAAAGACCCCTCTTGAATCAAGGGCCCAAAAACTTGGGTGGTTTACACTTTTTGGTACTAAATGTAGAGGTGTGTATGAAGAGGAAGGAGCTAATCGATACATATTAAAAATCTTTGCACCAGGAGGAGTTTGTATTTTTGACTGCCATTGCATGAGCTGGACAACAAAACCAATATTAGGGCTTGCAATACACCTAGCTGCCTTGACAAATGCATATGCGTCATCAAATGATTTATGTTCTTTCCACATTAAGTATGCAATAACAAGTGCAACAGAACGTGAAACCCCTTGGCAACAATGTAGAAATAGCCTGGAACCTGACTGCCTTTGAATCTCCTCGATATAATCAAAAACATCATACAAAATGCAAGTGAGATCCTCATTTGGTTTGTCTTCTAACCAGAGTGTCCGGTATGAAAAATCATTTGGAAAACTTTCTGGGCATATAGAACCCACACAATTCAGAATGTGGGTGATTTTGCAGTAGTGCAATGTTGAAAGCTTCTGAGCCACAGTCCTACTGCCTAAAAATAGATAAGGAAGAATCTGTGAACACTCTTTGTCACATTGTGTCATACGATCCTCAGACTCATCCAGCACCTCATTCTCTCTGAAAATATTCCTAACCTTGGCATTATTTTTTTCATTATAAGAAACATCCTCGGCAGTATTCCAATCAATTTTCACCTTTATCCCAGTACTGGAATCTATTGTTGACTTTTCTAGGTTACCCGTCGTGTTTGCTGAGATGGATTCCTTATCATGGCACTTTGAGTGCAATTTAAACACTCCTGAGGAGTCTAAAGTTGTTTTACCTGAAGTCTGTTCCTTATCATGACATTTTGAGACCGAGCGAGCTCTCAATGGTGGGCGGAGAAGTTTCATTTTCCTGCCTTGTGAATCCAAAAAGCAACAACCTAAGACCTCATTCTCTTTGCTGATTTCCTCTGCAGTATCATCATACAATCCAAATTTATTACAAGTCACTCTATCAATATCATTGGTAGAACTTGTCTCTGGTAAAGGAGATGGAGGAGAAAGACTGGACATTTTGCAAGAGGATGCCGATCTCCAATTAAGTCTGGGTGTTGAACTGTCAAGTACTAAGGGCCTTAACACATTCATCCTCAAAGTGGCATCCTCCAAATCATTCATTCTCTAATCTGCATCCTTAACAAATTAGTCACTAGAGAAACCTATATAATTCATACGGGCCTGAAAAGGTTAGATATCTAGCATCCAAGCATTTGGCTTGAACTCTTACAAGTTTCGGGACGTTTTCGTTTAATCAAAGCTGTTAAGAAAGCAATATTTACAAAATTCCTTCTCTTCAGGAGCCAAGCACTTATCTTTCCGCTAACCCAGTCCCACTGCTTCAAATGCATACATACAATTCCCCTTCTTATCTTTCCACTCGGCCAGTCCCACTGCTTCAAATGCATACATAGGATTCTCCCTTCCCTTTAAATATTAAGAACTTCGAGTTCCCGCATACCAAAAAAGGAACCCTTGTTAAATTACAAGAAACGGACCAACATAGAAAATTACAACTTACGTTGTGGGTATCATTCTTCTTCCCAACATTCTTTCCAAGATCTAGCAACTGTATGGCCAAAATCCTCCGCCCGACAAATATTTCAAAAACTCATCAATTGGGTGTCAAAATCCACCTCCTCGCTGACAAATTTTTCAGTTTGGCACAATCCAAATCTTATTATTTAACATAATAACGGAATTTTTCCACAATCCTTCAATTTCGTATCGAAATCTTTCTCCTTGTCCACAACCAAGTTTCTGCACCATACCCCTGTGCAAAAGCTAAGGACAGAGAAAAGATTATTACCTTCATTGACTACATTTAGCGCTCCAAAAAATCACATACCAAAATGGAAAAAGGCACTTCTGCACAGGGTCACGGCAACAGGAAACTCGACCCTAATTTTCATAAAGAGAAACATTGTTTTAGATTGGCTGTTTCGAAGAAATTTCATGATGGGCGATGGCAATTATTACTTCCATGCAACAAACAAACCCAACAATAATCTCTGAAACCATTGCAGACCCACCTGAAAGAATTACTTTCTTTGCATGCGTTGACGGAGAACTTCAGAAACGGAATTCAAACGAAATTTTTAATCAGAAAAACAAAGAATTGGGCGAGTGGAAAAAAACCTTCTGACTTAGCCCATTTGATCTCTTGCCACTTGCAAATCCTTACTGCCATCCAAAATCGCAAATGCCCTTCCCTAATTTCCTATGAATATCATCCTCCCTGACAGCAATTCATCGAGTAGATCCGCGGCCGCCTTTTTTTTTTAACACATTTTGTTTTTTTTAGTGGGATCAGGAGGCGGCCGGGAGGCGGAGGGTTAGCGGCGCCGGACTCTGTTTGATTTGGGTAGTTTTAAGTTAGACGTGCTTGAAAAGTGGCAGGCCTCATTTAATAGCCCATTCAGAATCGCCGAGATACCACGGCGCCACGCGGATTTTATCAACACAATAATTTAGTGCTCGTTTTGGGCCAACACAATGATACCATGCGGCTTAGGAGACGGTCATGTCTTAAATCAGAAAGTTCTTGCCGGAAATAACATGATTTATAACAGAAAATTCCATGTCGTAAATGAAAATAGAGGAAATGCACAACTGAAATGAAATGATTTCAATAACGTCCGCTCGACAGAGAAAAAAATATGTAGGTTAAAAAAAAACCTACAATAATTTAGTTAAGGGCTAATTTCTGATTAGACCTAAAATTTATTAAGGTTGTGATATTCTATAAATAATATCTTTATCTCAGAATAATTGATGTAAATCAGGTTCGCATGTATATATATACTTTTAGATGATTATTTTTTAATCAATACCATTTAGATTTTTTCATTTCTAGTTTAAGTTGTGTGAGATTTTTTTGGGTTAAGTTGTGTCATGATTAGGATGAAAGCAATAAATTAGGATGAAAGCAACACTTTAAAAGTAGAATTGAGAAGAGAGCTCTTGGTTCTAGGATGTTGAGAGAGGGGGGGAATGAGCAAAATAACTTAAAAACAAATGGTGAGAAGCAATTGACAAACATGTGTAAGCATCAAAATTAACTAAAAAAGAAGGAAAGAACTAAAATTTTGACAAAATAAAGAAACTCAATAGTCTTTTTTATTAACAAGTGTCACATAGTGGTGAATACGTGTCTTTGTAGCATTGCAATAATAGTATTTGTTGTATAAGTTCGTACAAGTAGATGAGTTAGCTTGGGTTGTGGGTTTTCTATAGGTCTCGGGTTCGACTCCCTCCTGGGTTTAAGACGGGGGTTGCTTGAGGGTTATGGATCCCTCTACCCAGGAGACTAGTCTCACCTCTACTCGCCCCTTCATGGATCCCAACTTAGCAATTTGTAAGTCCAAGGCAAGGTAGGTTGGGTCGTTGGGTTGGGTTGCAGGGATACCCTTAGCTTAACGAGAAAATTAGGATTTGTTGTGTTGTTGGTAGATAGATAATATATAATAATTTATGTATTTGTTTAAATATAAATGAGTACTAGCATTCACACCTTGATGTGAAAACTCAATTAGGGAAAATTTTGGTCAATTTTTGCATGTATTTGCATAGTTCATGAAATAAATTGGTAGACCATTTATCAAATGATGACATTCGTGCAATTAAAAGTCACAATGGAGAAGTGAATAGCTTCAAATCAACTATGGATCAAATTACATGGATCCAAACATGACTGAAACAAAACCTCTAAATTGGAAAGATAATCAAGCTCCATTACTAAGTGAGTGTGAGAGAGGAAGGGGGATGGCTAGATAGAGATGGAGGAGATAAATATATAGAGAGGGAGAGTTAAGGAGAAAATGAGAGAGGAAGAGATATAAAGATAAAGATAGAGATAGGAGGTCATATATAGATGTATGGGAGAAATAGATATAGGGGTAGAGAGAGATGGGGAGATAAGAAGATAGAGATGGAGGTAAAGAGGCCAAGGGATGTAGATATAAAGATATAGGGAGAGGTAAAGGGGGAGAGAATGGGAGACATGTGTAGATGTAGAGGGAGAGAGAGGAAGATGGAGTTAGAAATATTTGAAAATAGAACAAGAAAGGAGGGGGAAATATAGATAGAATAATAGGTGTGTATGTGTGAGAGAGAGAGAGAGAGCTCAATATTTCGAGAGGGAGAGGGTGAAAGTGAGGGTGAGAGATAGAAATATAGAGAGGGATAAGGAAAGAAATAGGAGACATGGACAAGAGTGAGAGAGAAAAATGGTGATGGAGATAAGTACTAAAGCTCGAGATGTACATAGAAGAGGGAGAAAGGTGGAGAAGGGGAAAGATAGAGAGATAAAGATAAGGAGAAGCAAGGAGTGTATTTTTATATGAAAGAGATGGAGAGGGGGAGAGAAATTGAGTGAGGAGACATGAGAGAGAGAGAGAGAGAGTACACACACATATGAGTATAAGTATATTATTAGTTTAATATATTAGGTTATTATTATTTTTTTATGTAAGATTCTATCTATCTGGGGGTAGAGCCCTAACATTAAATCTAAAAAATAAAGAATTATATATATTTGTACGAGGTTACCTCCATAGAGAAGACTACCACAATGGACCTGAACACAAAAGAACAAATCACAACCTACAATCTCTCCTACTTATAAACTATAAACCAAAGTAAACTAAACAAAGTTTTTGCAAAAGTAAGTTATGGCCTTACACAGGTTCATGAGATCCCATGCGTCGTTAGAGAAGAAAGGGGTTTAGAAGCATACAAATACCTATGGAGGATTCAAAATACATTCTCCCTTGTTTCATCTTGAAACTCCCTCCATATCACACTCCTAGGGGTCCTTCTATCTTCATCCCTATTTACATTCTGATTTCTTTCCACCTCTTCTGAGTCTCCAACTTCCTCAATCATACTACCAAAGTATATGGATGAGGGTCTTTGTAAATAACCTAGATCAATATCATAAATACCTTTATCCACTTATCCCCGGTATCCTGGACCACAAATTTGTTGCCAATATCCAACATGATCTTGTGAGATCCTAAGGTTTTCACTATAGGATAAAAGAATGCATTGAATATCTCTCCATCGTGCTTATGGGTTCCTCCAGGACTAGCATTCAAAATCAAGTATAGTGCATTCAGTGTATGATCATCTCCAATTAGAAACAATCTCTTACTTTTCTTATCTTTATTTTCCTCCTTGCACTAGCACACTAGAGCATCAAATGCCATACTATAACCTATATCTCACCTATACTGCCTTTGAGTCCATTATAATAGTCAATATTGTCATCGGGTTCTTAATAGCAGCAAACAGACTTGATCAAGATTGCAAATTTTTGAAATCCCAATTTTCCAAAAAAACCTCCCCCATATCAAGCTATTATGTCCAATGTGGAACCATATCCTACCAAGTCCATCATTTCAGTCATAGGATAGATATGAAGTGATAATATCTTTCAGAGCTTGTCATTTCAAGTCTCCTTCATCTTCCTTAATAATTAGCCTCAATAAAATATAGTGATTTCCTTGTCTGTGATATGTGGTGCCACCACTATGAACAATTCATCCATTGTCAATTTGTCAAAGCTCATCATTTTGTGACTCCAAATCCTAAGCACCATTCACCATGACCTGTCTTTTCTTGTTCTCGCCTACCTCTTGCCTCAAAGAAACAACTCTCCCTGGTCTATTTCTAACCTATACCTTCTTTGTCGATGTCCAAACTCATCTTTTATTCTTCTCATACTAAATCCTTCATATGAGACCATGGGTCTATAGAATTTGAAACCACTATCCCTTCTTGGTTATCAATCCCAATATTTGCTAAGCAATTGGTTGCCTTGTTTGCTTCTTTATAGATGTGTGTAATGATGTATTCTTCTAATTTCTCCAACCACATTTTGTTTATTGGGATATGTGCAAGATGAAAATGGAAGCAATTCAAAGCAGTAGATTACTCCTCCTTTTCAAACTTGCACACTTGAAAGGAAGATGTCCCAATAGGCTCAAGTAGGCCCTAAGTGCTAAATGAGCAATGACCTTTTCCTAAAGGTGTAATATTAAAAATGGAAAGAGGAAAGATGCAATGTAGAAGGCAAAATAGAAACATAAAGATAAAACTGGAAATAACAAATGATAACTAACGACCATAAAATATAAATGAGCTAAATTTGGGTCCAGACTATTGTACTAACCTAGGATTTCAATGGATTGAAACTGTAGGGTACAGAATGTTTCAAATATTTTGTACCTAAGAACATAATGTTTTAGACATTCTTTTCTATGCACTTTTAGTTGAAACTTTTGAGGACTCTCCAACTATTCTTGATCTTCCCAAAAAAGTTATCATAATTTTGTCACCTATTCCTTGCATAAACCCTCATGGACAGATGTAGAAATCACTGATACCCATGAAGATGTTTAAATGTGCTTGAATTCAAGGATTTGACCTTGGAATGTAAAATAGAATCAAAGATGTCCTAAAAAATGCATGGATCTATGAACACTACTCCTAGATCTTCAATATAGATACACTTAATAATCACTTGCAATGAAGGAGCTAGATGAATGTGGATGGAAGGGAGGATCTTCTTGATTGATTGTGAACTCCTCTACTTGGCCATCATGGGAGAGAAGCTTGCTTCAATGGAGAATATTGCCTTGGAATTGAGTTGGATGATTGAGAAGAAACTAGATCTTGGATGTTTGCCTTCAAATCTTGAATCCAATTGCTTGAATGTTTGATTATTTGATCTCGTGAAATGCTTTGATTGCTTGTAATTGATCATGAAATATATATAAATGATTGAGAATAGTCATGGATGCCAAAATGAGGAGAGATAAGGTGTTTATATACTTCATCCATTGTTTCAAGATTCAAAAATAATCCAAGTTGACCATAGGATCTAATTTCCTACTAGAATCCTGGCATAGGGCGGCTCCAAGACAAATTTGGGCCAAAACAATCAGGAACATAACATCTCAAACATTATGTTACTTAGTACATAACATTTTAAATGTTATGTACGAATTTTGAGCTAAAATTTGGTCTAGGTTTTGGGATGGTGGGAAAGATGTGGGAAAAGAAGAATCAAGTTGCTAGGATCAAGCATAACAAACATCAAATCTTAAAATTGTTAGCCCTAAGATCAAATTATTGAGAGGGGGGGTGAATCAATAATCAACCAATTATTCAACTTTTTAACCTCTTAAACTTTGCAACAACATTCACAAGATTAACTTAATAGCAGCAAATAAAAATCATAACCATAAGCACATACACATAACAATAAACATTTGACACATAGATTTATCTCATGGAAACCCAATTTAGGAGAGAACCATGGTGGGAATTAGTACCCACTAAATGATGTACTCTTCTAATGTACACACTGTAAGGAGCTTAACCCTGTTAGGTGTTTACAAAAACACTATTAGGTGCTACCCAGTTAATAGATTTACCTTAGGCATGTTAGGACCTTTACTCTATTAAGAGTAGCCTTGTTACAGGACTTAAGACACAAGCTAATATGCCACCTTCTTAAAGTATTTATAATAAGGACTTGCAAGGATACACCTAGTTAAGGGATTTTGACTGCTACAATTATTAGGGAACAACAGAAAGAATGATCTATAGAATGGCACTACCTATGCTTGATCAAATCCACTAAAGTACACAATCTCTTCACAATACACTTAACTCTATCCTATCTTGATCGCAACTCCCACTTTATAACCACACTTTCCCAACACACGTTCAACACACTTAACTTCCAACTTCATCCAATATATACTAAACTATTAACTCCACCGCCTTAATCAATCCCTAAATTTGAAATAGATTTAAATTTTAAATATCCCACTTAGATGTAATGCTCCACAAAACAAAATTCAATGTACTAACTAATTTTCAAAGACCGTGTCAGCCTATACAATGAATTACATAAAATTTTGTGTCAAGGGATCAAACATGTTCTGACCAAACACATGCTTCCTCTAGAATCTTCTCCACATGCTAGCATCAAACAATGTGATGCCAGATCATCACCTCCAATCATAAAGATACGATACCAAATCATGACTGAATCAATTGATTCCACTGTAGCCTCAACACCAATCACCAATAACCAATCAAATATATGACAATTGACATTAAAAAACACAAACACTTTAACATGTTAACAATTCTGACTCTACTCGTCGATCACCTATCCTGCACATCGGTCACTCAAATTAGTTACAGTCACAATCATAGCTTCTACATACTATCAACAACCTTCTCCTGTGACCGCACCACATATCTCATCATAAATTTGACAAACCAATCAAATCACCTATCACTTGTGACTAATTGTTCTAGTCCAGTTACGCTGATAACCTTCATTTGATCATAACTTTCTTAATGATCAACATCAACAGTAGTGGTCATGCATTTAACATTCAGAGACATCCCCAAGTCTCTCATAAGAATCACTACAACTGAAACTCATCGCAACACTTGGATCACCATACTTATGCTTAGCAACATACTATGAACACTAGGTCAATACTTCACATCAATGACAACCCAATAACTTATCATCGTGCAATCAAACCTTTATCATGATTTTAGTGCTCTTAATTGGATTTGTTAACTAGAAAAGGACATTCCCCTACTCAATGATTGGACATCATATCTGGCAGCCAAAAATCCCTCTAAAGAATCATTTAATTGTTGATTCGGGGTTGTATAACTTGAAATGGATCAACACAATATGTGCACTAGTCTTCTGTAACAAATATGTATCCTATGTCTAAGAATAAACTGTTGGAAATGAACATGCAATAAACAACTTTAACTCAAACTTAAGCAACACTTAAGCTATAGGAAATAAGAACTACTCAGTGGTTGCAGGAACAACCAACAGTTATGTATATCCATTGGTTCCAAGAATAGTCATCGAACTTTTACAGTAAATTAAAGTAAAACTATCCTATTTGGTGAAAAGAAAAGAATAGACACTTTCCTAAGTGGGTCCTCCTCAGTCAGTGTCTTTAGAGAAAACATAGGCTAAACTTAAAACTTCATAATCATATTATTGAATCAGCATCAAAAATTACATTGCTAGTAAAAATATTAACTCTAATAATTGGTATTACTCCTCTTTCTCTATCTATGTTCCATCTATCTCTCTCTATCTCACTTCAGCTGAAGGCTAAAGCTATTTATTTACGACTGAACCTTCTAACTGACTTATCCACTTAAGCTGGAAAGCTTTTATTACAAAAATAATTCCCACAACTAATAGAGAGTGGGCAGAGAAAGGCTAAGTCAAGTTGACCAAGAAACATTAATGACATTCTCCTTCTGGATCTGTGGATAATAAAGAGACTTTTCACTAGATTCATGGAACACCTTCCTTCATGGTGAACGAATCTTGTAACTACTCCTTCCATTGCTTCATGCTTCTACGACTAAATTGGTCTTTACTAGGATCGTCGAGCAGTGGCCTAGTGGAGTGTAAATTCACTCATGGATCTTTGAGTTCTGCAAAAAAATAAATTCTATTCCCACAGAAAGGAGTTAGCTTGACACATGAAATCTATCAAATGCTCATTATCCATATTCAATGCATCCATAGTTCATTAAATACAAGAAAACAAAATTCATCATATGGCTATAGGAAAACAAACAGTAATGGTTGTAGGAAGATAAAGTCTCAAAGGCACACATCATTTATCAAAATAGCAAGTAGTATTTATAAAAACTACATCAAGGATTATTATAATAGATGTGTTCCATTATAAACAACTAAGTTACTACTTGCTATTTTGTAGTTACTACTTAAATTTTGTAAAAATTCTTTAAAACCATATGAAAGTGTTGCCAAAATATAGTTTTAAACATGCCAAAATTATGGCTCATCATTCCCCTCAACCTAAGAATGGTTGGACCCATCAGCCATAGATGCATGCTCTTTCTTGGCTTTCTTCTACAAATCATTTGGGAGTCGTTGGCCACATTCTCCTTCTACAAAGCTCCAATAGAAAGCTTTCATTTCTTCCAACTTCTGCCACTTACCAATCTATGATTCACTATTGTAGATGTTGTTCATCCCTTGCATTGCTAATAGTGGTCGCAGGAGAATTGGTGGTTGCATTACCAAAGGCAACCAATTCTGTTTCAATGCTCTTGTTTTCTTCATAAATAAAGTGGTCCACCTATTAGCTGCATATTGATTATTAGGAGTATGAGGTTCAAACTTTTGCATCCGCGGTGTAAGCTCTAACCATCTTGTTTGGCAATGTTGAGTGGCAGTGTAAAGATCCTGATTCACAATCTCAAAATATTGAGCAAAAGTGACTTCTTTAAGAGGCTCTATTAAGGGCTTGGACCATCCATGAGATCATAATTTCTTCCAGTCAAAGTAGAGTCTCCTACCCTTGGAGGACTCTCCCCGAATTTCAAGAGGAATAATAGATTCTTCATATTTATAATTGTCAAAATGTTCTCCCCTACTGATCTCATTTTTAATCCAGGAAGCTAATGCAAAAATATGGACATTCTCGATGTATAGGAGAGGATTCCAATTCACATCATCAGAGAATGCCATGTTGTGAAGATAAATTTCACATAGGAGGTGCCTCAAATGTTGAGGAGATTCCATGTATGCTTCATAAAATCCATGGGGTGTTGCCAAAGAAGGGTTCTTCCCTTTCCAAATTCTGAGTAATTGAAAATTTAAATACAATTCTTTCAAGTAAAGTACATAAACTGGAGAAGGACTCCTACACTAGACAATTTTAGGAACTAGTTGCACTATTTCCACTGAGAGTTACCTTGAGGTTTGCAATCTTTATATCCTTGTTGTTGATAATCCATTTTAACCTCTCAATATCTAGCTCATAAGTGGCACTCTGATCATGCATTTCTTTATAACAAACCATCCATGTAGCAAAGTTTGTAAGATGTTCAGGTGGTCGATGCAGAGATGGCACAATCAATGGCATTACCTTAGAAACATGTGGTACTTCCCTTAAAATTTCTACTTGCTCAATTTCATCAGAAACATCTCTTACTTATTGTCCCTCCTCCTCAATCCACACAAATTATTGTTCCTCCTCCTCAATCCAAATTCTAAGTAATTGAAAATTCAAATATAATTATTTCAAGTAAAGTGCATAAACTAGAGAAGGACTCCTACACTGGATAATTTCAAGACCTAGTTGCACTATTTCACTGAGAGTTACCTTGAGATTTGTAATCTCTATATCCTTGTTGTTGATAATAGTTTTAACCTCTCAATCTCTAGCGCATAAGTGGCAGTCTGATCCTACATTTCTTTATAACAAACCATCCCTACAAAAAATTTTATAAGATATTCAGGTGGTCGATGCGGAGATGGCACAGTTGATGGCATTACCTTAGAAATAGGCAGTACTTCCCTTACAATTTCTACTTCCTCAATTTCATCAGAAACATCTCTTACTTCCTATCCCTCCTCCTCAATCCATACGCTTCTTGTTCCTCCTTAATCCACACAACTTTTGCCTGCAACTTCTCTATAGCAGCCGCTAACTCCCCCAAACCTATTTTTTTCCTACAAAAACACTATTGGAGAAGAGTCGATGACATCTTCAGGTGCATATGTAAGACTGGAAAGATGTAGTGGGTAAGTAGGAATACTGGATACGTGAGGTGACCGAAGAATGAGAAGGACTAGGTGGAGAGGAATCAACATTAAAAATAGGAGGGGTAGTTATTGTCCATGTAATCTATTGCTTTTCCATGTAGGTGTAGTAATGGGTGTTGCTTTCTTTTGGGCTTTGGCTACAGGAGCAGAAGTCTCACTGAGATGACTCCTTTTAAGAGGTTTAGGAACAAATTTTGGGATGTTCGACTGGGAAATTGGAACTAGAGACTTCCCTTTGTCTTGTTCGGAATAAACCCTAGGGTTCAACTGACAAATGTTAGACATTCTTTTAGACAAGGGAACATTATCTTTAAAATCATCTGAGGTAGAAGATTTAGGGGCAAAAGTATCAGGAGGTGCAATTGTGGAAGCTTCGATTGGTTTTGAATGACACTTATGGGTAAGAGGTTATCCTCTGGGTCTAACATCCTAGACTTCAACCCTAAAAAAACTAAAACTAACAAATTCTTCTTATGGCATAGGAGAATGATCTCTTACAAACCTTTCTACGAGCAATTTAATTAGGCAATGACGAGAAATAGAATTGACCTCACTCTTTTGGTAAACAGAGGCACTATTGACAAGTAAGTTGTAAAAGAAATTGGGGACATTGACTATTTGACCATGATGCATATGAGACAACAACATAAAATGATGGGAATGCAGCACTGAGAACCTACCTTCGCAAGTCAAATACTTGATAACATAGGTGGCATTTTGAATCCATTCCTCTGGTAAGCTTAGTCGCTAAGCACCTTGTTTAGTTATGCTTAATAGAGGGTCATCAAGTCGAGTGAATTCAACTCAAGCAGTTTGTGCATCTTTCTTTTGTGGGAAGAATTCACTGGTTTGAGGTAATCTAGTTACTTCAAAAGTCCATTCCTTTGTAGCAATGACCTTGAGACCTTTTACTTTGGCCTTTCCATTCCAAAATTTCTTCTGAATTCCTCTTCCACCCGCTCATCAAATGTAGTGAGCTTCATAAAATATTCAAGCCAGCCACATTGTCAAAATGCATACAAATTATGGGCATCCTACAACAGAATTTGATGGTCCATTGGCTCATGCCTAATAGGTTGTCCTCCCATTTTTAATTTCAGCTTCCCATGGAGTTACAAAAATCAACACAGTTGACCAACGCTCAACAACAAATCAACCTCTTCCTACAATGTTAACTGCTTCCCTTTCCTCCCCTCAACCTAAACTGTTAAATAATTGTCTTAAGAACTGCTAGAGATGCAAAAATTAGTTCATCAATTCAAACTTAAAATTTTGAGACAAGTTTAGGAAGGAATGCAAGGTGTAATGGGTTTTAAGTGCAAGAGATACAACTAGACAATAAGTGAATCAGATGAAAAATCCTAAGTACTAATAGAAAGGACATGGCGTTAACTCTATTTGAGTAGTTGGTGGTAGAAATACATAGACGTGGAAATTCAAGCATGCGAAAAAGACTAGAAATTTTCAACCATATTCGAAATATAAATGTAATTATTTTAATTAACTCATAAATACAACTAAATAGAATGATTAACCACTTGATATTATGCAGAGCGTACCTGGCATAATGAATACTTAACCAATTGATGCGATCACTCCCTCTTTATTACAAATTATTCGAAGGACATGCTGGAGAAAAGGATGAATGATGGGTGGATGAGGTAAAAGAAAAAGAAGATGGCATGGATGGTAGATGGGTGCATGGAATAGAATGAGACCCACTAAGTGAATCCTTTACTATGAAGGCCAGCACACTATCATGCAACACTTAGAAAATTGAGCCGAGACTCAATTCCTTCAACTGGAGGATGTACACTATGTTTCTTAGACTAGAATTGCTTTAAGAATTATATCTTGTCAATGGGTTTAAAATAGGGCTTTAGTCGATGCCCATTGACCAGCAACCTAAACCTAACATCATCTATTTTACGCAACTATATGACACCATTTTCAAATACTTCAGCGATCTCATATGGACCCAATCATTTGATTTGCAGCTTTTCCAAATTGTCCTTATATCTAGAGTCATATAATAGAGCCCAATTTCTTGCATCAAACTTCCTTTCCTTTATATACTAGTCATGCCATTTAATTCGTTGATTCAAGATCAACTCTATGTGTTGCAAGGCATCTTTCCTAAGCTCATCTAAGGCATTGATTCACATGACTCTTTCTCTTTGTGTTGTAGTTAGATCTAGATCGAGTTCCAATATTGTCATAAGAGTCTTATGTTTAAACTCTATAGGCATTACAACCTTCTTACCATACACCATCTCAAAAGGTGTGTAACATATGGTAGTTTTCCAAGTGGTTCTATAAGCCCAAATAGCTTTTGGTAGTCTTGCAGCCCAATTCTTCTTATGTAGGTTTATTATTTTTGTCAAAATTTCCTCAATGTCCCTATTGGTGACCCCATCTTGGCCATTGGCTTGAGGGTGATATGGGGTTTACTTCATATGCCTGAGATTATGCTCATTAACCAAAGCTGCTATTAAGGTATAAGTGAATTGAGCCCCTTGGTCTATTAGAATCTCTCTATGAACTCCAAATCTGGTGAAAATTTCATCATAAAGGAATTTTGCAGCTTTATTATCCCTAGCATGCTTCATAGGCTTTACTTCAACCCACTTGGTTACATAATCAGTACAAACAAGGATGTAAGAGTTACCATTTGATCGAGGATCAATTGGAACCACAAAGTCCAAGCCCCATTTATCAAAAGGGGTAGCTACCACTTGAGGATACAAGGACATCTCATCTGATCTAGTTGGTCTCCCCATCCTCTAACACCTATCACATTTCTTTGTGTACTTGGTTGCATCCTTGTGGAGTGTGGGCCAATAATAACCAACATTCAAGATTTTCATGGTTGTCCTTTTTGCATAAAAATTTCCTCCACAAGGCTCATCATGAAAGTCATGCAATATGTAATAAGTTTCCTCCTCCCTCACACATCTCCTCATTACTTGGTCTGGACCTATATAAAACATGAAATATATAATCCAAGAGAAGCTTAAACGCTTTTCAACTAGCAATATTTTTTCGTTTGGTAAGAAATGAGGAGGAGTCCTTCCTGCAGCTAAGTAATTAGCTATATATGCATATCATGGGTGGATAACTTGTATTGCAAATACATGCTCATTAGGGAATGAATCTTCTATTTGTGTATAATTCTTGCCTTTGCAATCTACATAAGAATTCAGCAACCACATTGCCTTTACCTGGTTTATCCACAATGGTAATGTCAAATTCTTGCATCAGCAACAACCATCTAGCTAACCTTCATGTTATAGAAGTTTTATTCATGAGGTACTTGATTGATGCATGATCGATATGGAGAAATATCTTATAACCTGAAATGTAATTCCAAAAAATTTTAAGTGTATAAATGATTTCCAACATTTCCTTTTCTGTGACAATATAATTAAATTCAGCTCCCTGCAATTTTTTTCTAATATAGTAAATGGCATGCTCAGTTGACCCATCTTTCTATCCTAGAACAATACCAACAACATAATCTGATGCATCAATATGAATGTGGAACATAAGTGACCAATCTAGCCCTTTTAGAATAGGTACTTGCGTGAGGGCTGTTTTAAGTGCAAGAAATGTATTCTCACATTCTTTTGTCCATTCAAATTTTGTATCTTTCTTCAACAGAACATATAAAGGCCCTGCTATTTGACTGAATTCCTTAATGAATCTCATGTAGTATCCAGCATGACCAAGGAAACTCCTAAGGTCCTTTTTTTAGAGTGAAAGGGTAAACTAGAGACAACTTTAATCTTAAAATGATCTACTTGTATTCCTGTAGTAGAGACATGATGTTTGAGCACAATTCCCTCCTCCATCATCACGAAACACTTCTGAATATTAAGTGAAAAGACTATGATCTTTGCACCTCTAGCATACTTTCTCCAAATTATCCTTAGCTTCTTCAAAATTTGCACCATACACAATGAATTCATCCATATAAATTTTCATTAAGTCATATGAGATGTCAGAAAATATACTAATCATAGCTCTTTTGAAGGTTGCAGGAGCATTACAAAGACCAAAGGGAAGCATTGAATCAAAAAAAATTCCCCAAGGATAGGTGAAGGTGATCTTCTCTTGATCTTCTGGAGCAATCCTAATTTAATTATAGCCACTAAAACCATCAAGGAAAGAGAAGTATACTTTACCTAATAGGTTATCCAGCACTTGATCAATAAAAGGAAGAGGAAAATGATCTTTCTTTGTTGCAAAATTAAGCTTTCTATAATCCACACACACTTTCCACTTACCCCCTTTCTTAGGAACAATAAATAATAGAGAAACCCACTGACTATCTGAAATTGGGTAGATAAACCCCATTCAACAACTTCTGCAACTTCTCTTTTACTATTTCCCTGAGAGTTGGGTTAACTCTTCTTTGGAGTTGTCTGATAGGATTGAATTCATTATCAATAAAGATGTAGTGTGTACACAATTTAGGATCCAACCCTTTCATGTCACTATAGTCCGAAGAAAAATTTGTCTTGTGGTTAGTGAGAATCTGAATTATGGACTCATGTTGCTCGGTAGTAAGGCTATTGTTGACATTAAAAACTTTTATTGCAACAATCTCTACTTGTGAGGTTAATTCTAACATGGAAACATCATACAAAATAGGCATCCTTATCTCATGAGGTAATAAGGTATGCAAGTAATCTGTTGTTGCAGGAAAGTGTTGGGAAGTACAGGAGGGAAGAATAGTTTGTAGTGAACATGGATTTTCTTCACATAGAGGATATTCAATACCATAATTATTTTGGATGACATTGTCTAAAATTTCATCTTCTTATTGTTCAATAAAAGGTCCCCTTCTAATTATCATTAGGTTTACCACAGAATTAACTTCCTCTTCAACATCTTCCCCCAAATCAGGCCAAACTGCTTGCTTAGTCTCAAGTTGAGGTTGGGCTGGACCATAAAGAGTGATCTTTTTGGTGCTATAACCATCAGAGATGGTCATGTCTCTAAACCTACAACCTATATAAGCATCTGCAGTTTCCAACCAAGGTTTTCCTAATATGACTGGATACCCTCCTAATGTTATTTTTGGGGACAACACCATAAAATTTGTAGGGTATTACCATGAATCCAAAGTGACTGCAAGGTCTTCTATGACTCCATCAAGTTTGACAGTGGAGCTGTCAGCAAGCTGCAGGACAGTAGGTGTAGTTATTAAGTCAGAGATACTTAATTGCACCATAAGGTCTTTGGTCATCACATTTATGGTAGCTCCAAGATCAACTAGAGAATTCTTAACCTGAATTACATTAACAATGATCTCCACAACAGGACTACCAGGTGTATGCACCCTAAAATGGTTGCTGAGACTTTGGGCCCCCATTCAGCAATTTATCAAATCCCTGAATCAATATTTTCAAATATCAACAATATCAATTATATCAATTTCTTTGATCAAATCATAATCAATTCAATATTTACTAAAGTTTGAGCTTTATTTAATTTAAAAGAGAAAAAAAATAAAAATCTTATTTAATTAAGAGAACATGCTCCCTTTTAATTAATTAAAAATCTCTTTTAATTAAATAATAAAATCACTTTATCCTAAGCTTTTATTTAATTAAAAAAAATTTCCTCCCCTTTTATTTAAATAAAAATCTCCCACTTTTCTTCTTATCCTATGTTGCACAAATAAAACATTATTCTTATTTTATAAAAAGAGAAAAAATACTTTTTGTCTCATATGGACACTAAAGTCAACTCTTATTTTCCTATTGGAGGATATTTGTGCACAAGGATCAAGCTTCTTTTTTCTCCACCGTTGATTAAGTCTTTTGTCTCTTAATCTCAATGGTCCATTTTCATCTCATTTCTTATAAAATGAGAGCTCTTTCCTTCATTTTCATATCTTAGATTTTTATGCTAATGTTATGCTGGAGGTTTTCTAGGTCATTTGGAGCTTTTTGAAGACATTCTTGCATTCAAGTTTTGAAGACATTGTTGTTGCATTTCATTTAGCTTATTTTCTTACATCATAGTTGCATAATCATGACATTTTTAGTATAGATTTTCTTTATGCAATAGATTAATCTCACATAGCTTAATAGGAGGATTTGTAACACTTGCATTTTCTTTTCATAGCATAGTTTGCATCTTTCATTCTCATAGATTAGTTTGCATTGCATTGCATCCATATTGATTTCATTGGAGATATTGGCATTGTTGCCCTTGTCTTTGATTTGAAATCTCTCATTGTGTGGTTGACTAGCAAGGTCATGAGTTTATAGCTCTAGCTAAGAGCAATTTTACAAATCTTGCAACTCCATGCATAAAGAGCTATGGATCGATTTGTGAGGGCTCATTGTTGAGTTTTCTTGCATGTAAGGATTCATAGAAGTGTGGTCACATTTTTACCATATATTTTTGGCGCCCACCGTGGGGCAAAGCAACTTTGTTTTGTCCTTTTTTTTCTTGCATTTCTACTTCATGTTTTGGCTGTTCTAATTTTTTTGCGATTTTCGTGCGCTATCTGTACTTCTGTGCGTCACTGTCACGGAGTCTCGTGCGAGCTTTTGTACTTCCTCACGTGGGCCTGTGTTCTATCTCGCACGAGCTTCTGTACTTCCTCACGCGGGTCTGTGTTCTATCTTGCGTGAGCTTCTGTGCTTCCTCGCGTGGGCCTGTGTTCTATCCCGAGCGAGCTTCTGTACTTTCTCGCGTGACCTCTATACTGGATCGCATGAAATTTTGTGACAAACAAAGACCAGAATTCCAGATTTATCAGTTTGCTTGTTGTTTTTAGTTTTCTAATTTTTTTTGAAAATTTTAGCATTTTCAAATCTGTGCCACTCTGGAAAATGGGCACCCATTTTTGAAATTTTTTTGCAAATGATATCAAAATTTGAAGTGTGATATATCGTTGGAAAGGTCTTTCAAAGCCTAATCTAACCATGCTAGTTTCATTCTCAGATTTTACCATTTGATTAGCTATATCTTGTTTTCTTGTTTGCTTGTCTTATTCATTAGAAGGTTCGTGGCTTGCTTTCATAGAGATGCTTAACAAAGAAACAAAAATGAGGTAAGATCTACTAAGCACGTTGCTTTGGACTTGAGGTACTTTGTTCCATCTCTACAACATTTAGATTTTGGGATTAAAATTAAACCTCTCATGTGTTTGGCTTGAGTGTTTACATGCTTTCATAGAACACATTTCAATTGATGCTCTTAATGGGAAATGAAAGAACATAGATTTGTTTTTACAAGTTTGTGTAAGTGAATGCTTGTGTTTAAACCTTAAGTAATTCTTGGTTCCAATATCAAATATCTCATTGAGTGATTGAAGGCATGGATTCATTCCTTGTTTATATAGGGAGTTAAATGCACCACTTTGTGGACTCACTCTATGTTTACTTGGAAAGTTAAATATTTCATTGTTCAACCCTTTTTCATTTGTGAGTAGTATTGATAAGCAACTTTAGATTACTTTTGATTGAGCTTGTTAGCTAAATTGGGTGTTGGACTCGCTTATTTCTAATCGCCCTTTGTTATTTGCCCTTTGGGTGCAAGGTCAGCATTCATACATGGGGGAGGGGTCTATTTGAAAAGAGCGTTAAATGTTCCACAAAGTTTCCCCTTTTTTATGCTTTCTTGATCTCGTTAGTTTTCTAAGGTGTGGACTCACTTTGAGTCTGTGTGAGGAGTTAAGTGTTCCACTTTTGGACTCACTTTAAGTTTGTGTGAAGAGTTAAATGTTCCACTTTTGGACTTACTTTGAGTTTGTGTGAGGAGTTAAATGTTCCACTTTTGGACTCACTTTGAGTTTGTGTGAAGAGTTAAATGTTCCACCTTGTGGACTCACTTCACATTCACTTGAAGAGTTAAATGTTCCACTTTTGGACTCACTTCACATTCACTTGAAGAGTTAAATGTTCCACTTTTGGACTCGCTTCACATTCACTTAAAGAGTTAAATGTTTCACTTTTGGACTCACTTCACATTTACTTGAAGAGTTAAGTGTTCCACCTTTAGTGCTTTAAATACTTTTGATAGTGAATTACTTAATTTTATTTTTAGAAGGCCTGCTTGGGGACACACCACCTCAAGGGATGACCTTAACTCTTGTGTTCCGGCGGAGTATAAATAGCGGGAGGTGAATCGAAAGACACCTCTCTTGGGAATTGAGTTTGATATCACTCTTGGCTAAGCCTCAAAGAACTTTATACCTTTGAGAAGTGAAGGAGGAGATTTGGGTTACCGTCTCCCCCTGGCTGTGTGATTTCAAATTTTTTTCATCTACGAATTTGGGCCTCACGTACCTTGTGTATATCGAGGACTCCCTTTAGCAAAGCTATGTATATCCTTATAGACAGCTTGATAGGATGTTGTTGTGTTCTAAGTGTTTGCTAAAACATTTTCAAGAACATATACAAGTAGAATATTTAAGGAGTAGATATACTAAGTCACTATTCTTGTTCATGTGCAAGGTTGCTTTGCCCCTTGCTCATTGTTTGAAGACAATTGCTTGCTTGAACTCCTTGATTGCTGTCTTATGTGCTTGATCCATGATAAAAATATGTTGATATGCAAACTTGGTCAAAATGCTTCAAAACTGAGATTTTTATGTTCATTGGTCATAGAGTCGTACAACCCTGCAAAAGTGTCACCCAGCTTGCCTAGAGTCTGTCCCCTAGAAGTTTTCAACAGTATTTTTAGTTTCAATCATGAAACTGCTTTTAGTACGACCTGGCCTTTGAGTAGGATATCTGATCTTGCTGTTAGAGACTTGTTTTGACAGTAATTTTTTTATTTTAGCCTTCTAGGGATCATTTCAATTGATTTATAAGGTTGCCTTGAAAATAATTTGTCAACTTAGAGAGTATTCCTAGTGAAAAGTTTATCTTCAGAATTGTTGATTACACTCTTGGAGAATTCTGATTCTACTATTGTCCAAATCATTTTTCATTTATCTCAATTTCAATTTGAATTTTGGCTAAGTCCAACCTCCTGATTCAAAAGTGTAAGGGTATTCACCCTTTGATTTGAAGCACCTCTTTGACAGTGTTGATGATGCATTTTATTTTCTATCTTTTCATTTTCTCTTTGGACAATAGAGAATCTCAATTATCCTAGGTTGGAATTGACACTTTGAGAGATTGACCCATAATTAAGAATCTCTTTCTTTCATGTTAGTTACAACAAGGTACCAAGTCAATCAAGGGAAGTGACCCCCTATTGTCTTTAGCCAGTTACCACCAGTTAAGACTCGTCAACAGCACAAGGGAAAAAGACCCCTTTTTGATCAATCTCCTAAGAGTGAATCTGAGATTTGTTTTAATCTGAAAGGTAATCCTAGTGAAGTGAGTACCTCTTTAGCACCCATTTCATCCAGTATGGACATGAGTTACACCTTCACTCGACAACAAAGAGAAGCAATGAACCAGACTCTTGATGACATATTTCAACGGCATAGGGGTAACATGATGTCTGCTAGGTCTGCATATTCTAGTCCACCTAGATCACCCCCGATCAACGCAAGGTATCTTGATGCTCACCAACAAGCTGAAAGACATCACCAACAAACTCACTTAGATTCATGGTCACAACACGAAGACCAAAGCAACAAGTCTAGTGACCACCACATCAATGCAGCCAATGCAATCAGACAGTCAAGGCAACCTTCTCCACTTAGAGATACCTCTCGATATGCAAATATGAGATTGAAGATCATTGAAAGGGAGAAGCAAGCCTATCTAGATAAACAAGCTACTTAAAAAGAGAAATTTAGACAACTAGAGGAAGAGGAATGTGCATTATTGGACATAAGAAAAAGAGTCGCCCAAGAAGAAGAAGATAAACTCTATGCACAACAACTCCAAAACTGATTCAATGGGAGGGATACTAATAGTGGGACCCACTCACCCCCGTCCACTCCCTCACCAAGTCCTAGAAGAAGGTCAAGGACGCCCTCAAGATCCCCAAGTCCTAAAGGTAGAAGGACTTCAAGATATGATCACCATAGGAGACAGTCACCTCCTAGACTTTCAAAGAAACCCTCCCGACGAGCACATCATGGCTCACAACATGGAGGAAGTTATGCCAACTTCGATCATATAGATTTTATGACTATGCAACAAGAACCATCCTTTCAAGCATATGTAGAAAGGTATGTGGAACAAAACAAGGATCAGTTCCTAGAAAGTCTCATCAACAAAGGTGCTAAGGTCCCATATAATTTTGATGTGGACTGAAAGGTAAAGAAGTAAGATCCATCAACTGATGAGGTGATCAAACAACTTCAAAAAGATATAGAAAGGATGAGGGCTCCTAAGAGCACATTTAATTTGGACTCCATATGTCCCAACCCAATTGACAAGAGTGTGATGTTGGTTGAGTTTCCTAAGAAAGTTGAGTTTCCAACCTATGACAAATATGATGGCGTTGGTGACCCTCACGACCATGTTAGACAGTTCTACATAATGAGCTTTTCTTTTCACCATGAAGACTCCTACTTGATAAGATTATTCCCAAGGAGTCTCAAGGGTCAAGCCATGGAGTGGTTTACTAACCTTACTCCTCCAGTTAAGACATTTAAAGAGCTTGTGGAAAGATTTGTTCAACATTTTGCTTACGACTTATCAAGGTCGGTCACCATGCTTGATTTGTGCAAACTCAAGCAGAATCAAGGGGAATCCTTTGTTACCTTTCTACAAAGATGGAGACGTTTGTGCTCGAAATATCCAAGGACAATTCCTGAGGAGGAAAGAATAGACATCATTGTGAGCAACTTGGTACTGGAATTAATGTATGAAGTAAGGAAGATCCCATTTAATTCTTTTGATACCATGGTAGAAGTGGCGTGTCGCATAGAGGATGTCCTAAAAGAACAAAGAATTTTGGTCAAAACAACTAATAACAACAATGGCCAAAACAACAATAATAATGGTAATAAGGATAAAAAGAACTCCTATTGAAATAAGAATAAGCAAGTGGTCAATGACGGAGTTGTTGACTCATCACAACCTAAGAATGAAGGAGTTCTTAATCTCTCTAATGCAGTCCAAGCCATGAAGTTGCAAACATCTTCAGCACAACAAGAAAATAAACTCAAGTATTAAGGGAGACCTAAAACAGAAAAGAGACAATTTACCAAACTTGGGGACTCCTATGCAGACATTTTCAAGACGTTAATTACTCATAATTTGGCACAACCTCAGGATCCTACAAAGTTCCGCATACCGGATCCTAAACCTCATTGGTGGGATGAGAAGGCTTTCTGTGTCTTTCACAATGGAATTGGACATGATATAGAAAATTGTTTTAAACTTAAGCATCTTGTCCAAGATCTTATTGAAAGCAGAAGATTACAAGTTGATGGTTTAACCACTAATGCAGATCACAAAGCTTTTAAAGAACCCTTGCCCAAATATGAGAAAGGAGAGAATTCTAACAACAAGAATGGCAAGGCTGCTATCAACTACACCTACACAAATGCTGAAAATGTTATTAATATGCTTGAAGTTGTTGATGATAATGTCAACATGATGAGAGGGAAAGACCCTTATGGATATGATGTGGATTCAAATCCTATGCCCGATGAAGGACCCGTTGTGGTACTAAGAGGTCCTCACTCACGAAGGATGTTTGAACCCCTCAATGCAGTCACTAGGAGTCAGTCTCAAGCTCCCATTGTTATTAGAGGTCCTAACTCTAGTAAGTCTAAGCAGCCAATGTCAAAAGGTGTTCTTCCTAAATCTATTGTTGGTCCTGAGTTGAATTATAATCTTGTTGACCAATTACAACGTACACCAGCGCAGCTTTCAATCTTTGAGCTTTTGGAATTGTCCCCTAAGCATAAGCGTGTCCTTGAGGATGCCTTGCGAGCGGCTAATGTCCCTAATGATATAGATGTAGATCAATTCTAGAATATGGTCAACCACTTGGCTAGCCCTCACTACCTTACATTCTCAAAAGAAGATGACAAGTCATTAAGCCACCCACACAATTTGGCCCTTCATATAGAGGTTATGATCCACAAGACCCGTATCAGGCGCGTATTGATAGATGGGGGTGCTGGGCTTAATATTTGTTCTTTGAGCTTATTGAAGGCCTTGGGTTATTTAGAAGAAGTCATTGACACAAGGAAGAAGATAACTATCAAGGCTTATGATGAAGCAGAACGTAGTTCTAAAGGATTGGCTATTCTTCCTATCCGAATTGGTCCTGTAGAGAAAGATATTTTGTTTCAGATTGTTGATGTCGGTCCTTTGGCTTACAATATTTTGTTGGGTAGACCTTGGATACATGAGATGCAAGTAGTCCCATCTACTTATCATCAGTGTGTGAAGTTCCCTTACAATGGAATAGAAGTCTGCATACCCAGAGACAACACACTGTCAATCAACACAATTTCAGCAGCGTCTCATGTTCCTTTGAATAGGGAGGCTAACACTTTTGATACTACATTTGAACAATGCAAGAATAAATTTAAGACCATAGATCTTGGTATGGGGGCTTACAAAATGGATTCATTCACAAAATTGCCAATTTCCCCTAGGTCTAATGGCAAACCTTCTCAAGAAATGAAGCCCTCGTCTTCAGCCATGACGTTGTTCGATAAGTTTGTAGAATCCTTAGTTCCAATTCAACAGAAAAAATAAGAGGTTGCCGTTAGGGACTGGATTTACCGAGAAGAGAAATACCTACATAATGAGAATTTTGCACCTTCCCCTAGAGCTTATGGGAGAGGGTATACATTGGTCAAGAATATGGGTTATCCAAGACATGGTCCCCTTAGTCATAGGTTGGATGCTAAGTCTGAACCTCTTAACCATGCCCTTTTTGGATGAAGGGATAAGTCAACAGTTGGCTTAGGTTTTGAAAATAAGAAACAAAAAAGTGTCCCTGTCTCAGCTGCGACAGACAGTGACAATGACTTCGACTACACACCTAATCTCTCTAATCAGCAATACATGTCTGATGATTGGGTGCCTTCAACAAATCTCCTTTGGGGAGATTCAAAAGATTTGACAATTGACAGTCCTACTATCCCAGCTACGATGGATAGTGACTATATGAATGCTAGATTGACAATGGAAAGTGTTGCTATCCTAGCTGTGACAGATAGTAACAATGCTAGTGTTAGAGAAGGGGAAACTCTTCCCAATCTTGAGCCTTCTACATCACAAGGCCCAAATAATGATTCAGAAATAGACTCACATGAGTTTGAATGGGACTCACTTTCAGATGCAACAGTTGATTTGGACATGGATGTTGTCCATACTTATAGTATTCAACTCGATGTGACCAATGAGCCTAGTGTAGGACTAGAGGATTGGACTCCTCAAATTGCCTTAGTGGACGACACTTTGTTTGGTAGGACAAATCCTGACTCGGGTATCTTAGGAGGGGACTTGATGAATCCCGATTATATGGTCACCAGAGATAACACCTTCCACATAAACAATGTTGAACCAGTCATTGACTTACCCCTTGTTCACTACGACCTAATTGACTGGTCTCAGCGACATCAAGTGCCTAAATTCCTCACTTTTCAGAATGACTACAAAATTGCCTGCTATCTGAATGCTCTTGAACTTGTAGTCTCTTCCACCAGTGAACCGACAACAAGTATGACGAAGCCTAATATTAAGTACCTCAGTCTAAAAAAAAAAGAAAAAAAAAAAGAAAAATAGGTCTGATGGCGAAAACCACTTTGTGGCGGTGTCAAAACCAAAAATAGTAAAAATAAATGATGTATCCGAGGGTAAAAACCTCTTTGAGGCGCCTAAGGATGGGGTACTTAATAACTTGCCAAGTTACTTCCAAGACAGGTCATCAGTTCTCATTGAACCTACACAACCAGTGAATGTGAATACAGAAGAGGCTCCTCAAATAGTGCACCTAGCTCAGTCTCTATCAGCTGAAAAAAAAGAAGCATATACAAAGTTTTTGCAAAAGAAGAAAATCAACTTTGCTTGGACATATTCAGATATGCCAAGACTTGACACTAATCTTATTATGCATCATCTATCTATAGCTCCAGGAATAAAACTAGTTAAACAAAAGTTGAGGAAAATGCATCCTCACATAGCTCTCCTTGTTAAGACTAAATTAGAAAAACTCCTCAGTGCAGGATTTATTAGAGCTATCGATTATGCCGAGTGGATCTCAAACATTGTTCTAGTTTCAAAGCATGATGGATCCATTCGTGTATGCACAGACTTCAGAGACCTCAACAAAGCATGCCGAAAGGATGACTTTCCACTCTCAAACATAAACATGATAATGGATATTGTATGCACCCTAAAATGGTCGCCTAGACTTTGGGCCCCATTTCTGCAATTTATCAAATCCCTGAATCAATATTTTCAAATATCAACAATATCAATTATATCAATTTCTTTGATTAAATCATAATCAATTCAATATTTCCTAAAGTTTGAGCCTTATTTAATTTAAAAGAGAAAATAAAATAAAAATCTTATTTAATTAAGAGAAAATGCTCTCTTTTAATTAATTAAAAATCTCTTTTAATTAAATAAATTAAAAATCTCTTTTAATTAAATAATAAAATCACTTTATCCTAAGTCTTTATTTAATTAAAAAGAATTTCCTCCTTTTTTATTTAAATAAAAAATCTCCACTTTTCCTCTTATCTTATGTTGCACAAATAAAATATTATTCTTATTTTATAAAAAGAGAAAAAACACTTTTTGTCTCATATGGACATAAAGTCAACTCCTATTTTTCTATTGGAAGATATTTGTGCACAAGGATCAAGCTTCTTTTTTTCTCCACCGTTGATTAAGTCTTTTGCCTCTTAATCTCAATGATCCATTCCTTTTCACTTCTTATAAAAGAAGAGCTCTTTTCTTCATTTTCATATCTTAAATTTTTATGCTAATGTTATGTTGCAGGTTTTCTAGGTCATTTTGGAGCTCTTTGAAGACATTCTTGCATTCAAGCTTTGAAGACATTGTTATTGCATTTCATCATAGTTGCATAATCATGACATTTTTAGTATAGATTTCCTTTATGCAATAGATTAGCTTCACATAGCTTAATAGGAGGATTTGTAACACTTGTATTTTCTTTTCATAGCATAGCTTGCATCTTTCATTCTCATAGATTAGTTTGCATCGCATTGCATCGATATTGATTTTATTGGAGATATTGGAATTCTTACCCTTGTCTTTGATTTTAAATCTCTCATTGTGTGGTTGACTAGCAAGGTCATGAGTTTATAGCTCTAGCTGAGAGCAATTTTACAAATCTTGCAACTCCATGCATAAAGAGCTATGGATCGATTTGTGAGGGCTCATTGTTGAGTTTTTTTGCATGTAAAGATTCATAGAAGTGTGGTCACATTTTTACCATACATTTTTGGCGCCCACCATGAGGCAACCCACCTCTTGCATGCTGGTTTTGATTATTTTTGGAGCTAACTCTTGTGCAGATTTGTTTGGAGATAAAAAAAACTCTAGATTTGAAAGATTTGATCATATCTCCTAAACGACTTGGTGTTTTAGTCTAAATTTTTTTTTGTAGGTTGGCGACACATCAGAGAATCTCCAAAAATATTTTCAAAATTTTTGAAGGTAATTTGTATTTTTTATAATTTTTTCTTGATTTTTAATAAAAGAATTGATTTTTGACGCAAATCAACGTATTTTTCAAAAAAATTTACATTTATGGAAAGGTCTTGAAATTCTATAGGAGGTCCATTCATTGTGTTTTTAATTTAGAAATCATATCATAGCTCATTTGGTCAATTTATAAAAACTGGTCTATTTTGGTAAAATAGGTCTCTAGAGCACAAATGAAGAGATTTTTCTAAAATTTTTACATTTGTGGAAAGCTCTTTATTTTTTGACAGAGGTCTCTTTTCTGCATTTTGGGTTTAGGGTCCGAATTCATGTGGTAAAAATCAGATTTTGTTGACTAGGTCAAATGCAAAACAAATAAAATTTTGTGATGGGTATGCACTTATTTTTTATTGTTCATTGCATAATATGAGTTATCATTTGGATTATTTGCTAATTATCATTGCTCCTAACATTTGATTTTCAGATCTAACCCTAGGGTTTTCATAAGTTGGATATATATTGCATATCTTGTTTGTTTATTTTCTTGTCTTGTTCATTTGAAGGTGCTCTTGCTTTCATGGAAAATGCTTAAAACAAAGCGTTGGACTTGAGGTGCTTTGTTCCATCTCTATAACATTTGGATTTTGGGATTAAAATTGAACCTCTCATGTGTTTGGTTTGAGTGTTTTACATACTTTCATAAAACATATTTCAATTGATGCTCTTAATGGGAAATGAATGAACATAGATTTGCTTTCATACAAGTTTGTGTAAGTAAATGCTTGTGTTTAAACCTTAAGTAATTCTTGGTTCCAATATCAAATATCTCATTGAGTGATTAAGGACATGGATTTATTTTTTATTTACATAGGGAGTTAAATGCACCACTTTGTGGACTCACTCTATGTTTACTTGGAAAGTTAAATATTTCATTATTCAACCCTTTTTCATTTGTGAGTAGTATTGATTAGCAGTCTTAGATTACTTGTGATTGATCTAGATTGCTATCTTGGGTTATTGGACTCGCTAATCCGTCGGCCCCTTATTTTCACCCCATGGTTGCAAGATCAATGCCACATTAAAGGGGAGGGGTCTACAGGAAAGAAGCGTTAATTGCTCCACTAGGCAACCCTTTTGTGCTTTTTGGAACTCACTTGTTTTCTAAGGTGTGGAGTCACTTTGAGTTGATGTGAGGAGTTGAATGTTTCACTTTTGGGCTCACTTTGAGTTGATGTGAGGAGTTAAATGTTTCACTTTTGGACTCACTTTGAGTTGGTGTGAAGAGTTAAATGTTCCACTTTTGGACTCACTTTGAGTTGGTGTGAGGAGTTAAATGTTCCACTTTTGGACTCACTTTGAGTTTGTGTGAAGGGTTAAGTGTTCCACTTTTTAGACTCACTTCACATTCTCTTGAAGGGTTAAATGTTCTACTTTTGAACTCACTTCACATTCTCTTGAATGGTTAAATGTTTCACTTTTGGACTCGCTTCACATTCTCTTGAGGGGTTAAATGTTTCACTTTTGGACTCGTTTCACATTATCTTAAAAGGTTAAATGTTCCACTTTTGGACTCGCTTCACATTCATTTGAAGGGTTAAGTGTCCCACTTTTGGACTCACTTCGTATTTACTTGAAGAGTTAAGTGTTCCACCTTTAGTGTTCTAAATACTTTTGGTAGTGAATTACTTAGTTTTTATTTTTAGAAGGCCTGCTTGGAGACACACCACCTCAAGGGATGACCTTAACTCCCGTGTTCCAACGGAGTATAAATAGCGGGTGGTAAATCGAAAGACACCTCTCTTGGGAATTGAGTTTGATATCACTCTTGGCTAAGCCTCAAAGAACTTTATACCTTTGAGAAGTGAAGGAGGAGATTTGGGTTACCGTCTCCCTCCGGCTATGTGATTTTAGATTCTTCTCATCTACACATTTGGGCCTCACATACCTTGCGTATATCGAGGACTCCTTTTAGAAAGCCACGTATATCTTTGTAGACAACTTGTTAAGGTGTTGTTGTGTTCTATGTGCCTGCTAAAACATTTTCAAGAACATACACAAGTAGAATCTTTAAGGAGTAGAATACTAAGTCACTATCTCTGTTCATGTGCAAGGTTGTTTTGTCTCTTGCCCATTGCTTGAAGACTGTTTGTTTGAATTCTCTGATTGCTATTCTATGTGCTTGATCATCATTGTGAAATCTTTTGAAAGATCTAATTGAAATATTGAAATTGAGTTTCATCCTATTGTAGTGACTTCTCCTTAGAAGCTTGGTCTTCCTTGGTCAGTCCAGATCTCAAATCTTAGGTGCTGTCATGTTGCTCAACATCTCAATGAACATTATGGTATCAATTACATAAGATGACTCTTAGTCTTCTTCTTCTTTTTCCATTTCCCATGTTCTTCTAAAGTCTTCTATTCCCATGGGAAATTCTTCTTCTTCTTCTTGATTGTTTTCCTCTTACTATCTAGTCTACCTTCTTCTATTCATCTATTTATTTCTTCCATGCTTGATTCATCCTCTTCTATAACCATGAATCTTGACTATCTTGTTAAGGAACCTTTCTTGAGAATAGATGATCTCGAACTCATTGCTCAATTTGAAGAGTATCTGTATTCCTCCAATAGTCCTTCCAAATATCTCATGGGTGATAAACTTATGGCAAAAATAAAATAAAAGATGATTAAATCAGATGTCTTTGCTAGGATCATAGGCATGATCATATCACAACCTCCTTCTTCTAAACGTTCTTCATCATCTAATTTTTCACATTCTTCATCTTCCAAATCTTATCATGACTTTTCTAAACATTATTCGAATTCCTTATTATCCAAGTCCTCTTCCTACACTAAGTCTTCAATTTCCTCTTCTTCACGATCTCATTCTTCTTCTACTTCTTCAAAGAGTCTTACTTCTCTTCACAAGACATACCATAATGAGCAACGTGATAGTCCTTATGATACCTCTTCCACGAAGAGTGACACACCCACCTATGATGACTATGATGATGGACAATGTAGTGATACCTATGACACCTCTATTTTTAAGAGTCCTCTTAGTCGTGTCCTTGTGCTTACTGGAAATGGGTCCTCATATTAGAAAGATCGTGATGGTGATCCATATGATTCAGATTTTGAAAGAAACTTTGATGAGTTTTGTGAACAATACCTTGATTATAATTCAACTACTAATGTTGAGGAATATAAAATGCACCGTGCTAATTTGAAACGTAAATATTATAAGTATCCTTCCTCTAGGAACTCTCATGCTGAAAATAAAAATTGCACTCTCAAGCAAGATCATGTTAATGTTGAACCTTTGTCTTATGACGGTTCCCTTCCATCCTCTACTTCATCCAATTCCCATACATTTCTTAAAGTTTCTGAGTCTTCCAAATCTTTCATAAATCCTTCATCCAACAAAGATCCTAATACTTTCCATGCGGTTCCTTATAGTTATCCTTAAGGGCTACCTCTTAAAGAAACTCAAGCTAACCTTCACTTGGCTGCGAATATTTTCAATAATGCCAAACCTGAAGAGCCTAAGTCTTCATGCGTTATAATGCCTACTTCAGTTAATCTTTCACCATCTCTTCCAAAGTCTTCCATACAATCCCAACCTGCTTCCTTGTCCTTAGAAGTGGCTCCATGTCAAGAGGACTCTAAAAATCATAAAGAAAAGAACATAAATAAAGATCAAGATCAAGAACCCTCCATGTCATCCAGTCCTGTTCATAATATCTCTCATTCATTTCATGGTTCTTTCGATCCTTTACGCCCTTCCTCATTCATTCCACCATGTCTTAAGTCTTCTCCTAAGCAAGATCAAGCTACTAATCACACCGTTGAGCTTATTGACAATCAAAATAACCTTACTACACTTGCGCTTTCCAAAGATGATACTTCCATTAAGGTTATTAAAAATGATTTTGTTACTTCTGATGTTAAGCCTATTGAAAATCAAAAGAAAAATGATACGTTTATGCTATCTGAAGCTCCTTGTCAAGATCAAAGTCTTCCATCTTCTTGTTCTACCCTTCTATGTTCACTTCCGCTTTCTACTCTTCCTAAGTCTTCGCAAGCTTTGAACGATTCTATCAACGAAGTTGCTCCTACTCAAGATGTGCACAATCCTATTGAAAACCCTAATGCTCATTCTAAAGATGTTGATGTCCTTGGTTGTCATATAGATGCTGATGAACTTATTGATTATCCTTTTGCATCTTCCACGTCCATCCTTGGACCTCCTCCACCAGTACTAAGGGCTTCATGTCTTCCTTCCATTTTGGGCCCTTATGTCCCTTCACTTTCCCCTCCTAATTCTCCTAATTCATCATCTATTTTGGGTCCTTACGTCCCTCCATCTCCTATCTTTTCTCAAGATCAACATAGATGCATACCTTTGAATCCTTTTCATCCATCCACCCATCTTAACCAGTCATATCCTCCTTCTTCCATAAGTCCCAAGTCTTTTGGAAGTAACTTGAATGTTCAATACAAAAAAAAAAGCAATATAAGAATCCATAAAAAAAAAGATCACCATGTCCCCTCTAATCGACATGGATATATAAAGTCAAAAGAGATATCTAAGAAGAAAATTACAAGACAAGTATGGGTTCCAAAATCCATCATTGAAGATATTCTCTCTAAATCATCAAAAATAAATAAAAAGCCTAAGGCTTTATGGATTCCAAATTCTCTTTTGAAAGAGTCTCAAATTGAACAAAAAGTGAAATTGACATTCAAGCTTCCAAAGGCTTCCACCTCATCTCTTTCCAAAAACATTCTTCAATTCCATGCGCCTAAACCACAACCTCTGCTAAATATTCACCATATTCCTTCACGAATTCCTTCATTCAAGTTTCCTCCACCCTCTCGCCACCCTTCAAGGTGTGTGTTGACATTGATCATTCCTTCCTTTCTATCTACCTTTTCACAATCTTTCCATTCACTATCCTTCTACCTTTTATCATTTTTCTTCATTTTCCTATTCCTCATATCTTCCAACTTCACTCGCTTTACATAAAATTTTATCCTCCATTTTTCTCTTCCATTTTCCTTTCCCTATCAGCATCTTTGAGCATATCATCTTGAATCTTTGGCATATCATGGTTTATCCTTTCAAGGAGCATTATTTGAAAAGCTTGCTTTCTTCCAAAAAATTCAAAAAATTCAAAAAAATAGAAAAATTCAAAAAGAACAAAAAATGAAAAAATTAAAAATGTGACATGGTGAAAACCTGGAAACAGGTGCCTTGGTAGCAAAAGTAAAGAGAAATAAATTCATCCTATGGTGAAAACCACTCCCTTGTGGCACCTTGGATAAGTACCATGATGAAAACCTGGCAATCAAGCATCATGCGTAGTTCTTCTACATATTTAATCCATTCCGTCTTCTCTCTTTGATCTTGACAATGTTGACCTATACACGAACATTTAGCTATCTTGTGAGCTATCTTACGATGATCTTGTTTTCATTTCATTCATGTCTAACCTTCATATTTATTTTCCTCCATTCACTCTAGCTTTTCGCTATCTTTTTCCCTTTTGGTCTTGATCTAATAAAAAGAGTAAAATACGATGCTATGAAGCCTCTTGACATGTCTACTCCTTTGGATTGCATCCCTTCCTTTTTTTGTAGTGCGCTTTTGTGACTTATCATATGCTGGCCTTTCATTGCTTGTCCAAATGTGCTTTACATGACCAATTTTTTTTCTTAGCTTGGGTACTCTTAAGGAGTTTGACCTTGAGGATTTCTTCCCTCCATTCGCCTTCATTCTCCTTTCCTCCTTCTCATTCACCAGCTTGCTCATCTATCTTGTCCCTCACATTGCTAGATATTGGGACTACACGATGTGATCTTGCTTGGAAGTTTGATGCCCATTCTGTCTGGGGGCATCTTTTGTACATATTTATTGATCCTGAAAAAATATTAAAAAAATTGATATATGATGCTGAAAAAATCCTTAAAAGCATAAAAAGTTTTGAAAAAATATAAAAAAATAGCAAAAATACAAAAAAAAATACAAAAAAAAGAAAAAATTGTAATAAAAATCCAAGTGGTGAAAACTTGGAAACAGGTGCTACTTAAGGCCTTTGCACCCCTATTTGTTAGCATGCATCCTCGACACTTAGCCACTTTCCATCATGCCTTGACCTTATCTGACTTGGTCTAGAATTGGTCTTTGTCTTTCTCTAAGGGGCATACCTGTTAGCATAGGTCTTTTAGGTGCATTTGTCTCTTGGGGCATTTCACAACAGGTGTTTTTCAACACCACCCCAAACAGTGTTTTTCAACACTACCCTTGCGTCGAGTGTTTCTTAACACTTATCAGATGTCTTACCCTACAGTCTAGTATGATGCGACATTGCTCATTTGCAAATGTGATACTCAAAGTTTGACTCTATGACCAACACACACGCACTTAAACAATCAACTCGCTAGAGATATGTTGACTTTATTTTTCTTTGTGTGTTGTTTATGAGGATTTATTTGATGAGTGGTCTCTCCCTGAGAAGTTTTTGATGATGCATAGCTAGAAGAATGAGGGAATGAGAACATGTTTTATTTCTTTATCTGCTTGTGGGTATATTTTGTTGGTCCTACCTGTCATGAGCATTTATGCTGGTCTTACTTGACACTATAGATTGACAAGGTATTATCCTTGACTGTTTTGCGAGTGCATGCTTCTAGTTATCCTAACTTTAATGTGTCTTGATACAAGCATAATCTCGCCATATCAAACTTAGGTAATCTCACTGCATTAGTCATCTTGACCTCCATGTCTTTGATGCCTAGGTGGGATTTCCACATTTCTATCTAATAAAGATCATATTCATATCCACATAGTTATGCTAGTGTGCATTGTATGATCTTACGACGCTACCAAAAATACTCGATGATGATAATTAGATGTCTATAGGCATTGTGACTTTGCAAGTCAACCACTTTCATAGTAGCTTGCATTCTTAAGTTCATCATAGTTTAGTTTTTGCATCTTGCATATGGAGAGAGCTCTCATTTTTATCATCTACGGACTAGTTGGTCAACTATGCTCATTTTCTGATTCTTCTTGATCATATCTTTCATTTCTGGTCTTTCATATCACATCATTTTCTATCCATTTTCAGACTCAAAATCAAAATCTGAGTCGCGTTTCTAAGTTTTCTCATTCTTCTATGTAGTTGACTGACCTTTTGAGGCATAATTCTTCAATCTTTGATGGAATTTTTTCCTTTCCATGTCTTCCAAACTTCTAGTCTTTCATTCACCCCTTTCGCTTCCTCTTTCTGAAGTTTGACTTAATCTTTATCTTATATCTTTCCTAGTCAACTTAGTCAACCTGGGGCATATCTTCACTGTTTGATGGTTATCCTATCATGCTCCATCCTTCGATTATGATTTATTGTGACTTGATTAGGTTTATCAATTTGTTGTTCTCCTCTATTTGATTTCAATTTCGATTTCGAGGGGGCAGTACCTATCAGCTTTAAATCTTTGATTCAGCTTTATCATTCAGCTCAGCTTGAGATTCTTATTTTTAGACTTGATTATCACCTAGCAGTGACGGTGGTGATTTTATCTTTCAATTTTTATCTCCTATTTTTTAGACTTGATTATTGCCTAGCAGTGACGGCGATAGTTTTGTCTAAGGCTTGATTTGCACTTAACAGCGACGGTGTTGGTCTTGTCTTTCAGCTTATGCTTATGCTTGTCTTGATGTGTTCCCAAAATAAACACACATCTGAGTTGTTTTGTGATCCTAAATCGATCTCACATTTCAATTCTTCTTTGACTGCATGTGTTCCCGAAATGATCACACATTAGTCAAAGAGGGGCAAATGTATGCACCCTAAAATGGTCGCCTAGACTTTGGGCCCCATTTTTACAATTTATCAAATCCTTGAATCAATATTATCAAATATCAACAATATCAATTATATCAATTTTTTTGATCAAATCATAATCAATTCAATATTTCCTAAGGTTTGAGCCTTATTTAATTTAAAAGAGAAAAAAAAAAAATCTTATTTAATTAAGAGAACATGCTCTCTTTTAATTAATTAAAAATCTCTTTTAATTAAATAAATTAAAAATCTCTTTTAATTAAATAATAAAATCATTTTATCCTAAGCCTTTATTTAATTAAAAAGAATTTCCTCCCCTTTTATTTAAATAAAAAATCTTCACTTTTTCTCTTATCCTATGTTGCACAAATAAAGCATTATTCTTATTTTATAAAAAGAGAAAAAATATTTTTTGTCTCATATGGACATAAAGTCAACTTCTATTTTTCTATTCGAGGATATTTGTGCACAAAGATCAAGCTTCTTTTTTTCTCCACCGTTGATTAAGTCTTTTGCCTCTTAATCTCAATGGTCCATTCCTTTTCACTTTCTATAAAAGAAGAGCCTTTTTCTTCATTTTCATATCTTAAATTTTTATGCTAATGTTATGCTGCAGGTTTTCTAGGTCATTTTGGAGCTCTTTGAAGATATTCTTGCATTCAAGCTTTCAAGATATTGTTATTGCATTTCATCATAGTTGCATAATCATGACATTTTTAGTATAGATTTCCTTTATGCAATAGATTAGCTTCACATAGCTTAATAGGAGGATTTGTAACACTTGTATTTTCCTTTCATAGCATAGCTTGCATCTTTTATTCTCATAGATTAGTTTGCATCGCATTGCATCGATATTAATTTCATTGGAGATGTTGGCATTCTTGCCCTTGTCTTTGATTTGGAATCTCTCATTGTGTGGTTGACTAGCAAGGTCATGAGTTTATAGCTCTAGCTGAGAGCAATTTTACAAATCTTGCAACTCCATGCATAGAGAGCTATGGATCGATTTGTGAGGGCTCATTGTTGAGTTTTCTTGCATGTAAGGATTCATAGAAGTGTGGTCACATTTTCACCATACAGATATGATGGCGGGTTATGAGATATATTCCTTAATGGATGGGTTTTCCAGATATAACCAGATAAAAATAGCTCCTGAAAATCAAGAGAAAATAGCTTTCACATGTGCATGGGGAACCTATTGTTGGAACATCATGTCATTTGGCCTAAAGAATGCAGGAGCAACATACCAACGAGCTATGACCACAATTTTTCATGATATGATGCATAAGAACATGGAAGATTATGTGGATGATACCTTGGCTAAATCTAGGAAACGGGATACACACCTCGATGATTTGGAAGTGATTCTAGATTGCATGGCACAGTTTTAGCTTAGATTGAATCTGAAAAAGTGTGCATTTGGAGTTGCCTCAGGTAAACTCCTAGGATTCATAATTTCAGCAAAAGAAATAGAGGTTGATCCTAAAAAGGTCCAAGCTATATTAGATATGCCACCTCCAAGAAATGTTAGTTAGATGAGAAGTCTTCAGGGATGACTCCAATCCATAAGGAGGTTTATTTCACAGCTTGCAGATAGAGCACAACCATTCAATAAAATATTGCATAAGGGAGCCACATGTGCTTGGAACGAAGATTTCCAAAAGAGCCTTGATCAAATAAAATAGTATTTGGCTAATCCTCTGATTTTGATGCCGTCTATTCCTGGGAAACCATTGATTTTATACATTTCAGCAACAAAGTCTTCTTTGGGGGCATTGTTGGCTCAATTAGATGATACTGGGAAAGAAAGGGCCATTTACTACATTAGTCATACTCTAGTATCTTATGAGATCAATTATAATAGCATTGAAAAGTCTTGTCTGGCAGTAGTGTTTGCTTCCCAAAAGTTGCGACACTGTATGCTTGCTCATACTATACATTTAGTTGCAAAAATTGATCATGTTAAGTACTTGCTTAGTAAGGCTGCCCTCACAGGTAGGCTTGCCAAGTGGATGATGGTTTTATCTGAATTTGACATAGAGTACATTGAAAGAAAGGCCATAAAAGGGCAAGCTATTGCTGACCAATTAGCTGACTTCCCAGTTAAGGATAGTACGCCTATTCAGGTAGAATTCCCAGATGAACACATACTGTATATGACTACCCGCACTTGGAAGATGTTCTTTGATGGTTCCCACATGCAAAATGGATCAGGTGCTGGAGTATTATTTGTCTCTCCACATGGGTACACCATTTCAAAATCTTACAAACTTTTATTCCCATGCACAAATAATATTGCCGAATATGAAGCTTTGACCAATGGATTGAAAATGGTTATAGAATGGAACATAACAGAGTTACATGTCTTTGGGGATTCGCAGTTAATTATCAACCAAGTCAATGAGGAGTATCAAACCAAGGATGATAAATTGGTACCTTACAAAAAGATGGTTGAATCATTGAGACATTACTTTACATTTGTGACATTTCAAAAGATCCCTAGGATAAAAAACAAAGCTGTAGATGCTATGGCCACATTGGCTTCACTCCTTCAGTTGGAACAACATGAATCAAGATTTGAATTCCTGGTGGAAGAGCTACACCATCCCATATTTGACTCATCTAAAAGCCATGTCATTTGTACCCTTGTCACTCATGAGTCTTCTCGATATGGTGCCATTTATTCATATCTCTGTGATGGCATCATCCCTGACACATTCAACCATTCTGAATGTCGAAACCTTGTCCGTAATGCCTCTCGCCACACCCTTATCTCTAGTGATTTATATAGGAGGGGTTTAGATGGGACACTTCTTAGGTGCTTGGAAAAGGAGGAATCCAACCAAGCGTTAGCAGACATCCATGAGGGCATTTGTGGTGGACATTCCAACGGTCTTACCATGGCCCGAAGGTTGCTTAGGGCGGGGTACTATTGGCCTATGATGTAGATAGATGCAATAGCTTTTGCCAAGTCTTGTGAAAAATGTCAGAAACATGGACACCTGATACATGCTTCAGGTAGGGAGCTAATTCCTTCTATATCTCACTGGCCATTTCAGCGATGGACCTTTGACCTTTTTGGGCAGATTCATCCCAACTCCTCAGGTGGACATAAGTTCATTATCATTACTACTGATTACTTCACAAAATGGGTAGAGGTTGTTCCACTTTCTGTTGCCTCAGGCAAGACAATATCTTTATTCATTCTAAACCATATCATCTGTCGATATGGAGTACCATCTGAGATCATCACTGACAATGGAGGTCAGTTCAAAAACAAAGACCTTACACAACTCTACTGAAGATTTAAGATAAAGCAACATTGGTCCTCCATTTACTTCCTGCAAGGAAATGGTCGGGCAGAGGCTTCAAATAAAACCATTCTCAAGATTTTACATAGAATAGTTCATAAGAATGGTAGAGACTAGCACCTACAGATAAACTCGACCTTGTGGGCCTATAGAATGAGTATTTGTACTCCAATTGGGGCTACTCCTTTTGCCCTCACATACGGCGCTGAAGCAGTGTTACCTTTAGAGGTCAAGATTCCATCACTTAGAGTCTCACTCAAAGGTTTGATTATAGATGAGGATTACCGTGCTATGAGGTTACAGGAACTAGAACTTCTAGATGAGAAGCATAAGGCTTCCTTTGATCACATGAGAGTATATAAGAAGCGTATGTCCAAAGCATTCAACAAGAAGGTTCACCCTAGAAAATTTTAGATAGGTGATCTTGGTTTGAGAGAGAACCCTAAAAATCAACAAAACAAAGAACAAAAGGGCAAGTTCGAACCTAATTGGCTTGGAGCATACATTATTACAACAACTTTTAGTACAGGTGCATATTTACTGTCGAATGAAGATGGAGAACAGCTCCCTGAGCCCATCAACATTTTGCACCTAAAGAAGTTATATCCTTGATGCCCATTTTTATCTGGGGGCATCTTTTGTACATATTTTATTGATCCTGAAAAAATACCAAAAAAATTCATAAATGATGCCGAAAAAATCCTAAAAAGCATATACAGTCCTGAAAAAATACAAAAAAAAAAAAAAAATTTAAAAAATTTAAAAAAAAAGAAAAAGAAAAAAGTGCCCTGGTGAAAACATGGAAACAGGCGCCTTGGTAGCAAAAAAAATTTTTAAATTTTTTTTTTAAAAAAAAATCTCCAAGTAGTGAAAACTTGGAAATAGGCGCTACTTTAGGCCTTTGCACCCTTGTCTTTTAGCATGCGCTCTCGACACTTAGTCTTTCTCCATCATGCCTTGACCTTATTTGACTTGGTCTGGAATTGGTCTTTGTCTTTGTCTAGGGGGCATACCTGTTAGCATAGGTTCTTTAAGTGCGTTTGTCTCTTGGGGCATTTCACAACAGGTGTTTTTCAACACCACCCCAGATAGTGTTTTTCAACACTACCCTTGTGTCGAGTGTTTCTTAACACTTATCAGATGTCTTACCCAATAGTCTAAGTATGATGTGATATTTCTCATTGATAGATGTGATAACCAGAGTCTGACTCTATGACCAACACACACACACTTAGACAATCAACTTGCTTAAGATATGTTGACTTTATTTTTCTTTGTGTGTTGTCTATGAGAATTTCTTTGATGAGTGGTCTCTCCCTGAGAAGTTTTCGATGATGCATAGCTAGAAGATTGAGGGTATGAGAACATGTTTTCTTTCTTTATCTGCTTATGGGTATATTTTGTTGATCCTAACTGTCATGAGCATTTATGCTGGTCTTACTTGACACTATGGATTGACAAGGTATTATCCTTGACTGTTTTGCGAGTGCATGCTTCTAGTTATCTTGACTTTCTTATGTCTTGATACAAGCATAATCTGGCCATATCAAACTTAGGTAATCTCACTACATTAGTCATCTTGACCTCCACGTCTTTGATGCCTAGGTGGGATTTCCACATTTCTATCTGATAAAGATCATATTCAGATTCACATAGTCATACTAGTGTGTATTGTATGATCTTGTGATGCTACCAATAAAGCTCGATGATGATTATTAGATGTTTATTAGCGTTGCGACCTTGAAAGTCAACCACTTTTCATAGTAGCTTGCATTTTTAGGTTCATGTTAGATTAGTTTTGCATTTTGCATATGGAGAGAGCTCTCCTTTTTATCATCTATGGACTAGTTGGTCAACTGTGCTCATTTTCTGATTCTTCTTGATCATATCTTTCATTTCTGGTCTTTCATATCACATCATTTTCTATCCATTTTCGGACTCAAAATTGAAATCCAAATCGCATTTCCAAGATTTCTCATTCTTCTACGTAGTTGATTGACCTTTTGAGGCATAATTCTTGGATCTTTGATCGAATTTCTTCCTTTCCATGTCTTCCAAACTTCTAGTTTTTCATTCACCCCTTTCTCTTCCTCTCTCTGAGGTTTGACTTAATCTTTATCCTATATCTTTTTCAGTCAAACCTCATCAACCTGGGGCATATCTTCACTGTTTGATGGTTATCCTATCATGCTCCATCTTTCGATTATGATTTATTGTGACTTGATCAAGTTTATCAATTTGTTGTTCTCCTCTTTCTGATTTTGATTTTGATTCTAAGGGGGTAGTACCTATCAGCTTTAAATCTTTGATTCAGCTTTATCATTCAGCTCAGCCTGAGATTCTTATTTTTAGACTTGATTATCACCTAGCAGCGATGGTGGTGATTTTGTCTTTCAATTTTATCTCCTATTTTTTAGACTTGATTATTGCCTAGCAGTGACGACGATAATTTTGTCTAAGGCTTGATTTGCACCTAGCAGCGACGGTGTTGGTCTTGTCTTTCAGTTTTTGCTTATCTTTGTCCTGATGTGTTCCCAAAATGAACACACATCTGAGTTGTTTTGTGATCCCAAATCGATCTCACATTTCAATTATTCTTTGACTGCATGTGTTCCCAAAATGATCACACATTAGTCAAAGAGGGGCAGATGTATGCACCCTAAAATGGTCGCCGAGACTTTGGGCCCCCATTCAGCAATTTATCAAATCCCTGAATCAATATTTTCAAATATCAACAATATCAATTATATCAATTTCCTTGATCAAATCATAATCAATTCAATATTTACTAAAGTTTGAGCCTTATTTAATTTAAAAGAGAAAAAAAATAAAAATCTTATTTAATTAAGAGAACATGCTCCTTTTTAATAAATTAAAAATCTCTTTTAATTAAATAATAAAATCACTTTATCCTAAGCTTTTATTTAATTAAAAAAAATTTCCTCCCCTTTTATTTAAATAAAAATCCCCCACTTTTCTTCTTATCCTATGTTGCACAAATAAAACATTATTCTTATTTTATAAAAAGGGAAAAAATACTTTTTGTCTCATATGGACATTAAAGTCAACTCTTATTTTCCTATTGGAGGATATTTGTGCACAAGGATCAAGCTTCTTTTTTTCTCCACCGTTGATTAAGTCTTTTGCCTCTTAATCTCAATGGTCCATTTTCATCTCATTTCTTATAAAAGGAGAGCTCTCTCCTTCATTTTCATATCTTAGGTTTTTATGCTAATTTTATGCTGCAGGTTTTCTAGGTCATTTGGAGCTCTTTGAAGACATTCTTGCATTCAAGTTTTGAAGACATTGTTGTTGCATTTCATTTAGCTTGTTTTCTTACATCATAGTTGCATAATCATGGCATTTTTAGTATAGATTTCCTTTATGCAATAGATTAATCTCACATAGCTTAATAGGAGAATTTGTAACACTTGTATTTTCTTTTCATAGCATAGCTTGCATCTTTCATTCTCATAGATTAGTTTGCATTGCATTGCATCCATATTGATTTCATTGGAGATATTGGCATTGTTGCCCTTGTCTTTGATTTGAAATCTCTCATTGTGTGGTTGACTAGCAAGGTCATGAGTTTATAGCTCTAGCTGAGAGCAATTTTACAAATATTGCAACTCCATGCATAAAGAGCTATGGATCGATTTGTGAGGGCTCATTGTTGAGTTTTCTTGCATGTAAAGATTCATAGAAGTGTGGTCACATTTTTACCATACACTAGGGTCTGAGTATTTTGGGATAGTAAGCTTTCCGAACATTAAATCAAAAAGTTGACATAAAACATGAACAATTTGAGGGTCTCTCTTCTTCCTACCTGGATTTTTTAAACATGCTTCCTTGATAGCCTTTTTATAAATAGGAACTTATTTTATGGCTTGGAATAAGGGCATGTTCAAACATATATTCTTTAATTGTTCAATAATGTCAAATAAAGGGTCTTCCCGTGGCTAAACAATTTCCTTTTCTAACCTCTAAGGAAAAGGAGGTGCTCTATTGGAGGCTGTAGGCAAGGGTTGATTAGGCAATTACTCTTTAGCTGGGGTTTGGCCATTTATGATTTCTTGCTCACTTTCCTCAAATGGAACTTCGGTAATTATAGGAGTTGGGGTCGGAAAGACAATCCCCGATCTCATATTAATATTGTTAAGGGCATAGGAAAGTTGTTGACTAGGATCAACAGAGTAAACTTGTTGTTGTTGAGGCTTTCTATTGGGATTAGGTGTTGGCTGAGTTGGTTTAGGATTTGAATTTTGTATTGCTGCAGGAGGTGCCATAATGGCCTGTTGTTGGGGTGCTTGAAGGTAACCAACAGATTGGTTAGACCATTTTTGTCCTCCCTTCCACTAATTAGGTTGTTACCAACTCCCTTGAGGGGGTTTTCATTGGTTTTGAGATGAAGGTTGTTGCCATTGATTTTGATGCGGAAGCATCCACTGGTTTTGTTTGGGACTAGGCCAAGGGTTATTCCCATAAGGCTGGAAGTATGGAGGATACTGGTTTTTCCACTGATTATTATATAAACCAAAATATTGTAAGGGATCCTGTGGCATACCTTGTCTAGGGGCCCATAGCCTGCCCTGAGAAATAAAGAACACTTTCTCATCATCTCCTTCAATTGGCTTGAACTCAGTGGGAACATGGAGTGCCTCCAAGTTGGTCAGAAGCTTGCATCCACAATCCTTATTCTTCTATTTGCAATGAGGGCAAAATTCAGTCAGCATTGCCTCTGCTTCATCTTGCTTCCTCTGAGCTTGCATGGTGTCTAGTTGGGTACCAACATTATTAATAATGTCCTGCTTGAAGTCTGACAAGAGATTATAAATCTCTACCTTGGACACTCCAAAACCATTGACTTTAGAAATAGAAGACCGAAACCCTCTTCCTTTCTTCACACTTACCCTTGAGTAATTGAGATAGATTTTTGATATCATTCCACTCTCTCTGAGTAATGTTCCCTCTTTCCATGAGGTCCAATACCTCCATGAAATTGTCATTAACGCGTCTTAGAAAGAGAAGTTTTTGGGACTCTTCATTCAACTGATGCTAACTATTCTTCTGCAGGCTGAACAAGAACCTTGAGACATAGTTTTCTAAAGTTTCATCTTCCTTTTGAGATATTTTAAATATATATCCCCCTATCATATCATTACCCCTACAATATTTTTTATATTTGTCCAAGAACATGGTCTTGAGACCATCCCAAGTAGTTGTTGCATATGCTCCCATTCCCATGAACCACCTCAAGGATAACTATTTAGGGGTAGAAGGGAACAATTTTAGCCTATGAGAATCTGTGGAATAATCAAAACTTATACAAAGGATATCAAAGTCAAACAAAAAGGTATCAAGATCCTTTATGATTAGCCCATAGAACTTGGGAACTGCGGAAGCAAGTATATTCTTGAGATTATGATTGTCATGTAGGTTAGGGATTGGAAAGGGAAAAGTTGGTGGAATTGTAATTCTCAAATGATTTCTTGGGTTTCTTTCTTGAGTTATTGGGTTTCCCCTTGGCTGGTAAAATACAAGAGCCAGCTAAGCATTGTCTTGGTGTTGGTTAAGGTTAATTTGTTCTTCAAACAAGTGCAAGTCTTCTGAGGAAGAAGGAGGGGCTAGATTCTTGTCAACATTGACGTAAGGATCTTCTTCTTGGGGGGAGGGGGGGTTCTTGTATCATTTCTCTAGGAAGGATTCTTCCAAACTCGCCTCTTCTTCTATGCATACAACAAATGCAAAACTAGACTATGGAAAGAAAAAAACTAAATTTTAAGATAAAGACTAACTGCAAATTTAGACTTACAACTACCATGCATGCTATAGATTCTTAGATGGACACTATCCCCAGAAATGATCCCAAAAATGTAGTGCTCTTAATTGCATTTATTAACTAGGAAAGGATATTCCCCTACTCAATGATTGGACATCAAATCTTGTAGCCAAAAATACATCTAAAAGCATCATTTAATTGTCAACTCGGGGTCGTATAACTTGAAATGGAACAACACAATATATGCACTAGTATCCTGTAACAAACATGTATCCTATGTCTAAGAACATAATGCTAGAAATGAACATGCAATAAACAACTTTAACTCAAACTGAAGCAACACTTAAGTGACAGGAGATAAGAACTACTTAGTGGCTATAGGAATAATCAACAGTTATGTATATCCATCAGCTGCAGGAACAGTCACTAAACATTTACAGTAAATTAAAGTGCAGCTATCCTATTTGCTAAAAAGGAAAGGATATACTATTTCCTAAGTGGGCCCTCCTCAGTCAATGTCTTTAGAGAAAACACGGGCTAAACTTCAAACTTTAGAATCATATTATTGAATCAACATCAAAATGCACATTGCTAGTAAAAAGATTAACTCTGATAACTGGTATTACCCCTTCTCTTTCTCTATCTATTTTCCATCTATCTCTCTCTCTCTCACTTCGGCTGAAGGAAAAAGCTATTTATTTACGACTGAACTTGACTACTTCTAACTGACTTATCCACTTAAGGTGGAAATCTTTTATTACAAACAAAATAACCACAACTGACAGAGAGTGGGCAGAGAAAGGCTAAGTCAAATTGACTGAGAAATATTAATGACATTCTCCTTCTGTATTTGTGGATCATAAAGATACTTTCCACTAGATTCATGGAACACCTTCCTTCATGGTGAACAGATCTTGTAACTTCTCCTTCCATTGCTCCACGCTATTGCGACTAAATTGGTCTTTATCAAGACCATTGGGCAATGGCCTAGTGGAGTGTAAATTCACTCCTAAATCTTTGGGTTCTATAGAAAACAACTTCTATTCCTACAGAAAGGGGTTAGCTCGACACATGAAATCTATCAAATGCTCATTATCTATATTCAATGTATCTATAGTTCATTAAATACAAGCAAACAACATTCCTCATATGGTTTCTGGAAAATAGAAAGTAATGGCTGCAAGAAGATAAAGTCTCAAAGGCAGACATCATTTATCAAAACAACAAGTAGTATTTATAAAAACAATAGCAAAGATTATTATAATATATATGTTCCATTATAAACAACTAAGTATCATAATCCATGAAAAGGTTCTTATAATTACTACTTAAAGTCTATAAAAAGTTTGTAAAACCATATGAAATTGTTGCCAAAACATAGGTTTAAACATGCCAAAATTAGGGCTCATCAATGATAACACTAGAAACCACTTACCAACACTGCATTAGTTATTCCAACAATATCCACCTTTTTATTGATGACAACACTATCTTCCTCTCTCCAACACGATACATTAAGCACAAACATGCTCAACATCAATAACACTAGGAACAAGAATATGTTCCCACTTTTGTCTTACACTAGTTCTACAATTACTTCCCCTTTCACTAAACTTCTATCATCTACACTTCCCTTCTACAACTCTAAACATTTTCAAACACACATTTTCCCCCTTTGAAAATAATGTTGAAGGTGCCAAATACACTTGATATTTACTTTGTTGATCCTGACTAACCAAAACACATTACTACATAGACTGTTGGAAACTGCAATTGAAGCAATTGTTGTGTTGTCATTGATGTCAAACCTTAACTGGTAAGACTGTTGCTACTTAGGAAAGTACTATATCTATTGTATTGTTGTGAAGAAGGGAAAGAAAGGATGGTAACAATAGCACCTAAGGAAAGGTTGAGTTATCTTGATACTACAAAGTGTACTTGACTATGTTGTACAATGATGAGACAATGTATTATTTATCTTAGTAAGATTGAAGACTAAACTGGTAGGCTTGACTGAGCAAAAATGGAGAAATCATGTTCAAGCTGAATAATGTTAATGTCGATGGAGTCAGTATATGCCGAGCAAAATTCTAGTGTCGACTGAACATCAGTTAATTGCCGAGAAAGATAGTATAAGCTGAGGAAACATTTTTAGTAATGACCGAGCTTTCTACATGAAGATCGAGTAGTTGATCACAGTATTGACTGAGCATCAATATTTTTATATTTGAAGAGAATTCAGATTTGGAGCCAACATTATTGAATTATTGGATTATCTAAAACGTGTTGACTTTATTTATTGATTGTTTGAAAGCATTGAATGCACTGAAAAATGTTTTATTGTAAATCTTTAAAAGATTTGAGATGTTTCTAGAAAAGGAGCCGAAGAACATAAAGCGGGTAGATTCAATGAATCTGACCTAACCCTAAGATCTACAAAGGAGATTGAACAACAAAAGATGAGTTAACCTAATTGAGGAAGTATTAAGGGAACCTAAGCATTAGGTATATGTGTGCATGGGTGAAAAGAGGATGCTGGAAGATCAATAGATGTTATTGACTGTATAAGCAAAAAGGCTAAAGGAGAAGTGTGGTGATTGCTTGAAGAAAAGTTCTGAGCAGATAAGAGATGGAGATGGCAAAGTTTCAAAGTCAGTAAACCAGTATTTGTGTACGGAATTGGATCTGATATTTGCAAATTGAGTTGTATGTTTTTCAGATCAATACTACTGCTACTTTCTAACCATTATAATAGTCAAAATCCTTTTAACAGAGGTTGACCTAATAGTCATATGTTTAAATCCTTTGAACAAGGTTGCATTCTAATAGAATGTATGTAAGTCCTATAACAAGGCTCACTTCTAACAGGGTGATTGAAATCCTTTAACCGGGTCACACTTGACAGTGTGTATTGTAACATTTGACAGGGTTGGCTTTTAACCGAGCTCACTTCAGAAAAGTGAAAATAATAGTAGCATGTTACAAAGTGGTTTTTCCTAGATTGGGTTTCCACTATAAATCCTAGTGTCAATGCTTGTGTGAATGTTTTGGTTTAAACATTTCTGTGTTTTACAAGTTAGATACAACTGGGTAGTGGACTACAATGTTATATGTTTCTATTATAGAATTAGTGATGACCGAGTTGGTTTTGGTTGTTAGATCTGATTTAAAAGAAAAAATTTGAAGTTTGTTTTATACATCTGGACCTAAGAACAACTGATTCACCCCCCCTCTTTGTTGTTCTAAATCATATTAACATAGACTACTCCCCCTAAGGCGTAGCCCCACAAGATCAATCCAAACTTAAAGATATTCACTAGATACACTTGGATTGATGCAACTGCATATTCTTTTAATTCAAATCAAATAGGGAAATGACCCCCAACTTACCTCTTACATACTCAAATGTATCCTTAGGTAATGGTTTAGTAAAAATATCACCAACTTTCTCCTTAGTTGGCACATACTCCAACCTCACTTCCTTTTCATGTACCCTTTCTCTAAGAAAATAATATTTTATAGCTATATGCTTAGTCTTGAAGTGCATCACCGGGTTCTTTGAAATCTTGTACCTATTCTCTAATAAAATGATATTTGATAGCTATATGCTTAGTCTTGAAGTGTATCACCGGGTTCTTTAAAATGTTAATGGCACTTGTATTGTCATAATAGATAACCGTCGGTTCGATTACCTTTTCCTGAATTCCTTCTAGAATCTTCTTTACCCATACCACCTGTGTACAATTAATTGCAGCAGCAACATATTCATATTTAGTTGTTGATTGAGATATACAGTTTTGCTTCTTACTTGTCCAAGATATAAACCTATCTCCAAGAAAGAATGCACCTCCACTTATGCTCTTCCAATCATCAACATTACCTACCCAATCAACATCAGTAAACACATTCAAAGAGAAATTACCTTTATGTCCATACCAGAGACCATTGTCTTTAGTTCCCTTTGTGTGTGAAATTGTATCTGAGTGTGGACACAACACTTCAGTAAAACATTATTGATTAACAAGTTAGAAAATCTGTAATGAAAACAAATATCATTAACCAGACAATTTACTGTCTTCTAGTAGATGTGAGTATGGTATTCTCAGAAATAACTAGGATCAGTGACAATGCAACACCTAAACGAAAGATTTAAATGATGAAAGCTTATGAAAAATGGATGCAGATTTATGCTATATTTTTTATTTTTCTATGCAATATGGATGAAAAACATGTAAAATGATGTAAAACTAGATGAAAATATGAATTGCAATCTAATCTAGCAATGATATGAATGCTATGAAAATGAATGAAATAATGATAAACAAGAATCTCAAAATTGCACAATCTCACAATTTGCTAGATCGCACGAGCAAGATTCTCCAAATTCATGGTCGTTTATAAAGGACTGAGCCTCGTTTATATAGAAATCCAAGGTTTTTGAGAACTCGTGGAAAGCCAAAAATCTCTCCCTGATCAACTCAAATTGATTATTGAGTTATCAAGAAATTAGAAAGAGTTAACTCACAAAATCATGCAAAATCAACTTTTTAACTCAAATCAGGAGTTCAGATCACTTTTTAACTCACAATCACATGTTAAGTCCAAAAAGTTAACAAATTGAATTGAATAGTTGATTTAGAGTTTAACTACTTTTCTGATTGTGCATGGATAATTATGAATTTATTTAATATTTCAAGTATTTTGTTCTCAACTTAACTAATTTTTGAATAAAAATAACTGATTTATGGGTTAATCAATTTATTTAATCAAACTTTATCCCAAAACTATATCATTAAATTTGACAACTTGATTTAATCAATTAAATAAAGGTTTAATCGATTATTTTTAGAAATTTGATTTATTGTCAAATAAAAACAATATTAATTAGGAATAGATTTAATTAAGTCCATTAAATAATTAAGTGGCAGAATTAAGTTCAATTAATTAAATATTCAACATATTCAATTAATTGACTTTTAGGATAAATAATATAATATAATTTATCACCAAATAATATTTAATTAGAAATAATTAGGATAAATTAGGAATATTTTGGAATATTCCTTGATGCAGAATTGAGATAGGATCGATTAGGGTTTTGATGATTTGATGTGCAAATGTGCCTTAGGTTAGGACTTTTATGTCGATTTTGATCAATTTGTTGATGTAAGAGGTCAATGGTACTGAAATCCATTTTTGGGGAATTACATTTTGCCCCTCTTTGAATCATTATGCGAAGCACAGTGGTTCAAAGATTAATCTATTTTTGATGATGTTTGGACTCAGTTATGTGATGGAGAAACTGATCTTGAAAGTTTAACTGATTCTGAGACATAAACTGATTGAAAAGATTTGAAGATGTTGATTCAGGTCCTGATTGACCAAAGAATCTAGATGATGTTAACAGTAGCAACAATGAACTGGTGATTACGAAGAAGTGATACAACACCTGATTCTAAACCTATGATTACGAGGAATTAATTGTCTTGACTCTAGACCTGATTGTCCAAAGGAATTGAAAGGATGCCAAGTCTGAACCCTTCAGTTATGAAGAATCATGAACTGATGGTTACAAAGAGTTGATACTGTTTACAAGTTTTGAGAGAATACCAGATTGATATAGATTTCGATGAATTTGATATGCCCCAAGCGACGAGGACTTTTGATGAGTCAGCAACTAGACGTGGTTGTTGTCCTTATTGTTGAAGAAAATTTGATTGACAGATTTGATGAATGATGTGTAATACCATGCCCCCTTCAGGATGAAAATTGAAATCTGGCAAGAAAGCCAACATTATATGAGTAGAAGAAAATATAATCGATTGTAGAAGTGGTTGTACATGTCCGAGGATGCATTCTGCATCATTTAGGGGTCATGTTGACCAAGTTTGACTAAGTTGACCATGAGTGTGACCATGGTTGACCAAGTTTAAAATTTTGAGAGTTTGATGTATGATAATCAATTAAGTTGAATACTGGATTTCATTGATATCACGAAGGTTGATTATGCAAGCAGTCGGTCATCTTGGGTCCAAAAATTTTAAATCACGATTTTGACAATATAAATGATCTCAAATTTTGATTTTGATCCTGAAAATGGATTCAGAATGTCAAAATTAGCCATGGGTGCAATTTTCATGCAAAACGAAGCACTTTGAAAAATTAGGTCAAAATCTATATAAGGGCCAAAAGAGTCATTTTCAATTCATTTTAAACCTTTTGACTTTTAAAACCTTGTGGAGTCCTCGGAGAGAAAATGAAGGTTCCTATGTCTTCCCATTGATTTGAGCACTCCAGGCGATATTAGAGACCTCATTAGTATGGTTCTCCAGTAAGTGGACCTCTGTGCCTCTTTATGAATTCAATTTGATATGCTTTTTATGCTTTTTAGGATCTTTAGGACAAATTTTGAATTTTTAAATTTTTCTCTCACGCAAAGTTGTACGACAACATGTGGGGACTCGTATGACATTCCAAGTCCAAATAGAGTGTCATGCCTATTCTTGTAGTTTGTCGTATGGGGGACACTCATATGTCGTACGACATTTTGTCGGGTCCCTCAAATGTTGTGCGAGAACCTATATAGTGTCGTATGACCATGAAGTGTCGTATGGGTTGAGATACATTGTCGTACGACAATCGACACTGGTCTGAATTATCGTATGGAAAATACTGAGCATTTTTTAGGTCCTTAGGCCAATTTTTCAAAAAATTTGATTGCATAGCTAATTTCCATAGCCTTTAATGCACTTATTGATATGCTCATTTTCTCATTTTGCGTTCATTTAGCCTTAGTTGTGAGAAAAGTTCTGATAGTTGTCCCATTTTTGTGCTTTGTAGGTCTTGTACCCAGATGTCCATGTCCATATATCCCATCAAGCTACATAGAGACTCTGCTTGGCCTTACCCGATCCGATGAGAGTGCACCTTGCAGCGTGCAATTTTGAGTATCTGATCAGTTTGCCTGATATTCGGGTGAACCATGAATTGATCACCACGCTCATTGAGCGTTTCCACTCAAAGAAACAGACCTTCCACCTCCCGACAGGGGAGCTTACAGTTACTCTGGAGGATGTATACAAGATTCTTTGTTTTCCTTTTCATGGCCCTCACCCAGACTATCTTAGTGTGGGTAACACAGGTTTGGTGGCCTTCCGTACATTATTTGATGCGGAGGAGTAGCTCTCATAGAAAATATCATGGGAGATGCTCATACAATGATATGGATAGACCCATCGTCTAGAGTGTATCATTGCAGGGATGATCGGGGGATCATCATGTCCGACCGTCAAAATAACTGTCTCCTAATGGGCTGGGCTCCGATGGTTCAACATTTGATGGTGAGTCCTACAGAGTTCGAGTGGGGTCAGTGCTAGTTGGATCACATGTTCTCCGAGATGTACGAGATCATCTATCACGAGGTGAAGTCATTTGCATCAGGTGTTATTGTGTTACAGATATGGGTATGGGAGCATATTCTCATTTGTAGACCAATTTGTGGAGATGAGAGGCAGCCTCAAGAGCCACTCATATATAGGTATTTTGGATTCGTCACACAGGTTAGGATGGGGCACAGTGAGTACTAGCACCGAGTGCTAGACGATATGATGGTCATGATATGGAGACTTTATCTTCAAATAGAGGCATGGCCATTAGCAAGGGCACAGTTTGGGTTCTTATGCTAGAGCCAGATTTTGATGGGGTGGTCTACCACCGTTTTGGAGCATTTCTTGATCTCACGAGTGTGGTGACAGTAAAAAGTTATACAGGATGAGCCACAACAGTTCACCACCTATGCACGACAGGTGCAAGAGATTGTTCTTGGATGGTCGACAAGACTATCTTATGCATTGTGTAGCCAGGATTACATTGGGCTACAGGCTAGGGATTGGGACAACTGACCACAAGTAGTCGATGCAGGGGTCATAGATGCATACATTACATACATGGTGGAGCATCTAATGAGGCGATTCTCTAATCCTACAGAGCTGATCCTGACCATGGAGGAGGCAGACGATGTGACTAGTGCCCCTATGGGTAGAGGACATAGGAGACATGAGGTACAGATCCTGATGGTGCACCCTACACCACCAAGGCCAAGAGCTACGAGGACTCCTTCGAGGCCAGAAAGGCATATGAAACCACCCACTATACCACAAATAGCTCCGGTAGGTAGACCAACATTTTTGCAATGTCGGTATACCAGAGGTGAGGGTGGGACATTAGGCATCATTGGTAGCACAGTGGGTACTGAGGAGGTACTTGGAGCACACCAGGATGCAGCCATGGAGGATGTACAGGGCACCCTAGATTTTGACCTAGGAGCGAAGGTTCGTTGTCGTAAGGTGCAGACAAATATAGGTGCTGGTGGAGGCGATGAGGTTATGGAGGAGGGTGAGGCAGTAGCAGAGGCAGAGCCTGTATTGAGGTTGACTACATAGGACATGATTAGGCAACTTTGGCATCAATTGAGGGATCTGAGGTCACATAGTTTATCACTGGAGGTACAACTACGGGAACGGGATAGACAACTTCAAGATCGAGAGGTTGATGTCAAGTGCTTACAGGTAGAGGTTATACACCAGATAGGGCATGTGTCATACTATGTCTCTGCATAATTCTTAGTGGTGCCATCTGGGCAGAGAGTTACATCATACTCCTAGTACATGATAGATTATGAGGGAGCCAAGGCCCCATGCACCGAGCCACCACCTGATGCACCTACAGGAGGAGGAGAAAAACTTGATGTCGAGGACCAGGTGGACATTTGATACTTGATATTACTCATTTTTGTCATTTTTATCATGCTTGATAGCTCACTGTAGCTTATTCTTTTGTATACTATGCCATTAGTGCACCCCTTGTACTATTATGATAGTTTATATATATGTGAGATCGGATTTAGTGGTTATGACTTCATTACACTTGTCATTTTGAGTTGTGATGTTTTATCATGTGATGCAATTGTATGAATTTTTACTTGTGAATGTATGAATATGCAATGTAAAATGCAATGATAGATGGTAGATGAATAAATGCAATTTATGATTGTTCTTATATTTTTGATGGAGGCACATGTATGTATGCAATGGATATGAGATGTTATGCAGCGATACACATGATATTTTTGCAGGTATATGAAGATTTCAAGTGCTCAGTCGATTGTCAAAACAAATGTTTAACCTAGGATGGTGACTACTTGCAAGTGAGTTTGTAGGGACCTTCACACAACACTCAGTCCTTGTGATGTGTTTTTAGTGCAAATTTTGGAGAATATCAAACATCATGTTTTATTCAGATCATGAGAAAGATGCAACCATGTGCAAATGAAATGCAAGACCTAGGACTTAGTCACTGATCATATGTTGGTTTTTATCATCACTGAATATTTTTAGGTAACACTGAACAATCGATACAACATTCACTAGTTAGGCAACCATGAGCATATGAATATTGATTTTTATTTTGAAATGTTAGATTTAGATATAAGCACCAAGGCACAGAAGCCAAGATGACATGAATATCATGTCCATTTTGATTTAACAATTTGTATAAGCAATAGAACATAAACGTTGTGATGACCTGAATACGCTTTGCGTACAAAACACACCAAGCAGTTTTAGAGATCATTTACATTCCAATGTGAATTACCCGCAGTGACCCATTATCATTCACATCCTTGGGTAGTATCATGTTTCACAGTAGGAGTAAGAAATCATTCAAAAATACAAAGTTAGATCCAACTTCCCTGAAGCATTCGGGTATCAATGGTCGAGGTACATGTGGCCATCCAATCATGATGGAGGCACTTATAGTGGACACCAATTCAACCCTGAATTTCCAAAGTTATTAGATTTTCACGTACGAACAAAAGACAAAGAAAATATTATGGCCCTAGTTATCACTCTCTAAATCTTGTGAAAGGACATCATCGAGGAGCTCGAAGAGACATATCATGAAAAATCTCAATGTGAATTAGTTAGCATACAAGAAGATAAAACCATGTCACAAGATTTGTTCTGGTTTGTTGTTGGCAGTTGGTTGTGTTGTCATTAGATGCAAAATCCTTTTTTGGTAGGGAGATAGATTGACTGACTCACGTACAACTTTGAAGGACCTTGACTGGATATGACTTGTGTAAAAATATTGAGTACCATAGGATATGACATTAATTTCCCCCAGGTTGAAACATTGATAGAATACAAACACTTTTGTTGCTTGGTACACAGATCGACTTTATTGAAAACAAGAATGCGAAAGCAAACAAGGAGATATGTACAAACTAAAGTAGACAGAAAGCTGAGAAATACCAAGATTGCACTGATAGATGGAGCATTTTGATACAAGTGGTGCCCGTTTATCGGGTTTTCACCATCTTGGTAGAGATTCTATTTTTGCTACCAAGGCGCCTGTTTACCAAGTTTTCACCAAGGCACTTTTTCTTTTTCTTCTTTTTTTTGTATTTTTCATCTTTTCAATTTTTTTGTATTTTTCCATTTTTTTAATTTTTTGTTGAATCACCAAGGCACCTATTGCTAGGTTTTCACTAAGATGATCATTTTTTCAGGACTTTTTCTGATTTTTATACTTTTTTTCAAGATATTTTCGCAGATTGAATGTCTTAGGCGTAGAATTTCTTTAGATGGAGAATGTTGATTGGTTCTCAAAGCTATTCTTCTTTAGTCATTGAGAGTTGATAGTGTTACAAGTAGTGGTTGATGTTACACCAAAAGATCGACATGTTAATGCCCGATACAACCACTAGACTTATAGAAGACATAGGAGGCGGTTAAGCCATGTTATGAACCTTGCGAGGGATATTGGACCACTGCCAACAATCCCCCTCCCAACATCACCCGTCATCGCATGCATGGATTCGAACCTATGACCAAGCTCTGATACCACTTGTTACAATTAGTGGTTGTCGTTACACCAAAAGATCGACATGTTAATGCCTGATACAACCACTAGACTTATAGAAGACATAGGAGGCAGTTAAGCCATGTTGCGAACCTTGCGATAGATGCTGGCCCACTGCCAACAGATAGGCTCTGGAGCCAAAAGTAGCATTGATAACAAAGGGACCCAACCAGTTGGGTTTAAACTTTCCCTTGCGTTCTTGATGGGATTGATTTTTAGTATTCTCTCTCAAGACTAGATCGCCAGCTTGAAATTCTTTGTGTCTGACTTTCTTGTTGTAGCATCTAGACTTTCATTTCTGATATACTCTAAGATGATCATATGCAGCTTGTTTGCGCTCATCTAGTAGTTCAAGTTCTTGCAACCTAGACACTCTGTAATCATCATCGATTACTAGACCATGCATTCTAATTCTTAGTGATGGGATTTCAACCTCAATAGGCAGTACCACTTCAGCCCCATATACTAAAGTGAAAGGAGTACCCCGGTGGGAGTTCTGATACTTGTTCTGTAGGCCCAAAGATTTGGATTTATCATCAGATGTCAGTCTCTTCCTGTCTTGTTGACTATATGATGCAAGATTTTCAATAGATTCTTATTGGATGCCTCAGCTTGTCCATTCCCTTGTGGATAGTAAATGGATGACCAATGTTGGGTAATCTTGAATTAAGAGCACAAGGAATCTAGGTCCTTGTTCTTTAATTGGCCTCCATTGTCTATGATGATGGAGTGTGGTCTATCGTACCAGCAAATGATATAATTCAGTATGAACATAGAGATTTGTTTGTCAGTTGCTTGAGTTAAAGGAATTGCTTCTACCCATTTTGTGAAGTAATCTGTAGCTATGATTATATGGGTATGACCATTATAAGAATGAGGATAGATAGCCCCTATGAGATCAAATGCCCATTGTTGAAAAGGCCATTGTGTTGTAAAGGGAATCAAATCTCTTCCTGGTGCATGAATCAAATTACCATGGACTTGGCATTTCTGACAATTCTTGGCATATTTTATGGCCTCCTTTTTCATGTCTGGCCAATAGTACCCAACCCTAATGAGTTTTTGAGCTAGTGTCAAACCATTGGAATGTGATCCACAAATACCTTCGTGAACTTCCTCTAATGTGCATTGTGACTCTTCACATTCTAAACACATAAGAAGTGTACCATCCAGGCTTTGTTTGTATAAATCATTACCAAGGATGACATACCGTGATGCATTTCAGATAAGGTAACATTTTTCATATCAGTTGAAGGTATCAGGAATGATTTGGTCACGAAGGTAGGAGTATATGTTTTTGTAGCGGGAGGAATCATGACCAACAACGTTGCAGATCATGTGGGTTTATGGACAATCATAGGTGGGGAATGACAGTGCTTCCACCAGGAACTTGTATTGTAGCTCATGTTTGGGTTGTTGTAGTAAAGATGATAGTGTTTCCATAGTATCAAAAGCCTTGTTCTCCATTCTAGGAATCTGTTCAAATGTGATAGATATGAAATATTTCTTTAAATCATCTACCATGTGCTTGTATGGAACAAGTTTCTCGTCCTTTGTTTGATACACATCATTGACTTGGTGTATGACCAATTGCGAGTCTCCATGAATGTGTAGTTCTATTACTCTCCATTAGATTGCTATTTTCATGCCATTTAGTAAAGCTTCATATTCAACTATGTTGTTGGTGCAAGGGAACTTGATTCTGAATGCCTTTGGAATGGAGTAACACTGTGGTGTTATGAACAATATGCCAACTCTAGATCTGTTTTGTGTGTAGGATCCATCAAAGAATAATTGCCATGTTCTAGAAGATAGGTGCATAATAGACGAATTAGGAAATTCCATTTGCATTGGTTGATCATTAAACATTGGTGCTTCAGCGAATTAATCTGCAATAACTTATCCTTTGATAGATTTTCTTTCAACATACTCGATGTCAAATTCTCTTAGTAGCATTACCCATTTCGCTAGTCTACTTGTGAGGGCAGCTTTGCTTAATATGTACTTCAATGGATCAATCTTTGCGATTAATTGTGTAGTATGAGCTAACATGTGGTGTCTTAGTTTCTGTGATGCAAATATGATAGCTAGACACACTTTTTCTATCATGGAATAGTTCTTTTCATAAGCCACCAGCATTCTGCTGATGTAGTAGATAGCTCTTTCCTTCTTATTCTCATCATGTTGTGCTAGTAATGCCCCCAATGATGTCCCTGTAGTGGAGACATATAATATCAATGACTTCCCTTGAATAGGAAGCATGAGAATTGGTGGATTTGCCAAGTATTATTTGATATCATTGAAGTTCTTTTCACATTCCTCATTCCATGTGAAGGTCACACCTTTATGCAATATCTTTGTGAAAGGTTGTCATATGTCCGCTAGCTGGGATATGAAGCGTCTGACTGATTGTACCCTTCCTTGTAGGGTCCTCATTTGACTGATATTCTTAGGAGGTTGCATCTCTGTGATCACTTTGACTTTTGCTGGATCTACTTCAATTCCTTTTTTTGAAACAATGTACCCTAGAAGTTTTCTTGAAGTGACACTAAAGGCACATTTCTTAGGATTTAGTCTGAGACTAAATTTTTGTATTCTATCTAGTATTGTACCTAAGTCAACTAGGTGGTCAAAGCATTTTGTTGATTTAGCCAAAGTGTCATCAACATAATCTTCCATGTTTTTATGCATCATATCATGAAATATAGATGTCATAGCTCTCTCATATGTAGCATAAACGTTCTTAAGACCAAATGACATCACGTTCTTGACAGGTGAAAGTTATCTTCTCTTGATCTTTTGGAGCGATCTTGATTTGGTTGTACCTAGAGCAACCATCCATTAAAGAGTACATTTCAAAGCCCGCAGTCATGTCCACTATCATATCGATGTTTGGTAGTGTAAAATCATCCTTAGGGCATGCTTTGTTTACATCTCTAAAGTCTATGCATACTCTGATTGATTTATCTGGCTTTGATACTAGAACTATCTTGGAGATCCATTTAGCATAATCTATAACTCGAATAAATATGACTTTTAGCAGTTTCTCTAGTTTAGCTTTGACAAGGAGTGCCGAATGAGGATGCATTTTTTGTAACTTTTGCTTGATCGGTTTGACTCCTAGAGATATAGAGAGATGGTGCGTGATTAGATTTGGATCTAATCCAGGCATGTCTAAGTATTTCCATGCAAAGTTGATTTTCTTCTCTGTTAAGAATTTAGTGAATGCTTGCTTTTCTTCATTTGACAGAGATTGTGCTACATGAATCAACTGAGGTTCCTTTGCTGTGCCCAAATTGATACACTGAGTTGGTTCTATCAATACTGGAGATCTATCTTGTAAGTGACTCGAAAGGACATCAAATATCTCATCCTTAGGCACCTCAGAGAGGTTTTCACCTTCTGATACGTCTTTTGTTTTTACTATTTTAGGTTCTGAGACTGCCACATAGTGGTTTTCACCCTCAGAACTCTTTTTCTTTTTACTTTTATTCTTTTGACTGAGATATTTGATATCCAACTCTGTCATGCTGATGCTAGGCTCACTAATGGAAGTCTCATGGGTTCTACTACATGTAGGTAGCATGTGAGAGCATAGTCTATTCGGAAAGTATGGATGTCTTGGCTTGGATCAATGGATGTTTGGTCAATACACTCAGGATGTTGGATAGTAAGCATGGGAAATGATTTAGTAATGGTGTTTATGCATACAATGTTGTCATCATTGGTTTTGATTCGTGGGTTCAAGGGTGATATTACTACTCAGAATGTTTAGTTCGTTAAGTGTCTCAATGTCATCATTGGATCCTACGTTAGTGATAATTAAATCAGACTCACAAGGTCTGTCATTTCATTCTAAACTCATTTCGGATGTAGGTGTGTATCGGTGAATGACATCTATGTGTTTTTATGTTATAAGCTCATCTTCTTCTGGAACAATTCCCCATTCACAGTCATTTGATTCTTCATCTGGATCTCTAGGAAAATCAAGAATATGTGTGAAGTCAAGACAAATTCCCCAAGAAGGATTACCTTCAAAGTCTGAGCGGAATTCATATTCATGGGAGATTGTCTCAAAATCACTGTCATGTCCCAAATGCTTAGCTATTGTAATAGGTTCACCTTCTTCTTCTTGTTTGTTTTCAAGATTAGCCAGTTCTTGTGTGGCAACTATCTCTTGTTCAGTAGTAGGTTCTTGTGTGTCTACTACATTGATTCTTTTAGGTTCCTTTTCATTTTAAAGAATATCTAATATGTGTTGAGCTATACATTCATAAGGAAAAACATCAGTTGAATCTGAATCATCACTATCTGAGTGTCGTGTTTCTTCCTTTTGTCAAATATCTGCCTTTGGTTCTATTTTTTCTAGGACATGTGAAGAGCTTCCACTGAGATGGAAAGGTTTCTTGTGATAACCTATACTTGTAGTATCATTGGTTGTTCTCCCACAGTGTTCAATGGGTCTAATGATGCCTTTGCCTCTTGTCCCTAGAGGTCCTTTTCCTATGTATCCCATTTTAGACATTAGCTTGTGACCCGGTCCATACGATTTTGTAGGAATCTTAGGTGTTTTAGAGTCACATTTTTGGACTGTCTATGATTGAGACTCATATTTGTATAGCTAGGATAATATACCCTCTTCCTCGTCTGATTCTTGTTTGGAAACCTGTTCTGTGATGAAACTCCCATTGAAGATAACTTGAGGTTCTTTGGTTGTAGGTCGTGCTTTCTTTGAAGGTTGTCCATAAGACTTTGGTGAAAGTGGGAGAGATGTGAGAGATAGGACTGGTTCCATTATGTATTCTCCCACGCTTGGGTCTTTGATCTTGACTCCTTTTGATAGGTCTTCCATTTTAGATGTAGATGCTATATCTATTTGTTTGGTGGAAGAATCTCTGTTATGTGGAACAAGTTTATCTATGCTTTCCTTCAAAGTGTTGCAAGATGTTGATGTTTCTGTAGGTATAGTAACCTCTACTCCATCATAGGGAAATTTGAGACATTGATGGTACATTGATGGAATAGCTTGCATCTCGTGAATCTAGGGCCTTCCTAGAAGAATGTTATAGGCCAAGGGGAGATCTAGCACTTGATAGGTGATATCTCTGATGACAGGTCATGTCCTGATAGGTAGCACAATGATTCCTTTGGAATTTCTTTCTTGTTTGTCATATACTTTTATGGTTATCTTCTTTTTAGGATCAATAACATCTTCTGACAATCCCAGTTGTGTAACCAATTTGTAGGAACAAATATTTAGACCAACGCCTCCATCTATCAACACACATTTGACATGACGGTTTTGGATTAAGACTTCAATATGCAAGGGCTAGTTATGTGGGTGACTCAGTGAGTTATCATCTTCTTCTGAAAATGATATGTATTGAGGGGACGTGAAGTGACCCACCATTATTTGGAATATGTCAAGATCAAGATCTTCAGGAACATTAGAGCCAATTAGAGCTTTGTCCAGAATTGCACAATGAGCAGGAGAGATGCAAAGCAACTTGAATATAGAGATTTTTGCATTAGTGTGTTACAGTTGCTGGATGATATTGTATGATATCTCTTTGGACTCTTTAGAATTGGAAGATTTGGAAGTAGTCATTTGCTTAGATGCAGATGCAAGATTAAATGGGACCTTTGGGGCATTTGATGAACCTGAGTTTTGTCCTTGGAGAGTTTCCTGAGCTTGAGATCGAGTAACTGCATTAGTTGTCTTGTTACCTCTGTCCTTTTTGATAATGGTGATGACATTGTAGTGTTCAGATAGGCATGGTTCTACCATATTGATGACATCATTGTTACCAGAGTAAGTGTAATTGACTTTAGCACCCATGTTTGGTTTAGAAGATGAATCTCCTTGATTATGCTTCGAAAAAGGTTCCGTGAATGTTGTATGATTGTTATTGGATTTATGGTTGTCAATCAAAATTTCTCCAACATCAATTTTTTCTTAAATAAGATGCTTCAGACGCATGCATTTATTGGCTTTATGACCCTTGTTTCGATGGAAATCATAGAAATTGGTCTCTTTCCACCATTTAGGTTTGACTTCACGGTCATATGGATTGATCTCAGGTAACGTGATGATATTGTTTGCTAAGAGAGTTTTCATGGAAAATTCCAAGGACTCACCCAAAGGAGTGAACTCGCGCTTTGGTCTTGTAACCCATGGTTTATAGTCAGTTGAATTTTTAGCAGGTTTTGTTGCCTTCATTTTTGAAGCTTTTATGGCTTGGGTACCAATGGTGAGATTAAATGCAGGTGCTTTAGGTGGAGCACTGATATGATCAACAACACCATCTGTGATAATATTTTTGTTCTTGTTCCAGATTTTGCCTTTATCTTTGTTGTTGGAACTAGAACCTAAATCGTACTTGTTTTCTTTATGAAGTGATATATCTCCCTTTTGAACAAGCACATTTTCGATCTTTATAGCATTTTCTACCATTTTGTCAAAAGATGTATGATTTTGCATTTGTAGATGATAATTGATTTCTGGAACCAGATTATTGATAAAGATTTCTAGCTTCTCATTCTCCAGAATTGGTCGGGCATAGAGTGAAAACTTCTTCCTCTGGCATTTGAGGAAGGTCAGGAAGGGCTCTCCTAAATTTTGTTTCAGATTGCAGATATATATATATATATATATATATATATATATATATATATATATATATATATATATATATATATATATATATATATATATATATATATGAGATTGGATTTAGTGGTTATGACTTCATTGCACTTGTCATTTTGAGTTATGATGTTTTATCATGTGATGCAATTGTATAAATGTTTACTTGTGAATGTATGAATATGCAATGTAAAATGCAATGATAGATGGTAGATGAATAAATGTAATGTATGATTCTTTTTATGTTTTTGATGGAGGCACATGTATGTATGCAATGGATATGAGATGTTATGCAGCGATACACATGATATTTTTGCAGGTATATGAATATTTCAAGTGCTTAGTCGATTGTCAAAATGAATGTTTAACCCAGGATGGTGACTGCTTGCTAGTCAGTTTGTAGGGACCTTCACACAACACTCAGTCCTTGTGATGTGTTTTTAGTGAAAATTTTGGAGAATATCAAACATCATGTTTTATTCAAATTTTGGAGAATATCAAACTACCATGCTCTAGGTGCTTGTTTCAACCCATACAAAGATTTTTGTAATTTACACACCATGTTCTTACCTTTTGAATTAGAAAATCTTTCAGGTTGTTCAATGTATACCTCTTCTTCCAAAATACCATTAATAAAATCCAACTTAATATCCATTTGATATATCTTGAATCCTTTGTAAGTAGCATACACAAGCAATATCCTTACACCTTCAAGTCTAGCCATAGGTGCAAATGTGTCACCATAGTCTAGGCCTTTCCTCTTGTGCATATCCTTTTCTCGCCAATCTTGCCTTGTTCCTTACCACATTACCTTTCTCATTCATCATGTTTCTGAAAATCCACTTAGTACTGATCACATTCTTGTCCATTGTTCTAAGTACTAGTGTCCAAATTTTGTTCTTCTCAATCTACTCCAATTCTTCTTCCATAGATTTCACCCAGTCTTCATCTTTCAATGCATCTTTCACTATTTTAGGCTCAAATTAATATAGAAAACATGCACTTTCTCTCTCCTTTCTTCTAGTTAGAATACTAACATTTTTGTGACCAATAATTTGATCAGTGGAATGATTCAATTTCACATACCTTGGCAATACCAATTCAGATCTAGGAGTATCTTCTACCGCTTGTATCGATTCCTATTCATTAATATATCTCTCCATCAATTTTTTTGTAGTGTCCTACTCCATTGGTAGTACATACACAAATGCATGAAGGTCTCTAGAATCTTTCTTGTTGGATTCATCATTCTACTTAGAAAATTTATTTACTCTACATTAGCACTTTTCAGTATCTTATTTGTTCTCTTTTTCAAGCACTTGTAGGTTTTTTTCTTTGTGGAATAACCTAATAATATCCCCTCATCACTTCTTGGGTCAAACTTACATGTATTTTCGTCTCTCTTCATGTAACATCTCCCAAAATTTTTGAAATAACTTATGCATGGAGATCGACCATGCCACATCTCATAGGGAGTTTTGTTTGTACCTTTCTTCAACTAAATTTTGTTCAATGTGTAAATCGCAGTGCTCACCTCTTCTCTCTAAAATATTTAGGAAACACCCTTCTAAATAATTAATGTCCTAGCACAATCAACAATGGACATGTTTCTTCTTTCAACAATACCATTCTACGAAGGTGTTCTTGGAGCTAATATATGCTTTTTGATTCCCTATTCCTCACAGTATGAAATAAAATCATGTGAAGTAAACTCAAATCATTTGTCAGATCTAAGTCATTTTAGGGTCTTACTGGTGTTATGTATGTGGAGCCTAATCAGACTTTTCTACGAGGTCAAGGGGTAGAGCCCCTTGCGGGGTCCTAGGGCAGCACCCCAGGCGGGGTCAAGGGGCAGAGCCCCTGATGGGGTCAAGAGGCAACCCCTGATGGGGTCAAGAGGCAACACCTTAATAATATTGTAAAGGGTCCGCCATCTATTTTTCTATTAGTTGGAGTATTTTTGCCCTAATTTCATTATGTCAAAAACACTTGTAAAAGGGCTTAGGGTTTGAGATTGATTGTATGAGGGATTATTGTAGCTTCTTGTGGTGGTATTGAGTTGCAGGTTTCAGATTGTAATCGCTGGATAATAATAAAGATATTGGACTCATTGTTGGTGGATGTAGCCCAGGGATTGGGTGAACCACGTTAAATTCTATGTTGTTGTGTTCTCTTTTGTGGGTTTATATTTGCATAATTCTGCTTATTATTCTAACAACTGGTCTCCTTCTCCACTCTGGCTATGTAGATCTTAAACATGTGAAAAGCTTCATATTTTTCCTTTAGAAACACAACCCACATCATTCTAGAATAATCATCAACAAGCAACATGAAATATCTATCACCATAGTAACTTCGATTTCTCATTGGAAAACATAGATCAACATGAACTAGATCTAAAGTACTTTCAGAAGAATAGTTTTAACTGATGATACTAGAACTAGTTAACTTCTCAAGGTGACATTGTTTACACATTGCATTGTCTAGTTTCACTAGGTTAGGCAAACCTCTCACTATATTCATCTTACTTATTTTGATCAATTTATCAAAAATTACATGACAAAACCTCTTATGTCATAACCAAAAATCTTCTACCCTAGCAATCAAACAACTCTTAATAGTAGAAATCAGATGGAACAAGTTACCTTTAGTTTGTTTACTGGTACCAATAAATTCTCTTGATTTCCCAATAATCCTACATATACCTTCATTAAAATCCAATCTATATCCTTTTTTATACAACTGTGAAACAAATAACAAGTTGTACTTCAAACCTTCAACCCAATAGATATCATCACATTTTTTTATTATCCTTGAAAGCAATAGATCCTTTACCTTCTACCAAACAGGGAGCATCATTCCAAAATTTTACTAAGCCACCATCACATTCTTCCATCTTGATAAATTTTCTTTTATCATTGGTCATATGATGAGTGAACCCATTGTCAATAATCCAGTTACCACTATGATTCATGTTAGAAATTAGAGCTTTCTCACCTTCTTCTGAGTGTTCTTCCTTTACTGTAACAAACACAATTTCTTCTTCATCTCTTCCATCAAATTCTTTATCAGTAACACCTTCCTCAACTAGGTAGAAATCTTTCTTGTTCTTATCCTTGAATCTCCTTGGATTCTCCTTCCTGATATTGTCAAGGCATCTAGAGGCAATATGAGCAATCTTATTACATACAAAGCACTTCAAAGGAAACTTACCCTTATATTTACCTTTCCCTCTAGGCAGCCTTTTAGCAAATGAAGCTTCCAATTCCTCATATTCTCTTTCTTCAGACATAAAAAATTCATAGTCATTAGAGTAGTATGTTGAAGAACTATTAGATATCTCCTTTCCTTTCCTAAATGGTGCAAGAGTCAATGATGACTTGAAAAAAGCTTCAAATTTTGGCATACTATTATCATAATTGCTTACCTCAAATACAATTAATTTCCCTATCAATGCATCAAGAGTAACAACAAAAGTTCCTAGAGATCTAAACTCTTGTATAGATGAAACCCTAATAGCATACTAAGGTAATGAAGTTCTCAACACTTTTCTTACCACATCCTCCTCAAGAAGATTACCATCGACACCTCAGATACCAACAATAGCATCTTTGATTCTCTGACTGTATTACTCAATATTTTCATTTTCTTGCATTCTCATATCATCATATTTTCCTTTCAAATTGTCAACCTTTGCCTTCTGCACATGTGGATCTCCACCATTTACAGTCTTCAATTTCTCCCACATCTCATAAGCAGTATCCAAGTCTTTGATATCAATAAATTCTACATCTGAAAGAGTACTAGCAATAGCTTCTATAGTAGCAGTATGTTCTTTCCTGATGTGTAGTCAGGGTTCCTGAAGGGACAATATACTTAGTTACCACATGATCCCAATGCTGATCACCCATACCTTTATGATAGAGCTTCATCCGACCGCACCAAATTGAGTAGTTCTCTCTTGTGAATTTAAGACCTTCTTTTCTCATCATCTTCAAATCTTTGCCTCAAGCTATTTAGCTTCACCACAACAGAGGACCAAATTATCTGATACCAATTGTTAGTGCTAAGATTAGATTAATGAGAGGGGTATGAATCAGTAATCAACCAATTATTCAATTTTTTAACCTCTTAAACTTTACAACAACATTCACAAGATTAACTTAATAGTAGAAAATGAAAATCACAACCATAAGCACACCACATAACAATAAACATTTGACACGAAGATTTATCTCATGGAAACCCAATTTGGGAGAAAACCATGGTGGGAATCAATACCCACTAAATGATGCACTCTTCTAAAGTACGCCTTGGGAGAAGCTTAACCTTGTTAGGAGTTTACAACAACATTGTTAGGTGCTACCTGGTTAAGGGATTTACCTTAGGCCTATTAGGACTTTTACCCTGTTAAGAGTAGCCTTGTTAGAAGACTTAAGACACAAGCTAATATGCCACCCTATTAAAGGATTTACAATAAGGACTTGCTAGGATCCACTCGGTTAAGGGATTTTGACTACTGCAACTGTTAGAGAATGACAGAAAGAACGATCTATAGAATAACACTTTGCTTAATCATATCCACTGAGGCACACAATCTCTTCACAATATACTTAAATTTGTCCTGGCTTGATCACAACTCCCACTTTACAACCACACTTGCCCAACACACGATCAACACACTTAACTTCCAACTCCATCCAATATATACTAAATCATTAAGTCCACCACCTTAATCAAGCCCTAAAACTAAAATAGATTTAAATTTAAAATATATCACTTAGATCCAACGTACCACAAAACAAAATTCAATGTATAAAAGAATTTTCCAAGACTACATTGGCCTATACAATGAATTACATACAACTTTGTGTCAAGGGGTCAAATACATTTTGACCAAACACATTCTTCCTCTAGAATCTTCTCCACATGCTAGCATTGAATAATGTGATGCCAGATCATCACCTCCAATCATGAAGACATGGAACCAGATCATGACTGACTCAAGTGATTCCACCACATTCTCAACACTGATCACCAATCAAAGATTTGACAACTGAAGCTCAAAAAAAAATACTTTAACCTATTAACAATTTTGACTCTACTCATTGATCACCTATCCTGCACACCAGTCACTCAAATTAGTTGTGATCTCAACCATAGATTTTGTATACTATCAACAACCTTGTCTTGTTACCACACCACAACTCATCATAGATTTGGAAAACCAATAAAATCACCTATCACATGTTACTAATTATTCTAGCAGTTACATTGATAACCTTCATCTGATCATAACTTGCTTACTGATCAACATCAATAGTAGCATGTTAGAAAGTAAAGTCCACCAAGATAACTGAGAGAGGGGGGTGAATCAGTTATCAGATAAAAACAACTTTTATTAACCTTATTAAATCTAAAACATTTAATCAACATAAGAAACAACCACAGAAAGATAATCATACACAATGACACCAGATATGTTAACTAGGGAACCTCTTGATTTGAGAGTAAACCTCATTGGGGATGGTACCCAAAAAATATGTACGAATATGAAAATTCATTGAGAGAGGATGGACTCTGTAAGGAGTCTTATGAAATACATTCAGTACATATCAGTCCCTGTTAGGAGACTTTGAATCCCTGTGAGAAGATTCTAACCCTTTTAGGAGTTAAGGAAGGCAGAAGGACCCACTATCCAAACAACTTCAAGGGAAAGATCACTAAACACACTATCAAACTGATCTTTGTATTATCCGAATAGAATAATACCAATAATTACTAATCTCGACAACTTACCTTCTCTCCTCTGACCGTGCCAAAACTGCACCAAATGCTTCACCAGATCTCGCTACCAGATCTGCTCACTTTACATCATACATCAATCACTATTTCACCTCCGCATCATATACTTCTTATATCATTCACACATACAACTAAGAAAAATAATCCTTCCTTTATAATGTGCACAATATTTCATAATTGAGTCGGCCAATTAGGCTTAACCAATTACAAAATATAAAACGTTACATGTTATATAATATTTCCATAATCACATAAAACTGTTGGCTTATAAACTTAATAAATCTTCACACGTGTGACCTTTGACTATGCTGACTCATCCAAGTCACCTACACAATGTCTTCAACCTTTGTATATTTCCTTAATCACATAAAATTGTTGGCTTACAAACTTAATAAATCTTCACATGTGTGACCTCTGACTATGTTGACTCATCCAGGTCACCTCCGCAATGTCTTCAACCTTTGTATAACTTCACATGTCTAGATTTTATCCATGTTATGAGATATAATCTGATTATTACAAACCGCTTCTCAGGAACACTAACAGAATATTGATCCTTGTCCTCTTCCTCTTCCTCTTCCTCTTCCTCTCTGATCTCTATTATTTTGATCATGGAAATGATTGAAATTGTTTCCTCTCTGATTTTGACTACTACTAGCCTCATCCTTCTTTTTTGGATCTTCATTTTGGCCTCCATATGACCGTCCACCTGATCTTCCACCACGACCTCTTCTGCTTTGTCTGCTCTCAAATTTCTTGTTCAACTTTTCCTCTACTTTTAGGTTAAATTGGTATGGCTCTTCAATGTTGTTCATTCAAACCAAATTCAACTCCTCCTGAATGCTTGGACTTAACCCATTAAGGTAGCAAGCAACTTTCTCTTTATCGGCTTTCGCATGGCCTGTTCTGATGAGGATTTGATAGAAATCCTCCGTATACTCCTGAACAGATCTTCCTGCTTGCTTTAAACCTTGCATTTTCTTTAGTAGGTCAATCTAATAATCAACATGAATGAATCATCACTTCAATTTATCCACCATCTGATCCATCTTGTGATTTTCTCCTTTCCTCTTCTATTTCACTCCAACTGAATCTCCTGCCACTAGATCTTCGCATGGCCCTTCAGTCTGGCCTTCACAAACTTGACCCGATCAGGATCCTTGATATCTTCATACTCAAAATATTCCTCTAATTCATTGATCCAATCGATCAACTCTTCTGGGTTAAGGTTTCTTGAAAAATGTAGGAACCTCAAGCTTATGTCTTTTCCCAATCTTGGAAATGGCCCAAAAAGGTCTTTCTTCCTCTTAGTTCAAAATTTTGCCTTCTCCTTCCTGATCAGAATTTCCTTCTTCTTCAGCTTCATCCTCACTTTCATCTTTAACTGTTAGATTCATTCCTCTACGAATCTCTTCTTGCAATGCTCGCACTTGTCTCTGGAGGGCTCTAACCTCAGGTGTCACAACACCAGTTCTTCCACCACATTCCCTTTGTGGAGGCATTTTTGCGCTTATAACTGAAACCCTAAACCACGGTCCTGGTGCAAACTCCCTCACATTTGATGATCTGCTTACACACTCAGGAACTCCCTCTCTGATACCACTTGATAAAGGGTGCTCCCCTTAATACCACAAACATATAATAGAAATAGAGAAACAATTCAATAATTTGCAAGAACAAAAAATGGGCTTCTTATTATCTCCACAAGTGTGGAATTACAAATTTCAAAATTATAATCTGCAAAGCCACATGGGTATTTTCCCTTACAATATTGTGTAGGACAAAGCCTCAAATCATTACCCAGATCTACCCAAAAGTACCCTAGACAACACTACGTGCCTTCTTTATATAGGCAATTTCCACCACCTGAGAAGGTTCCAAAAATTTAGCCCTGAAGGCCAAACACCCTTATAATTATTTATTTTTCACTTTTATAACAATAGGGTACGCTCAAAATAATTACAAAATATGTTTTTAGGTAGCCCAACTTCTAGAGGCCATAACTTTCTAACCATAGCTCCATTTTTCTATTATAACCACTTTTAAAAAATGGAAGGACCTGATCTATAGTGCTTGACTCGCACAAGCTCCAGTCAGCCCGAGGCCGATCGTGATCCCGAGCCTTTAAGGCCTTCAAAATTGAGCTCAAAGATTTCGTACCCAAAAACCTCAATAACTTCACTGATACAGATGATATGGCAATGAAACTCAACTGGTAGGCTGATATGACTAAGATGAACCTCCACCTATGAAATTAGAACATTCCAAGATCGTATGACCAGCTTACTAAAAATAGTAAGTTTGAATAAATAGCAGCTCGACACAAAATAGCCATTCTTGAAAGGAAATCAAAAATATTTTTGGGTGATGCAAAATTGCTCTTACACCCAGAATGCTCCTGCATCAACACACACACACACACACACACACACACACACACACATACATATACATACATACATATATATATATATATATATATATATATATATATATATATATATATATATATATATATATATATATATATATATATATATATATATATATATATATATATATATATATATATATATATATATGATGGTGTAATTAAATATTCCTAATTACACTTTTCTTAATCTTATTTAGGATAATGCATTGCATGGTAGTTTGTCATTGATACACCTTGGAGATTTCACCTCAATTAAAGACATGGTGTATGCGAAATTTTACTTTTGGTGTCAGATAAACCTTTAGTGCACATATCACATTATCATCCTCATCTTATGACACATATTTCATTGCATAATAGAGGATGATCAACCTTTGGTAGAAATTTGAGTACACCTTGCATAGTTGATAGCTTATCAACTTCTTATCCTTGTCTCTTATCCCATTTCCTATACAAGGAGACCTATTATGTACATTTTATTCAATCATTCAATCAATCATTGGTTGTCCATTATCAATAATATAATTCTTTCATCTATTGCGATTATGGAAAGATAAGTACTAAGAGGGGAGGGGTGAATTGGTACCTTCAAAACTTTTAAAACTAATTTGTAGAAGTTGATAGCATTTAATTGACTAAATCCATTATCTAAAACATACATTCAAATAACTAAAAAAATGTAATTTGCATGTAATCTAAACAATAAACCATTCATGAAACTTCATACACATAACACCGATATTTTGGTATCGCAGAAACCCTTGTAAGAAGGTAAAAATTGTGGTGGGGATGAAACCCACAAATCTTCACTACTGCAGTAACAAAGTATGCCAGTTAAGGGTACAATTTGTGATCACTTATGATGATCTTAACCTTTTAGGAGTAATAATTAGATCAACTAGATCTACCTGGTTAGAGGATTTTAACAGTACAATACATGTGTGTACTCGGTTAAGAGATTCAAACAAGAACTGTTAAGTCCACTCTGTTAAGAGATTTTGGATCTCCTACAATGGTTAAATGGTAAGAGTAAATATATATGTAAAAATAAACTTAATCTTTCATGATTCAGATCTATAAAATATCAAATAGATATCACCTCATAGTGATGTATGTGTCCTTTTGTTCTGCTCATTTGCCTTGTATATGTTTTGAAAAGTGAATGCTTCTTTCATAAACCTTTTATCAAAAACCCTTTGTCTGATCTCCTGATTTCCTTAGTGCGGCTACTCCTTCATGATACATGTTCATAATGACATCTTTACATATTTTATATCAAACTAACTTGACCTAATTAGGGTTTACAATAGCTTAGAAAAACTAAGATCAACGGTATAACAAAATAACCTAGATTTACCATTACATAGGAATCATTAGTAATTTGATGATTACATCCATATTTACTTATGTCTCGATCTTGGTAAACTATTTTTCTAATCGGTGTGAACTGTTTCCATAGGTGTTTGTTCCATTTCAGATTACTGTACTATTTCCTATTTTAGTCCGTAATCACTACATTCTTCATTGGTAAATTACTGGTGCTCGGTTCATATGAATTCTCAGTGATCACTACCTCGGTACTCAGTAATTCTCTATCGCTCGGTGAGTGTACTCGGTCAAACCCTTATTCGGTTAACTTAGAGATCTGCCTTGTCTTTTCTTGATGTGTAGGCTTTGTATGGTTGACTGACTTTTGTGTTTGTCTCCTTTACCGACTGAATAAAGGATTGATAATAATGACAATCCTTTAATGTTCAAATAGGAGTAACATTCTCCCCCTTTGGCATTAGTATCAAAACCTTATGTATATGTACCGACTAGAAAAACAAATATATATACACTCTAAAAATATACCGACTCCCCCTTTTTACATGCTCTTGGTGTGAAGTACATACTGGCATATATAAAATACATATACATTGACTTTCCCCCTTATTGAAATTAATGACAAACAAAAATAATGTACTTATAACTTATCAAAATAATGGTGATGGGTTTTCTTGATTGATGCCAAGAGGTTTTCTCACTCCTCTTTCAGGTTCTCAAGAGAAATGTGCTCTAGACCGACTTGTGCATGCATGTCAAAAATATTTTCTATCACAAAAATTTGTGGGGTGGCAACTAAATATTTTGCCTTATTAACATGACACTCCATGATCTTTAGATGTGGAAGAAACTTAGATTGAGGCTCGATCATTTGATCACTTATAGTATCTTCTTGCGTCCTCAAATCTATTCTCAACCGCTAAAGTTCTTGAACCTTTGAAATATGCTTATGAAAATTATTTTGGCTCGGTTAGAGAATTATTAGCAGTGACCTTTATCTCTTCATCCAGTTTCTTGATTTTTTCCTTAATCTCAGTAGTGAATTGGTCCACAGTGCATAACTTAAATAAAATTTAAATTATTATTTGAACTATGGTCTCATGATCAGTAATGACCTCTGAGAGCTTGACCTTATTAATTGCAACTTCCTGGCTTATTTTCTCTGCCAATTTCAATTGTATCTTTCCTTCCGACTGCTCTTCTATTATTTTCTCTACATCTATATTAGGGGCATTTATGTGACCAATTAGAGTTGCAAGTTGATCAATGATGGGAGTTGCCTCATCAACATTGACATGGGGAACTACTTGCAGTAGAATATTTCTAACATCCTCCAAAATTTTCTTACTTTTATTCTCCTTTTTCATTTTCTCTTGTGCACAATTCCCCATATCTTCTCAATACTTCAGGGTCTAATGTCCTAGGGTCACATTCAGTTATCTCAATAACCTCATCAAGTGTGACAGGACCCTTACCATGTTTCTTCTTCTTCTTCTTCTCTGGTGTGGGTGAATTTGTATAAGGAACTATAGGTTTTGTCTTCTGATTTAACTTTTCTATCTCAGTAGACACACTTTCTTCCTTAGCTTACCCGGTGACTGGTGTCTTGGTGGCTTGTCCTTGGGAATTTGTAGTGGTATCTTCTATAGTTAATTCTACTAGTTTATTCTCTTCTAGTGCTTGTGTTTCTTCCTTTGTATGCTCAGGCTCATTGGAAGATTTTTTCTCTGTTGTACCTTGTCCCTCGGGTGTATCCTTTGGTTGCTCGGGGGTTGAGCCTTTGGGTTCCTTCTGTGTGACTATGTCAACTCCTTGTACCAAAATAGGTAAGTCACCCAGAATTTCACTTGTTGCTTCCTCAGTGGGTACATTCTCCTTGGTTGTGTCTACAACAATGGTGATACTTCATCATTATTTATGTCATCAGGATCTCCATTAATGATGTCATCATTTAATACATCATTTGTCCCTTGTGTTATTAACTTCTCAGGAGTATCATGTCTATATTCTTCTTTGTATCCGATTGGGTATAAATCTATAGAAATGGTGTTATCTACTACCTCGGTGTCGGATAAATCAATTGGCTCCTTGGTGGCTAGATCAGCATCATCTGAGTGAATTATTTTTCCTTTCTTCTTATTCTTCTTCTTGAGAATTTTTACCAATGCCAATTCATCTGCTTCTTCTCAAGCTTTTAGAATTGTAGTCCATAGAAGCTTGTTGTTTTCATCAACCTATTCAAGGTTTCCTACCAAGATGTTAAGGGATCTATCCTTAACTAGAAATTGTTTTGAGTATTGTTTCATCAATTCTTCTATCTCAGGAACTGATAGAGTAGGCATAGCCAAAATCAATGAATGTTACCTCATTTTATTTTCAATTTGTAGGGCATAAGTCCACCTTTCTGACATGTTCTCATACAATTCCTTAAGTACATACCTATAAAATTCAATAGGAACCTTCTAAAATTTAATCATCATTTGTATGATGGCTTCTTCAATCTTTTCCTGATCCTCGGTAGTCATATGTACATACCAACTTAATTTGGGGTTACCTAGTTTACCTATTTCCTTTGTAGTTTCAACTAATTCACCTACCGACTGACCTTTATTCACAACAACTTTAAATTTATCTTTATTTTGTTCTTCATCATCTTTTTCACTTATCAACTTTCTCCTCTTTTTAAGTTACTCAAAGGTGACTTGTGCACATCTCTTTTTCTTTTGATAGGTCTTGGTAGGAGTCTTCCTTGAGATTTTCACTACTCCTTTCTTTGGGGTTGGAGAAGAAGCTATTGAGGACCTTTTCCTTACTCTTGTGGGTGTTTCTACTTTATTTCTCTTTGTTGTGGCCTTGACCGGTGTAGCTTGTATATCCTTGTTAGACTCGGTCTCCTCCTCATCATCTTGACTATTCCCAATTAATAATTGTTCCTTGGTTGCCTCTTCAACCGGATTAGCCTCAGACGCGACTTCTTCTGCTTTATCACCAAATTGTTTTACTAAGGTATCCATCATCTTATTAGATTTCTTACTTACCTTAACTCTGACTAGATCCATCTTAATTCTTAGTTTGGCCTATTCATAAGTACGGAACGTAGTTCCCCGTGGATCTTTGGGCTTGGCCAATAATGCCCGTATTGACTTGGAAGCTCAGTAAATATCTAATGCATAGCCCATAGGTGGTAACCAAGAAGTCCTTGGTTCAACTACCTTGATTAGAGTGGAGTTGGTGTCCACTAAGAAGAATATATCATAGTTATGTTATTCAACTAGTTGACCTAGTATCCTACTCCTTTGATGCATTATTTCCTTAAATTATTCAAAGTAAACATGCATGAAACTAATGAAATTATGACCCAAAATTTGAATAAAATCACTAATTTGCATAATGATTGGTTGATCAACATCCCAGTCAACATTACCAACTAAGGGAAACAAGTTTTGCACATAGAAAAATACACAAATCAGTAGGGAACCAAACTTGTAGGTATTTGTCTTTTCCGACCTGATGGTTCTCATATTTTCTTCCAACTATTTCAATAGGAGCTCGGCTAGGTCAAATTGAAAACCTTTCTTGACAATCTTGTAGGCGATGTCTACTGCTCCACAAGCTACACTATTCGGCCTCCTTAATTAAAATATCTTATAACCAATTGCATAAGCGTCGAACCTTGTCTCAAGATCAACAATAGTGTTGACTCTCATACCTCTTCCATCCCATTCTCTTTTGGTTAACTTCTCAATCTTGGTTCTCCATGCACTCCTTATAGATTTTACTTTGTCAGTAATATGGTAATAGATGACTGCATGTATAATGTCCATTGTTATTTTTACCTATTCATCTAGCCATATATTTCCTTCAAGCATTGGGATCAATACAACCCTAATCCATTCTATTTTGAACTCCCTCAGGAAATACAGGGCATTCATTAAACCCTTCACCTCCAAGTCTTTATGCTCATCCTTGAGCTTTTGTCGACACTCAGCTCCTGGAAGGTGGATTGAAGCTCAAAATCCCCTATTTCACCGATTTTATAGTGGATGTACGCACAAATATCTTGGACAAATAAAACCTTAGGCGGAATACATGAAAACGTGTCAGTTTAGTCAATTTGAGATGCAACCTCGGGGTGTAATTTGTATTTTGGCTCATCATAGGTTGTAGACTTATTAGTGATTTCGATCAGATTTGAGCAAAAAGAATTATTACAAATTACACATTAAAAATTACAAATTGCAAATTACAAATTACAAATTACAAATCACAATCTCGAGCATATTTGAGCAAAAAGATTCGAGTTGGGTGATAAAATTACTCGAAATCGCTATGGTTCTTCGTAGTCGTTGTGTGGAAAATTATTAAGTCCTTCGTATATTTATACCCAAAAATTAATTTCTAGCTCAAATGTTTGCAATTAATGTTTTACCTACCATAGCTCGGTAAACAAATTGCACTCGGTTTACACTTTTAATTTTTTTTTTGCTCGTTTAACACTTAAATGTTACTCGGTTTCAATACCAAAACTCGGTTAACCTTTCTAATATTTACCAACTAGAAGACATTTACTTGGTCATGCTTTTACTGACTGTACACAGTTTAAGTTCTAAACATGTAATCCCATAGTGCATCTTATTTCATGCTGATTTGGTGTGCAGTCACTAGATATAAGGAACTATTGTATAATATAACCAATTTGAAATTCAATTCCATATGTCACCTAATCCAATGGATGAGGTGTCACCAACTGGAGTACTTGATCCCACATTATCATTTGATTCTTTTCTCCACATTTGATTCCTTATGCTCATGATTTCTTCAATTCTATTGCTATTTGTATTTGTTTGTATCTCTAGTGCTCGGTCTCTGCAATCCTTGCTTAGGTGACCAACTTTGTGACAGTGCTGCAAATATGCCATACCAATATTTGTCCAGTTGCGAGATCTTCATCTCTAGTTATTTCTCATGCAATTTTTTGCTATATGTCCATACATGCCACATGTTGTGTAATTAACTCATGTGTTGTAATCAGAAGTATATGCATTACCTTGCCTTCTCGGTTGATATGTTTTGTTCTGTTCTTTTGGTATCTAGACTTGCTTCATATTTGTCCTGCATTCTTGTGATATGTGTCGATGCATGTTACAAGTGCGACAATGTTTCTCCATGTAAGGTTTCTTGGCTGTCCTATTCAACTTTGATCTGCACTCATGTGCCTGATGTCCATACTTATTATAGTTACAATAATAAGCATTAAACTTAGGAGTGGATTTAGGAATACCTTTTGCTTTACTCCTACAAACATTTGATGTGTGCCCTAGTTTTCCATAATGATAACATGATAGCTTCTTTCACCTTGGATTAGTATAGGCATTCTTCTATTCATTTTATATCAATGATTCTCATTGCTTAGTGTATCCTAGACTAGTTGTTCTATCAAGTATTTTCTGACTAATCAAAAATTCATGCATTCTTTTAGTACTGTCATCATCTTTCTTGATCATGCCATTATGTTGTTGATGCATTTTTACCTCATTCTTCAATCTTTTATTTTCCTCTCTTAATTCACTGATGTCTTTTAGTTTCCTTGTAAGCTCATTGTTTACTCGGTTGGCTTCTTGACTTATGACAACCATTTGATTAGAGATTTAAAGGTGATGCTTGGTGAGTCTCAGTATCTCAAATTACTTCTCTTGTAGCTTATTAGTCATTTGTCTCCTATCTTCAATAGCCAAGTTTATTTCTCGTTCTGCTTTCCTAGAATTTTTCATGACATCAATCATCCTAACCATTTATGTCTCTTGACCGATCTATAGAGCTTTCACTTGTTTAGAAAGATGTAGATTATTTTTAGATAGATCTGATATGGTTCCCTTAGATGCATCAGATATGCTACTAGATCCAGATCCACATACCACAAATGGATCATCTATCTCTTCTTCTTGATAATCAGTGTCATTATACAAAATCGCCATATCCTTCCTTTAGATCAGTAACTTCTTCAGTTCTTCTTTGGCTTCTTTAAATTTCTCAATAAAGATCTACATCTACAATCTTTGATTCCCAATATTCTTATCTAACTTATATCTTTGCATCCTTCGATCTTTCCTCTTCAGTGATTAAACTTCCTTAACAAGAGATCTATCTCTAATACCAAATTTTGGGATTATGGAAAGATAAGTACAGAGAGGGGAGGGGTGAATTAGTACCTTCAAAACTTGTAAGACTAAAACTTTGTAGAAGTTGATAGCATTTAACTGACTGAATTCATTGTCTAAAAACTACATTCAAATAACTGAAAAAATGCAATTTGCATGTAATCTAAACAATAAACCATTCATGAAACTTCATACTCATAACACAAATATTTTAGTATCATAGAAACCCTTTTAAGAAGGTAAAAATGCAGTGGGGATGATACCCACAAATCTTCACTGTTGCAATAACAAAGTATGTCGGTTAAGGCTACAATTTGTGATCACTTCTGATGATCTTACCTTGTTAGGAGTAACAATTAGATCAACTAGATCTACCTGGTTAGAGGATTTTAAAATAAAAAAACACATGCGTGTACTTGGTTAAGAGATTTAAACAAGAACTGTTAAGTCCACTATGTTAAGAGATTTTGGATCTGCTACAATGGCTAAATGGTAACAGTAAATATATCTGTAAATAAAAACTTGATCTTGTGTGATTCAGATCTATGAAATATCAGATAGATATCACCTCATAGTGATGTATGTGTCCTTTTGTTATGCTCGGTAGCCTTGTATATTTTCTGAAAACCGAATGCTTCTTTCATGAACCTTCTGTCAAAAACCCTTTGTCTGATCTCCTGATGTCCTTAGTGCGGCAACTCCTTCATGATACATGTTCATAATGACATCTTTACAGATTTTATATCAAACTAACTTGACCTAATTAGGTTTTACAATATCTTAGAAAACCTAAGATAAACGGTGTAACAAAATAACCTAAATTTACCATTACATAGGAATCATCAATAATTTAATTATTACATCCATATTTAATTATGTCTCGATCTTGGTATACTATTTTCCTGATCGGTGTGAACTATTCGTATAGGTGGTTGTGCCATTTCATATTACTATGTCATTTCCTATTTTACTCGATAATCATTGCATTATTCATTCAGTAAATTACGGGTGCTCAATTTATATGAATGCTCGATGATCACTATCTTGGTACTCCGTAATTATCTATCGCTCAATGAGTGTACTCGGTCAAACCCTTGTTCAGTTAACTTAGAGATCTGCGTTGTCTTTTCTCAGTGTGTAGGCTTTATATGGTTGACTGATTGTCCTATTTGTCTCCTTTACTGACTGAATAAGTGATTGATACTAATGAAAATCCTTTAATGCTCAAATAGGAGTAACAACATCTTAATACAATTATCTTGCCAATCTCTTGTGGTAGTTATCTTGGTCTTTCATTTGATCTTAGGGGTCTTTTAGAGTCATCTAAATCTTTAACATGGTATCAGAGCTCTCAAGGTGTGAAGAGTTCTTCTCAAGAAGCACAATTTTAGATTAATTTGATTGTGGGTGCATATTTTTGAAATTTAGACATCATCATTACATTCAGGAGGTTGTTTCGGTAAAAAACAAATATAAATTTCCCTATATTTGAAAAAAGTCAAAATTGTGGAAATTTTTTTTACAGCCTGATTCGTACGACCCATCTGCCCCTCTTCGTTATGATTTGATTAAAATTATAAATTTTTACATTTTTATATATTTTCACATTTTTCATTATTATATTTTTCTTCCAAAAATGTTTGGTTTCATAACCCTTATATATATCTAGTTTTTGTTAAAATAATCTTTAAGATATGATTCCATCAGAATATTCAACGAACAAGTTAGTGAGAGAATATTCACTAAACCAAGAACCTATCTTTTAGTTGGTGATCCATAGGGACTCCATGCAATAGAAGCCCAATAAGCTTCTTTGTTTTGTATGTCAGGCCATTTTAATATAAAGCGGATGTTACCATCTGCAGTCCCAATGTGGGACTGAAACTCCCGGCACCCCAAGGGGAACTCCAAAGTGGCGACTCTCATCTCACCGCCGCCACCTACATGTACAAATCCATTGATGGATCTCGACACCTCTACATGCTACCTGATTTTGGAACCACCCCAGCCACCATTTATCTCATGTAGTCAGATTGGTCTCCACCAATCATTGCAGGACATGTCACCACCACCATCTCATTTACCTAGTCGACCCACCATACAGACATGTCAGTGCCATGTCAGGAGAGTAGAAGTGCCACATAAGTCATCATATGAACTACCATGTCACTGCCTCATACCTGCCCAGTTAGCTAGATCGACATTTTTTTTACAATGCATCAACTTTCACTATCTTAAAATTGACGCCCATTTGGATGTCAAATAGGGAAGATTGGTTGTTTTGCAGAAACGGTCAAATGGCCATCAAATTTAATCAAGCATTTTTTTGACACCATCACTGGTTTCAATTTTCCTACCTTCACCATTTGATTTTTTTGGTTTTCCAGCCTAACTTGAAACCCCTAATCTTGCTCAATTTTTATCCTTTTTTTGGGCAGTTTTTTTTATCTAGGGTAGAATTTTCCAAATTTTGTTGTGGTGGTATTATTTTTTCAGCTTTGTGGCCAATTTAATCATAAATTGTAGATTTTAATGATTGTTCTTATCTATTCATCATTTTTACAACTTTGAGGGCTTCGTTTGGGCACATACAGTAACATTTCGAGGTGACTTTTTTTTAAAATCTACGATTCTTCATCTAATTTCTGCATCTTCAATTAGATTTCAATGATTTTGGGTGGAAATATCACTTTCATAAATAGGCCATTTTGGGGCTATATTTGCACCTAGTTAATCCTTGGATTTCAATTGTCAGATTTGCATCAGTAATTTGAAGGAGTTATCAGTAGATTTTAGTTTTTATTTGGTTGCATTATGGACTTTTCAAAGGTCAAAATCCTTACTCCATATAACTACCATGAATGGAAAGAATCTTTATCTAATCACTTGTTAAGTATTAAATTTCTTAGAATGACTCTTGGGAAAGATCAAGAACCATCTACAGGTGTTGCAAAAAGGATAAAATGGTTTGATCTAAGGGATAAAGCACTTGGATCTCTTAGGTCATCTATCTCTCATGATTTTCTATATCATATTGCATCTTGTACACATCCTCATGATGCTTGGGTAATCCTAGACAGAATCTTTGGTAAACATGATAGAATGAGAAAATTAATATTAGAGAATGTGATCATATTACTCAATCCTAGTGATTTTCACAATATTCACGAGTTTTTCTCTAAGTTCAATCCTATTAGATTTGATATTTCTACTTGTGGCATTACTAAAGGGGATGAACAATTGATATTTTCTATTCTTTCCAAGCTAAGTTCTAAATATTCAATCTTTGGTTCTACCTTCTATGCTACTATAGATGATATTTTTAGTGCATATAAATTGCCTTCTCTTGATGAATGTATAGCTCAACTCACAAGAGAACAAGAAAAGTTAGCACACATGGGTCAATTGAATCCTTCAACACATCATTCATTCCTTCCAAATGAATCGATTACAAAGGGTTCTAATGGAAAAGGAAAGAAGAAACATAAGGATCATATGCCTCATGACAAAGGTAATGAATCTCCTTCAAAAAATACTTATGAATAAAAGTCCTCTTCAATAGAGGAACCATCTAGAAAAAAGAGGGAAAAATGTGCATATTGTAAAAAGCTAGGACATAATGAGCATAAATATTTTTACAAGAAGATTGATGAGCTCACTCACATTATTCAAACAAATAATATTAACTTTCCCTCATCAATGTTTACTCCTTTCAAAAATTTGGAAGCTTCTACATCTCCATCATCATCCAAGGATAAAGTTAAAGGAAAAACACTTTTGACTTCTACACATCCTGAGCAAGGTAAATGGCTTCTTGATTCAAGTGCATCAAATCATATGGCATCTTCTATGGATATGTTTTCTTTTATTGAGCCTTGTAATTCTCCTAATATATTGATGGGTAATAACACATAGATCAGGGTTTGTAGGAAAGGTTCTATTCCTATGGGAGAGGGGACATTTAATGATGTTTTTTGTGTACCATCCTTGAACACTAATCTCCTTTATATTTACCAAATTACTCATGGGGAATAAGGTAAATTTTTTGAGTTCACTACTGATTATGTCTACATTAGGGACATGGAGACTAGAGATGTCATAGTTATGAGAGTTGTTGATCATACATCACACTTGTATTATTTTTTATATTTTATTGATGATGATGATATTCATGATGTATACACCCCTTTACCAAGGGTAAATTATGTACATGAGGAGAAATTTGGAGACTTGAATCATTTTTTTGGTGAAACAAGTGTTGAGATTCCTACTCCTCCACCTCCTACTTTTTCATACGTGCTCACTTCTATTGAGAAAGTTGTTCATTGTGCTTAAGATCTTGTAGAATGTGATGACTAATTTGGTTCCTTTTTAGTATTTGTTGTTGATTCTCATTATGCAAATTTAGGAGACATAGATAAGGAGGTTTCTCTTCTCTTTGATGATAGCATCATAGATGTAGATACTTCTTCACCTTCTTTGGATATTGGTATTCATGATTCTTCTCCTTCACTTTGTTTGTCATGTGATGTGATAGATTATTTGAGCTTGGAGAGACCTATTCAATCTTCAGAGATGCATACATTAAAACCTTCATCTTCTTCCTCCTTCCATTTTCATATGGATTGGATTCTTTACCATTTTATGTATCTATTTCTTCCTAAGGGAAGATATGTTTCTTGTAGACATTGGATTGTGTTTTGTTTTCAGGTATTCTTCATCAACATTGGAGCTTCTTTATTATGGGGAGATCTCATGTCTCCAACTATCCCTCTTATAGGGGGATAATTCTTTGTATATACATGATGTATGTAGTTCTTGGGGGATCTTGAGTACTCCAACCATCCATGCATCTTGTGTTTTCTTCTCTCTTTTTGGGGGAGGGTTTTTCCCATGAGGTTTTCCCTCTTTCTCAACTTTATAAGAGTTTTCATTTCATGTATTATATTACATATTGTACATGGGTACCTAATATGGCCTAGTAGTTGTGCCCCATCTTGCATTGTGAGTTTAAGTGAATTCCACTAAGTTGCACTTAAGTGGGGGTGTTGGTGTAATTAAATATTCCTAATTACACTTTACTTAATCTTACTTAGGATAATGAATTTCATAGTAGTTTGACATTGAGACACCTAGGAGTTTACACCTCAATTAAGCACATGGTGTAGAAGAAATTCTACTTTAGGTGTGATATTCACCTTTAGTGCACATATTACATTATCATCCTCATCCTACATGGCACATACCTCATTGCATAATTGAGGATGATCCACCTTTGGTGGAAATGTGATTTCACCTTGCATAGGTGATATATTATCAACTTCTTATCATTTTCTCTTATCACATTTCCTATATAAGGAGGCCTATTATGCACATTTTATTTAATCACTCAAACAATCATTTGTTGTCCATTGTCAATAATATCATTCTTGAATATTAGTCTTTTATTTGATCTTGTGGGTGTTTTAGAGTCACCTAAAACTCTAACTATGTGTGTCTGTGAATCCTATCCCCCATTTCAACTTACTCATTCCTTCATCTATCTTTATCATGTCCCCATGACCCATCATAAAAATCTGACACCTTGCTTTCCTAGTCAGGATCAACAATAACATATACCCATACTCCCCATCAAAGTAATCATCAACTACCTACCAAATATAATACCTAGAAGTAATCAAATTATTCTATTTTACATTAAAATATTGATATTCAATTTTATTAAATAGAGGCACCTTTCTTGGAGAAAGATCCTCCTTGGCAACGATATTAGTCATTCATGTTATAACACAAGCTATTCTAAATTTTTAATGAAAATTACCTCTAATAAAAATTATTAATAATGTAAATATACTAAGTTGGAGTGGCTTGAATCAATAGATTCCAAATTTAACATTAAATTATCTCAATGAATAATAAACATAATAACATTTCAAAATATGATAACACTAGCTATACATCATAAACAATAAGGTCAAATTCATTGTGATAATAGTTGATTGGGTACACAACAAAATCTATTCTTACAAAGATAATATAGGACTTCAAATATTAGGAAACTACCTATAGAGATTATAACTTTAAATAGACACATTAATTATAAAATATACTATTATGTGTAATCCTATACAAGAAACTAATCACATAAGTCAAGAACTAAACATAAACTTAAATAATGATGCACAAAACTCAATTGAATGAATATATATAACCTATATCGTGTAGATCTTAATATATTAGTTTTCAATATATCTCTCCATTCTCATCTATTTTAGAACACTTACATAATGTCCATTATGTTAGAATTTTAGTTTACATGCTTGTATTCAAATTATTTAGACTTCTTAAAAACATTTCCACAATTATTATACCAACTTACATCACACACTGAAATGGGCCTATATGAAAAATATATATTCATTCTTACATTAATCAAGCCCTTTAGATAACCTCCAAAATATATTTTGAGCATCCTCAAGTTGGTCATACAAATAAGCCTTAAACAAAAAATACAATAGGCCTAGTCCAAAAATTAGACATTGTAACACTGGTGGGAGCATAATACATGTGCTATAAAATAAAAACTCAACTAGAGCTAAAATGGCTTTTCATAGCTCTTTAAGTTGGCACATAATACCATCTTTAGGAAAATTCAGAAGAAATATTAGTACAAATAATAAACTAGCATTACAAACATTGTATCAACAAAAAACTCCATTTTTCTTGAACACTAACTCTTAAACTTGAATAGATTTTTCTTCAAGTGTATCCTAATATCTCTTTTGAAATGTAAGCTATAAAATATCACAATGATAAAATATGATAAAGAATACCTTAGCAATGTATATAAACTTTTCAACCAATAAATCTCAAAAATAATGTACATATAGTTTCTAATTACAGTACCTTAGTAATATAGAACAAATAGTTTGGGAGCTTGATAAATAATTAAATCTAGTGATACCGTTAACATTAATGATCCCTATCCTCCATTGTTCTCAAATTATTTTTTTATGGTATGATAGAAGTAACTACAATTATTGAAAACCCTTAGTACCCTAACATAAAGGATAACACTAAAATAAGCGTGATATACACTATTGATATCAATTACAACTCAATATTCAATAATTTTAACAACTACACACCAATATACATATATATTAAAATACTTTATATCCATTTCTCTCACTTTGGCATAGGATTAGATAAGGGGGAGGTTAAGGAATGGAACATAATACATGTCATTTTTTAGTGATAGCTTTCTTATTTAATTTGAGATAGTGACATCATGTCACTATTGTATCTATCAGAGTCTCATTATGGTTATTTTGTATCAAGTATGTAGAAAATGACATTTGAAGAAAGGTTTTACATGTAGAACAAGGACAAAGGAATATTAGGAGGAGAAGAATTAATGTCATAGAAAAATAAGGTTATTAATATCATAAGAACCGCCAATTTATTTATAGGTCACATTAATGTTCTAATCACAATGCATAAGAATCTCATTTAAGGGCCTGTCCGTTATTATGAACTATTTAAACTTTTTTGTAGATAAAAACTCTTAGGATTTTTGGGCAATATGATTCACAAAATTTTAACATATTTTTTTAGAAATTAAAATTGCAAATAGATGATACTAAAATAGAGTACTCCCACAATGTAATATTTATTAATTATTTTTAAATACTATTAATAAACTTAAATCCCTTATCTATGATTTCTAACTTTTTAATAAAAACATATGTAGAATTTTTATAAAAAAAAATGTGATCATTAATAGTAGTATTGTTTGAGTAGAATGCTAATATATCTACTAAAATTTTAAAATCATGCACTATATCGAAAATAAAGGGAATTTGTCTTCCTTATTCTACAAAAGTAATATAAGAGAACAGAATAAACTAGCGGCCAATACTAGCAATTGGACCGATCAGACATTCTCGAACAACCTTGGCCAAATATACCACCTGCCTACACGTGGGACAGTGATTTTGCCTCTTAATCCACTGTTTAATGCATTCCCTGTGAAATATGTGGCGTTTATCGCAAGGCATCTGGCATGGCTCTTCTGCCGCTACAAAATCAGATAAACAAATCACACACATAACATTTTCATTCACTTCATTCTCTGAAATTTTTATGCTTGGTAGACCTTCCACGATTTTTCTTGTCACTCTCTCCCTATGTCTTTCTACTCTTTCTTCCATATCTGTTGTCAGATATTCCTTAATCAAATAATCTGTCGCATCCAAATTAAGTTTGAAAATCTCCAGTGAAGCCCAGTGTCTTCTATAATACAACTCCGGGTTTTTGTATTCACAACTGGCCAATTCGCGTTTAAAAACCTCATACAGGTACCGTAGAGAATCGAGAATAATTTTAGACTGGTTAAGATGATATGCAAATTTATCATCTAGATTTTGCCGATCTACATCGTAGGCCGTTTTCTGTCTAGCCAAATCACTTTGCAATTTCAACGCACAATTGTTTAGGTTAGGTAAAGCATCATCAAAATCAACAAATACTTTTGCATAGTTATCAGAGATATGTTTTACTTCTCCTTGCTGTGCCATTTCCTTACTGATTTATGGACACGTAACATTCAAATAGTTTGAGTAATATTGGATGATGAGAATCTCGCTCATCTCTACATATATCATAAGGATAAGTTCAAGAGCTCCCAACGGATAGCCACGATTCCTGAGAGTTTGAGGCAATATCTACAAATCAGCTTTTAAGAAATCAATTAACATTAACTATTATATCTTTTGGTTTAAGGCTGTGGGTAGACGATTCATGGTTTCGGGTTTGAGTTCCTTTCGGATTTTAAAGGGTGGGACGGCTTGCAGGCGGTTGATCCCATTCTTTGGAGGACTAGTTTCACCTTAATTCACACAGGTACCCAAAATACGGACTGCTGAGCGCTGAGCTAGGTGGCTGGGATACCCATGTACTCAAAAACTATTAAATCTTTGATTTGGTCAATTCATTGAATTAAGAAAACCAAAATTAATATAGGCAATCAAAGTCAAGGGTTAATTTTAAATACTAAAATTCAAATTAGAAAAATGATCTTTATTGATATAAGTGCTCATATGGTGTAACCATAACGAAAATAAGTTTGATGTTATTAAAGGTTGACATTTTTTTATAAGCAATTTGAAAGAAAATCTTTCTACCTGCGTGAATAGAAGATAAGCGCAGAATAAATGAAAAGTAAATTTCTTACAAAATATATGTGGTAAAACTTGTAAGGCAGTGCTCATTCTTCGTATTTTGATGCTTCTTTGAGGTACATTGCTTGATGCTAATGAAATAGAAATTTGGTTTATGACATGACCTCCATTTTTAGATAGATTGCATCTGCGAAATAGTATCAATTTCATCAGTAAAGAGTAGAGGTAATTTAAGACAATCGAAAGAGTGAATTTAGGTAACATGATAAAGGAAAATGATATTTAGATCATCATATGATGTTGTTTATTTATTTTTTTATTCATAAAGAGCTTAGGCCGATAGAACGACTCAAATGGCAAGAATCGAAATATAATATTGCAACGTTCAATAGTTTATCTGTTTTCAGCCAGCAGTAATGGTTACTATCTAACTAATTCATTTGCCGGAATCAATCTAAATTCATATTTTTACTTTTGTTCTTACGGACATGCTGGTATACCCATTTTACTCTATCTAAAATTCTCTTTCAACCAAATGAAGCGTTTTTATAATCCCATTCTTACAATTTGAAATTTCTAATATACTACCATTTATAAGCTCAGTTATAGCATCTCAAAGTCTTATCCTTCCCACTATCTCTGAATTGGGAAAGAAAGATTAGTGCCTCCTGTGTCTGAACTAATTTCAAAATAACGATTTGATATCTTCATTTACCATTAACTTCAATCTATCCTAAAGGGAATCACATAGCCAATTTTCATATTGAATACTGGAAATCATATTGGAAATAATAAAACCAAAGATTCATCTATAAATCAGAGGACATAATTCTATAATCTTTGGTTTTATTATACTAATCTTCGTAAAAATTTTGTAGCTGTAGCTGCACCAATCTAGTTAAGAAAAGGAGAAAATAGAGAAACTTTCTCAAAAAAAGGAAAAAACAGACTCTAGAGCATGTTGACGAAGAATAAAATTTAATCTCACATTGATCAATAATAATTACAATATGCATGATTTATACAAGTTAACTAGCGGGTAAAACAAGAAATTAAGGTTAAGAGTTTCAGTTATCACCAATTATGGATGAGCAGTTAAGGTGAATTTGAGTAGTTAAGGTGAATTTATTCTTAGTTAGGCATAACAATGAAGTAATTTAAGAGAAAAACTACACGTATGACAGGTGCCAATTGTCTATAAAGATATCTATCTATTTTATCATTAAAAAATGTTTTCGAAGGATGAACAAAAGGAAAGAATTGTCTAATTAGTCATAGAAGGAGTGAATTGTATTTCCCCACATTGAAGAACTTGCAAATATCTTAGTAGGAGCAATATCTTTAATGGAGCTACTAACTCATGGGTAAATTAGACATAGAAGGAGTGAATTGTATTTCCCCACATTGAAGAACTTGTAAATATATTAGTAGGAGCAATATCTTTAATGGAGCTACTAACTCATGGGTAGGATCATATGATAATGCATTATTTATTATATAAAAGTAAAATATCATCATTCTCCAAAGGTATGAGAAGTACAACCACAATGGAAGAATATCATGTTAGAGTCATAAAGAAGAGTCTTTTTGGGCTAGCATCATGGAGATGAAAAAGATTAGGTAGCTATTGAGCATATTTATTGATAGTGGTACATGCATGAAATAACATGCACCAACATATAAAAGAAATGAGATACAAATAGAGGAATTTCACAAATGATCTACTTCTTGATCACCTTGTGCCAATGGAGAAACAAGGATCATTTAAAGAAATCCAAATAAAACATATGCCGAGAAGCACATACTGGGGGAAGCATATAATAACAAGAAAAGACAGAATACAATGCAAAAGAGGAGCTAGTTAAGCATATTGCCTCCTACCCCCAGCTTAGTCTATAGTGTTTAGGGAAGTTGGGCAGCACACAAGAGGAGAAAAATTATGAACAGGAGATGGAACAATAACTAGATTCAAATAAGGACCATACTATAAATATGGGTTACTTTTTTTGTCACTATAACTAAAATATAATTGTTATGAAAATGTAGCTTTCAAATCATGATTAACATCAATAAGATCATACATATCATCAAAATCAATATCATGAATATTATAATTAGATGCATTAGGAACATCAAAATTATCATCATCAAGAGTATCTTGTTTCTCTTTAAAATAAATTATAATAGAAACCAAGATAAAAATAGTGTTATCATGCTTGTTCAATTTCTTTGTTTTCAAATTAACTCCCTTCTTTGGATAAAGCATATATTTGTCAAAAGGAATCAGAGCAGATCAATAGGTGTTTCAGGACAAGAAAATCTTTGGGAAGCACATTCACAGGCTCTAGCATGAGATTTAAGGTGGTGATCACAAGAATAATTATTATGATTGGTTTTTCTAGAAACTTGGTTTGGTTCAAGATTAATCAATATTGGATACTTTTCAGCTTTAGAAGGAAGAATAGGAGGAACATCACTAGGTTCATAAATACTATCAACTAAGCATTTATAAGATATAAGAGGCGTAGGAGATGTACGGAGAAGTCCAAGTCTAGGAAAAAGAGATGTAACATCCTTATGATTGATACATTTATAAATATTTTGTAATTTTTTTTATATGATTGATAGAGATTATCTTTTTAGGATTGAGTGGGTTGAGGCATTATAGGGCAAAGAAAATCAAGGTCAATAGGTTGTTGAGGTATTGAAGGTTGATAGAGATTATGATTAACAATGATGATTTCTTTCTTGTTTGGAAACTTGAATAATTTATGAATAGGATAAGATATGAATTTCATGAAGGTAAGACAACGAATACCAAGATGAACTTTAAATTGATCGAGAATTGGGAAGATAACAAAGGTGACATTTAGAGTAATACCACTAACTTCTATGGGAAATCAAATAGAATCATGTGTAGGATAAAGGAGACCATTGCAAGTTTGTATCATAACACCAAATTTTTCATATAAATCATATTAAAATCATCTATTATAAGGATTTCATTCATTTATCACATTCACTATACATGTAGGTTCAATGAAGACACCATGAGAATAAAGATCCTTAACTTTCTCCACAATATAAAGAGGACCATCAGGTTCTATAATCGTCTTACTAGGATCAAAGGTATTGCAAAGCTCAAGTTTATGTTTGGGTTTAGGTTTGAGTTGAGATTGATCTATAATATTGAAAACATGATTAGCTTCAACATGCTTATCATCATAGTCAACAACATGGGTAGAAGAAAAAGGTGAAAATTTGGTAGGCTCAATGGTATTTTTTGAACTAGATAGAAAATAGTTGGTATAAATTTGAAAGTTTTGGTTGGGAGATGCTATAGATTTTTTTCCTTGATCATTAACACCCTAAAAAATATGGTATTACAATAAATAAGGTCTTGACTAATAGATTACAAATAGAAACACCTTTCAATATCATGATCAGGTTGTCGATGGTATCGAGAAAAAGATTTGTGATCAAAGGATGTAGGAAAAGGTTTCTATGTGTGAATTTATTTAATAGGAGGAAGAGTTAACACTTTATCATCAATAAAATTCAACATCACATTATTAATATATTAAAAAATACAAGTAAAATTATGAGAAGGTCACAAAAAATATGATAAAGGAGTTGAATCTTTAGATATTGTTATCACTTTCTCCTCAATATTATTGTTGAATCATTGGTCTTAATGAAGTTCTTTAGTTTTTTAAACTTTTTATAAGATTGGGATGACATATCACCCTTATCAATTAGACCCATTGGAGTGGTTCTCTTAGACTGACTCACTTGAAGCTGATAATTATGAAGCATTGTACACATTTGAGTAAAAGAAGAAAATTGAAAAAGGATAATCTTATCTCTAATGTCTTTTTGTAAATTAAAAATGAAAATATGTTACACATAAATATCACATGCACAAGATAATAAATATGAGCATGTACATGCTTAAATCTACAAATGAAATTTGTCACATTTTCTTTAATGCCTTATTTACAATGCATAAAATCTATCAAATAAATTTTTGGACCAATATTTTTTTGAAAATGTTCGATGAAAGGATTATAAATCTTTTGAAAGGAATAAATACAATAAGAATGAAGAGAACATACCATTGCAAGGATTTATCTCGAAAGGTTATAATTAAATAATTTAGAGATGAAGTTGTGATTATGAGATAAATCACTATGCAATATCTAAAAGGTTTTGTCATGGGCTAAAGGATCATATTTACCATTATAACTCTCAAGATGGTGTATCTCCATGTATTGTATAATAATGACATGGATGAAATCCAAGCACAAAGGAATATAAATATCACACTTGTAGGAATGTTGAACCTAGATTGGGTCATGGAAGTAAAAATTTTTTGTAAGGAAGACACAGTTTAAACCAAGCTAATATTAGTAGAATCAGTAGAAATAGTGGTAGGAGATATGGTTCAAATAGTTGTAGAATTATGAGAAATAGAATGAATACGTTAATATAAAAAAGGAACACTATTGTAAGTGGACATTTATGAATGTAAAAAAACACATAGAACACTTGAAGAAATCGTTGGAATAATAGGGTTAAGAGTAATATGTGTAGGATTGAGATAATAAATGGAAATAGTAATAATTGGTGGAACATAAGTGACACAATGGGAATATAAGCAAAACTAGTCATGGAGGTTTCAGCACTAGTGGTAGGTGGAATGACACGTAGATCTTGGGCACAATGTCTAATATGCTTAACATCATGTTCAAGATCTTAAATTATTATCAATGAGATGAGAGATTTGATTCTACACAAGATATTAACATCGTGTTCATCATATTTTGTTCTCCCTATGGCATGCAGGATCGAGAGAGTGATTTTTAAGGGTGAAGGTGGGAAACCAAATTTGAACTACAAATGAGGGAAGGTGAACCAGGGAGGCTATGGTGAGCCTCATACTTCAAAAGGACAGGATGTAGGTGCTAAGGGGGGTTCATTAGAAGCTGGAACATCAAAATATGGTGAGTCCTCGGGTTCCCTTCAAGAGTATTCGAAAGGAGGAAAAAATTAGGATGACAAGGTTGACTATGCTTCGTCTAATCTAGGAGGAGGTGGGCCAGTCTTGAAAGGAAAAAAAACTATGTTGTTGACTTATGTTGTGGGCGTAATCATAAAGAACATCTATGGTTAGCTTTATTTAGGAAAATGCCATCAGATAAATTATCATTGCCAGAGGTGAATAATATATCAGACCCTTTAAAGGTGAGTTTGGCATATTTTTTCTTGATTTGGTCTTGGATATCTCAATAGAGTCTATGGAGATGGTTCTTGTTGGTAAATTTGTTGGTTCTTGACCTAAAATTGATGTAGTCCAAAAGCATGTTAGCCGTAGATGGTTCATGAATGGTTAGGTAGACATAGTTGTGATTGCTAAAGGGGCTTTATCCTTTTCATTCACCAATAAGAAGGATATGATGGAATCTTTGTGCGGGGGCCCTTGGATGCTAGACAAGTCATCCTTGGCTTTACGCAGATGGATTACTAATATTTATTTGAATGAATCACTTGTGGAATGTTCGCCAGTGTGGGTGAAACTCCCAGGACTACCGCTCTAATTTGAGAATGAAGGGGTGTTTAAGGGCATTGCGAGGACAATATGAGAAGTTCTGGCCATATATCCAACCACTGGCTCTAAAACTAAGCTGGTTTTTGTTATATTTTGCATTAATATTAGTGATTCCTCTTATCTTCCCCTTTCTATAGATATAAGATCAAGGCTGGGGAAATGACAACAACCTATGGAATGTGAATCCTATCCCTTTGCTTATTTTAAATGTAAGAAATATGGCCATTGGGAAAGAGACTGCCCCATGAAGAAATGAAAACAGAAAGATCCCTGAAAAGATAAATATAATAGGAAGGAGTGGCGAGTAAAGAACCCTTTGGATTATACTGAAAATAATGATAAAAAGGAAGACAGTGAAATAGGGGATGAGCTAGGATATTGTAATGGGGAGAACATTCCTGATGGGTTTCGTGTTCCTCCTTTGGATGATAACTCTAAGGACTATAGTCAGAAGTTGGGTTCTGATATGAACAAGATTGATGTCTGGGAGGAAACTCGTAACTTCACCTTTCCTCTCTCTGATCAGGGGACACAAAAAAATGACATTATAGGGAATGGAAGTAATCCATGAGATAGAAACAAGGACTTCTTGGATTCCTTAAGTGGGATTCTAGAAAACCATCTTATTTGTAATGATGCAAGGAAGTAATGGTTGTGAGAGCCTCAACCAAAGGAACCCCATAGAAGACAACAACATAAATATTTATGTATCAATGATTCTTGAAACTCCATTGCATCTGTATAGAAGTGGACAATCCCCCTATCTGATATCTTTGGAAGATGAGGAGAAATAATTTTAAATAGTTAGTAGCAAAAACAAGAATAAAAGAGGAATGGGGGATGATTATTCTTCCCAGAATGGACTAGATGGTATTAACACTATAAGAAAAATGACATATGTAGGAAAAAATAAATCTTAAGATAGACCTTCCAAGCAGAAAAATAGAGAAAATGAAAGTTGGCAAGATGTGGCAGATGGGAAATAAAAGACCATCCCAGAAGTGTTCACTCCTAGTAAGAAATGATGGTTATATCATGGAAAATAAGGGGACTGAATGCTCCCCACAAATAAGATGTTCTTCAGAACTTGATAAGGTAACATATAACCCAGATATTTTGTTCATCCAAGAAGTTAAGATGAGTAAGGAGACAGTGGAAAAAATTAAAGTTTTAGGTAATAATAGGATTAGTAGTAGCAGTTCTAATGGGGCTTTTGGAGGAACCACTATCTTCTGGAACATGAGTATTATTAGAGGTGATGTGATTTTTGTGGATCATAATACGATGTCTATCCGGATGCACCATATAAGAGATAACTTTGATTGGGTTCTCACTAACATTTATGTGCCCAACTCTAAGAGTAGAAGAGATAACTTTGGGTTGAAGCTAGTTGATCGTATAAATCATTTTAGAGATTATAGTTGGATAATTATTGGGGATTTCAATACTCCTCTAAAAGAGTGAGAGAAGTTTGGGGGCTCTGTGTCTCAGATGGAAAGAATATTTGATCTTATGAATTTTATTAATGATCAATCTTTGACTCATCTTGATCTTCAAGAAATCAACTATACTTGGTCCAATAGGAGAGTTGGAAAAGACTGCATCTAGGTTAGGTTGGATAGAGATATGATTTACCCCCATTGGTACAATAAGTTTATTTTATCTTTGACCTGTATATCTAAAATATGCTATGACTATTTTCCTATTTCCTTTACTGTTTACCCTATGTCTTGTAAAAGAAATTTTGCTTTTTGCTTTGAAAAATGTGGACTCGCCACCCTAATTTAGAGGAGAAGATTGTGGAATGGTGGAGTTCTGATGTTGATGGATCCACTATGTTTAGAGTTGCCAATAAACTTAGGATTATCAAATATAAAATAAAGAAGTGGAAAAAGAAGGTGTTTGGAGACATTTTTAAGAAAAAGGAGCAATCAAAATATAAACTTATACCTATTCAGAACTCCATGTAGCTAGTAGGTTACTCTGGGGAATTTAAATTAAGTTAGAATGAGGCCTTAGATGACTGCCATAATGTTATTTTGGAAGAAAAGATCTATTGGAGGCAAAGATCTCAAGTTTCCTGGCTTAAGGATGGAGACGTAAATACTAAATACTTCTAGATCACTACTTTGAAATACAAGACAACTAATAGGCTAATAGGATAAGTAAAATTATCTTAAAGGCACTTCTACTCTGGTTAAGGAGGAAGAACTACAACAAGAAGTGGTTAATTACTTCTCCAACCTTTTAACTATTTATCCCAATATGTTGGAAGTTGAGTAATAGAAGATGTTGAATAGTATTCCATGTAATGTTATTGAGTAGCAAAAACAAATGTTGGGAGCTAATGGGTTCTAGATGTTCTTTTTCTATTTATTCTGACATATAGTTGGAAAAGATGTCACTAATGTCATTAAAGAGTTCTATGGGTGTAGGAGAATGCTAAAGGAGATAAATGCTACTTTTTTAGCTTTAATCCTGAAGATGAAAGGTGTTGATTCCTTTGATATTTGTAGACCTATGAGCTTATGCAATTCCCTCTATAAGATTATTTCTAAAGTATTGACTCGGAGAATTCCCAAAATTCTTCCCTTTATAATTTCCCCAAAGTGGAATAGTTTTGTTCTGGGTAGACAAATTTTGGATTCTATAATAAAAGTGTATGAGAATATTCATTCTCTCTCAAAACCTAAGAAATAGAGGTTTCTCCTTTAGATGGATATGGATAAAGCCTATGATAGAGTGGACTAGAAGAATCTAACAATTGTGCTGGAGAAATTTAGTTTTGGGCCAAAAATTGTTCAAATGATAGACCAACTTATTTCTACTGCTTCTTTTTTTGTTCTTATCAATGGGTCTTCTACTCTCTTTTTCAACAATTCCATGGGCTTGTGGCAAGGTGATCATGTTGGCAAGTGATCATCACATGCACATGTAGGTGCACGCATATATGGAATGTTTTCATTTATAGCAACACTTATCAGATTTATGATCGCACATATTAAACATCATGAATATGTTCATATGCAGTTGATGAAGGAAAAATGCCTGAAGTCCACAGACTATTCCTGTGACCCAATTTGACAGAAAATCTTAGCGAACCTCACAAAAGCTTCGTAAAGGCATGCAATCGTACGTACATTCTTGAAGGACATGAATGATTAGTTACATCATAATTCTCTCTAATTATGATTAAGGGGTCATATTGTTCATATGATGACTAATTGCTCTAATTAGGTCCTAATAGGTTTAAATAGGTCCTAATAGATCATATTAAGTCTAGTTAAGTCATTTTAGGTGTAATTGGGCATCAAAGTGTACCTAATTGGTCCTAATAGGTCTAGAATTAGGTCTAATTATGTCCAATTAGGTCTACTTAGGTCCATTTAGGTCCAATTAGGTCAGGTAATAGGTCTAAATAGGTCATATTAGGTCATATTAGGTATAATAGGTCATATTAGGTCCTAATTGGGTCTACTTGGGTCCTAATAGGTCCTAATTATGTTCTAATTGGGTCTAATTGGTCTAAATAAGTCTAATTAGGTCCTAATAGGTCTAAACAGGTCTAATTGGTCCTAATAGGTCTAGAGTTAGGTCTAATTAGTCCTAATAGGTCCTAATAAGTCCTAATAGATCCTAATAGGTCCTAATAGGTCTAATTAGTCCTAATAGGTCTAGAGTTAGGTCTAATTAGTCATAATACGTCTAAATAGGTCCTAATAGATCATATTAGATCTAATTAGGTCCTAATAGGTCCTAATTGGGTCTAATCATATAGATCTAAGTGGTCCCACAAGAATAAGAGGATTCTGTGGTGAAAGGTATTTTATGATCCTTGTTGATGATTTTACTAGAATGATGTGGGTAGCATTTCTTAAAGGAAAACCAGAAGCATTTGATAAGTTTAGATTCCTTAAGAATAAAGTTGAGAATGAATCAGGAATGAAGATTAAATGTTTAAGATCTGATAGAGGTGGAGAATTTACTGCAAAATAATTTAATACTTTTTGTGAAGTGAATGGCATTAAGAGACAAATTTCAGTCCCTAAAACACCTGAGCAAAATGGTATTACTGAAAGAAGAAACAAATCAATAATTGAGGCAACAAGAGCTATGTTGTTTGAGAATGATGTAGTAAAGACATTCTAGAGAGACAAAGTGAATACAACAGTGTATACAATAAATAGAGTACAGATTAGAGCAGATACAGACAAGACTCCTTATGAATTATGGTTTGGACATGCACCATTAGTAAAATCTTTTAGAATTTTTGGAAGCAAGTGCTACATAAAGAGAAATGATGATATTGGTAAATTTGATCTAAGGAGTGATGAAGGTATTTTTCTTGGTTATTCATTGAAAAGAAAATCTTATAGATGTTTTAATGAGAGAACTAAGACTATTGTTGAGAGTGCAAATATTAAAGTGGATGAAAAATTCAGAATTCAAGAAATAATACTTGATTATGATTCAGATGAAGAAGCATATCCTAAAGTTGATCAAGAAAATGTTAAGTTGTTTTATGAAATTGACAATGATTTGTAGAATGAGATCATGTTGAGGAATCAAGAGAAGACTTGAGATCTAAACCCATAATTGAAGCAAGAATTAAGACACTAACACATGATAAGAATTTGATAAGGAATCATCTTGTCGATCAGATTATTGGGAGCAAAGAAAAAGGAGTTATGACAAGAAATAAGGTATAAGAAGAATTATGTCTGATTTCTCAAATTGAAGCTAAGACTACTGATGAAGCTTGTAAAGATGACAATTGGATTCAAGCAATGAAGGAAGAATTCAATCAGATTGAAAAGAATAATACTTGGGAATTTGTCCCTAGACCTAAGGATAAAAATGTTATAGGAACTAAATGGGTTTTTAGAAATAAGATGAATGAACAAGGTGAAGTTGTAAGAAACAAAGCAAGATTGATATGCAAAGGTTACTCACAGCAAGAAGGTATTGATTATGAAGAAATATTTTCACCTATTGCAAGAATTGAAGTAGTAAGAATGTTTTTGGCCTATGCAGCTTATAAGAAATTCAAAGTGTATCAAATGGATGTGAAGTCAACATTTCTGAATGGTGAATTGGAAGAAGAAGTCTACATTGAGAAGCCATACGGTTTTCCTTTGACTCAAGAAGGAGAAATGGTATGTAAATTGAACAAAGCACTATTGGACTAAAATAAGCACCTAGAATCTAGTATGCAAGACTAGATAAATATTTGGTAAAATTGGGATTTGCTAAAGGCACTGCAGACAGTAATTTGTGTCTGAAATAAATAAAGAATAGTTTATTGTATGTAGTTATTTTTGTTGATGATATAATCTTTGGAGGTGAAGATGAAGTGAGTGATAAATTTGTTGATGAAATAAAGACAAAATTTGAGATGAGCATGATTAGAGAAATGAAATTTTTCCTAGGATTACAAATTATGTAGAACAGTGATGGTATTTTCTTATCTCAGACTAAGTATCTAAAAGACTTATTGCAGAGATTTGGTTTAGAAAATTGTAAGCCTGTTGGTACACCTATGGTAACTGGTCATAAGCTATCTAGCAAAGATAAGACCTCTGTAGTTGAAAAAAGGAAGTATAGATCTATGATTGGAGGTTTGCAATATTTAACTCATACAAGACCAGATATATCACATGCAGTTGGTATTGTTGTGAGATTTCAAGTTGATCCTAAGGAATCACATTATTCAGCAGTAAAGAGAATATTCAAATATTTGAAAGGTACAACTGATTATGGGTTGTGGTATGATAAATCAAATTATTTTACCCTATGCGCATATACAAATGCAGATTGGGGAGGTAGTGTGGATGAAAAAAAGAGTACAAGTGGTGGAGCATTTTTTCCTGGAAGAAGATTGGTTTCTTGGCTAAGCAAGAAACATAATTATACCTCAAAGAGTACAGGAGAAGCAAAATATGTAGCATAAGTAAATAATTGTAATCAAATAATATGGATGAAACAAATGTTGAAGGATATTGGAATCAAGTTCAATGAGTCTGTTATCATACACTGTGATAGCACAAGTATAGTAAGTATGTCTAAGAATCTTGTGTTACATTCTAAAACAAAACATATAGAGATCAAGTATCATGTTGTAAGAGAGAAAGTTGCATAGAAAGAAGTTAGACTTGATTATATCAATACAAAGGAGCAGATTATAGATATATTTACAAAGCCTTTACCTAAAGATACATTTGAGTATTTGAGAGGTATGCTTGGGGTTATTGCCCCAGCCTACTTTTGAGTAGTGATGCAGAAAGTTGCATCAGTCCAGTGGTATAGAATACTATCTTTCTGGACTGTATGCTGATGCTTCCTCTATGGGGAGTATCTATGTTTTTGAGTTGAGTCGTGAAGAAAGCTTTGGTAAAAAGGTATCTTCAAATTGTGTCTTTGGACATTCGAGCTTGTATTGGATTGATATAGTGATGCTTACTTTGTCATTGATGTCAATGGGGGAGAAGGATACATGAAAAACATTTGATGATTGATCAAGAGGATTTGAAAAATGAAGTATTGGGGAGAAGGCTACATTTGATGATTGAGTTGATGATTGATGAAGAGGATTTGAAAAGTTAAAGCAGAACATCAGAGTTGCACTTTGGTATTCATGGAACTTGGATGTTTGTCATTTGTGTTTCCATCAATGCCAATGGGGGAGATTGTTAGCATGAATGTTGAATATGTCCTATGGGGGAGTATTCTACTAGTTCTAGAGCAATTGTTGCATGTTGCATTCATGACTATATTTTTCATTGATGTCAACACATAGATTATACTAGAGATTAGCAAATAAAGCTTTAATTAGCGCACATGGAAAAATTCAGATAAGGTTATGTAGAGTTGAGGACATGTTCCTTATGGTGTCCTTATATCATGGTTAAGAGCGCGTACATAAATTCAATTATTTGTGTCAGTTAAGTCTAATTAGGTCCTAATAGGTATAAATAGGTTAAATAGGTCTAATTGGTCCTAATAGGTCTAGAATTAGGTCTAATTAGTCCTAATCAGGGAAAACTTTAGTGGCGAATATTTTCCATTTGGTGAATGTCACATGTCAGCAACCTAGGATTTGGTGAATATAATGTGTATATCGAGTTGACTGTGTTGCCCAAACTTTATAAATGTTGGGTCGAATGCCCAGGTCCATCGCCCATTGGTTTATGTATTTTTCCCCTTTTCTTTCATAATACCGCCAATCAAATCTAATTGTTGGACACTATAAATTGAAAAATTTCGCCTACAATTTCAAAAGCTTGTCGTAATTAACAACCATATTCGCCAATATGTGGTCGACATTTAAGATTAGGGTACGAGTTACGTATATAGATTTGACATGTGTCTCTATTCCAGAGACTTTCAATGAAAATTTATGTCTTTTAAAACTTTTTCCCAAAATAGATTTGACACGTGTCTCTATTCCAGAGACTTTTGGGGGAATCTTTGTGTCCTTTAAAACCTTGGTCCGAAATAGAATCCCAACCATTGATCTCAAATATTCCATGGTTACAAAAAGTAAGGTTAGCTCTTGTCAAAAGATAGAAAATTAACTCACGATACTATCTTGGGGGTGCTACCCTCAAACCCCTGTCGAATAATGATGGTTTCTAGGTATGTGTGCATGTCATCATGATTTTATTTGATAATGAAAGATTTGCCAGTATTTCATAGAATTTTCATATAATTAAAAAAAATCGCTAGTACAATTAATATTTTTTCCTTGTGAAAAAATAAATTCCCTAATAATATTAATTCCCTCCCCCGAAAATAATGTAGGATTCGCCAGGATTTTATAGCTTTTCCCAAGAGGGGGTTTCTTAAAGTTATCTATGGTCCTAATAGGTCCTAGTTGGGTCCTAATTGGTCTAAATAGGTCCTAATAGGTCCTAATAGGTCCTAATAGGTCTAATAGGTCCTATTAGGTCCTATTAGGTCCTAATAAGTTCATACATTGTCTAATTGGTCTAACTATGCAAACTATTTCTTTATTCTTACACCGTTACGTTTGTTGACCTTCTATACGGTGGAAGTTTGTTGTCATTGTAAGGTTATGCCTCTCGACGTAATAATGGAAAACAAGTTGATGCATAATATTTCAAATAATTAACAGATTCACACAAGGTGTGAATTTAAAAATTGTCTGAAAGGGTGATGCAAAACCATTGAGGGCATATGAGATTTAATTTGTTTCCCAATACCGGGAAGGAACTGATCAAATTTCATTTCAATTTTATTTCTACTTGTACAGATAGAAGTAGAAAGTAGTTTAGTATATATAGTTATTTACTACAAACACTTATGCTAGTTTGAGGTAGAGGATGGTTCAAAAGGAGATTAATATCCTTAATTTGTAACAAGGTATACCCACATTGGTCTAGCAGAACCATAAGTGAAGGGAATTACAACTATATTGGTTTATTCCATTAGTTGGCCAAAATTGATTGTTGAACTTGATTATAAAGCTTGATATACTTTTAGAGTTTAGAAAACTTACAATTTTGAGAATTGACACTGGGTATAGGCTAATAAGCTCTCTTAGTTTCTAAAATATTTTATGGGATTATCTCTTTTCTCTTGGATCTATTGATATTGATTATGAAGATTCATGATTTTTATACTCTGATGTCCATTAAGTGGTTTAAGGTATCATAGTTTTTGGAGACCTAGAAGATCTGCATTCCAAATTGTTCATTTGAGTCATGACATGGCTTAGATGGGTTGGCCATTAAAAATATTATTGATACAATTGATTGATTTTGACATCTATATTTTTTATTTCATTGATTTGGGACTCCAATGTAGTGTGGAGCATGGCACACTAGTTCTTTTCTTCTTCCTTCTTTTTTGTTTCAAACTCTTCTCGCTCTTCCTATTTGAGCTTATATTTTTATAGAGTTGGTTATCCTAACAAATAATTTATTTTTTCTTTTAGTTGGGCCAAAGATAATTGAGAAGGGTCCCTTTCAAGTAACGGTACTTTTTTTTTCTATCTCCTTAATTGCATCTTCTATTTTTTCTATTATCTTCACATGTTGCTGCAGAACTTCATGTTGGGAAATCTAGTGAAAAATATCCCCTAAATGAAACTTTTGCAAGGGAGAAATGCTCCTTATATATACCTAGTTGCAGATTATTGTAATATACAATAGCTAAGGTGATGCCATTGGTCAAGTATTTCTGATTGTGTGGTCCATGGTAGACGTTGAAAATGTAGATGTTATAGATTTCGTAGAGTTTGTCTCAGTCTAATGAGGTGGAGGGTCTACAACTTCTTTATTTATTTTGGTTATACTTCTTTGCATAATTGATTGTGTGTGTTGGTAATAACCTCCATTATTTATAATTGCACCTATTGTATCACTTCTAGTTTATCCAACATAAACTTATATACTCTTTGTTTAGTCCATATTTCTTTAGTCTATGTATTTTTGTACTTCTTCAATTAAGGAGGTTTAATAGTTGGGGCTATGGTTTGAATGTCCATTATTTTTAAGTTCTCTTCTTTTTGTTGTGTATTTTCTCTAGAGATATTTATTGGAGCTTCTATTTGTCTAGAATATTGTGCATGAATTCCTCTAGATTGTATTTATTTTCCATCATAAAAATAATCAAGGTTCTATCCATAATGTTTTTATTAGATAACAACATGACCAAGTATTTCTTTAATGCCTTGGAAAACACCTTTAGATCATACAAGCCTCCATAAATTTTATATTAATTAATGGGGGGACTTTGGATGAGCTCCATGATTCAATAGTCTTTTCTCCTATAGTTTGAACATCTTCTTCAGTTTCTATTTTTTACTCTAGTTCCATCCTTTTGATTTTTTTGCTTTTTGCGCTTCTTCTTGAAACTCATCTAGAGTAGTCCGAATTTTGATGTTTATCTTTTAGATGTATCCTCATTATCTGGTATAGTCTCTAAATTCTTTTTAATCAACTTGATACCTATGGTTTTTTCAAGTGTTGTAAAAGGGGTGTGGAAGTACAATTTTTTGGACCTCCAAGGGGCGGGCTTAGTTTCCACTTGCTTCTTTGGCTCTTCCTCGTGGGATTGTTATACCTACTATATTTACTTTTCTTTCGTCATTCCTACTTTCTTTGTTTCTTTCTATTTGGCTAGTGAGTAAAATAACCCATTAGCATTTTGGTTTCTTTGGGTCTACAGATCCTTGGGTAATCTAAGAAACCCATGTGTGTATGAGTCCACTCATACATCTAATAGCTCATAAAGTAGAGAGATTATATATGGGGTTTGTGGATCTAATGCATCCATGATGATGAAGTCCTTATCCACTTTGAAAACTATGTTTTCTATATATTTCTAAAATATTTTATGTGAGACTTTCCATCGTTCCTACATCTTCCTTAATTAGAAAAGCCTTAAAGTATCTACCAACAAACTTGTGTACATGTATTAGGAGCTAGAAAAATTCTTGCATAATCTAAAATTTGGGTGGCTAGTATTTTGTTTGTATACCATAATCTTATGATATAGTGTGGGAGCTCATTCATAAAGTAAATAGCTAAGAAAATTAAACTTGTTATACCAAAACTGGTAACTCATCTACTTTGTCCAAGATGCATTTTCTAGAAGCTCTAAATTATCAAGATATCACATAGGTTAATTTTTTTTCCTTCCAACACCATTTAGTGTGTTGTGTGGATAGTTAGCAATGTAGTAGAGTCCTCCTAGTTCATAAGGTGTATTTGTAAGCTATGACTTTAGTGGCGTATGAGACCATATTATTTGTGATTTTGCTAATACTCAAGCTTTTATCATTGAATGTATCTTTGATTAGTTTTTGTAACTTCTATAACATCTACATTTTCAACTTCTACCATGGACCACACAATAAGAAACACTTGACCAATGGCATCACCTTAGCTGTTGTATATTACAATAATCCGCAACTAGGTATATATAAGGAGCATTTCTCCCTTGAAAAAGTTTCATTTAGGGGATATTTTTCACTAGATTTCCCAACATGAAGTTCTACAGCAACATGTGAAGACAATAGAAAAAATAGAAGATGCAATTAAGGAGATAGAAAAAAAGTACCGTTACTTGAAAGGGACCCTTCTCAATCATCTTTGGCCCAACTAAAAGAAAAAATAAATTATTTGTTAGGATAACCAACTCTATAAAAAGATAAGCTCAAATAGGAAGAGCGAGAAGAGTTTGAAACTGAAAAGAAGGATGAAGAAAAGAACTGGTGTGCCATACTCCACACTACATTGGAGTCCCAAATCAATGAAATAAAAAATATAGATGTCAAAATCAATCAATTATATCAATAATATTTTTAGTGGCCAACCCTTCTGAGCCATGTCATGACTCGAATGAACAATTTGGAATGTAGATCCTCTAGGTCTCCAAAAACTATGATACCTTAAACCACTTAATGGACATCAGAGTATAAAAATCATGAATCTTCATAATCAGTATCAATAGATCCAAGAGCAAAGAGATAATCCCATAAAAGATTGTAGAAACTAAGAGAGCTTATTGTAGATCTCTATAGTTTTGTTGACCATTAGTGTTTTCACACTTAGTCATATATCTAGGCAATGATGGTCGGTCATCACTGTGACCGAGTTATTTTGTAAAGGCCAAGTTATATATTGTATACTTGCGGAGCAGTAGTACTGCCAAGTAAAGTCATGATCACTATATGTTTGTAATATGCCGAGTATAGTTGTTGCTGAGTTACATATATCAATGATTACAGAGTGATGGAGAAGTTCAACCGATGCCAAGTACAGTTACTGTCGAGTGCCAGGAATAACTTTTGCCGAGTTAGCCAGGAATGACATACAAGTTTGGAATGGCACAATGATCGAGGTAAACCATTTTTGTTGATAATGATGTTTTGTATTTTGTCTAATGAGGTAATTACGGAGGTAATTACACATCCATATTATTATCATTGATCCCTATGTAAAACCTAGAGCCAATCAGAAAATTGTATAGTTTAGGCGGCAATAGAAATAAATCTGAACCATAGATCTTGAAATGGTAAAATGTTTTTGTTATTATATAAGGGCAAGATCTAAACCAAGAGAAGTGTGTGAATCAGAGAGATAAGATTGAATTAGTATAAGAAGATGATCAGAGAAGTATATTCAGAATAGTTGGGTATTCAGACAGAGTCCAGTGACCGAGCTAAGTAGTGAAAGGACAGAATCAAGAAAAATCAAATAGAAGAGATCAAAATATAAAGTAAAGAGGAGATCTATAATCTGCATACTAGTGCAAACCGAAAGATCAGGTATTGAGACATTTTGACCAGTGTATCAAGGTAAATATGTTAACCGAGTAGTCTTAACAGATTTTATGTAAATCTCTTTATCGAGTGCTTACTTTATTGTAAGTTTATAAATCCTTTAATAAGGTAGACTAAACAAGTCTTTTAGCTTTTAACAGAGCAGACCTTTCACAGGGTAGATCATGAATTGATCACATTTTGTAAGCCTTAACAGGCAAAGCTTATTACTGCAGTAGTGAAGATTTGTGGGTGTCATCCCCACCCCAGTTTTACCTTTCAAGGGTTTCTGGGTTACCAAAATCATGGTGTTATGAGTAATTTCATGTATGCTGCTTTATATGTTTTGTTGCTTACAATGATCAAGTTTTGTTTATGTCATGCATAAAGTTTTATCAGATTAAAAAGATAAAAGTAGGTAATATCTGATTCACCCCCCCTCTTAGTATTACTTTCCCACTTATACTTCCAACACTTATTAGCCTACACCTAGTGTCAATTCTCAAAATTGCAAGTTTGCTAAACTCTTAAAGTATGTCAAGCTTTATAATCAAGTTCAACAATAAATTTTGGCCAACTAATGGAATAAACCAATATAGTACAATCAATTATGAAAAAAAAAGCATTACCAAAATAAATAAAGAAGTTGTAGACCCTCCACCTCATTAGACTGAGACAAACTCTACGAAATCTATAACATCTACATTTTCAACTTCTACCATGGACCACACAATAAAAAATACTTGACCAATGGCATCACCTTAGCTATTGTATATTACAATAATCCACAACTAGGTATATATAAGGAGCATTTCTCCCTTGTGAAAGTTTCATTTAGGGGATATTTTTCACTAGATTTCCCAACATGAAGTTCTACAACAACATGTGAAGACAATAGAAAAAATAGAAGATGTAATTAAGGAGATAGAAAAAAAAAAGTACCATTACTTGAAAGGGACCCTTCTCAATCATCTTTGGCCCAACTAAAAGAAAAAATAAATTATTTGTTAGGATAACCAACTCTATAAAAAGATAAGCTCAAATAGGAAGAGCGAGAAGAGTTTGAAACAAAAAAGAAGGATGAAGAAAAGAACCGGTGTGCCATACTCCACACTACATTGTAGTCCCAAATCAATGAAATAAAAAATATAGATGTCAAAATCAATCAATTGTATCAATAATATTTTCAGTGGCCAACCCTTCTAAGCCATGTCATGACTCGAATGAACAATTTGGAATGTAGATCCTCTAGGTCTCTAAAAACTATGATGCCTTAAACCACTTAATGGATGTCAAAGTATAAAAAATCATGAATCTTCATAATCAGTATCAATAGATCCAAGAGCAAAGAGATAATCCCATAGTAACGATACTTTTTTTTCTATCTCCTTAATTGCATCTTCTGTGTTTTCTATTGTCTTCACATGTTTCTCTAGAACTTGATGTTGGGAAATCTAGTGAAAAATATCCCCTAAATGAAACTTTTGCAAGGGAGAAATGCTCCTTATATATACCTAGTTGCGGATTATTGTAATATACAATAGCTAAGGTGATGCCATTGGTCAAGTATTTCTTATTGTGTGGTCCATGGTAGAAGTTGAAAATGTAGATGTTATAGATTTTGTAGAGTTTGTCTCAGTCTAATGAGGTGGAGGGTCTACAACTTCTTTATTTATTTTGGTTATGCTTCTTCTTTGCATAATTGATTGTGTGTGTTGGTAATAACCTCCATTATTTATAATTGCACCTATTGTATCACTTCTAGTTTATCCAACATAAACTTATATACTCTTTGTTTAGTCCATATTTCTTTAGTCTATGTATTTTTGTACTTCTTCGATTAAGGAGGTTTCATAGTTGGGGCTATGGTTTGAATGTCCATTATTTTTAAGTTCTCTTCTTCTTTTTGTGTATTTTCTCTAGAGATATTTATTGGAGCTTCTATTTGTCTAAAATATTATGCATGAATTCCTCTAGAGTGTATTTATTTTCCATCATAAAAATAATCAAGGTTCTATCCATAATGTTTTTATTAGATAACAACATGACCAAGTATTTCTTTAATGCCTTGGAAAACACCTTTAGATCATACAAGCCTCCATAAATTTTATATTAATTAATGGGGGGACTTTGGATGAGCTCCATGATTCAATAGTCTTTTCTCCTATAGTTTGAACATCTTCTTCAGTTTCTATTTCTGACTCTAGTTCCATCCTTTTGATTTTTTTGCTTTTTGCACTTCTTCTTGGAACTCATCTAGAGTAGGAATTTTGATGTTTATCTTTTAGATGTATCCTCATTATCTGGTATAGTCTCTAAATTCTTTTTAATCAACTTGATACCTATGGTTTTTTCAAGTGTTGTAAAAGGGGTGTGGAAGTACAATTTTTTGGACCTCCAAGGGGCAGGCTCAGTTTCCACTTGCTTCTTTGGCTCTTCCTCGTGGGATTGTTATACCTACTATAATTACTTTTCTTTCTTCATTCCTACTTTCTTTGTTTCTTTCTATTTGGCTAGTGAGTAAAATAACCCATTAGCATTTTGGTTTCTTTGGGTCTACAGATCCTTGGGTAATCTAAGAAACCCTTGTGTGTATGAGTCCACTCATACATCTAATAACTCATAAAGCAGAGAGATTATATATGGGGTTTGTGGATCTAATACATCCATGATGATGAAGTCCTTATCCACTTTGAAAACTATGTTGTCTATATATTTCTAAAATATTTTATGTGAGACTTTCCATCATTCCTACATCTTCCTTAATTAGGAAATCCTTAAAGTATCTACCAACAAACTTGTGTACATGTATTAGGAGCTAGAAAAATTCTTGCATAATCTAAAATTTGGGTGGCTAGTATTTTTTTTGTATACCATACTCTTACGACATAGTGTGGGAGCTCATTCATAAAGTAAATAGCCAAGAAAATTAAACTTATTATACCAAAATTGGTAACTCATCTACTTTGTCCAAGATGCATTTTCTACAAGCTCTATTATCAAGATATCACATAGGTTAATTTTTTTCCTTCCAACACCATTTAGTGTGTTGTGTGGATAGTTAGCGATGTAGTAGAGTCCTCCTAGTTCATAAGGTGTATTTGTAAGCTATGACTTTAGTGGCATATGAGACCATTTTATTTGTGATTTTGCTAATACTCAAGCTTCTATCATTGAATGTATCTTTGATTAGTTTTTGTAGCTTATCATTATTCATTCCCTTCTTGAGTAAGACTGCTCTATTTACTATTTATTAGGTCACAACCTGGATGACCTCTTTAGTGATCTAATGTAGCTTGTCTGAATACATATATTCATCATGTAACTAACTTGTAAAGTTTTAGAAATCATTTTCAAACATCAAGCTTCATTTCTCCTATTTAGTCATACTCTCTAATGCACATTGATTGCTCACTATTTAATACTGGCATTGTTTACATCTTTTCATTTGGAATGCTTGATGACCTGTGAGCTTTGAGAGCTAGGGCATCGTTGCTATTACCTTCAAGGCATTGTGTGAAGTGTTTGATTTCTCTTTATTTATTTTGCTATTGATATTCACTATGTTGGTACTCCTCATTTATGATCATTTCACGATGAAATGTCTTGATGGCTCACGGGCTGCAAGCTAGGGCATGATACATTGTTTATGAGCTCACTGTTTAATATTGGCAGTGTTTACATCTTTTCATTTGGAATGCTTGATGACCTGCGAGCTTTGAAAGCTAGGGTATCGTTGCGATTACCTTCAAGGCATTGTGTGAAGTGTTTGATCTCTCTCTATTTGTTTTGTTGTTGATATTCACTATGTGGTACTCCTTGTTTATGATCATTTCATGAGGAAATGTCTTGATGTCTCACAGGCTGCAAACTAGGGCATCATACACTATTTATGAGCTCATTGTTTAATACTGGCATTGTTTACATCTTTTCATTTGGAATGCTTGATGACCCACGAGCTTTGAGAGCTAGGGCATCGTTGCTATTACCTTCAAGACATTGAGTGAAGTGTTTGATCTCTCTCTATTTGTTTTGATATTGATATTCACTGTGGTACTCCCTGTTTATGATCATTTCATGAGGAAATGTCTTGATGACTCACGAGCTACAAGCTAGGGCATCATACATTGTTCATGAGCTCACTGTTTAATACTGAAATTGTTTACATCTTTTCATTTGGAAGGTAGGCATTTGAACTTTGTCTTCCCATTAAATCAATTTCAGTGGCATTGTTTGCATCTTAGCATTGTTAATAGTGGCATTGTTTACATCTTACCATTTGGAATGCTCGATGACCCGCGAGCTTTGAGAGCTAGGGCATTGTTTCTATTACCTTCAAGGTATTGTGTGAAGTGTTTGATCTCTCTTTATTTGTTTTACTGTTGATATTCACTATGTGGTACTCCCCGTTTATGATCATTTCATAAGGAAATGTCTTGATGGCTTGCGGGCTGCAAGCTAGGGCATCATACATTGTTCATGAGCTCACTATTTAATACTGACATTGTTTACATCTTTTCATTTGGAAGGTAGATATTTGAACTTTGTCTTCTCATTAAATCAATTTCAGTGACATTGTTTACATCTTAGCATTGTTAATAGTGGCATTGTTTACATCTTACCATTTGGAATGCTCGATGACCCGCGAGCTTTGAGAGCTAGGGCATTGTTTCTATTACCTTCAAAGCATTGTGTGAAGTGTTTAATCTCTCTCTATTTGTTTTGTTGTTGATATTCACTATGTGGTACTCCCCGTTTATGATCATTTCATGAGGAAATGTCTTGATGGCTTGCGGGCTGCAAGCTAAGGCATCATACATTGTTCATGAGCTCACTGTTTAATACTGGCATTGTTTACATCTTTTCATTTGGAAGGTAGGCATTTGAACTTTGTCTTCTCATTAAATCAATTTCAGTGGCATTGTTTGCATCTTAGCATTGTTAATAGTGGCATTGTTTACATCTTACCATTTGGAATGGTCGATGACCCGCGAGCTTTGAGAGCTAGGGTATTGTTTCTATTACCTTCAAGGCATTGTGTGAAGTGTTTGATCTCTCTTTATTTGTTTTGTTGTTGATATTCACTATGTGGTACTCCTTGTTTATGATCATTTCATGAGGAAATATCTTGATGGCTCGCCGACTGCAAGCTAGGGCATCATACATTGTTTATGAGCTCAGTGTTTAATACTGACATTGTTTACATATTTTCATTTGGAATGCTTGATGACCCACGAGCTTTGAGAGCTAGGGCATCGTTGCTATTACCTTCAAGATATTGTGTGAAGTGTTTGATCTCTCTCTATTTGTTTTGATGTTGATATTCACTATGTGGTACTCCCCGTTTATGATCATTTCATGAGAAAATATCTTGATGGCTCACGGGGTGCAAGCTAGGGCATCATACATTGTTCATGAGCTCACTGTTTAATATTGACATTGTTTACATCTTTTCATTTGGAAGGTAGGCATTTGAACTTTGTCTTCTCATTAAATCAATTTCAGTGGCATTGTTTGCATCTTAGCATTGTTAATAGTGGCATTGTTTACATCTTACCATTTGGAATGCTCGATGACCTGCGAGCTTTGAAAGCTAGGGCATTATTTCTATTACCTTCAAGGCATTGTGTGAAGTGTTTGATCTCTCTTTATTTGTTTTATTGTTGATATTCACTATGTGGTACTCCCCGTTTATGATCATTTCGTGAGGAAATGTCTTGATGGCTTGCGGGCTACAAGCTAGGGCATCATACATTGTTCATGAGCTCACTGTTTAATACTAGCATTGTTTACATCTTTTCATTTGGAAGGTAGGCATTTGAACTTTGTCTTCTCATTAAATCAATTTCAGTGGCATTGTTTGCATCTTAGCATTGTTAATAATGGCATTGTTTACATCTTACCATTTGGAATGCTCGATGACCCGCGAGCTTTGAGAGCTAGGGCATTGTTTCTATTACCTTCAAGACATTGTGTGAAGTGTTTGATCTCTCTTTATTTGTTTTACTGTTGCTATTCACTATGTGGTACTCCCCGTTTATGATCATTTCATGAGGAAATGTCTTGATGGCTTGTGGGCTACAAGTTAGGGCATCATACATTGTTAATGAGCTCACTGTTTAATATTGACATTGTTCATGAGCTCACTGTTTAATATCTGACATCATGCAAACATACATTAATACACTTACTGTTTTGAATTTGAGCTCGGGCATCATGTAATGTTATTGATGTCATTGCATGCTTGTTGCTATTGTGCACCATATATTGTTTTATACACTGTTTATTTCATTGAGACTGTGAGCTTGACATTTGTAATTTATTTTTTATTATTGAATCAATGCTACCATATTGTTGAGTTTGTGTAAGACTTGCAAGGTTTTACCCCAAAATTTAGCAGTAATAAAATAGGGACATTAGTAATAAAATAATACACTTACTATTTTGAATTTGACCTCAAGCATCATGCAATGTTATTGTTGTCATTGCATGCTTGTTGTTGATGTGCACCATAACAGCAACAAGAATGCAATGTTATGAAATTTTGGGATTAAATTGGTGGGTTTGTATACTTTCTCCATTTTAAACTAACCTGTGACTTCAAAGGAGGAATTATGAAATATAGTTGTAGGTGGTTATCTCTTCTATAATGATGGAGGAGTCAAAGGTAATAATCAATGAGGTTGTTGCTATTAGATCATGCATATATTAATACACTTACTATTTTGAATTTGAGCTCAGACATCATATATTGTTTTATACACTGTTTATTTCATTGAGACCGTGAGCTTGGCATTTGTAATGTATTTCTTGTTATTGGATTAATATTTCCTATCTTGCTGAAGCTTGAAATATATCACTCCTCATGTTATTGTCAAAATTAAATTCAAATATTTCTCAAAACATTTATTTTTGTAGAATTAAGGTATCCTTATCTCAATAAATAAAACAATCTTGCATAATAGCTTTTGAATCACATTAACACACACCCATGTTCTATAGCATAGTTCATTTTAGAAGTGTATGGCTTGACTATGCACATGCATAATTGTAGATGAGGGTAATAGGGTGTCAGGCATTGCTTAGATCCTTTGGATCTAACCCCATCTTTTTCTTCCTTGCAGATTTTGGATCATACAAGAGCATACTGGATTGAACCCTGGGTCAACACTTCATTACTTCAGGCAATGTTTGGTACCTTCATTATTTATGTTCATCCACTTATGTATGTTTGCAATCATTCATATTCTTCTGAAAGTTGGCTATTGGTGACCATATAGGACCATTCTTGATATTTTTGGGTCATTTGATGAAAAGATGTAAATAGGGACATCAGTAATAAAATTTATTTTGTCGTGCATATACCTTCTTTGATCAACTCTGATATGCACAGGTGATGAACATTCATATTTTCCTAAGCAGTACTGTGAGTTTTCCTTCCAACACATGTACTATTGTGAAAATCATCACAAGTCTATTTGTTGCAGGAAAGCTCACAGTAAACATGTCTGGATGTCTACATGTTTTTCACCTGTTCATATACCAAATAATGAATACTCAATTCTTGTAATGGCAAAGCATTAGAACCGTTCATATAGGATCTTCATTATTTATGTTCATCCACTTATGTATGTTTGCATTCATTTATATTCTTCTAAAGTTGGCTATTAGCGACCATATAGGACCATTCTTGATGTTTTTGGGTCATTTGATGAAAAAATGTAAATAGGGACATCAGTAATAAAATAGAGATTGTTGTCATTGCATGCTTGTTGCTGTTGTGCACCATATATTATTTTATACACTGTTTATTTCATTGAGACTGTGAGCTTGGTTTTTCTTTCAGAAGTGTATGGCTTGACTATGCACATGCATAGTTGTAGATGAGGATCAGTAATAGGATGTCATTCATTGCTTAGATATTTTTTTTATCTAACCCCCATCTCTCTTTTATTTGTAGGTTTTGGATCACACAGAGGCACACTAGATTCATACACGAGTAAAAAATTCATCACTTCAGACAATGCCTAGCACCCTTATTATTTATGTTCATCATCTTATGTATGCTTGTACTCTTGCATTTTCTTCTAAAAGTTATTTTTCTTCTATAGTATATACAAGTTATTTTTCATATATAGACATGTAATCTTTATATGCAAAAATTTATTTTCGTTTACATGTATCTTTGCATGAAATGAACACAAATTAAACAAGATCATCTAATAATGCAAACTAGGATACTGTAGTCACTCATCTAGTAATTAGTTCCCCAAACCATTACTAAGGATTGAACATAAGTCTAAGTCCCCAAATCTATCGTTCTATGTGTATAAAATAATATATGGTGCACAACAACAACAATCATGCAATGACAACAATAACATTGCATGATGTCCGAGCTCAAATTCAAAACAGTAAGTGTATTAATGTATGATCTAATAGCAGCAATCTCGTTAATTACCAAGCCAAAGGGGTTTTTTGATTCGAAAGACTTAGCAGCCTCCATGGTCATTTTCTTTTCTGTTGTGTTAACAGGACGTATGCTAGAAACATTATGACTGCGCATCCCTTTGCTCATCTCTTCAATTTTTTTTTTGGTAGATTTCACCATCTGACATTCCTTTTCAATAAGAGATGGTTGTGAAAAAGATATTTCTATTTTTCATTCTGAGAAGATCCAGAGTGATTTTGAGTCACAGAGGAAATGCCCTGATCCTTCCACAAGTGCTATTCCGATGAGTTCTAATCACTTGACGAACAAAAAATTATCTATTGAGTTGAAAAGAAAATCAACAGAAGACGCTGAAAATGAAGTGAAAAAACCTAAGGTTTCTTCTCAATGTAAGTAAAATCCTTTCCCTCAATGAAAGATTGAAGTCTTTCCAAACTCGTTTCTCCCAAATTATGGGAAACTCTAAACTTACCATTTGAATAACCATAATTTTTTATTTGTATGCAGGCCATTCTTCCGAGAGTCATGAACATTTCCATCTATCTCTTACCGAAAAGGAACGTCAGATGGTGAAATACGAAAACAAAAATTGAAGAGATGAGCAGAGGGATGCGCAGTCATAAATGTAGATACCACAACAGCTGAGAAATATAAATGTAGATATCCAAAAAATTGTGACTATGATGCCTACATTTATGTTTCTCAGTTGTTGTGTCCCAAGACCCCTTATTTGATTAGTCGGTGCTCTGTTTGTTATATTGATGCTATTAGATAAAATAGGGACATCAGTAATAAAATAATACACTTACTATTTTGAATTTGAGCTATGACATCATGCAATGTTATTGCTGTCAAAACGTTATGTGTATTAATGTATGATCTAATAGCAGCAACCTCATTGATCATTACCTTTGACTCCTCTATCATTATAGAAGAGATAACTACCTACAACTATATTTCATAATTCATCCTTTGAAGTTATAGGTTAGTTTAACTATTGGACAATGAGTTGATAGGAGTTTCGAATAGATTTGAATAAAAACTAAGAGTATTGAATTTTATCATGCAATGTTATTGTTGTCATTGCATGCTTGTTGTTGTTGTACACCATATATTATTTTATACACTGTTTATTTCATTGAGACTGTGAACTATTGTAGTTGACTATATTCTTTTGAGGTCTGATCTATTGTAGTTGTTTCTTTTTTCTTTGAATCATTGTTTATAATTACTTTTGATGCAATATTTGTGTGAAGAACAAGAACAAAATGGTGAACGAGTGTATTTGACAAAGATAAACATGACACATTTTGTTGGGCTGATTAGGTTGGCCTGGTACCATTTACATGGCCTGACCAGATATTAAACAGTGAGCTCATGAACAATCATCCTACTACTTACACTATAATTTCTATGTCCACTTACAATAATAAATTAAAGAGTTTCACTGCAATTTCTATGTCCATTGCCATTAAAATATATCACTCCTCATGTTATATAGGCATCATTCTCATTAAGTGTTGTCATTAAACTATATCACTCCTCCTGTTATATAATGTATATGCATACTTGTTTAAAATGTCATAATTGTTGCTCTTAAATATTATTACCATTTCACTCAAATTTACATGACATTAAAGCCAAGCCCAAAATGTATACATACGTGTAAGTATAAGAGAAGCTAGATTCTGCAACTATTGAAAAAAAAAACTACACTAATAGCAGCTTACGAGAAACTATACTTGTGCTTACTACACTATACCTCAGCATCATAATGCTTATCATTTTCAAGCTTCAGCGAGGCTTCATACCACGCAGCGTCCGCAGATTTGTATGCAACACTAATTTAGACTGGAGGTAAACTACATGTGTCATGTAAAAAACATGGTTGAATTCAATCTCTTTTGTGCATTTTTGAGATTTTTCCCACCAATACAAGTGTAAATAACACATTGAACATAATCTACGAACACTGCGTGGTATGAAATCTCGCTGAAGCTTGAAATATATCACTCATCATGTTATTGTCAAAATTAAATTCATATATTTCTCAAAACATTTATTCTTGTAGAATTAAGATATCTTATATCTCAATAATAAAATAATCTTGCATAATAGCTTTTGAATCACATTAACACACACCCATGTTTTGTAGCATAGTTCATTTTAGAAGTGTATGGCTTGACTATGCACATGCATAATTGTAAATGAGGATCAATAATAGGGTGTCAGACATTGTTTAGATCCTTTGGATCTAATCCCATCTTTTCCTTCCTTGCAGGTTTTGGATCATACAAAAGCATAGTGGATTAAAGCCTGGGTCAACACTTCATTACTTCAGGCAATGTTTAGTACCTTCATTATTTATGTTCATCCACTAGTGTATGTTTGCATTCATTCATATTCTTCTGAAAGTTAATCTTTATGAGCTAAAATTCAAAATAGTAAGTGTATTATTTTATTACTGATGTCCCTATATATTGTGTGAAGTGTTTGATCTCTCTCAGTAATAGGATGTCATTCATTGCTTAGATATTTTTTATCTAACCCCCATCTCTCTTTTCTTTGTAGGTTCTGGATCACACAGAGGCACACTAGATTCATACCCAAGTAAAAAATTCATCACTTTAGGCAATGTCTAGCACCCTTATTATTTATGTTCATCCTCTTATGTATGCATGTACTCTTGCATTTTCTACTTAAAGTTATTTTCTTTTTTATAGTATATACAAGTTATTTTTCATATATATACATGTAATCTTTAGATGCAAAAATTTATTTTCTTTTACATGTATCTTTGCATGAAATGAACACAAATTAAACAAGATCATCTAATAATGCAAACTAGGGTATTGTAGTCACTCATCTAGTAATTAGTTCCCCAAACCATTACTAAAGATTGAACATAAGTCTAACTCCCCAAATCTATTGTTCTATGTGTATAAAACAATATATGGTGCACAATAGCAACAAGCATGCAATGACAACAATAACATTGCATGATGCCCGAGCTCAAATTCAAAACAGTGAGTGTATTAATGTATGATCTAATAGCAGCAACCTCATTGATCATTACCTTTCACTACTGATAACAATGATGCTACTACTGATGCTGCTACTGTTGAGGATGATGTTACTACTAATGCTGCTACTGATGAGGATGATGTTACTACTAATGCTACTATTGATGAGGATGACGATGATGATGATGTTGATGGTGATGACGATGACGACAACAATAGTGGTGGTGATGATGTTGTCGACGACGACGATCTTGATGATGAGATGGATGAAGAAGAATATCAATGACATGAATGAAATGTACAATTATGCCAGATGTTTGGCATGTTCTAACGATTGTTTTATATGTACTACTCTTATTCACCTTGTTTTATATGTCCTACTTATATATCTTTCATCTTTTGTTAAGAGAAATTTCATTCTAAAAGAGTGTATTTAATCTGTATATGCTTAAACAACCTCACTAGTTAAGACTGTTCTCATTTGTAGTGGGCATGACAAGAATCAAATCACTTGAAGACACCAGTATTTAGACATGCACAAATTAGTGACGTGATTAAACAAATTACCTTTCTTTACAATTGCATGGTTGTCTTTGGTTTGTCATTTTGTTTTGAGTGTCTAGTGATTTAAACCAAAGACTTCGACTTAGCCAAAAAATGTGCAAGTCTACATTAGTATGTTTCTTTTTATTATAATTATAATTAGTATGAATGAACAAAATAATGACAATGCAATATTTGTGATAATGCAATATTTGTTGAAATAGCGTCGATGACTTCGGTCAATGTGCCTATGTGTCAATGTGGTGTTGGCCCATGCATGTTGAAGACGTCATGCACAACAAGTAATCGTGGGCATCAATTTTGGGTTTGCCCAAATAGAAAAAAGGTTTGGATACATAATTATATTTTATGTTTTAAAATAATGTGACAAGTAATCATTTTATGAAGAACTTATGTACATTTGGTATTGTCAGGGAAATACTCGATGTCAATACTTTCGGTGGGCCGATCAAACCACATTTACATCTACCACATTTCAATGTCTCATAAGTCACATCAAACAATCTACTTTATGTAATCTAAGTCTCTCAGCTCAGTTCACCAAGAAGAAGACTTCTCCCAAGTCATCACGAACACCATAGTGATCTACGAATCTCCAATGTGCAAGTTCTGCACGTTGCTCTCTCGACATCACACCTAACTCATTCAAAACTATGGCAAAAATGGTAGACGATACCAGCGATCCGTCACAATCCGATCTCAACAACAACGCAAAGAGTAGCTTGATTTTGTCTTCAAGCTGATTAATGCACAGTCTACTCAAACTCCAAGTCAAGTCATTACTACACTCCATAGGAACAAAGCACATCAAATTCAGACCAAAGAAGTCAAGAAGTCACTCGAATCAGATCCGAATGCAATCAAGTCCGCATATATCCCATGAACACATCAGGAAGAATACATCTCTGATTTCCGCACTAGCTTCTTGTGTTGGAGCCGTCACTGTCACAAGTCTTGATTCAGTAGGATCCATTCGAAATCCAAGTCTCTAGACTCGACTCAATAATCCACGACCCGCTACCGAATCTACTACAAAGTTATCTCTGAATGATCCATAACCAAATCACGAACAAGAACCAGATCTGCAAGAACACCGTTCTGAATCGACAAATATATATATTTTTATAAAAAAATTGATTGTCTTGGTAACTACGACAGCATTACAACAGTGATGGGTATCCGTTGCAAACATCTGACATACAGTCGTCGCATTAACAACATCACTGTCAGAAAAAATCATAAATGATCAATATCCGTCGTAAATGTCCAACACATGTATGTCGTATGTACAACATAGTCATCATTCAAACCATAAACGATGCACATCCGTCATAAAATTGCAACAGAAATCTGTTACATTAATAGCATTTATGTCGGCGAACAGGTTACTAACGACGACTATCCGTCAGAATATTCTAACGGGTCATCGTCATTTGTATTTGTTGCGACGGTTAGGTGTCGCAATGTGGACGGCCGCAAATAGGTGCGATGACAGGTTCACTTTGTTGGCACCCACTTTTTGCGATGGCTAAGGGTGTCATAATTACGACACCGAATAAAACCATCAATTTTTTTGACTACAAAATTGCGACACTAGGTAGTTGCACTCAATCGACAGTATACTATCTAAATTCAGACGTTCAGCCGTCAGAAAAAGGTCTCAAATGTACTAGTGGACGCGCACTTATTTCTTCTCTATGATAAGCATAGTAAAGGTGACTTCTCTTCTGAGATTGCAGATCAACAGACTTACTGTGAAGCAACTGTCTTTTGGAAGCTTGACCATTTAAATCCATCGGCTAGAATACAAAAAAGGGAAAAAATGTATTGTCGATATCTTCCGAAATTAAAAATTTTATACAGCTCTCAGAGTAAAATGCTAGAAGCAAATTAAGTTCTACCTTTTTTAGCATTTCTTTAATAGTAATAGAAAACAGATGTCTACAAACTATTTCCAAGTAGAGGTTATTTGAATTTGAAAGCTCCTAGTATGAAGTAGAGATAGCAATTTTGGGCAATGGAGAGAATTGTGCATGATGACATAAAATCAAAAGAAATAGCTCGAACAAAAATAAGGTAAAATAATTCCATGTAGAATATAAGGTAGACCATGGTTTTTACACATAGTAGACACCATAGCATAACCATAAATACAAGCATAATATATAGTCAACAAAAGGAACAAGTTTTGAAGGGGTCTTGGAACCTTGTACAAAAGAAGTTGCTACACCAATAGTAGTCGATATAAAGTAGAGAAATACGAACAACTACAACCAATACTCCAAAACAGTCTTTTTTCATGCGCTGATGGAACATGGCACAGGAATTTCTTGTAACAAAAAGTTAATTTCATCTGTGAAATCAATCCTATCAACTTCAACAATGGTTGTTTTCATCCATGCTTCATTGTTATATGTTTCCATATTGTTAGACAGGGTGAAGAGAAATCGATTGTATTGTAGATTTCTAATAACATCCTCAGAACTTGCATATTCTTCTTGATTGAATTGTAGCATGTAGAGGTCTTTTGCAGGCATGCCAACGAGTCTAGTTACAACTTCATCAAAAGCAGTCACCCATATAGCTCTTGTGGGGTCTTCAAGCTTGGCTTGAAGAACATATCTATAATCACAATCTGGAAAAGTAGCTACACACTTTGAACAAAACCATTGTCCTTCATTGTTTTGTTCAACTCTTTTTTTACACTTTTTTCCCTCAACTTCCATGGGACAAGCTGGATTAAAAAAAAATTGCCTTGACAAAAACCAAGGTTTCTCTAACAATGCATTATAGGGGCTTTGTCAAACTTGAAGGGTCTTGTGCAATATTGGAGATTGTCTTTCATGCTAAAAGTGTAGGTGCATCTAGAAGGTATGTGGCTGGTGTGAGAAGATCAACTCCATTCTGTGCAAACCAAGATTGTAGTTGTTCAGTTTCTTCGATGGCAGGGTTGATAAATAACTGGGAAGTACCTAGTGTACTCACAACCTTACCATTATATTTTGCAACCCGACCATTTTTTATTGCAAGCACAATAACCTTTTGTAGATGGTACATCTCCTGTAGTTGTGTGCCTTCCTTTTGAGCTGATTTTCCCCACAAAGTAACATTTATAGTGGAGGCAAACATATCTATCATTTTTAAACTCCTAATGACCTCAGTTGCATCACTGATTCATGCAAGGTCTCTGAGTACACTTTGTGTGTCTTTGTACACGATTAACAAGCTCTTCATAATCAGCATAAGGATTTGTAGAAAATATTTCAGATGTGTTTAGTAGGCATGGATCATCTGTTGGAGTTCTGTGTATCATGTTTCCTATTTCAAAGCTTGGGCGAGGGTTCCAAGCAGTGACAAATTTGTCAAAGAATGTTGTTGCTCTTTTTACTTCGTCGGGGTTTTCCCAATTCAATGTATCCATGTTGGGTGCGTTTTGAGCCAAATAAATCTATGGATATGTGTCGAGCCTCGACTCTGCCATTCATATTGGTACTAGTAGTTAATCGCCCCCAAGAGTTTCTCAATTACTTCTTCATGAAAAATCGTGAATCCTTGATGCAGATATAGTGTTGTTGTGTGTGGGTTTCTAATAACATTATTTGTACGTTGTTTGTTGGAGAGCAATGAAGGTATATCACTTGGTGAAAAAACACAATGTAGATCATGCCACTTTGTGTCAGTTGCACTTAATGTAAAGAACAATGTTAGAGAACCTATTTGGGTTATCATATTTGTCAATTTAGTACGTCGCTTGTTCCAATACAAGCATGTCCCCCTTAAGGTCGAGCTAAAATGCATCAATTCTTCTACCAATCTATTGTTAGATAAAGTGGTTAAGTGGCTACAAAGGTCTTCAATACTGGTTGGTACATGATCATCCACTTTTTTCTTAATGAACACCACGGCAAGAGATTGGCTATGATGACACATCATAAGGTTTAGAAGGAAGTATGTAAAGCGTGGGTGTTAGCCAAATCTATTATCATGATATCGCATTAGATGTAAAGAATATTCATGGAGTTGCACGGTCCTGGCATGAGGCTGCATGGGTAGTGCATTTCCATTGGGGAAAAGAGTAGGAAATGTCATGTCAAATAAACCCTCAGTAGTGTACTCATTAATGGGGTTTGAACTAATGTGTGGCCAGTGAATAATGGTGTTAGGGTCATTTGGGAGGTGCAAAGATTCTTTAATAATTTCTAGCTCCCGACGGTTATTTGGAAGTCTTGCCATAAATGAGGTTGAATATTCTAGTTCACTTTCTATGGTTTCAAGTTCAACTTCCCCTAATTCTGGAATTTCATATTCACTTTGAATTGTACGAAGCATTCCAGAAACATCAGTAGTTGTAGCAGGGAGCAATGATAATGTAGAGTCATTGATTTCAACGTCCTTGTAGTATAGGACATATTTGATCTTGTACACCAATGCCTTATGAACATGACTTCTACTAACATAGCAATCATAATCCTTCCCATGTGTAATCCTTCCCATGTGTATTCAGTCTCCGGATTATTAATACATCCAACTCTTAGATTGTATGTGGCAATGAATTTGCAATTGTTTGTATATCTTGGGGGAAGCTGATTGTGCGACCACTATATTTGTATTGTCCACATGAGCATGAGTAACTTGCAAAATTGGATTAACACGTGCAATGAGAATCTCTTCTACTTGTGTGAGAACCCTCAAAATATCTGGTTGCTCAAACGGGTCCATATTGTTGGCTGCACTAAAGCGATGTATTGTTTTCTTAGCAACACATCTCCTACAATTGACGCCACCAGGTGATGAACAAACATGCATACCAGAGTAGCGTTCCTTACATATAACACATGTGTGAAATTGTGAAAGTGCATCTAGTCTAGCTCTAAATTTTTTAGTTGTCTCTAAAAAGCTAGAGGACATGTTAATTTCCAGGTTGGCAAGGGAATGTGGATTATGAGGCTCATGTGTTGGTAGAGGTGTTACAATGGGATTACAGGGGTGTGAAATTTGAGAACTTATACAATCTTGCAAATGGGGGGATACTGGGGCATGTAGTGGCTGGACCAAGTTGTGAGCATGCCTGATGGTGCGACGCGCACTTATTTATTCTCTATGACAAGCATAGTAAAGGCGACTTCTCTTCTGAGATTGCAGATCAACGGACTTACTGTGAAGCAATTGTCTTTTGGAAGCTCGACCATTTGAATCCATCGGCTAGAATACAAAAAAGGGAAAAAATGTATTGTCAGTATCTTTCGAAATTGAAACTTTTATACAAGTCTTAGAGTAAAATGCTAGAAGCAAATTAAGTTCTACTTTTTTTAGCATTTCTTTAATAGTAATAGAAAACAGATGTCTACAAACTATTTCCAAGTAGAGGTTATTTGAATTTGAAAGCTCCTAGTCTGAAGTAGAGATAGCAATTCTGGGCAATGGAGAGAATTGTGCATGACGACATAAAATCCAAAGAAATAGCTCGAACAAAAACAAGGTAAAATAATTCCATGTAGAATATAAGGTAGACCATGGTTGTTGCACATAGTAGACGCCATAGCATAACCCTAAATACAAGCATAATATATAGTCAACGAAAGGAACAAGTTTTGAAGGGGTCTTGGAACCCTGTACAAAAGAAGTTGCTACACCAACAGTAGTCGATATAAAGTAGAGAAATATGAACAGCTACAACCAATACTCCAAAGCAGTTTTTTTTTCATGCGCTAATGGAACATGGCACAGAAATTTCTTGTAACAAAAAATTAATTTCATCTATGAAATCAATCCTATCAACTTCAGCAATGGTTGTTTTCATATGTGCTTCATTGTTATATGTTTCCATATTGTTAGACAGGGTGAAGAGAAATCGATTGTATTGTAGATTTCTAATAACATCCTCATAACTTGCATATTCTTCTCGATTGAATTGTAGCATGTAGAGGTCTTTTGCAGGCATTCCAATGAATCTAGTTACAACTTCATCAAAAGCAGTCGCCCATATAGCTCTTGTGGGATCTTCAAGCTTGGCTTGAAGAACATATCTATAATCACAATCTAGAAAAGTAGCTACACAATTTGAACAAAACCATTGTCCTTCATTGTTTTGTTCGACTCTTTTTTTACACTTTTTTCCCTCAACCTCCATGGGACAAGCTAGATAATAAATTATTTTTGCCTTGACAAAAACCAAGGTTGCTCTAACAATGCATTGTAAGGGCTTTGTCAAAGTTGAAGGGTCTTGTGCAATATTGGAGATTGTCTTTCATGCTAAAAGTGTAGGTGCATCTAGAAGGTATGTGGCTGGTGTGAGAAGATCAACTCCACTCTGTGCAAACCAAGATTGTAGTGAAGAGCACACGATTATACTGAGAGGGGGGGGGGGGTGAATCAGTATAATAACAATTTTAAATTTAGAACTTTTCTTCAATAATAACTTCAAATTCAATTATGCACATGAACACAAATTTGATGTGGAAACTCAATATGGGAATAAACCACAAAAATAATTTGCTTTTTATATAATATTGTTCTTTTACAATGTTTGTAGGCACCAACCTACTAGAGGCTCCAACCTCTAAATTTATGAGCACCGACTCACTGGAAGCTCCGACTCCCACACTTCGCAGGCACCGACCTACTGGAAGCACCAACTCCCCTTGTCTGATTCTGAGCACCAACTCTTCTGCTTTCAAAATTTCCTCCACCTGAATGCTGTTGCTAATTCAACTGATGATGGACACAATCTGCTCTCTCTAAGTCAGCCAATAGCTTTCCTCTTATTTTCAAAAATATGTCTTTATGAATGTATATTCATAATATATATATGTCAAATAAAATTCTAAATATATAAACCTTTAATTATTTTCTCTTTATTCACTTACTGCTCTTCCTTTTTTTTTTCTTTCACATGCTGACTTATATTTTTTTTTCACAAAAAGATTGAATATATATATATATATATATATATACTCATATTTGAGTGAAACATTATGTCCCTTAAAAATTTATGACTTTTCAAGAGTGAAAAGGTGTCTTTTCAAAAAAATGTTATTAACTATTAAAGTTAATATTATTAACTTTAATTTTTTTTTTTAAATTAACAATGATTAATGTATTGACTGCTGTAGTAAATCTATCCACCTTCGATAATATATCAATGTATACCTTTATTTTCAAACGCTGATTAAAAACTTGTTGCGTTTGTAGATATATTATATTCATATAACCTTCGATACTTAACTTTATCGCTGATTAACTTTATCGCTATAGTATCAACCTTTGATAAATATATATACTTTATAATATATACCTTCGATAATAATTCTGCATAAACTATATTCTTTTGACCGCTGCATAATCTTTATTAAACCGATTGTGATATCTATTAACGTCTTTTATATCTGGAAAAACTTTTGAATCATTCATATTGCAAGCCGCTGTTATATATTGAAGTCTTTTAATATATTCTTACGTACGATATTATAACATTTGACATCGCTGATAATGGTTCGATATATATATATATATATATATATATATATATATATATATATATATATATATATATATATATATATATATATATATATATCTATTGCCTTCGTATGCATTATGTACATATCTATTTATATTTATATGACTATCTTGCCTTTGCATTTATACGACTTTGCATATCCTCTTTCACTGTCATTTACGTATGTATACACTGTAACTATAGATATGCTATTCATATATATTGTTGTATGTGTTATTGTTCATTTGTCATATGTATTGCTGTTCATATACATTCTGTCTTCAATCATATACATTGTCGTTCATATACATTCTATCTTCAATCGTATATCTTTGTGTGTGTGTGTGTGTGTGTGTGTCTATATATATATATATATATATATATATATATATACTGCATACCTTAGAAATCTGTTGCATACATTATAAAATTATTAGATTTCTATAATAAATTATAGAAATCTTTGGCATTTTAGTATTATGGAATTATTCATTTTCTAAATATATATGTTCTGTATTATTATTAACTTTTTGTTTGCTGTATAATCTTCATCATGCTATAGGGTAAAGTAATCATGTTGTATAATCTTTGTGACATCAATGACAATCTTTCATCAATCTCCCCCTTTGTCATTGATGGCAACTTCTCAAATATGATATTGATTGTGCAAGACTCCCCCTTAGTTCACTGTTCTCTTCATCTTCTATCTCTCCCCCTTTGTCATCAATGGCAAAAGGGTCTCCAGGGCTAGAGACTAGCTCCCCCTGAACACATGCTTCTCATGAATCCGTCAATGAATGGATGAGAGTGATAGTACTCCCAATTTCTCCCTTAGGTACTCAAAAGTTTCCTTTGGAAGTGGTTTTGTAAAGATATCTGCTAATTGTTCCTTCGTATTGATGTATTCCAACTTGACTTGCTTCTCAAGTACTTGTTCTCTCAAGAAGTGGTATTTGATTGAAATATGCTTTGTTTTGGAATGCATGACTGGATTCTTTGAAATGTTGATTGCACTTGTATTATCACAAAAAATGGGAATGGGATTCTCAAAATCAATCTTGATATCTCCTAGTGTTTGCTTCATCCAAAGCACTTGTGTACAACTTGCAACTGCTGCAACATACTTAGCTTCCGCAGTAGATAGAGTTACTGATCCTTGTTTCTTGCTTAACCATGAAACTAGACTGTTACCAAGGAAGAATGTTCCTCCACTCGTACTTCTTCTATCATCAATATTGCCTCCTAAATCAACATCTATATAGGTTGTGAGTGAAAAGTCTTTTCCTCTTGGATACCATAAACCAAGATCCATAGTGCCTCTTAGGTACTTCAATATTCTTTTAACTGCTAGAACATGGGTTTCTTTTGGTATTGCTTGAAATCTAGCTACAACAACAACTGCTTGCAGAATGTCAGGTCTTGTGGCTGTTAAGTACAACAAACTTCCTATCATAGATCTATATAGAGCTTGATTGACATCGGGAGATTCATCCATCTTGCTAAGCTTGCATCCTGTAACCATGGGAGTGCTGACTGGATTACAATCTTCCATCCCAAACTTTTTCAATATTTCTTTAATATACTTACTTTGAGAAATGAATATTCCTTTATCTGTTTGCTCAATTTGCAATCCAAGAAAGAAAGATAATTCACCAAGCATGGACATCTCAAATTCTTGTTGCATATTCATGGAAAATTCTTTACACATTTTGTCACTTGCTCCTCCAAATATTATGTCATCCACATATACTACTACCACCAAAAGTTTGATGTATAGATTACTATCTGCCATACCTCTTTTGAAACCTTGATCTAGAAGATACCTGTCCAATCTTGAATACCAAGCTCTTGGAGCTTGTTTTAGCCCATAAAGTGCTTTTCTAAGTCTACATACATGATTTTCTTTTTCTGAATATGTAAATCCTTCAGGCAATTCAACATACACTTCCTCTTCTAAGTCTCCATTTAAGAAAGTTGATTTAACATCCATTTGGTAGACCTTGAATGCTTTATGACTTGCAAATGCTAAGAACATCCGGATTCTTCTAATCTTGCGACTGGGGCAAATGTCTCTTCAAAATCTACTCCTTCTACTTGAGCATAGCCTTTACAAACTAGTCTAGCTTTGTTCCTTGTGACCTCTCCATTTTCATTCATTTTATTTCGGAACACCCATTTGGTTTCTATGACATTTTTGTCTTTTGGTCTTGGAACTATTTCCCAAGTATTATTCTTTTCAATCTGATTTAATTCTTCTTCCATTGCTTTCACCCAAAACTTGTCTTCACTTGCTTCTTTGAAGTCTCTTGGTTCTATTCTGGATAAAAGACAAATATGTGCACTTTCAATAGTATTGACAAATTTCCTTCTTGTCTGGACTTCTTTATCTGGGTCTCCAAGAATCAAGTCTTCAGGATGGTTTCTTTGAACAAATTTTGATGGAGTCTTTGCTGGTGTTTTTGTTTTTGAAGGGGTTTTGGAAACTTCTTGCTCTAGTTCTTCTTCATCTTTAGGATCTTCTATTTCTTCACATATGCTTGGCATTTCATCATTTATCTTTTCAAATGGTTTTCCTTCATCTATCTTTACATTTGCACTTTCTACAATTTTGTGAAGTCTCTTGTTGTAACATCTATATGATTTACTCTTGGAAGAATATCCAAGAAAGATTCCTTCATCTGCTCTAGCTTCAAATTTTCCCAAGTCATCTTCATCCCGTCTTATATAGCATGTACTTCCAAAAATTTTGAAATACCTGACTAATGCTAGTCTCCCTTTCCATAGCTCATAAGGTGTCTTATCATGATTTACTCTTATTTGTGCCCAATTCAAAATGTGGACTGTTGTATGTACTGCCTCCTTCCAAAAGGAATCAGCTATTTTAGATTCATTTAGCATTGCCCTTGCCATTTCTTGAACAGTTCTATTCTTTCGTTCTACAACCCCATTTTGTTGGGGAGTTCTAGGTACTGAAAGTTGTCTTTTTATACCATTCTTTTCACAATATTCATCAAATTCATGAGAAGTAAACTCTCCACCTCTATCCGTTCTAAGGCATTTTATTTTTGCATCCATTTCATTTTCAACTAGTTCTTTGAAAGCTTTAAATTTGTCAAGCACTTCTGATTTTTCTTTTAGGAAAGCTACCCAAGTCATCCTAGAATAGTCATCAATAAATAATATAAAATATTTTTCTCCTTGTAGGCTTTTTGTCCTGGTTGGACCACAAAGGTCTGAATGAATAAGCTCAAGTGGTTTTGATGTAGAATATTCCTTGGTTTTGAATGTGCTTCTTGTTTGCTTCCCTAGTTGGCATTGTTTGCAAATGATATTTGTATGTTTTGATAGCTTTGGTATATCTCTTACAGCTCCTTTATGACTGATTTTGACAATGTTATCAAAGTTCAAGTGTCCTAATCTTTTGTGTCATAGCCAATTTTCATCTTCTTGTACAAAGAAACATTTTTCATCATTCATTTCTTGTAAAACATACAAATTGTTTGCAGTCCTACAAGCATTAGCTATTAATTTTCCATCTTTTTTAATTTCACAACCTTTAGGATAAAATGTCACATTATGCCCTTGATCACAAAGCTGACTTACACTTAGTAAGTTTTCCTTTAATCCTTTTACATACCAAACATCAGCTGTTTTTGTTTTACCATGATCTAGACTAAGAGTTCCTTTTCCTTTTATGTATCATTTTGAGTTGTCACCAAATATTACTGATCCTCCATTTGCTGGTTCAAAAGAGATGAATTTGCTTTTGTCCCCTGTCATGTGTCTAGAGCATCCACTATCAACGTACCACCAGTCCTTTTTATTTTGAGCATGTAGAGCTATTTGAACAAATAGCGATTTTTCTTTCTTTTTCCATACTTTCTTTTTGGGAAGATCTTCTTTCTTTGCTTGATTTGTAGGAAAGATTGTTCTACAATTGTGGGCAGCATGTCCAAAATTGTTACACTTTGAACATAAAATATCATAATTAACCAATGGAGCAAAAGGATTTTGTGTGCTGAAATTATGAATATTCTTCACTTTGCTTCTGTAGTTTAGAGCTTTATGACCAAATTTGTTACAAGAGTAGCAATATCCGTGAAATAGGTAAGAAGAATGTTGTCTATAATATGGTCTTTTCCATTCCGTCATATTTTGTTTAGATGTTCTACATTCTAGTGCTTTATGACCATAACAATTGCAAGAATAGCAATAACCATGAAAATTATGACTAGTTTTATCAACTTCTTTATTTTCTTTAGGCTTGTTTTCTTTTAATGATTCATTTATGATTGATTTGCTTCCTTCTTTTATGAAGCCTTTGAATGTATTATTAGTGTTTGAATTTCCTTCAAAACCAACACCTGTTTTGCTGAAAGAAGGTCTTTGACTATCAATGATATCATTTAGTTTTTTTGAACTTTTTTCAAACTTGAGATTATTAATGGTGCATTCCTTCAACTCTCTTTCTAATTTTTCAATTTCTAGTTTTAAATTAGTTTCAGCTTGTTTAGCTTCTTCTAATTGATTCTTCAAATCTTCAATTGTTTGTTCTGATTCTTCTGCTGCTTTCGTAGCTTCCTCTTTGAGTTTTATAAGTTTTCTTTTTAGTCTTTCATTTTGTTTATATGCATAATGAAGTTCTTCTTGGAGATCAACATCTTCTTCCTCATTACCTAATTCGTTTTCCTCTTCTTCATAACTATCATTGGAGACTGCTTCAACCATGAATAGAATCTCATCCTCATCATCACTTGGGCATTCTTCACTGCTTTCATCTGAAGAGTTGTCCTTTTTTGAATAAAAACTCTGTTTATTTTTGTTTTGATATCTTTTCTTCTTATTAAACTTGTTGTTACTTTTCCATTTCTTCTTTGTGTATGCTTGTTTTTCATCTTCACTTGAGTCATCATTATTTTGAGGGCATTTTGAGGCATAGTATCCTATCTTTCCACAATTGAAACATTTGAAAGGAAACTTCCCTTTATACTTTCCACTTCCCTTTTTCAATTTTCTTAAGAAATGAGCTTCGGCTTCATCAGTTTCATTGCATGAACTATCACTTGAAATTTGTTTTTTATTCTTACCCTTTTTAGAAACTTTAAAAGATATTTCCTTTTTAGACTCCTTGCCTCCAATTCTCATTTCATAGGCAGTAAGGATTCCATGTAGCTCATCTTTAGTAAGACTATCTAGATCTTTTCTCTCTTCGATTGCTGACACTTTAGAATCAAATCTAATGGGTAGGGATCTCAAGATTTTTTCAACTACTAGTTGTTCTTCTACTTCTTCTCCAAGGGCTTTTATTGCATTAACCACTTCATCAACACGAGAGAGAAATGAGGCTATGTCTTCATCTTCCTTCATTTTCAAACTTTTGAATGTGCTTCGATGAGTTTGAAGTTTGGCCTTCTTTACATTGTCGGTCCCTTCATAAATATTTTTCAACTTATCCCATATGTCCTTCGCAGATTTACAATGCATAACTTTTGTAAACTCCAAGTCGGCAAGATTACATAAAATAGCATGTTTTGCTTTGGCATTATTCTCACTTTTCCTTTTTCCAGCTGCATCTGTTGGTGGGTTCACTGGTGGTGTATAACCATCTAGTACTGATTGCCAAACATCGAATCCAGTAGCATTTAAATAAGTTTCCATCTTTATACTCCAAAATGCATAGTTCGTCCCATCAAAAATTGGTGTCTTGTTTTGAAAACTTTCAGCCGTTTGTGCTCTTTGGATCTACCTTCAAGTTGTTAAGCTATATAGAAGGAACCCGCTCTGATACCAATTGAAGAGCACACGATTATACTGAGAGGGGGGGGGTGAATCAGTATAATAACAATTTTAAATTTAAAACTTTTATTCAATAATAACTTCAAATTCAGTTATGCACATGAACACAAATTTGACGTGGAAACCCAATATGGGAATAAACCACAAAAATAATTTGCTTTTTATATAATATTGTTCTTTTACAATGTTTGTAGGCACCAACCTACTAGAGGCTCCAACCTCTAAATTTATGAGCACCGACTCACTGGAAGCTCCAACTCCCACACTTCGCAGGCACTGACCTACTGGAAGCACCAACTCCCCTTGTCTGATTCTGAGCACCAACTCTTCTGCTTTCAAAATTTCCTCCACCTGAATGCTGTTACTAATTCAATTGATGATGGACACAATCTGCTCTCTCTAAGTCAGCCAATAGCTTTCCTCTTATTTTCAAAAATATGTCTTTATGAATGTATATTCATAATATATATATGTCAGATAAAATTTTGAATATATAAACTTTTAATTATTTTCTCTTTATTCACTTACTGCTCTTCCTTTTTTTTTTTCTTTCACATGCTGACTTATATTTTTTTTTCACAAAAAGATTGAATATATATATATATATATATATATATATATATACTCATATTTGAGTGAAACATTATGTCCCTTAAAAATTTATGACTTTTCAAGAGTGAAAAGGTGTCTTTTCAAAAAAATGTTATTAACTATTAAAGTTAATATTATTAACTTTAATTTTTAAAAAAAAATTAACAATGATTAATGTATTGACTGTTGTAGTAAATCTATCCACCTTCGATAATATATCGCTGTATACCTTTATTTTCAAACGTTGATTAAAAACTTGTTGCGTTCGTAGATATATTATATTCATATAACCTTCGATACTTAACTTTATCGCTGATTAACTTTATCGCTGTAGTATCAACCTTTGATAAATATATATACTTTATAATATATACCTTCGATAATAATTCTGCATAAACTATATTCTTTTGACCGCTGCATAATCTTTATTAAACCGATTGTGATATCTATTAACGTCTTTTATATCTGGAAAAACTTTTGAATCATTCATATTGCAAGCCGCTGTTATATATTAAAGTCTTTTAATATATTCTTACGTACGATATTATAACATTTGACATCGCTGATAATGGTTCGATATATATATATATATATATATATATATATATATATATATATATATATATATATATATATATATATATATATATATATATATATATATATATATATATATATATATATATTGCCTTCGTATGCATTATGTACGTATCTATTTATATTTATATGATTGTCTTGCCTTTGCATTTATACGACTCTGCATATCCTCTTTCACTGTCATTTATGTATGTATACACTGTAACTATAGATATGTTGTTCATATATACTGTTGTATGTGTTATTGTTCATTTGTCATATGTATTGCTATTCATATACATTTTGTCTTCAATCATATACATTGCCGTTCATATACATTCTATCTTCAATCATCTCTGTCTTCAATCGTATATCTTAGTGTGTGTGTGTCTATATACACACACACACACACACACACACACTGCATACCTTAGAAATCTGTTGCATACATTATAAAATTATTAGATTTCTATAATACATTATAGAAATCTTTGGCATTTTAGTATTATGGAATTATTCATTTTCTAAATATATCTATTCTGTATTATTATTAACTTTTTGTTTGCTGTATAATCTTCATCATGCTATAGGGTAAAGTAATCATGTTGTATAATCTTTGTGACATCAATGACAATCTTTCATCATGTAGTTGTTCAGTTTCTTCGACGGAAGGGTTGATAAATAATTGGGAAGTGCCTAGTGTACTCACAACCTTACCATTTTTTATTGTAAGCACAGTAACCTTTTGTAGATGGTACATCTCTTGCAGTTGTGTGCCTTTCTTTTGAGCCGATTTTCCCCACAAAGTAGCATTTATAGTGGAGGCAGACATATCTATCATTTTTAAATTCCTCCTAACGACCTCAATTGCATCACTTTTTCTTTTTATTGTAGAGGAAGGATCCACACATATGACAATTCTAACAAGATCTACATAAGAGTTAGTAGGCTGACTATGGATATCTGCGATGGGTGTGAACGAGAATTGAATTGTTGGAATTAAGAGGCCATCATCACAAAGGTTGAGCCTTGAATCATTTGTTAAAGTGATTTCTATATCACTATTAAGCTTATTGTAAAACTTATTTGTTGTTTTGACGGTACCACAAGATAATGTATATACATCCCAGCTTGAACTTGTTGAAAATAGAGGTCTGCAATTGCATTGAAACAGGTGACACGAACTTCAGTCCGCTCACAGTCAATCAAGTCAAAACTAAACATGTGGCCATCACCATTTTTGTTGGTGAAGTGGTGGATTTCCTTCTTCAAAGTCACACGACCTTTTATCATCAATTGTGTTTGAAATGGATTCAAGCTCCTTACAGGAGTAATAGTAGGAGGGGAAGGTTTCTCTCGCAGAGATGCATGCAAGCCAAACATCAATTTTGTAGGATTGGGATGTTGAATTTCAATGATATCTACCACATTTGTGCATGTATCTGATGAAGTTCCTACATGTTATTTTGTAGGTTTTTCTGGTTCTTTGAAGAAGAAGGTGGGGTCACCTATGATATCATGATCTTTGCAAGAGACTTCTAATTTGGAGACAACAATCCACCTACGAATTCATAAGATATGTACAATTAGTAATGTGTTATGAGTGCACAAGGAAGAGAAAATGTTTTATTGCAATAAAGACCTAGTAGCTATTGCCTCACCTGGAGTTACAAATAGTAAGAATAGTCAATCCTTTGAGTTGTACTATAGACCCTTTTTGGAGTTTCCCTGTTGTTATGAGACCATTAAACTTACTTGGCAAGGTTGCCTTTTGCAAGTGTAGACCATCTGAGAGTTCTAACTTGTATCTATTTTCTAACCCAATTTGTTGACCAATTTTTGCAATGGCAAAAACTTGAAGAAGGGGATGTAAATTTAAGTTTCCATCATCGATAAGCTTTATTTCATTCTTTGTTAAAGAGTGAGATGTGGCTTAAAGAAGAGACAGTTGACCTATAAATTTGAATAGGTGGTCAACATTATTTGTGGAATAGAAGTACTAGGAAGCTTTTAAGAGTATAAAGGACACTGCAAATTAAGATCATAAATAAATGACACGCAATTCTAAATCAAGATAGAAATGGATTAAGTACCACAGGTAATATCAATGCATGTATAACAGGAGTTTGAAAGGGTAATCATAGTACACGATTTGTTTTACATACATGGTGTATCAAATATGTAAGGGACAAAATAAATATTGTAGGCACTTTTAATTACAAATCGTAATGGGTGAAGGCAATTTGCAATGCTAAAATGGAAAGATAAGAAGACGTACCTCCACCCAACAAATAGAGAGAATTTCTTCAAACAACTTGTTAAGTTAAGACAGGTGTGCTCCTACAAATGGGGGAAAAACAAAAAACATAGTGAGAGAACGCAATTTAATGTGTAATTTGGTTTTTGGGTTCTCTCACTATGTTTTTTGTGTTCCTCAGAAATCCAAATGCTCCTACAAATGGGGGAAAAACAAAAAACATCTCTCGAAGGAAGGTACAAAAGCCAGAATATTTCATGTAGTATGCATGCAACTCATGTAATGTTTCTTCCACGGCAAGGATCTCAAAACCTTTGACAACATTAGTACGAGCACTTGTAACTTGTTGTTGTTCAACATTCTGTTGGCAACAAAGGGAGACAATACTTACAACATTTTGTAGTTCTGTTTCATGAAACCCATTCCAATTGATAGATGTATTTGAGCCAGTGGATGGTTGTGGAACAGTGATTTCTGAGGAACTACTTGAAATCTCAATAATCTAAATTGGATGTCAAGGATTTGCCATGACCTTAAAAAAAGATGAAAATATTAAATCTATGAAAGGAACTTGCAAATAGTAGCAACCTTTTTTTGTTGTTGAGAAAACGACATCCATTTTAACAAAAAGTAGTGATGAATATATAATATACCTAACACCAAGAAGATAAGTCTAACAATATAGTTATATTAGGTGTTCTAATAATTTCGATTACAGATATAGTTTTAAAATACCAACTAATAATCCAACCTAACAACATTCAATTTTCACACCCTCTTGTACAACTTTTCTCATTTAATTAGAGAGAACAGGTATTCCCATGTCTCTATAAGCAACAATTGATCAAATTTAAATAAATGGAAAAAACAATAAATTTTTGCAAATCTTCACCATCTGTTATTCATGAGCTGCATATTTTATGGTTCAAATCCACAACAAAATTGCAAAATAAAACGTTGTGTTTTTGTAAATCTGCTACTAATAAAAAAAGTTCATCAAAACTTAAGAACCTGTGCATTAATAAAGTTAAAATATGTTATTCCATTTAAAAACAAATATTGTATTTTTATAAAGTTTTTATAAAAAAAAATTCAACAGTTATAATACCTCGTACTATATTTAAAAAACTCTGAACTATCCAATCACAATGTATTATTTTAAATTCAGTAAAAAAATTAAATTTGCAAAAACAAATTGTTGTGTTTTAAATGAGCAATACTTTTATCTACATTTTGAAGTGTTTCAACTGGGCACAGCCCCTGTTTATATAGCCTTTTTGTGTTTTATGGGAGACGATAATGATGCTAAGAACTTTAGCTACAGCCTTAAGGTTGGAGGTAGTGGTCGGAAGCAGACTTGGCAGGGAATTCCTCGAAGCATTAGATACAGTCACAGAAAAGTTTGTGACAGTCATGATGGATTAATTATACAACGAAATTTGGCACTCTTTTTTTCAGGCAGTGACAGAAATTGGGCAAACTAATTAAAGGGAAGTCCGCTGCAATTAAATATATCCAGGAAGAAGGCTGATATTTGTGGTCATCTCGTCCAATATTTAAAAAATGTGTCAAATTTTAGGAAATGAGACAAACAAGCTTTTGTTTAAGATTATTCAGCTTCCATATTGTCAAAAAATGAAATAAAAATGTGAAAAGGCTTTACAGAAAAGGGCTAACACCTCTGACTACAAATATGCAGATAAAATCCGATCTTTTGGTCACAATCAGCACAACAGATCCACTGTGGTCGTCCATAAGTTAACTTTTTACATTTGTGATATAACCCCTTAAATGATTTCTATTTTCGATATAACTTTTTCAGCCTGTATACCCCAGTATTTCGACCTTGATGCCAAGCAACAAAGTAGAGCCGAGCATTCATCAATAAATAAAACAAGGAATCAAAGAAATCAAACGAGAATGAATTTATTGACTTAAAATCCCCTCAATTCTCACAATTGCAAATCTCCTCAGCTTCGTAACAGCTAAGATGACTATCAATTCCAAAAAATACCAATTTAAGTTTCATAAAAAGGAACAAATTCAAATGCCAAAAACAAAATGATTAATCTAAAATTTAAAGGGTTCGAACCGCAAAGAAATACCAGTGCCTTGCGCTACAATTAAACGATAATTTTGCACAGCAGTTCAAAACCCACTTCAGAAATATAGTAACGGAACTACCGAAATACTTTGCAGTGGAACAATGAGAGAAAATTACCTTGAAACACCAGGAGGTTGAATTTGTTCGACCACAACAGACACCGCCTATTCCAGCCTTGTTAGCCGATTTCTCTGCAAAAAGAATGGTTTGGTGTTTCCATATTTAATGGGTGGTAACAGGAAACGATAAACATGGGAATGGGATATAGGTGAGAAGTAAATGTTGCAAGGATGTCAAACACGACACCATGATGGAGGGTCTGAGATTTGTGTGCGCTCACTCCACTACATTCAATCCTCCCACCATGAAAGTGGTAGATGCTGGAAAATGATGAAAATGTGAGGCGATTCAAGTTTTGGGAAGGTGTGCAGTGTGCCAAACAAGGCTGGTTTTAGAAATGTCCAAATTCCACATCCACAGTTTAATACCACTAAACAGGTGGTTTCCAAGCGTGAGACAGGTTATATACACACAATTCTTTTCTTTTTCATAGAATTTTAACAACGATGAATTTACATAGCGAGCTATTACAGGAAGCACAAATATTTAAAATTCAATTGATAGAAACCTTAAGGTTTTCTACCATAAATTTATCAAGCTCTAGCTGAATTAAAACAAACATCAATTATGGAAATTCTTAACAAACCAAGCATTAAATCTCAGAAACTTAATTCTAAAATTTCAAACATGATAGGAAAAACAACAAAATAGCAATATCACCCAAATCTAACATATATGAAGAAAACAATTTTTCTAAAATTAAACGATTAAATCTACAAGGCTTTTCAAACCCTACCTCAAACCACCAATTGAAGAAATATGAAGAAAAAAAAATGTTGAAAAATCTCAAGCTTTTAAAAAATCTTTCAATTCAATCTTTCCTCCAAAACCCGCAAATTGTGTCGAAATAATGGTCAAATTCCTCCTCATAAAAAAAAAGCTCTAAAATTCCAACTCAACCATGCAAATATAGAACTCAACTTAACTCTACAACTTTATTTTTACCAATTTCTCTTTTTCAATGATTTATTCCATTTTCTAATTAATAACTCCATGCAATTTTGTAATACTTGTTTATAACAATTCATTTAACTCAATAAGAATTAATTAATTAATTTAATTTATTTAAATTGAATGTGCAACTAATTGCATATCAATTTTAACTAAAAGAATATTATTTAATTCACTTCCTTATTGTTTTATTCATTTTTCCTCAAATTAGAATTTAATAATTGTTTAAATCGTTAGTTCCACCATTAGACTTTTAATTAATAAATGTATTTAATTAATTTTCCTTAATAAAATACCTTCACATTAATTTTCTATATTTAATAAGATTTAATTATTTAGACCACATAATTAATCTTAGTGAATTATTTAATTATTTCACAACAATCACACTAACTAGCCAAAGACCAACTGAACCTAATAAAACAATAATCGTGCTCAAGGGAAAGGCTTATGGATTCACGTCACCTGGATGAATTCAGAAGTGTAAAATATCAGAAACTTTTCCACTATTTTAGGACAATAAAATGGATTACGGTTGGGATTTAGATCTAAATATAATCTCTTCTCTCTTACCATTGAGACTTTGCGATAGAACATGTTAATCCTAACAATTCAAAGAAGACGATGTCCGGTATTTGCAAACTTACATAAAAGACAAGCATGTACATATATATATATATATATATATATATATATATATATATATATATATATATATATATATATATATAACAAGCAATTGCAAGGATCGGGACATCGTGTGGATCTCGCAAGTAGGTAACTATGACTTTGTCCCTCAACCATATCAAACACATCAAACAAAAAGGTGAAACATGCATGATAGTCATACACATGCAAGTATGGGGTAAGTAAAATCATTAATATAAGCAACATTTTAAACATATAAATAATCATCATTAAAGTACATAACATCATCTAACAACAACATATGATATCTCATAACTATCCAATATCAAATCACCATGTGATGTCATACATCCAAAACCATATAATAAAGTTGAAATAATCAACGCACGCATAAAAATGGCCTAAAAGAGTTTGGCAATATAATACTGAAAAGTAGAATATGGGTGGGCACTACATTAGACATTATGTTATGTGTTGATTTTTTATTGTTGTTAGTCATTTGAAATCTCTATTTGGTAAAGTAGTTATATCTAGTTTATAGTAGATTTGAAGCTTCCTAAATTGTTGTCCACCTCTTATTTTTCTAACAAGATCTTTGATTACTTTTAATGATGGAAGAAATTGTTGGCATAACTGATGATCAGGTGAGTTGAGTATATTATGGTATGTGTTTGATGTTGATCTGATGATAGGATGATCAATTATGATATTGTTATTGATGTCAATGTTAAAGTAAATCAGATTTATGAGTAGATGTGAAGTATAGATCTTTTAAATTTATTGTTTCACAATGAAGCTTTATTTACGAATGTATTCAATCTGTAAGTGGCAGCAAGTATGAGGAGAACACAATTCTTATTCACAAAATATATTTTTGAATCTACAATGTTGATATCGATCTCAATGGCTTGCACTTATCAATTTATGTACATCCATTTAAACCTATTTTATTTAGTATATATATTGCTTGGAGGGACATGTCTATGAATAGACATGCCTCTTTGTTCGTGTGGATTCATGTATGTTTGCAAACATGTCAATAGCGATTTGTATTATTATTAATAAAAACCAACATTCATCGGTTTGCATAATTAATTGATACATTATACTGATCATTCCATTGATCAATATAATCGTAATCCATAAACAGGTATAATCAATATGATTAAGTTTATAAATAAATGTTAGTTCAATTTCCATAATCGATAGTATATGAAATATTTCATATAATCATTTCCCATAAACAATTCTCATAACCGATTTACACTTGGATTCATTAATGAATGGGATCGATTATCCTCAACTATTTGATCATTAACCGATATTCAATTTGGTTCTTATGGATTATATATTAATCAACATATTAGTTTGGTTGATATGATTATCAATTCAACATAGATTAATATATCAACATTATGAGTAATGATTTAAATGTAATATTCACAAATGTATGTATAGATATTTGATATATATAATAATAAAGTCAATTATTATTATATACATTTGATATTTGTACATACATATAACAAATCACTATTCATAATGTTGGTATAATGAACATTCCATTTATCTGATTGAAGCTACCATCATTAACACTCCCTCTTAGCTAGGGAGGATAAAATCTATCCAAGAGTATAACATAATAGATCCATTAATTGTGTAAGAGGAGAGATATCACCTCACCGTGATATCGGGAGGTATGGTATATCCAAGAATATCAAGTCACGTGATATTTACCATAACTCACAAATATCCATATTTATGGTATGTACACTTGGCATCACGTCTCATGATGCCTACCATAATAGGTATCATTTCATGGCATATCAACGGATATTAAGACTCATAATTTCCACCATGATGATCTCTTGTAAAGTCATTTTGGTTTATTTAATGATATCAAACCTTATGATATCTACCATAATGTCTAAGAGATACTAGCTATCATGACATGTCCATGGATATCAAGTCACATGATATCCATCATGATAGTGAAATTGATCATTGTAAAGTCGTCACCTTACAATATCAATCAGATACAAGTGTTCATTATTGAAAAGTCTTCACCCTTCAACAATGTCCACAAGGGGCCCATGAAGTCATGGTGTCACACACATGGCAATAAAGGAGTTTACACATTAAACATCTTTAAATATTAGTACAAATAATGAATAATTGAGACTCAATCTCAAATTTAATTTACATTTTCAACTATACCAAGTTTATCCCGAAAGTGTTCAACCTTCATCTTAGAGAGTGGCTTGGTGAGAATGTATGTTGTTTGATCACTTGTACTAATATACTCCAACTGGATCACATTCCTTTCTACCATGTCTCTAACATAGTAATAAGGAATCTCAATGTGTTTTTATCTATCGTGAAATATTGGATTCACTGAAATTTTGATGCAACTCTGGTTGTCACAATGGATGACTGCAGGATTAAAGGGTTGTCCAAAGAGTCCTACAAGCAATTTCCTAAGCCACGCTGCTTCTCTTGCTCCCATGGAGGCTACAATGTATTCAACTTATGTAGAACTCTATGCAACTGAGGATTGTTTCCTACTGATCTATGAGATCATTGTTGATCCTAAACTGAAACGACATCCTGATATGCTCTTTCTGTCAACCACACTTCCAGCCCAATCTGAGTCAGTGTATCCATGTAGATCTAGGTCTACCTATTTTTATCTAAGACCATATACAATTGTGTCTTGAAGGTATCTCAGAATCTGTTCTGCTGCAACAAGATGTATCTCCTTTGGTTCACACATAAACTGGCTAAGTGCATTCACTGCATAACAAATATCAGGTCTAGTGTTGACCAAATACGTCAAGGATCCAATTATCTACCTATAGAGAGTGAGATCTGCAAAATCTGAGTCTCATGTTGCTTCTTTCAATTTGGGCAAATTTGTTTCCATAGGTGTAGACATGGGTTTGCACTCCATCATTCCAAACCTCTTCAGAATGTCCATCGTATACTTTCCATGTTTTAGAGTGATGCCATCTACCTACTCCCAAACTTCTAATCCAAGGAAGTAATGTAGGATACCCAAATCTTTCATATCAAAATTTGAAGCTAAGTCCCTTTTACATTGGGTAATTAGGTGATCTTCTCCTATGATTAACATTTCATCAACATATAAAATAAGAATTAACATATCACCATCAATTACCTTAAAGTAGATGGATCTAAATCATTCTTGGAAAACCCTAATCCCAAGAGGTACTGATCAATCCTTTCATACCAGGCTCTAGGGGCTTGTTTGAGTCCATACAAAGCCTTCTTCAATCTGCAAACATGTGCTTCAACCTCATGTATAACAAATCCTTCAGGTTGCTCTAGATAGACTTCCTCCTCAATAGTGTCATTCACGAATGTAGTCTTCACATCCATTTGATGGATCTTCCATCCCTTTGATGTTGCAATAGAAATTACAGCTCTAACTGAAGTGTATCGGCCAACAAGGGCAAATGTCTCTTCATAATCAATTTCCTCATTCTGAGAGAAACCTCTGGCAACAAATCAGGCTTTGTGTTTTTCAATGGTACTATCTGCAGCATGTTTGATCTTGAAGAGCCATTTTGATGATATAACAAATTTTCTTTTAGGCCTTGGTACGATGTCTCAGACATCATTTTTTACAATGGACTAATACTCTTTTGTCATAGCATCTTTCCAAACTTAATGATTGAGAGCTTCTTCAACACAAGATGGTTCTGAATTTATGATCTCACTAATCAAAACAACATAACTAGAGAATTTGTGAGGTCTCTTGCTTTCCCTGAAGGTTCCCTTTGGAGGTGTATAATTCTCAGCTTCTTGAATCATCTTCCTAGCCCAAAGTGGTCTATTTTGGTTTACATTACTAGGTTCATTTAAGGGAGCAATTTGACCAACATTTTTGAACTCTTCAGGAGTTTCCCTCTGAATCTCAGGAGCGTGATCCTCTTCCATATTTTTAGGAGGTTCTTGATCTTTTGGATCTCCAGAAAGCAAAGTCTTCCTCAAAAATGACATCTCTTCTAAGTTCAATTAATCTTTGTCCAGGTATATATATCCTATAGGCTTTAGATGTTTCATTATAGCCTACAAATACTCCTTTCATACCTAAGGGTTTTAACTTAGACCTCGTTTGTTTAGGTACATGAATGTAGATTGGACAACCAAAGATTCTTAAATGGATTATATGAGATTTGATACCAGAGAATGCTTCTTCAAGGGTTTTGTTGTCTAGAAGTGAATGAGGACATTTATTTTGGATGTAGACAGTTGTTCTAGAGGCTTTAGCCCAAAGTGAAGTTTCTAAAATCTTGATCATACATCATAGCTTTAGTAGCTTCAACTATAGTTCTATTCTTTCTTTCTGCCACCCCATTTTGTTGGGGATTATAAGGTACAATAAACTCCCTCTTAATCTCAACATTTAAACAAAACTCCTTAAAAATGTCTCAATTATATTCCCCACCATTATCTGTCCTTAGTGTTTTGATTCTCTTCCCTGACATGTTTTCTACAAGAGCTTTGAATCATTTGAACCTCAAAAAGATTTCTTCAGACTCTTTTTATTTAAGAAAATATATCCAAGTTTTCCTAGAGAAGTCATCTACAAATATTACATAGTACAAGCATCATCCTATAGAGGTTATAGACATAGGTCCACATAAATCAGAATGAATTAGTTCTAATACATTTTTAGATTTGCTATCACATTGTGGAAAGTTCTTTTTGTATTCTTTCCTAGGACACAATCCTTGCATGTTCCTTCATGATTTTGATTTAGTTTAGGCAAACCTATCACTATTTTCTCTATGGAGGGTAGAGCACGAAAATAGAGATGCCCTGATCTCCTATGCCAAATCTTGTTTGAGTTTGAGGATTCATGAATTAGGGCTTGAGAGGGAATAGTGCATAGTTTATAAAGACTTCCGTGTCTAGTTCCTATAGTAAGAGCCTTCTTGATTGTGGAGTTCTTTGGCCATGCCAAAAATTTGCCTTCCATAAAGATTATTTTATACCCTTTGTCTTAAAGTGCAGAAATGGAGACTAGATTTCTCTTTATCCCTTGGACAAATAGTACTCTTGTGAGCTGAAGAGATATGTTTGATTTCAGGTTCCAATTCCTTTCATTGGGTAGTTAGAGTCATGCCCAATAGTTACTTCCTCATCAAAATTCTCCACTAGAGTGTCTAGGTGTTCTCCAAATCCAGTAATATGGCGTGATACTCCACTATTAATTAGCCAAGTGTTGAGGTTGTTTGACACTTGGCTTGATACGGCTGAATATAAGACCAATTTCTCGTAATCATTTTCCATGCTAGCCTTTCCAACTTCAACAATAGAGGCTTGTTGTTTTGTCCTATTCAGACACTTCACGACATAAGGTCCATACTTGTCGCATCTGAAACATTGCACTTGAGACATGTCCTTTCTCTTCTTGGTAGAGTATTTTCCATTTGTACCCTTTTCCTTCTTCGTCTTGAAACTAGTATTTTTTCCTTTCTTGTGAGAGTGAGTGTTCAGCACATGAATATCTTCATTTGTGGTACTTTGGCTAATCTCTCTGGTGATCAATCTGGATTCTTCTTGAATACAATTTGTCTTTAATCGATCAAACTTGGGGAGCTTTGAACACGCACTTATTCGTTCAATAAATGATTCCCATAATTTTAGGAATCCATTTAGAGTCATCATTGTTAACTCCTTGTTGTCGATTAGATGACCAATTGTAGAAACTTTGTCCCTTAATTCGGTGATCCTCATAAACTATGATGTGATAGTTTCTCCTTTGTCCATCTTCACATGATGGAGTTGTCTTTTCAATGTGAGTGCTTTGTTGGTGTTGTTTATTTCACATATATTCTCAAGTGATTTGAACATGTGATATGTTGGTTAATATTTTGAAATGACTAGAACAATGTGATCTCTAACTACATCTACAATCACTTTCATAGCTTTCTCATTGTTCTTGATCCATTGAAGTTTCTCACCATCATTGTCTGGTTCAGGTATGTTTAACTTTACGAATGAATCTAGTTCATCCTCTCTCAAGGTAAGCATGATCATAAACTTCCATGATACAAAATTTGAGGCTCCTTCAAAACGATCTTTGAATCTGACTCCACTTGCCATTGTAAAAAGGAATGTGAATTTATAACAGTCAAATGGTAGTCTAGAATAATAAACTATCTCAAATCTGATTTGATCTTCCTTAGACTGGCTCTGATACCATGTTAAAGTAAATCAGATTTATGAGTAGATGTGAAGTATAGAATATTTAAATTTATTGTTTCACAATGAAGCTTTATTTACTAATGTATTTAATCTGCAGGTGGCAACAAGTATGAAGAGAACACAATTTTAATTCACAAAATATATTTCTAAATCTACAATGTTGATATCGATCTCAATGGCTTGCACTTATTGATTTTTGTACATCCATTTAGATCGATTTCATTTAGTGTGTGTATATATATATATATATATATATATATATATATATATATATATATATATATATATATATATATATATATATATATATATATATATATCGCTTAGAGGGACATATCTATGAATAGTGGAGTCGTGTATGTTCGCAGACATGTCAATAGCGATTAGTATTATTGTTAATAACAACCAGCATTAATCAATCTGAATAATTAATCGATACATTATATTGATCATTCCATTGATCAATATAATTGTAATCCATAAACAGTTATAATTGGTATGATTAATTTTATACATAAATGTTAGTTCGATTTCCATAATCAATAGTATATGAAATATTTCATATAGTTGTTTCCCATAAATGATTCTCATAACTGATTTACATATAAAATGATATTAGAAACACGTCTTTAAGAATATCGATTAAGTCGATAACCTCAACAATATACACTTGGATTCATTAATGGATGGGATTGATTATGATCAACCATTTCATCATTAATCGATATTCAATTTGGTTCTTATAGATTATATAGTAATCAACATATTAGTTTGGTTGATATGATTATCAATCCAACATAGATTAATATGTCAACATAATGAGTAATGATTTAAATATAATATTCACAAATGTATGTATAGATATTTAATATATAATAATAAAATCAATTATTATTATATACATTTGATATGAGTACATACATATAATAAATAACTATTCATAATGTTGGTATAATCAACATTCCATTTATCTGACTGAAGCTACCATCATTAACAGTCAACTATGTTCTTGATAAGTAGAGGAATGATCAATTGAATGAATCTCTAGTTGTTTTAAGAGTTGGAGTGTGTGATCGTAATGGGAGACTAAGTGATGTCTACAGATGCTATATCTTGTTGGCAAGTGGATATGAGCGACCATACAGATGTTGTCATTGATGGAAACATACCTCTCTTGTATGGGTACTAATGTGGAGATAAGTTTTGGTAAGATAGTAAAGTATAAAATGTCTAAGTCCAGGATGGAATCACAGGGAACAGTCAGACAGTTTTGGTCAACGACAACAGAAATGATATTAGATATGGCTACAATTTTAGAAATGTAGAATATAGAGTGTATGTATGCTTCTGGTATGATCACCTATGCTTATATGATAATTGGTATGTGTTTTGATTGATCGAAGTGAAACTGGTACAGTATAACAATTATTCAGAACAATTTTGAGTGATCGGGCAAATTGGCCTAGCAAATTGAATTGTTTGGACAATTCAATCACTGGGTAATGTAGGGACGACATCCTAGATGTTAACCCTTGGATAGCATGCTATTGCTTTTCTTATTAGAGTTTGTGCTACACGTTTTGTGGAAGGATTTGCAAGCCAACTGAATAAAGAATATTGAAGGGTATAAAGGAAAGATTTGTTTTGCATGCGAGTATGTAAGGAAGCGATATATGATATGTGTGGTGTATGATGTGTGATCTTTGATGTTGGATTAGATCAAATGCGAGCTTCATTATGGACTAATCAGACATTGTGATGTCATGCATAGTTCTGTATTTTTGTAATACACTCTTTGTAATTGGACAATGAGTCCAGAAGGTGGATTTAACCTTCATTCTCAAGCAAGTGTGCTACTTTTGTTCGACTCTTAGCTAGGTCAAAGGCCTCTAACAAGGTCTAGTCCTTTAATAGGGACATATGTACCAAATGCTATGTAATGACTCCTAACAGGGTCAGACCTCTTAACAAAGAACTTTCAAATTAGTGCATTATCTTGTGGCTACCATCCTCGCCGGGGTTTTCCCTTGGCCAGGGTTTCCTCAAGAACAAAATCATGGTGTTATGAGTTTTTATTGTTTTATGCTTTACTTTCCTATATTGCCATATGTGGATGCTTATGGTTAAGTTGCAAAGTAATCAATTGGTTTGAAAGTGTTGCAACACTGATTCCCCCCCCCCTCCCCCCCTCTCCATGTTGTTTGATCCTAACAATTGGCATCAAAGCCTAGTTCCTCAGAGGAAGTCTTACAGCTTCAGGAGGATCCTAATGGACTCAAGCAACCTTCAAGAAAAATTTGTGGCAGCACTTGAAGACTTGGATAAAGCAAATGCAGATAATGTTAGATTGACAAGTAAGCTCAAAAGTGCAGTAGATTACATCAAAAATCTCAAAGAACATATTGATATCCCAAGGAACAAGAGACAAGAACTTGTTGAGCAAATTAAAGAGCCTAAATCAGATGAAGATGAGTCAAATCTAGTTGAGAAACTTCATAAGGAAAATCAAGCACTTAGACATGAATTTGAGATCACATCACTTCAGATGGCCAAAGAAATTGAAGATGGAAAAATGCGGAAAGATAAGCTTGAACCAAATCTAAGAAGGAAGACAGATGAATGTCATGATCTGAACACTCAACTTGGACGAATGAAATGGGAACTTGCAGATTCAAGATCCAATTATCAGAAACTTGAGAGATATACTAATATTGTCAAGGGTGAACTTTTGGAAGCAAAGTTACATATTAAGAAACTCAATTCAACCAGTGAGAAGATTGATGAGCAACTTCAGTTACAAAAGTCTAAAGGAGACATAACTAGTCTTGGATATAATAGTGTTGAGAGTTCCAAAATAGCAGAAGAAAGGACAATACCAAATAATGATCAAACATCTAATCAGAATGAAGCCTCCTAGAAGCATATCAAACCATTCAAGGGTAGATGTTTTGCATGCTACAAGTTTGGACACATGAAAAGAGATTGCAAAGGTAATTCAGATTCCAAACCATTCATTGGTTATTATTTCAATTGTTGGTTGTATGGGCACAAATCACATGAGTGCTTATCCAGATCCAATCAGAGAACATATACAAGACCCAATCCTGGAACTGATGCTAGAAGGCCACTTGGAGCAAGTAATGTCATATCTTCAATGTTAGGATTAACAAGACAGAAATAATAGTTAAATGCAAATATAACCAATTTCAGAAAATAATAAACCACACAGAAGAGAGCACAAGACACAAAGATTTAACGTGGTTCACCCAATCTTTGGGCTACATCCACCAACAAGTCCATTATTATTATCCAGTGATTACAATCTGATTACAATCCCCAAACCCCGGCGAGGGCAGGAGGAAAAGTGTACAGTACTTTCCTGATCAGTCACCACAAGCCAACAATCTCCCACTTGGTGACTGATCAGGATCCACACTAAGAAACCTCCCACTTGGAGACTGATCCTGTAGCAATACTGCTACCATATGAGGCTCCCATTGGATTGAACCACCCTAGACTCAGATGTTCCTTTATTATGTCTAGTCTAGAAGACCAACTGAAGCTAAACACGAGTTCAACTTCTCCCTTGTTACTACCTTTGTAAACATATCTGTTGGATTATCATCTGTATGTATCTTTTCCAGCTTTAACTACCCATCATCCAAAACTGATCGAATGAAATGGTACCGCAACTGTATGTGTTTTGTCTTTGAGTACAAAGCAGAATTCTTCTCAAGATGAATGACACTTTGGCTATCTATATGCAGAAAATTATCCATCTGTGGATGTCCCAATTCTTCCATGAAGAATTGAAGCCATATCATCTCCTTGGTTGCCTCTGTAGCAGCAACATACTCTGCTTTTGTAGTGGATAAAGCAACCACCTTTTGTAGTCAACAAATCCAACTCACTGTTGTTCCACCAGCAGTAAATACATAGCCTGTAGTACTCTGTCTGCTATCTATATCTCCTGCCAAATATGAGTCAACATAACCTTGTACAATACTACTAGATCCCCCAAAGTGTAAACACTTATTGGATGTACCTCTCAAATATCTGAGAATCCATTTGACTGCATTCTAATGCTCAATACCAGGGTGACCCATATATCGGCTAACGACTCCCACTGTGTGTGCAATATCTGGTCTAGTACATAGCATAGCATACATTAAGCTCCCTACAGCTGAAGCATAAGGTACCTCAGACATTTTAGCCTCCTCTTTTGATGTCTTAGGACACATCTCCTTAGTCAATTTCACATGACCAAGCAAAGGTGTGCTAATAGCTTTGGCATTCTCCATGGAGAAACTTTGCAACACCTTCTCAATATAATCAGCCTGAGATAAAGACAACTTCCTATTTTTCCTATCTCTACAAATTTTCATACCAAGGATTTGTTTTGCTGCCCCCAAATCCTTCATAGCAAATGAATATGCTAACTATTATTTTAACCCTTTAATGTGATCCATGTTAGACCTAGCTACAAGCATATCATCAACATATAAGCATAAAATAATGTAGCTATCATCATCCAACCTCTTAAAATAAACACAATGGTCAGAAAGACACTGAGTGTATCCATGCTCATTCATAAAAGTGTCAAATTTAATATACCATTGTCGAGGGGCTTACTTCAAGTCATATAAACTTTTCTATAATCTGCACACCAAACTCTCCTTACCCTTGACCTCAAATCCTTGTGGTTGTACCATATATATTTATTCATCCAAATCACCATGAAGAAAAGTTGTTTTAACATCAAGCTGCTCTAAATGCAGATCTTCAGTAGCCACAATACTTAAAATAGTACGGATAGAAGTCATTTTAACAACAGGAGAAAATATCTCATCAAAATCAATACCTTTTTTCTATGCAAATCCTTTTACAACTAACCTGGCTTTAAATCTTTTCTTACCTCCATCCTCTTCTTTCAGCCTGTAAACCCATTTATTTTGTAAAGCTTTTTTATCGGCAGGTAACTTGCATAAATCCCAAGTTTGATTTTTCAGCAATGAGTCCATTTCCTCTTCCATTGCAGACTCCCACTGAATCTTTGTTTCCACCTGCACAGCTTCATTATAACATTCAGGTTCACCAGCATCTATTAATAAAATAGAATACAAAGAGGGAGAGAATCTTTCTGGAGGTCTACTTAGCCTTGTTGACTGTGTAACATTCATTGGGGTTTGTGGTATTTGTTGTTGCTGTTGTTGCGGAGCATAAGGAACTACTGGAACATCATCTTTTGGAGTATCATCTTGTACTACATAATCATTTTCTTTCTTCTCATGCTGCTATAACAGATCTTTGTACAACACCTTCTCATTGAATATGACATCCTTGCTTCTTACAATTTTATGATTTTCAAAATCTCAAAGCCTATAACCAAATTCGCCATATCCAACAAATACACATTTTTTTGACTTAGCTTCCAGCTTGGTTCTATTTTCAGAATTTATATGTGCAAAAGCTACAAAATCAAAGGTTTTTAGAAAAGAATAACTCACCTTCTTACCACTCCATGCTTCCTCTGGAATACCACAGTCCAAAGGAGTAGAGGGGCCTTTATTGATTAAATAAACAGCAGTGTTTATAGCTTCTTCCCACATATTTAAGGGCAGCCTAGCATGCAACCTCATACTCCTTGCAAGCTCCATTATTGTCATGTTCATGCGTTCAGCCACTCCATTTTCTTGTGGAGTCCTGGGTACAGTTTTCTGCCTACGAATACTATTAGAGGAACAATAATCTTCAAATTTTGTGATGCAATACTCACCGCAATACTCACCACCATTATCAGATCTGAGACATTTTAGATTTTTACCAATCTCATTTTCAACCAAGCATTTCCATTTCTTAAAAGTTTGAAATACATTAGATTTCTGTCTAAGGAAATAAATCCATACTTTTCTTGTTGCATCATCTATAAACGTAACATAATACAAAGAGCCACCAAGGGAAGATACCTGAGCTGGTCCCCATACATCTATATGCACAAGCTCTAATTTCTAATTTTTATTTTCCTTCTCACTCTTCACAAAACTAACTCTCTTTTGTTTTCCATACACAACTCTCACAAAAATCCATATTGACACATTTCAGACCAGATAAAACTTTCTTTGAATGAAGTAATTTCATACCTTTTTCACTCATGTGCCCGAGTCTATTGTGCCAAAGTGTTGTGTCACAATCTACAACAACAATTTGATGTTCTTCCCACTCAACTGCAGCCACTATTCTTGAACATTCATTATCTTCTGAAACAATTAAAGTAGAAGGAACAGTATGACCTGTTGATACAGGAGCATCCTAAGATTCTTGGCAATCCTGTATCAACCAAAAATATGTTTGTCTTTGAGGGTAGATTGTTAGTTTTGATCTTGGTTTGGTGGAGTTCTTGCTCGGTTTGGGAGACTGGTTGCTCGGTTTATGTGGTTACCGAGGTGCTCGGTCTCTGAAGAATGCTTGGTGACTGAAGGTGTCAGTTCTCTGGCATTCGGCAATAACTGCATTGCTCGGTCATGCCTGGCATGGTCGGTCGACTGGTGCTCGGTTATTTCTTCTGTTGCTCGGTGTTCTTGCTTACTAACTGGGTTGTTTGGAAAAATCGGCTTGGCCGACTGGTGCACTTAATTTGGGTCGCGCTCCTCGTGTTATGGATTGACTGTTGGACGTGTGGGGACCTAGATATGGCGTATTGCATTCTTCTATGCAGATCTGATGACCGTTTGGGGCCATCTTTGAGAGTTTATTTATTTTGTAAGGCTATGTGAGAGCCGACTGATGTTTTAGCATTTAATATTTTTTGTAAGGTTAATTGTTTCATCAGCCGACTTGTGGCTGGGAATCAGTATTTATACGATGCTTGGGTAGTTGTTTAGGTATCAGATTGTTGGAAGGAAGGTTAGTAGCTTGCGAGCTTAGGAGCAGGAAGATTGCTTGGAAGTTTGAGTACAAGTTTAGATCTTTCCTGGGTGCCTACCTGTGTGTGTGTTACAGACCTGGGCTAGCTGAATACTAATGTTGGGGAAAAGATTTGGATCCTGCGAGATCTTGTAGACTGTTACTTGCATTTTAATTGGCCGTAACCGGGAAGGCCTTACAGCCCGGTACATTGCATGTAATCGGTGATTTGATGAATAAAGACATTTGTTTAATTCCAGATCTATTGTTGTTATTGTGTATTTTCGCTGCATATTGGTTTGGTTGCAAGGTCGGTCAGTCCTTAATTGGATCCACCAGCCTTGACTGCGTCAGGTGGTATCAGAGTGAAGTTTGTTCCTGTTTGAGCAAATTCTGTTCTTGTTGGAGCTGAGTGGATCTTGTGTGTCTAGATCTTGATTTGAAGATGCCTCCAAGGAGAAACCGTGAGATCTCTGAAGAAGAGGAAGCTACTGGTGAATTCAGTATTGATGATTTTAGGGCCTTGCAGAAACCAATGTAAGATCTACAAGAAGAGTTGAGAAAGAAGAAGCCTACCTTGAAAGAGGATAGTGATGATGAATCTGAGGAAGATCATTTTGAAGAAGTTGTCGAAGAAGCTAGAGATTCTAAGGAAAATCGAATTCTGAAAGTTATGTCTAAGATTAAGAAAAGACCTAAGATTGAAGTTTATGCATTTGCTGGAAGCCTTAGGCCTAAAGAATTGATTGATTGGATCAATGAGATTGATGAATACTTTGGGTATGAAGAAACAGAAGATCCTGATAGGGTTAGATTTGCAAAGACTAAGTTGAAAGGTCATGCAAATATCTGGTGGAGAGAAGTTCAGTTGGAAAGAGGTAGAAGAGGAAAAGAAAAGATCACTAAGTGGAACCGAATGGTTGACAAGTTGAAGAAACAATTCATTCCGGTGAATTATGAATTGGACATGTTTAAGAAGATGCAAGCTTTGAAGCAGACTAACAAATCGGTACAGGAGTATACCGAGGAGTTTTATAGAATCCTGATTAAGACTGGTCATTCTGAAGCTGATAAAGAGAAGGTTGCTAGGTATGTCTATGCTTTGAGACCTAGTATTCAAGAAGAGTTCTGTGCGGATGACAACAATCGGTGATGCTTATCAGATGACATTGAAGATTGAAGAGAAGCTGAATAAGAAGTATGAAGGAAAACAGAACAATAGGAACCGAGGTGGTAAAACTGGTGAGACAGTTGCTGAGAGTAATGTAATAGAGAATCCTAAGTTTGAGGAGGGATCTAGCAGTGGTCAAGTTACTAAGAATGTTGGACAAAGAGGAAGGTGGAAGAATGAATTCACCAACACTTGTTATAACTGTGGTGAAGCTAGTCATAGAAGTTGGCAGTGTCCTAAGAAAAGAGTTGCATTAGCTACTGAAGAAGGCATTGAGAATGTTCCAAAGAAAGGTGAATGTCTTGTGACTGGGAGATTAGTTGCATATGTTCATGAACCGGTGCAGAGAAGGAATTTGTTCAGAACCAAATGAAAGTGCAAGGATAAGGTATGTAATGTCATAGTTGATGGTGGCAGTTCTGAAAACTTTGTTTCAGATGAAATGGTTAGTAAATTGAATTTGGAAAGAAGGAAGCATCCTAATCCTTATCAGATTAGTTGGATACAAGATGTTTCTAAGGTTAGAGTTGAAGAACAATGCTTGGTTAAGTTTCAGATTGGATCTTACCATGATCAGGTATTGTGTGATGTATTGCCTATGGATGCTTGTCATTTGTTGCTTGGTAGACCCTGGCAGTTTGACAGAATTGTTTTGTTTGATGGTCGTGCTAACACCTATGTGGTTAGGCATGAAGGAGCTCGGCATAAACTGATACCTTTACAGGAGACAGGGATTAAGGGATGTGGAGTTATCAGGTGTTGTCCTTATGACAAACCTTAGGAGCAGAGGGTTGATGAACCTATTCTTGTTAAGTCTAGTTTGAAGGAGAAGGAGAAGGATATCTCTAAAGAGTTTGTTGAGATTAAGAAGCAGATGGTTTTGCTGGCAGAGATGGTTTAGCAAATGGTGACATTTGTGACACAGAGAGATGCAGATGATACTGAGTTGATTGAAGAGTTTGGAAGGGATGAACCTTACCAAGGCACTGAGGTGATTGGTAGTGGTCAGAGTCGGTTGTTATCACTTGTCGACCAAAGAGGTAAACAAAGTGGAAGGCAGAAGGACTTTCTTCATGAGACAGCGAATGCAGGACAAGAAGAGATGTGGGTGAAGAACAGATTCAGCATACATGTTCTGATTCCCTTGAGGTGTTCCCGATTTCCTTATGAGAAAATCTTTCTTACCTAGGGTGTTTAATGTAGGAGCATCCTAAGATTCTTGGCAATCCTGTATCAACCAAAAATATGTTTGTCTTTAAGGGTAGATTGTTAGTTTTGTTCTTGGTTTGGTGGAGTTCTTGTTCATTTTGGGAGACTGGTTGCTCGGTTTATGTGGTTACCGGGGTGCTTGGTCTCTGAAGAATGCTCGGTGACTAAAGGCATCGGTTCTTTGGCATTCGGCGATAACTGTGTTGCTCAGTCATGCCTGGCTTGGTCGGTCGACTGGTGCTTGGTTATTTCTTCTATTGCTCGGTGTTCTTGCTTACCGACTAGGTTGTTTGGATAGATCGGCTTGGCTGACTAGTGCATTTAATTTGGATCGTGCTCCTCGTGTTATGGATTAACCGTTGGATGTGTGGGGACCTAGATTTGACGTGTTGCATTCTTCTATGCGGATCTGATGACCGTTTGGGGCCATCTTTGAGAGTTTATTTATTTTGTAAGGCTATGTGAGAGCCTACTGATGTTTTAGCATTTAATATTTATTTGTAAGGGTTAATTGTTTCATCAGCCAACTTGTGGCTGGGAATCAGTATTTATAGGATGCTTGGGTAGTTGTTTAGGTATCAGATTGTTGGAAGGAAAGTTAGTAACCTATGAGCTTAGGAGCAGGAAGATTACTTGGAAGTTTGAGTACAAGTTTAGATCTTTCCTGGGTGCCTACCAGTGTGTTGTGTGTTACAGACCTGGGCTAGTTGAATGCTGATGTTGGGGAAAAGATTTGGATCCTGCGAGATCTTGTAGACTGTTACTTGCATTGTAATTGGTTGTAACCAGGAAGGCCTTACAGCCCGGCACATTGCATGTAATCGGTGATTTGATGAATAAAGACATCTATTTGATTCTAGATCTGTTGTTGTTGTTGTGTATTTCCCCTACATATTAGTTTGGCTTCAAGGTCGGTCAATCCTTAATTGGATCCACCAGCCTTGACTGTGTCACCTGTACAAAGATATAAGGTGCCTACTTTCACACCTTTTGCTACTACTAAGGAACCTTTTGAAACCTTCCAATTTCTATCATTAAAAGTAACTATGCAACCCTCGTCACCTAGTTGTCCTGCTGAAATTAAATTCCTACTCAGCCTTGGAACATGTCTTACCTCTTGTAGTAGCCAATGATTCTCATTCTGCAACTTAATCTTAATTTTTCCCTTTCCAACTATCTAACAGGGTTCATTATCTCCCAAATAAACTAACCTAAAATCCCCTTGGACATAATCAAGAAAGTAACCTCTATGGGGTGTAGCATGAAATGAAGCCCCATAATCTAAAACCCAAGAATCATCACACTTTCTAAAGAAATAAGCAAGGCATCCTCTTCGGGTTTATTATTTACCACATTTGCCTCCTTATTACCTTCTTGTTTGTCTCCTTCTTTATTCTTCCGAGACTAGCAATCTTTCTTCTTATGACCTGGTTTTCCACAATACCAACAATCATTTGGTCCTTTGGATTCAGACCTCTTTCCCTTTGATTTTCCTCTTGATTTCCCACAATTTCCAAAATTGTTTCCTCTCATTGGTTTTACCTCTGCTTTGTGCGTTTAAGACACTACCTGATGTGGATCCACCTGAGCTTTTCCCATGAATTTCCTCACTCAGAATAACACCAATAACATCATCAAATTTTAGGGTATTAGAACCAGAAACAGAGTTACTAACAACCATTACCAAGCCATTCCATCTTTCAGGCAAAGAACACAAAATCAAGAGAGCCCTGACTTCTTCATCAAAAATAACATTAACAGGAGTTAATTGACTGGTTACAACTGTATTAAACTCATTTAAATGATCACCAACTGACCCACCTCTGTCATTTTCATATTAAACAAACGCTTCATAAGAAATACCTTGTTTGAAGTGGAGGGCTTTTCATACAACTTCGCCAAGATTTGCATCAAATCTTCAGTCGTCTTTGCTGAGGTAATATTGAATGCCACTGATTATGCCAGGCATAATCGAATACTACCAAGGGCCTTTCTATCAAGAATATCCCAGTCCTCATCAAAAATACTTGCCAGTTTCTTGGCTTTTCCTTCCAACAGCCGCCATAGATCCTTCTAATAGAGATAGTCCTCCATTTGCATTTTCCATAACTGAAAGTTCTGCCCATTAAACTTGTCAACCTTCAGCCTAGCCTTGTCTGCTATTGCTCCCACTCAACTGTGAGATCTTCCTGCAGAGGATAATTGGAAAAACAACCTCTTTCTAATACCACTTGTTAGGATTAACAAGACAGAAATAACAGTTACATGCAAATATAACCAATATCATAAAACAATAAACAACACAGAAGAGAACACAAGACACAAAGATTTAACGTGGTTCACCCAATCTCTGGGCTACGTCCACCAACAGTGAGTCCATTATTACTATCCAGTGATTACAACCTGATTACAATATATAATCCCTTACAACTCAATTCTGCCGCAAGTACTAAAATCGTACATCATGAAATCCCTAACCCTAAGCCATATTATACAATATTTTGCCGCTTTAGGGTTAGAATAAGTTACAACATGTCAGCCCAAAAATAGCCAAAAATTTGTCGGCCCCAAAAAAAAATCGCCCCGAACCTCGATGAGGGCAGGAGGAAAAGTGTACAGTACTTTCCTAATCAGTCACCACAAGCCAACATTCAGGTGTTACATGTTACAAATGCAACAATTTTGAATATATTGCAAGGGATTGCAGATTGCAGTTCAACCAAATGGTCCAAGGTATTGTAATTCAGTTGTTACTTGGTTCAAATGCAATAACCTAGGGCATATAACTAGATATTGCAGATTCAATGGATTTGTTAGCAATAGGAGATTGCCAAATAAAGGAATACATAATACTAATGGAAGAAGGAACAATGAACCTAACCTATCTAAGTATAAGGATAGTTTCTATAACACCTTTGTGAAGGAAAATAAGAATGGCAGTGAGAAAGTGTGGAAGGAGAAGATGCATAGTGAGTCGATAGGAAAAGAGGAATTAGGCAAGTTGGTTGAACCCTCACTTGGTGTTGAACCCTCTGCATCAGCTTGATTGGCCAAGCATGGCCTTAGGGGAGCATTGTACATAAATTATCTAGCCCCTAAATTTGCAAAGTTAAGTAGTGCGAGCTTATAGTAAGGTGTGTCAAGGTAGAGAGACTTGATATCTTTGATCGCAGACCTTGATGTGATGATATGAGACATCACAGAGATATTTCATGGCTACTGCCTGTGTAGAAGCTTTTTTCTTGAATGCAACCTCAACGCAATAATTGCAAATGAAATTGCAAGGATTTAATTGGTAAAATGGATTCATTCTTCACCGTTTATATTGCCAAAGCTAGAGCAAAGTAAGTTGAAGGTGATTTGAGCATTTGTACAAGATATTTCAAGGAGAGATGAAGTAGAGAGTGATGATACCTAAAGAGATCGTTGTGAAATATGCAGATATTGTGTGCTTCATGGTTGAGACACATGCTACTTGTATGGAAGCAATTGAACCAAGGGTTCAATGGATCTCGCCCATGGGATATGAAGTAGATTCTTCTTTGGTTTTGCAACATGTTGATGCTATTCTTGCATCAGACAAAGACCCTAATGTAGAGAGATGGGGCCCCTATGAAGAAAAGTATAGTAAAGTCAAAAAAGAGATTACCTTAGGTTCGAGAAAGAGAAAGATAGAAAAGGTAGTGGACAAAATTGCAAAAAAGGAAGGCATCACTAAAGAAAAGATGGTCACTCTTAGAAAGGAGAGTGAGGTAGCTAAATTGGTTGAGATCAGTGCACCTACTACAGTAGAACATGTTGAAAATATTACTAATGATGTGCAATCACTGGAGGTGCCTGATTTACCATCAGAGGTGGTCGCCAAGATTGAGGTCACACATGTGCCTCTGAGAACCAACAAGGAAGTCATCTAGGATTACTCCACCTACTAAGGTTGAGAATTTTGTTGCAGAACCTACAAAAAGGACTTCTAGACCCAAGGTTGTGGCTAAGGGTCCAAGACCTAAGAAGAATAAGAAGATAGAGTCTCATGTTGAAGTAGATGAGCCAGAGGTGAAGAAGACAAGGACAGGATAAGAAAAACAAGATGAGAATAACAAATGGAAGCCTGACATGGAGAAGATTGTGGATAAGATAGAGCAACAAGTTATGATAAATCAGTTGAACAAGTATTATGACATATATAGTGTTACCCTCGTCTTTTTCTTTGCTCTCGGGTTTAGCCATTTCATTAAATAGGCCTAAGTTGAAGTTGAAGTTGAACCTTTGTCAAGTTCAAGTTCAAGTTCAAGATCTGTTGGAAGTCACTAATATGTTACCGTCAGCAAGGTCGTCGATCTTTCAATCTGTCAGATTTTGAAAGTCAAACTTGAACCTTGAACCTTGTCAGGTTCAAGTTCAAGTTCAAGTTTAAAAGCAAGGTCCAAATTATGCAATATTCTGGTCAAATGATTAGTTTCTACAAGAAAGTTCCTATTTAAACAATCATTACCAAATTCAAACTTTTGGAATGTTTTTTGTGCGAAGTCATCGGATTTGATGGGACAATGCAGGCATGTCGTAATGTGATGTATGATAGCTGACGACACAGTACGAAAGGGGCCATCATTGTAAAGAGTGTGGTAATCAGGAAAGATTATTGGGAACTAGAAGATTCGTGTTGATTTGACATAAGAATTAAAGAAAGGAGCTTAATGTGTCATGTCAATAACCTCTTGCATAAATGTATTTATTTTTCCGTTTCGCACGAATCTATCCAAGATATTCGCCAGCCCTGTTAATAAATAGAAGCCTTTATTAACAATTGTTATCAGTTTCTTTTGGAGGAAGGGAGCAACGAAAATTGTGGTAAGGAATTGCAGAGTGATTGTGCACAATAAACTGGTGAGTTATCCTCTTCTTTGCAGCTTTCAATTTGTGGTTTCAAAAGGAAGGTTGTTCCTGTATATTGTGAAGTTTCTCTTGTTTTCTGTTAAAATGTCTTTTTTGTCCCAAGCTTCCGAAAGTAGAAAGCAGAACTTGCTTACTAGTCTCTCCCCAAAATTTGTGACACTTCACTAGTTAATGTGAGTCTGACGGAATTATGTGAGAGGGTTAGTAATGCACCAAAAAAGTTCTTTTTCTAAGAAGTTGGCTAGTAGTGGGTTAATGGAAGCTGCAACATTTCTACCAACCCTAACATGCCCAGAGCTAGTGCTAGAATGCACAAACAAATATGATGCTAAGAGTAGATGTATTAAAGACGCCTCAGGAGAGATTCTAGTAAGAATTAGTAGGTAAACGCTCATAGCGGCTTTAAAAATCCCTCACAAAGAACCCTACGAACCCTAGACTTTCACAGAGGCAACCCGTGTCTATGGAGATAAGAAGAAATTCAATCCTCTTATTGCACAAAGATGGTTGTCAAAGCCAGAAAAAGGAGGCTCCCAGATGCCGAAACCTTTGACTATTGAACACTTCCGAAAGGAAATTGCACATATTATTTTCCTTTTAAACAGAGTAAAAGGAAACGAACATGCCTTTCACTGGGAAGACTGGATGTATTGCTTTATCCAGAAGATATTAGGAGGGGAGAAGTTTATTCACTGGGCTGAAATGATTGCTGAGAAACTTCACCGAGAGCTCCTAAACCTAAACAATTTAACCTCATTTTATATGACTTCTTACCTCTTATATCCTAGCTTGTTGTAAAGACTGGGAGGGTTTACCCCATGAACCTTGGAGCAATGATGTGAAAATTTATGAGTACTACAAACATTTGCAAAATGAGAGGTTTTGGAGAAATTCAAAATAGTCAATGATGTGTTCTTGGCAAAATTGGTCTTTGAACTGCATCGTAAAAAAAATAGCAAGCTCACTAAAGAAGCTATGCAGGTGATAAATGTCTATGGATGTTAATTTGTCCAATTTCCTAAGATTACATATATTAGGGTTGGAGCATTTGATGAAAAGCCTCTGAAGTTGCCGAGATATTGTTTAGACAATGTAATTTTGATGGAAATTTGTAGACAGTTGGTTATTGTTGAACAGAAATCAAGAAGTTCTAAAAAGTCCTCAGGTGTCATGTTTCCCATAGAACTAGGCTACTATAGATGTAAGAGCTTCCAAGATGCTCTGGCAATGGAAGGTGAACTTCACGCCTTAAATTTGAAATCTTACATCCCTAGAGCCAATTTTGACTATAGAGGCTTTGCCAAAACAAATCTAAACGTTCCTTCCACGTTTATGCATATACCAGAACTTGAGGACTATTGGGCTAATTGCTCAGACGATTTGGAAGTTAGGAGAAGATTGTGGTCTAGGATGACTTTGAGGCAAATTGTCACCTTTAGGGTTAAATTGGATATAGATGGTGTCGAAGAGGATGAAAATGTAGATGTGCTCGACCCTCAATATCTCGAGAAAATTGAAGCTCTCCCTATTCTATAGATAGATTGGACAAAAATGGAAGAGCATAACTTGCAGTCTAGGACAGCCAATGTGATAAGAAGGATAGAAAACTGGCTTCAGCAAAAGAAAGCTCCTAAGATCATTTCTCAACCCTCAAGAAAATAAGTAAAATCAAACAAAAGGAATTCCTCGAGAAAAACTTATGTTTCAACTAACCCTATTTTTGGTAATTCTACTGCAGGGGATCTTGAACTTGAAGTTGAACTGGTCTCCCTGAAGGTTCAACTTCAACTTCAAACCGAACCTATCACGCGGATGACCTACTCAAGCAACCGGATAAAGAAGAAAGAAAAGGATCATGTAATAAACCCCAATGTTGTGGTAGATTTGGATTCCCCTGAAACTGAGCAACCAGAAGAACTAGTTCTTGATTTCAATTTGTCTAGTATGTCTGACAGTCAACAGGTTCAAGGTAACACAAATAGCATTCCAATGGACTCCCTTGCTCTCCTAAGTGACCATGAGACACCTAAGAAGACTTCGATAGCTCCGAAATGGCTTGAGAATTATATTGCCAAGAAATGGAGTGTCATGCCATTGTCTTTGCCGATTGAACATGTAGTGAGAAAGTGCCTGGGTAAAACCCCAAAGGTCAAGAAACCTAAGACTGACTCTAGAATTGAGTTCAATGAGGATATCGGCCATTACATGGCAGAAATTGCCAAGCCAGTAAATGACAAAGGAAACGAAGATGTCTCTGCGCAAGACTATCAAATATCAAAAGTTGACTTGGGAAAAGATAGCAGAACAGCAGATATGAAAATCTTCGAAGTGTCGAACAAGAAAATCGCTAACAGGGTGTGGAAAGATGCCAAAGATAAGCAGTAAATGAAAAAAGCAATGAAGAACATGGCTCAATACATATATTCCATTCAGCATCTGAAGCCCCTTCCTTTGAATGAAATGCCAGCTTCGATTGACGTTAAGTCTCCAGTCACCCAAAAATTCTTGGACCAAGTGCAAAGAAACAGAGCAGTTACCAAAACATTTGAAGGTTGGATTGAACATGTCAAATCTAAATCTATTAAGCACGTAGGTTGTTTAAATGATGCTCAAAAGGAAGCCAATAGCCTCATCAAAAGGGTTGAATCAAATGTTGAAACCTAGGAAAATGAAAAGGGAAATTGGGCTAAGGAAGTCCTATGGATGGAAGAAATACAAAAATACGGTCTACAAAAATTTCTTGTTGAGCGGCCAGTCCCAAGTTTAGACGATAGAACCCTTTATGTTCTAAGGGAGTATATTGAATGGAGGAATGAAGTCACGGCACAGGGAGTTTCTGAAATTAAAGATTTTCTCAAGGAATTAGAGATGATAAAAGACATAATTTTGAGTGACATTGAATGGATTGACAAGCAGTGTTCTGAGGCAGACGGAGAATCAACCAAGCCGAGTGAAGAGGTTATTAAGAACCTGCAAGTGAAACTTGACGACCTGAAGGAAATGAAAGTGTTGGTTGTGTAGGATTTTTCCAAGGTTGCTCATATGGAATCAATGTTCATCATCAATCATAAGCATCTAGGAATGCACGATGAGAAGGTTGCACAAATCCGAAAGGACAAAGAGGTGTGGAAGCAGAGGATTGCCTATCTGGGGTTGCCACATCAACAAGTCATTTTTGCATTCACTGTCGCTTATGAGAACTAAAAGGCTGCTCAGTTGGTCTCAACTTCGTCGCCTTAGGCCTCGCAGACACTTCGATGGATTTAGGAGGTGAATCACGCCATAGTTCTGTTATTTTTCTTTTATGCTTTAGGTTAGTTATAGAAACTAAAACTATCTACCTCTGGTGAAGTAACTTTAATTGTGGTTGTTTCTAGCCCTGCATGGCTATTTATATGAAGACTTAAAACTAATGGAGGGTTGGCTCTCTGAGATATTAGAAATTGCTTTTTGAATATCTATGCTTTTGTTTCTTTAAGAACTGATATGATAAAATGTATGTAAAATCTTGCGGTTTTATATATTAAGCTATCCGAGTAATGAATATTGTTGTTCATTAATGCATGTGATATGTTTTCTTGTGGAGATAAGTCATATGTGAAGAGGCTTTGTTTTATTATATGAGTTGATTTTGTAACTAAAGCAACAGAGAGAATCTGTTTAAAGATTTTAGTTCTAATTATGTGGATAATCATTATTATCATATTTGAATGGTTCTTAAACTTGCACATTCTTTTCGTGTTGATGAATTGAATGTTCTGTCTTAAGTATTTTCTGGTTTAAAATACCCATGATTTACATTCTTTCTTAAATAAAATTGGATTGAATATCTTCTAGCAAGGTAGTTGCACCTTGAAAAACTGCAGAGAGTTTCCTTTTATAGAAACTCAATTGTTAGTGTTGTGATTGTTCTCTTCTTTCCATTTTCTGAGAATCGTTTAATCAATTTTTTAGAAAGGAAAAAATTGTTCACTAACATATAGCATTGAAGATCAAAAGCTTTTAGAAGATTCTATTATAAAATACTTACTGAACTTCATGAAGAATCTCATAAAAATTGATGGTAGCATTCCACAAGATTTATTTGATAAGTTGGATGTTAAAAGGTAGTGAGAAGTAGAAGAAGATCAAAGGATCAGAGTTAAAACTTTGCAAGACATTTGTACTTTAATCACTTACAAAGAAATTGATAGAATTCTGAAAAAGGCTAGTCCTCTTATGAGATCTAAGATGAGAATAATAAAGCTAATGGCTGGTATGTATGAGGAGATTGGTGAAGAGACTGGTTGCAAGCCGACTGCATAAAGAATATTGAAGGGTATAAAGGAAAGATTTGTTTTGCATGTGAGTATGTAAGGAAGCGATATATGATATGGGTGGTGTATGATGTGCAAGCTTTGATGCTGGATCAGATCATATGCGAGCTTCATTGTAGACTAATCAGACATTGCAATGTCATGCATAGTTCTGTATTTTTGTAATACACCCATTGTAATTGGACAGTGAGTACAAAATGTGGATTAACCTTCATTCTCAAGCAAGTATGCTACTTTTGTTCTTAACTATTAACCGGGTCAAAGGCCTCTAACAAGGTCTAGCCCTTTAACAGGGATATGTGTAGTAAATGTTATGTAACGACTCCTAACAGGGTCAGACCTCTTAACAGAGAACTTTCAGATTAGTGCATTATCTTGTGGGTAACATCCTCACCAAGGTTTTCCCTTGGCTAGGGTTTCCTCAAAAAAAACATGGTGTTATGAGTTCTTTATTGTTCTATGCTTTACTTTCTTGTATCTTTACTTTCTTGTATTGCTATATGTTGATGCTTATGGTTAAGTTGCAAAGTAATCAATTGGTTTGAAAGTACCGCAATATTGATTTACACCCCCCCCCCCCCCCCCCCCCCCCTCTTTCAGTGTTGCTTGATCCTAACATATCTATGACCACACAGGTTTATCTTATGTAGGTTGTGACTTATGATTGATTTAAGGTTGACAAGTCAACAGGAAGAACATGATGAACCCAAGGAGTGATGATTTGATGATTTTGTCAAATAGGTTTGGATTCGAGTGTTGTGATTCAGGATATATTATCTTGACTATGTTATGGAGTTTTTTGCGCGACCACATCATGATTGGTGACCGAAAGACAAAGTTACAATGGATAGTTCAAGATCACTCGGTGAAATGTAAAAGAAGTTCTTAGTACAATCGGTCAGATCCTTAACTGGTGATGTTGCAACAAATGATTATGTAGTGTTGTGATTCAGGATATATTATCTTGACTATGTTATGGAGTTGTGGCCGCAACCACATCATGATTGGTGACCGGAAGACAAAGTTATAATGGATAGAAGATCATTCAATGAAATGTAAATGAAGTTCTTAGTACAATTGGTCAGATCCTTAATCGCTAATGTTGCACTGTGTTGCAATAAATGATTGTGTTTGAAGGATCATAGTGACGTGGTAGATTGATGTGGAATCCCTTAACCAGGTAGATCCTAACAGGTCTGATTTGTAAATCCTTTAACAAGGTGACACATTAACTTGTGTTTGAAGTCCTTTAACCAGGCCACTCCTAACAAGGTGAAGCTCCAAACAGGGCTAAAGGTAAATCCCTTGATTGGGTCACTTATAACAAGGTCTTGCTCTTAACCGGGCTTATTGTAAGTTTTTAACAGGGCTAAGCTCTTAATTGGGGATGTTCCAGAAGAGTGCATTTTTCTTAGTAGGTGTCATCCCCATCGTGGTTTTTCCCAAGTTGGGTTTCCACGATAAAAAAAATACTAGTGTTATGTGTTGATTTGTGTGGATGATTATCTTTGATGTGAAGTTTATTTCATGTTAAGGTTAAAATGTTGAATGTATGTTGATAAGAGAATATGGAAATGAATTAAAAGGTTTAGTTTTTTGTGATTGGATAGATTACTGATTCACACCCCCCCCCCCCCCCCCCCCCCTCTCAATAATCTTGGACCTGATTATACTAATAGAAATCCTATAGGCTTCTCTTAACATGTGAGATTCTTTATCTCTCAACAAGTATCTTAGGGTTTAGCAACAATTGGATAGACCATAAAATACAATAATTAGCTCCATGCATTCGTCAACTAGATGATTTTGGTGACAATCACCTAAACTGCTCATTTATCATAGCATGGATCTCTTGACATTTTCACTTCATAATGCTAGTTGACCATATATATTTATATTAGATCCAATTTCAGCCTACAGGGTCATCTTGTGGCCAAGAACACATGATCCACACATTACACGAGTTTACATGTATTGGTCAAGTGACTCTATATATGTCATATAAAGTAATCCATGAAACTGTATATCAGATCTTATAAGTCTTAAGGTTAAATTGTTGACACATTAACACATCAAACCCACATGAGTTGATCTTTGCACAACACATCTACATGAAAAATACCAACTTATAATAATCAAGCTTGTTCACTTCATTCAAGTTACTATTTAGAAATATATTAAATTTATTAGACAATAACTAAGTTGCAATAGCAATATTAAACAATGTCTTACTTTAGAGCATATAACATTTTGTATATACCAATCATAAGGTGTATCATACATTTATTCACTAAACAAATATAAAGGAAAAATATCCAACCATGATTACTAATACATGTTATTAATTACCCACGTGTGGCAAAGGTGGTCATAAGGAATGTTGTTCCAACATTAATACAAAATTGGGCATATAACTAGAGTATCCATAATAGGAGACATTTTTCACACCATTAAATCATATTAGCCTAATTTTGCATCATTGTTAGATATAAAAGTTCTCAAGTTTCCTTAACTTATTTACAGCTATATCATGGCCAAGTTTCTCATACCCTTATTCTGGAAAGAGTGGATTTCATTATGTCTTGAGGATAACCTATATCCCCTTATATTTGTTAATGATTCAAGATGCAAAGCCATAGTGTTCTATGCTTAAACGCAAATTATGTTAGTTTGAATAAGTGTAGTAAAAAATTGCATACCGATTGCAATTTCACTTATAATTTTGCATCCACTTTAGTATTAATTCCCTTAACATTTGTGTAGGCTAATTTCAACCCTAGTATTAACATTTTCCCATCTTAGCATACTTGGGGTCACTTTCCATTAGCTACCTTCTTACATCAATATTTCATTAAACGTGTTTTTCTCCTCTCATGTCATTTTTAAGCATAATTTATCTGGACACTAGCATGTAGTGTAGACATTTGTGCATTGTGCTAATGTCAGGTGTGACATTTTATTGTTTAAAGATTATTTCTGAGAATTCTTTTCACTTGTCACCTATCTAGGACAATGGAAATGGCTTATAATATTATGTAATGGTTCAATTACCCTTTATTTCCCTCCTCTTCTCATTTTAAGTCCATCTTTTCTCTCCACACAAATTATCTTGGTTATCTCATGCAATTTATCTCATAATCTCTTTGAAAATCTCTTGATTTCTCTTAGCTCTTGCAACCCTTTCTTTTGCTCTTGCTCATAGACAACTCCCTACAACTTGCTACAATAATATCTCACAACAATATTTGTAACTCTTGACTTCCTCAAGCCTTTTTGGTAATAACTTTTTATTTGTCTTCGTAAGGTTTGGCTACGAAAATAGCCACCCAAGATCTAGAAGCCAAAAAGAAAGCACAACAACAAGAGAGAATTAATATGACAAGAATAAACTATATTCCTCTCAAAAATGAAATATAGTCAATTGGATTGAATATTACAAAGGAGACCCCTTGGTTAAATAGACCAAGGTGATAACATAGGAGTGCATAAGATTATGACATGATAATCAAAGAGACAACTTATTACCCGCCTAAGGTGGATCACCTTCCAAAGATGGATCACCTTCCAAAGTGGAATAGAGTATGTGCAACACATCCACTAAAGGTGGAAGGTGATAAAGTGATAAGTGCACTAAAGGCGAAGTTACCACATAAAGTGGAATGTGATAACATGACAACACCACATAATGTGAAAATGCTCCTACAAGCTCTTGTGTGGATCCTAAGTAAACTTAAGTAATATGTGTGTCTATGTCCTAGGAGAATAATTTACTAGGTGCAACAATTAAACACACCAACATATGTCTTCAAGCATTCTAAGATTTATCATAGGAACTTGACCGAGGCATGCCCCCAAATAGCCCCAAACATTTTTCTTATTTTGTGTTTGTGGAGGTTTATTCGAAATATTCAATTGCACAACGGTTCACTTATGGTTATCTATTTTTTCTTTCTCATTTAAATATTTGTATTTGTTTCATTCTTTTTACCTTTGTTATCATGTTTCTCACTTATGGGTTTTGTAGGTTAGTCAAAGTGCATAGTTGTATTTTTATTTCTCTGTGTACCTCATTGTTCATGGTTTGTACGAGACTATAGCACGTCATGTAGACGTTTGTGCATCATGTTGTCATCCTTGGCCACATTGTTGTCCTTGGTCAAGACACTCAAATTTGGACCAACAACTCTATCATTTGCACTTTTTATTTCTATAATCATAAACTTCATTTTACTTATCTATAGTTAGATATTTCCACTAGTTTAACTAGTTGGACATATATGAATGTATGTTTTGAAATTGGATCTCAAAGGAAAATAGTTTTCCTTCTATAGATTTACATTTTCTCCATTACATTTTGGTGAGCCCAACATGAACACTACTACAAGACATTGTTGTGGTCCACACTTTGTGTTGAGTCCAACATTGAGACTCTTTTTGTCTATTAACTTGAAAGCATTCTTTATTATTTCTACAAGAAATCTTAGTAGTAAAAAAACACAAATCAAATATTTTCCTTTCTTAAGAAAAAATTTGGGTCATTGCCTCAAACAATATTTCATGTTGTCGAAGTAGAAATAATATGGCAGCCTTCAACTGACTTGTTTATACATTATTTCTTATATTTAGCTTATTATTTTCAAAATCCATTTACTATCTTCTTTTATTAATTTAGTTTCTAGTTTTATTCAAACTACAAATAATGCACTTTTCTATGCATGAAATCGTGACTTGGTTGTTCCTATGTCACTTTATGCCTTTTATCCCTCTTTAAAATTTCTTATATTTCAGAAGATATTATGTTGCAAGAGGATGAGACCATTGATACTTTCTTAATGTTACTCTATTGTATCTTCATTCCAATGCACATTCTTCTAGAGATGATGTATTAGTGAATGATGAATCTCATCTCACATTTGATCTCTTTCAAGTTAATGTTGAGTATGTTCCTTCAACTAACTCATCAACAAGTTTCAATGAATCCGTTAATGTAATTGTTGTCTATGTCGGCCCTGAAAGGCATAGGAGACTAGTTATTCATGTTACCCCAACTAGTCCATCACAAAAGAAAGTAAAATATATTCGGTGTATCACATTTACAAGTCACCCATAGGATTCCTTCTTGAAGTTTTCTCACTCCATCTCTTCCAAGGTGCACGAGGCTCCTCAATATAAAGTAGTAGCCCACACCTACAACATTCGCAAAAAATAAACAAAACATCAATTATCTGAAATCTCTTCCACCTAATTAACCTATTCTTCCATCTAGTTTTGATCTCCTTTCCCAATCTTGAGCAAAGTATGATCTTATTCAACAACTTCATGTTACTCCAACTAAGATCTCTCTCTGGGATTTTCAAACTTTTTCCCTTTACCATAATATGCTTTAGGAGGCTCTACAGGAGATCCTTGTGTCATCTTTTGCTAGACTAAGTAATGTGAATGTATTGATAGCTTGTATATGCTCTAATACTAAAGACACTGCATTTAATTAGCATGAACTTCCTCCTTGTGAAGTGCAAAATAAAGTTGATTCGCTCATGCTTATAGTTTATATCTATAGCATTGGTATTAGATATAGTCTCATTGATTCTTGTTTGACACTCAATGTTTGTAGTATTGATCTAATACATAAAATTAAAAATTATATTGGTTCACTTACAGCTTCATCTCTATTCATTTGTCGGTTTAATAATGTTGGTGGTCAAACTCTAGGTACAATAATATATCTTTGAGGCTTGGACTTCTTACCATTTCCACCTTGGCATATATAATGCTAGGACCTTTACCATATAATCTTCTTCTTGGTAGACCATAGATGCATGCTATGGGTGCAATCTCACCTACCCTACACCAATCTTTTAATTATTTCTTAATAAGCGAATAGTTACAATCAAGGCTAACCATAATGTTAAGCATTTGTGTCATGTGATTGCTAATAGTTAGCCCTCGGTTCCGCATGCTCTTAAAAATTTATTCCTTCTAGATCTCCCAATAATGTAACATCATCCTTTGATACTTCTTTCAAGGATGATCTTACCGACCTTATTCCTCCTAAGATTAATGCTTCTTCAAATCCTTCTTCTCAGAATTTACAGAATTCTTCATCGGAGAATATAAAGTCAGCCCCATCCAACTTAACATTCAAAAAAAATCATTTACACCTGCTATTGAAGATGATTATTCTTCTTCTATATTGTGACATAATATGAACACTATTGACTATGTCATTAATGGTAATCCTCCCCCTTTTGAGGAGTTGCAATCATATTATGGTGTAGGATTTGATATTCTATCTAGGCATGAATAAAAAGGAAATGGTCTTGGGCATATGGATTAAGGAGTTAAGGTCTCTTTGGAATTAACATTGTACTCTTCTACAATGGGTATACATTACCAACCTTCCCTTTTGTCTTCATCCCCTCCTCCATTGTATTATACCTCTATGTCTATCTCTTGTGGAGCAATTGAAATTTTGTCCAAAAGAGAAAGGGTAGCTTCCTACTCTCATCATTTGTCTTAGCAAACACATTTTATTGAGGCTATTCAAAGCCCACTTGATTACTCTCCCTCCCCCTAAACATAAAAAGTTTCATAAAGTTGATAGAAAAAAACTTTGTTTTTGTGCATATCATCAAGTACATGGCCATTCCACTAGCGAATGTAAGGCATTGAAGGCTAAAATATAACTCTTTGATTCTTGTGTCATCACTCCTTCATGTGTTGATACACAGGTGTTTCTTCTCTTTGCATGACAACAAATATCGAGAATCGCCTCTTTCCTATTCATTCTACATGTTAAGCATTTACCATGAGGTCCTTACATCTTACTTATTCTATTATTTTGCTACTCACTATGTGGCATGTGTAGCTTTTCACTGATGGTGGTTCAATGTTGCATGCAACCATAATTCTCTATGATAGCAACACAATAGTCCCTAGCATAGTTGTCCTCACCTATATGCTAGGGGCAAGGACAACATGCTTTGGAGGTGTACATCCCTCTTGAAGATTCACTCTCTTCTTTCATATCCTCTTTTTTTCCTTAAAACATCAGCATAGTAAATATGCTCTTCTTTTCCTTAAAATATTAGCATAGTAAATATGCTAATATTTTAACGGGGTCATATATTTCAGTCGCTTGTGCATTCTTACATGCAACATATCTACTTTTTACCAACAATAGTGCATGTCTATTTTTCACCACTGTGGTGAATTCTATGTGTTACCTATCATGGTGAGTGTCTATTTTTTCCCTTTGAAACACTTATCAAAATCTATCATATCTATAATGGTTTTCCTTCGTAGTGGGGTTGGTCCTACCTCATGTCTGTAGAGGCTTTCCTTCATAGTGGGGTTGGTTTTATCTCGTGTCTTTAGAGGCTTTCCTCCATAGCAAGGTTGGTCCTACCTAGTGTTTATTTGCATGTGGGTATTTATCTTTGTCAATATTAACCCTCTTCCATAATGAGGTTAGTTCTACTAGTTTTTTATCACCTAACATAACACAACTTGCTAGATTGTGATTTGTCTTCTTAACCACTATCACTTGCAAGACCTGTAGTGATAGAATAAGCCAGTGCTAGAGTCACGTTGTCTCTTTGACATTGGTGCTTCCTTGTCTTTTGGGAGCATTCTTCCTTGAAGCAATCAATCATTAAATTCTTCTCTTCATTTTAGAATTCCTATGTGTGTCATTTCTATTATTTTGGGGATGGCACATAGTATTGAGACAACCTTCTGCATCAAAATCTCTTTCACTTTGTTGACTCAAAAATCATAGTTTGTTTATTGTGTCTTTTTTGTATTTGTATATATGCTTCCATATTCTTGTCTAAATATCTATGTGTTTATGATGTTCTAACCCCTATGGCTTTATGGCCTTCATATTATAACTTTATTGTCTTGTGCAAATTTTTCTATCCAATACATTTGTTTTGTAGGTCTTCACCCTAGAGGCGTGCTTCCTTGGTTCAAGGAGTTGTCGACTTCCTCTATAGTATCCTTTTGGCATCATAATCTTCTTTATTTTCCTTTAGCATGCATATTCATGTAAATTCATAAGTCCCCTAAAATAGGGGCAAAATATAGAGTCAAAAATTGCATACACATTGCGATATCACCTACACTTTTGCATCTACTTTAGTGTCTTTTCCCTTAGCATTTGTGTAGGCTACTTTCAGTTGTTGCATTAGCCTTTCCCCTCTCAAGATGCTTAGGGTCACTTTTCAACGGCTACCTTCTTACATCAATTTTGCGTTAACCGCATGATTTTCTTGTCTCTCGTCATTTTTAAGTTGGATTTATCTAGACACTAGAGCATAGCTTGAACAATCCACACACCATGCTAACATCCTATGAAATTTTGTCATTTAAAGGTCATTTCTGAGCATTTTGCCACTTGCACTTGCCTAGGTCAATGAAAAGAACTTGGAATATTCAGCAATAGCTTGACAACACTTTATTTCCCTCCTCTTCTCACTTTTAAATCCATATTCTCTCCACACAACTATCTTGGTTCTCTCTCATAATCCCTTATCTATTAAATCATTTATAATTATGTTCATTTGTCTTTTGATCTATCTTTCTAGCTAGCTATTGTGGAGGTGAAAACACTGAAACAGGGACTTGACTTAAGCAAGTCCCTCTTCTGCATGTGTGCGTGTTTATTGGAGATATTCGATTGCGTGAAGGTTTTCTTGTGGCTATCTATTTCAACTCTCCCATTTAATCATTTAAATCTTGTTATGTTTCATTCTTTGACCTATGTTATCACATTTCTCACTTTTAAGTTTTGCAGCTTAGTCAAAGTGTTGAGTTGTGATTTCAGTTCTCTCTATTCTCGCAAAAGTCTACACATTGTCGCTCTTGGCCAAGATGCTCAGTTTTGGACCAAAATCTCTCTATCATCTACACTTTCTATTTCTATAATCATAAACTTCATTTTACTTATCTATAGTTAGATATTTTTACTAGTTTAACTAGTTGGAGATATTTGAGCATATGTTGTGAAATTGGCTCTCAATGGAACATAGTTTTCCTTTCACATTTCCAAAGGTTCATCCAAGATTAGAGCAGATTTTAAATTGCCAAATACCACAAACCTCCAAGTAGATAAACTTGATGATGATGGGTTGCCTTTCATTGGCTCAAACCTATGTGCGAGGACATATTAATTGGAAAGTTGAATTCACCACTACTTTGTGTAGATTTCAACCTCGTGTGGAAGTACATTGAAGAGAGAGAATTACTAAGTTTAGATACAATCCTAAACCCTAGAAATATGCATTAAACTCTCCCCTACAAACTTGGGCCACAAAGGCACTCTTTTGCCAATTTTATTGCCTACATAACTATTTCTAACTAGGATGGAAGTCCCATGTAGTTCTACTTGCCAAACTCTCAAGTAACAAAAACATAGGTTCATATGCCAAGGTTTCATAACCACTCAACGACATTCCTCGTCAAAGTGAAATAGAAAGAACTATAGAAGGGTTTAGGACCAAATAGTATAACAAATTGCTATTTACCAATACTTGTATCAAAACAAAGCCACAAATGATAGATTTTATTGATTAGTAGCAAAACCCATATTTCTAGATTGCTATCTCATTCTCCAACAATATTCTCTTGAATGATTCTTAGAATCTAAAGGCTACTTTTGGATCCAATTGCGTCAATGGTTTGGCATAATGTTTTAGATCACACTCCATGATCCATCGTCATTTTCTCCCTATGCTCTCTATCAACTTGATAATAGATCGCGGAGTGTGATTTAAAACATTGATGCAAAAACACTCACGCAACTGAATCTAGATTATCTCATGGATTGTGGAAATCTACTCACTATTATTGATTCCTAGAAGTTAATAATACCTCAAAATATTCCCTTAAATGATTCCCAACAGTTAATAATGCTTGGCAGTATGTTGGGAAAACCAAATTAGTTTCTGATTCCTCAGAAATATCCCAAGGAGCTTCCATCGAAAGGCATTGAGATCTCAAATTAAACATCATCCCAATATTATTCATAATTCTACATAAACATCCATTAATCCAATCTAAGCTCATCTCATTAACCTAGTTTAAGAATTTAACTTTGTCTACACCGGCCTATTATGACCATTGTCACAAATTAACTCACAATTGTTTACAAAACTAATCACTAGTTCAAGCCTTCACATGACCCATTAGTATAAATAGAGAGTTAGATGAGATTGCTACCACCCCAAGTTCAGATTTTGCACAAGCTAGGAAAGAGATCACTACCACCCCTCAAGTTCAGATTTTGCACAAGCTACGAAATGTTGCTTTTAATAATGCCCACATATATGATAGTTAAAATCCCAGGTTGATGCTAATAAGATATACTGTTGAATATGTATAATCAAACTCTATTGACATTAATGCCCATTGTTGTGAGTAACGATACATCCATTCAAATATCATGCAAAATGATAAACTACACAATTTTAGTCCTCAAAATAATATTTCCAGTTATTCCATTCTACTTATCATTAATGCAAAGGATCGTGTCAAAAGCTATATACTAACTTCATTTTAGTTTATAGGGTAGCACATAAAAAAGGTGCTTTTAACTTCAATGTTATTAACAAAGCCTTGCCTTAATCTATTGGGTTTCAACTTTAATTCTTAAAAATCTACCTCCAATACCAAGTGGGAATTCAAAATTTAACCCAAGCATCACTATCTATATTTCCAGACTATTTTGTCACACGTGGATATATCATTACTAAGATATCTTAAAGAAAAGACAACAAATTTAACAGTAAAAGATGAGGTGTCTTAATAAGCTATGCCATATCCTCACTGTATCACAGTAATTGCGAGCGACAAATCAACTTGGTTGTTATAAGCATAGAACTATAAGGTTCAATACACTTTGAGAAACAGAACTTCCTATAGACTGATATGGCCCTGTGGCATAAAAAATCTAATCTATCCAAAGCATAAAATAAATTATTAATAGCAGGAGTACAAGAAAAATGCCAGCAACTAATATCAGAGGTGCAATATTGGGAAACCTCTGTCAAATTCTATGGTGCAACGGACCACAGTATGTTTAAACTCACCTCAAGAACAGTGTTAGAAATGGAAAATCCTCCTTTAGCATCAAACCCTTTACGTTCCAATTCATAAAGCTTTCTACAGCAGCAGGTAGCTTCCCTTTACGTTTAGGAACAGCTGCAACTATTACCTTTCACATTCTCATGAATACTTGTCTTGACTCTGCAACTTATGGCTGCAACTCTTCATCCCTCAACTTAGGTATTCTTGTCTGGACCATAGAGAATATGCCCCGTGAACACTTGTATTTACTCTGCAACTTATGGCTGCAACTCTTCATCCCTCAACTGATGTATGCTTGTGCAAATTATAGAGAATACATAGAGGGACATGTGACAAATTTCGACAAATACTTTGAGCAACTGACATGATATACTATCGTTCCTCTCCCTGTGTTCTTTGATGGACATCCATACTTGTTCAAAGGCTCTCACTTTGGCATAAGCAGGGATAACACTTGAAAAGAGTTGTAGAATTTCTATTTACACTACCAGTTAGATTTCCTTGAAAGTTTCCAAGGCCTTTTCCACAGAACCCATTTTGTAAGGTCTCTCGCAACCATTGTAGTCCACAAAACCATTGTTCTTTGAGGAATTTCTTTGAGAATCCTAATAGCTTCTCCAAAAAATCCATTTCGTTGAAATCCTACGATCACAACATTCCACGAAACCACATTTCTTTGCGAGCTTTCGTCAAAACAGCTTCTATGCTTCCATATTTTGCATATATAGCAGGGCAGTTGCAACCACCCAAACTCGCTTGATGCCATGAGAGGAGTTGGTCATAATGGTGGAAAATGTGACAGGCTTCACACGAGCTTGGCAAGCATCATCGCCCACATATTTAATCCTTGAAGAATCACAAAAGCGATTTTGGCATATTGTCAGTCTGTTGTATGTAATCTTCCCCTGCCATAGCTCCTCTTTGTCGTTTGAATAGTATGTTTGTCTTCCTCTTTGCTTCTAATTCTACTATGTGGTTTCTTTGGAGTTTACTTGACTTTGGTAATCTAAGACAAGGTAGAGGAGCGCAAAGATTACTGTTCACAGTAATCTTCATGTTTATGTAAGGGCCACGAACTGATTGTGAGTATTGCTCTTCAATACTGCAATGGAGAAGAAGCCAATGCTGGAAAATCTGATTTTTATCTTATCCTTTATGCGATGATGGATATCTATGCTGTCCTCCCAATGCCTATCTACCCAATGAATGTTGCGAATGCAGGCCATACCCATCTGCAGGAATGACTAATGGCAAGAGGGGTATGTCATTCCTCTGTCCACAATATTGCAAGTGATGCCTAGCCACCCATATACACAACATAAAACTGTCTCCATCCTCCTCTTTTGAAAACCCCTTTTCTTTATTTTCTTATTTAGGTTCCCCACACCAATGTCAAGAACCTGAAGTGGGCAATGTGACATCTAGCATAAATCTGAGCAAGGCCTCGATACATCCCTTTGTAGTGCTACGATTAGAAGGATAGTTTCTACTATTTACTAGGAAACAACGTTCCAAAGACTATGTGCTGCATTTAAATTGCAATACAAGTCCTAGGATTAAAAGGATAGTTTCTAGTTCTACTATATACTAGGAAACAACATCCGAAAGACTGTGCTGCATTTAAATTGCACTCTCAATGAGCTTCAATTAAAGTCATTAATTTGTTATTTCTGAACTGCTTGTTATGCTAATCTACTTATCATTTTTATGACCATATAGTTTCTCAAATGACTTTTTCACACATGATAATTATTCATAATTATTATTGTGGTATTGGTGGATATACGAGTCATCGCACATGGCTCCTTTGGAGTGATGATCAATTGTACTGTCTGTAAGTTTCAAAATATTAGTTGAGGGCATACTCGGAAGATGCTCGGGCCATAAGTTTTACTGATGATTGAAGAGTGATAAGCAGCAGTAGTATTTTCGTGAAGCACAATCCCAACATAGGAATACTGCAACCGTAGTAAACAACTTGTAAATTAAAGACGTTGCATAAAAGATGTTTCATACCGGAGACAAGGAGATTACACACTGAGCACTCAACAGAAATCAGGTCCTCCTGTGATAACTGAGGAGCAATAAGGAGATTGGACCAGCAGTATTATTATTAGAGGCCAAGCACTCTTGCCTAAGTAGAATATCCGAGAAAGGAGAATCTAGTTGTACCTATGTATAGCACTGTTATTTTTGTGAAGTTAAATTTGTTTCTTCTGTCATGAGGGTATCATAGGAAAAAGGCTACATCTAGGACCTAATTTCAGATGTTGGATCCTTCTGTTAAAATTGTGAGAGGGATACTGGGCAAGATTGTGATTTATATGTTGTTGGAAACTGTGGACAAAAAGAAGCTTCTTCAAGGAATAGCTCTGGCTTTCACACACTTAAGGTCAGATTTGCTCTGGTCACATAAAAGGAGATTATTGAACTTCTGGTCAACAAGGCTGCCCAAAAGCCACAAGGGGAAGAGATAACATCTAGGAATAGGCATGAAACAACATCTTATAAAAGGAGCACTGACACAAGATCCCAGTGGGCGCTGACAGATGCTTCATCATATTTGGGAGGTCTCTGATGAGAAGGAAGATTCCACCCACTTTTCACGCTATCTCCACTCACTGGATCGATTCAGGTGAGCAAGGCACATAAGTATCTTGAGGAAGCTGATCAGAACAGAAATGTAATTGGATAAACCGCCAAAAGCTGAGCATCAGATTTGGAAAAAGGTCAAGCCTCTGCACAATTGGCAGGACCATCCCATGGATGTGTCTTATCAAAGATAGGATGAGATTGTGTAAATTATTTACTATTTGCCCTCTGTGTTCAGAAATTCAGAGGTTCAGTTGATTTTCTTTTGGCTGACTGACAAGATAGCACAGCAAATCCCTGATGAGCTGCTTCCAAATAACTATTGAATGGGAGGGACTATCATATCTGTACGGGAGATTTATTGACAGCCAAATAACTCCTAGCTATGATAATAAGATATTCTACAATGCTCAAGTAGGAGGGCAATGCACACTAATTAGAGAAAAAGTTTTTTCGTCTTCAAATGTTAATGCACGTATGCATTGGTAGGGAGGAAAGAATTATGAATTTATACGTGGAAAGGTTTTAAACATTTTAAACATGGCTAAGAATGGACGTTTAGCAGACAAGAAAATATGGTCAACGAGATTGTGGTTCTCAGCATTTCGTGGAAACTTTTTCCACTAGGAACATACACAGTCATATACACCATGATTCTTTCTTAAATTTGTAGAACCTTACAGATCACAGTGAACATTTTCATCATTTATCAGTGACACTACATGTATTTGTCATAAAACTGCATAGGACAATAAACAAGAAGAAATAAAAAGATCTAATGTAAAAAAATTCTCACATGGGCTAATCCAGAAAGAACAGCATTAGCAATGAAACTATGGATTGTGGAAATATGATATCATTAATTAAGAAAATAAAAGGTTAGAATTATGCAGAAGGCCGCAGTTTAGAGCTAAAATTTATTGTATAATTTTAATCACTTACAAAATCACAGACATCATTTCTTAAATGAAAAAAGGGAAGTTTTTTAATTTCAGAATTTACAATGAAGTGAACGTTTCCTAAACATCATACATGCATCATATGTGTATGATGTCTACACTCAAAAATGATCATAAGAGGATGAAAACGGTAACTTATCAGATGCAACCATCTATCATAATGATATCATTAATTAAGAAAATGAAAAGGTTAGAATTATGCAGAAGGCCGCAGTTTAGAGCTAAAATTTATTGTATAATTTTATTCACTTACAAAATCACAGACATCATTTCTTAAATGAAAAAAGGGAAGTTTTTTAATTTCAGAATTTACAATGAAGTGAACGTTTCCTAAACGTCATACATGCATCGTATGTGTATGATGTCTACACTCAAAAATGATCATAAGAGGAATGAAAACGGTAACTTATCAGATGCAACCATCTATCATAATCATATCCATGCTTATTAGTATTTAGTAATTTATGCCAAACTCAGGGAAAACCCCTAGGATGCCAATTTAATCCAAAAGAAAAACAGAACCCTAAATCAATGGAGATGTAGACATCAGGATGTACCCAATATATAGGATGTGATCTGAAACGCGAGGTTGTAGATCTCTCTTCAAAACAATAATGTAATGCATCTTGCCCGTTAAATATGCAGGAAATCAATCTTCCTTGGGAGACTTTGTGATCTTTGAAAACTCTGGTTGATTGGTAACCGACCTCACCCATGCCCATTTGTGATCATTGATATTCACACAGTGTTGAGTAAAAGCCACCCGGGCCAAGGGAATGTAGGCATAATTCCCATTGATAGGTCCAACAACAAATCCTGTGCAGCCTGCCATGATACCATGTATGCAAGAATGAGCTAGGAGAGTGCAGTAGGTATTATCAGTAGCATTGGCCGGCACAGCTCGGATCATGTAGGTTGGATCAATATATTTCACTGTGAAGAGCTCATCGGGATGATGTTTCTTCCACCACTGCTTCAGCTCATTATTGAGCCATGGCCCAACATCCAAAAAGATGAGATTTCCTGATTCATCCCTCTTCTCCTTTTCCTCAGACGTCCTTGGAATCAAATCCTGTCCAGCCCCCTCTGCAACAACAAGCACAAAATGTCCATTCTCCGACAATCGCTGCTCCAAAAACTCAAACAATCCCCCCTCTCCTTCAAGATAAAATCGGTTTTCAGGTATAAGGCAGCAATCCACATCCCTGCTACCCAATGTGGAATGAAGTGCAATGTGCCCCGTATTACGTCCCATCAACTTGACTAGCCCCACCCCATTGGTTGCACTCTGTGCCTCAACATGTGCTGCATTAATAGCACTTTGCGCTGTCTCAACTGCTGTCTGAAAGCCAAAAGATCTGTCAATGACTCCCACATCATTATCCACAGTCTTAGGAATCCCTGCAACGCAAATCCTCAGGTTCCTCCTCCGAACCTCCTCAAAAATCTTGACGGCGCCCCTCATGGTCCCATCCCCACCAATAATATAAACCTGGTTAAACCCACGTTCTTCAATTCCATCCACTATCTTCTTCAGATCAAATCCTCCCCTTGAGGATTCCAGAAATGTCCCACCTCTCTTGTGCCAATCGTGCACTAACTTAGGACACAGACCCACAGGCTCTGATGAATAAAATCCTCTATAACCAGACTTAATCCCCTTGATATCCCTCACTCCATACTGAAACCACAGACCACAGACAAGCTCTCTTATAACTGTATTCAGCCCAGGGCAGAGCCCCCCACATGTGACAATGGCAGCTTTGACCTCATGGGGCCTGAAACAAACCTTAGACCTAGGCCCTGCCCTATGATACAGTATCTGGGTCTCTGTTGCTATTGTATTCAAGTCTACGGCTATGTTCTCCATGACCATATCAGTCTCCGTCACAAAAAACCCCTCAATGGGATTAAAGTACTGATTATGCATCAAAGGGTTTGTAAAACTAGGTAAACCCTCTACATACTCGCTCAAATGGGGTATGCTCTGGATTCTCTTTTGGCCAGGAGAATTGATGATTAGTTCATCAAAACTGAGATGATCTACTGCCAATGGCTTCCTCAATTCAACCGTATCCATTGCACAAGAGCTCTCAACAGCAAAATGTATACCACAGATTCGGCAACAACAACCCAAATAGAAAAAGAACTCAATTTCCTCTATACAGTTCAGACATTGATAAAACAGACGAATAGAACAGCTTCCCAGATAGGTATATATATTATAAATAGATGATAAACACTCCGATGGGGTTCCAGTCTAAAGTTTGAAATTCAAGTTCTAGAAGGAAGAATTCAGTAATTCTGTTGAATAAACCCATGAAATAAGGGGGAAGAAAATGTTAAGGCGGCTATCTCTATTCCATATACACAAAATCAGGTTAGATGTATATATACTCACTTCATATATCCAGAGTTGCAAGGCGGTTTGATCTGCTGCAATGGTTTTGGAGTTCTGTGGAAAAAGAGCGACTTTAAGCAAATGAATATTTGTCAAAGTGCTACGCGTCAGCGCCAATTTTTGGAGTCGAAGCTCTAGATCTTTTGAAAGCCACCTGTACAGAGAAATTAAAACTTTGTGGGCTCCAGTTTTATTCTTTCTAGGTATTTGTATCTACCAGCGCGACAAAAACTGTGGGAGATGTTCTTGATGTGTAAATTGGAAAGCCGGTGGTATTGCAGCTTGAAATTTAGACGGTCGTGTTAAAATCCTCAGAAAAGTCTATTGTTGGCAGTCGCGATTGTAACAAATGATGGAGAGACACATGCTTAGAAGTTTCGATTCTATTCAATAAGTTTGAACTATAGGAATCAATGAAAGAGTTTAATAATGTTTATGGGACCTCTTAAATAACGGATACTTTAGAATACTTTCGAATAGGTGTCAAAACCTTAATCAATTTGTAGCTTCTTTTTTAATTTGTTTTGTTTTTTATCATTAGGTTTGTTGTTTTGTCTAGCTGTGTTTCTTCAAATAAGGTACTTTAATTGTTTGCTTCTAAAATATCTACATAGCTAGAATGGATGTTATTGTATGTTCGGCACTCCATGATAAAATATTGTTTTGTCTCTACCACTCCCATGTTGCAAAATAGACATATTATCTCATCCCAATTTTCATTAGGTATCATCCATGTGCTTGTTTCATGCCTCAATTGTTGAGAACTAATCCTAAGTTGAGTTATAAGCATTTTTGCTCTCCATTTAATATTGTTGGCATTATGATGAAGATGATTGAGTCCTAAGTGCTTGCAGTGAGTTTTGGTGTTGTCATTGCTAGCAACAAAGTGTACAAAGCAAGTTAGATCAGATATACTGATGGTGATTGCACAAGAATTTTTCTAAGTATCCAGTGAATCGGTGATAACCGAGAGTCAGTGTTGATAAATTCAGTGTGCAATGATAATCTTGATGATTCAGATGGTGCCATCAATCAAGAAGTATCTACAAAGTCATGTTTACCTACATTTATGATTGCTTAAGCAAACTCAATGTATAGGCAGAGATTTGAGGTAAACACCAATAATATCGGCAAGAACAATGAACAATTTGAGTACAGTTGGATAAATCGATTCAGCAATAAAATCAAAGTGAAAGACCGATCAGTTTGAGTGTTGAAGTGTTTAGGGCCGACATTGAGGATTTCAAATTGGTACATTGGTGTGCTCGTTCCCACAATTTTAAGTGAATTTAAGGCTAACTCGAGTAATGTGTTTTACAGTTATTCCATGGACTTAAAGTTCTATATAAGGAGATGAAATCGGAAAGTAAGGATTTAGATTTTTATGGTGTGGTTGTTGCAATCGACAAAGGTGGTTGAGCAATTAGAGCAGAAGTGTTTGAGCAATTAGAGCAACACATTTGAGCATAACAATGGATATGTCAGGCAGAAAGTGCTACTTTCATATCATTTATTTGAGTTTATTACTCAATGCAAGTTCTAATAGGCTTGTGGTTAAAATCCTCTAACAAGGTTACTCCTAACAGGGTAAGCAAGATCCTAATAGGTTTGAAGATTAAATCCTTTAACATGGTGACTCTCAGAAGGAGTTTTAAATCCCTTAATTGGGTAGTTCCTAACAAGACTTTGTAATAGCTTTTACTAGGGCTATAAACACTCTTAACCGGGTGTACCCCTAATAGGGTGATATAATGCTCATAACATAGTAGATCTTATTATTGTAGTGGTGAGATTAGTGGGTGATAATTCTCACCATGGTTTTTCCCTCTAACAAGGGTTTCCTCGCAAAAATATTGGTGTCCTTGTGTTGATTATTTGTGGATGTTTTAATTGTTATGCTTCTATGTTACATTTACATTTGCATGTTGGTTTATTTGGAAGTGTATGAAATTATTTTGTAGATCTCTCATGAGAATGATGGAACACTTAGCACTCATTACATATGGGTAATGCTCACAGAGGTGAAGCACCAAGACTTCTCGGGAGGTCACCCATCCCAATACTACTCCAGCTCAAGCGCGCTTAACTATGGATTTTCCTCCATGGTTAAGCCCACTTTGCTTGCAACCTAATTTGTAAAACCTTCAACAAGTGTTGTGCCCTATAAATAAATACCCTTAAGCTCGTCAATTGATAAGTAGGAGATATTTTCCATGATAATTCAAATTGTGATATTGCTATCAGGATTCAATTATGTACTTTTTGAGTCAAACTCATTGACCCATATTTCATTCGTAGTGGTTCACAAGAATCCATCTCTCATGAGAATGAATGAAACACTTACCACTCATTTCATCTAGGTGATGCTCACATAGGTGAAGCATTGAGACTCCTGAGGAGGTCACCCATCTCAATGCTACTCCAACTCAAGCGCACTTAACTATGGAGTTTCCTCCATGGTTAAGCCTACTTTGCTTGCAAACCTATTTGCACACTTGCTGAAGGTTTTGCAAATGGGGTTGCAAGAAAAGTGGGCTTAACCATGGAGAAAACTTTGTAGTTAAGCGCACTTGAGTTGGAGTAGCACTGGGATGAGTGATCTCCTGAGAAGTCATGGTGCTTCACCTCTGTGAGAATCACCTAGATGAAATGAGTTCTAAGTGTTCCATTCATTCTCATGAGAGATGGTTCAATGAGTTTGACTCAAAAACCACATAATTGAATCCTGATAGAAATATCACAATTTAACTTGCTATGAAAAATATCTCCTACTTATTAATTAATGAGCCTAAGGGGCTTTCTATTGAATGGTTCATATGGCACAACACTTGTTGAAGGTTTTACAAATGGGTTTGCAAGCAAAGTGGGCTTAACCATGGAGGAAACTTCAAAGTTAAGCACACTTGAGCTGGAGTAGTACTAGGATGGGTGACCTCTCGAGAATTACTGGTGCTTCACCCAGATGCAATGAGTGCTAAGTGTTTCATTCATTCTCATGAGAGATGTGTTCTTCTGAACCACTACTCATGAAACATGGGTCAATGACCTTGACTAAAAAACCACACAATTGAATCATGATAGCAATATCATAATTTGACTCTCTATGGAAAATATCTCCTACTTATCAATTGAACCATTGTCGAAGTCTCTAAAGGGAAGATGTTTATTTCTTCCAATAAGATCTAATAAGGGACAACAGTTTTAATTTTGAGATTGTTGATATACATCATTCAAGAGATTAAAAGGGGGCACTCCTTTAAGGGAGAAGTTTAAGTTCTTGATTCTTTTCTATAAAATTAAAAAGAAAATCAATTGAATTAGGGAAAGTGTACTAGCAGTGTAATAGTTAATATTGTGTATCTATTAGATTTCAACTTTTTTCTATTGTCTTTGAATGTGACTTAATTGCTTATAGCTATTATTCTAACTTTTACATAGTAAAGAAACACTCTAGAATTCATTATGTGTGAGGGGTCAAAAAGTGGTAATTTCAAAGTGTCATTCCAAACATATTCCCTATTGCCCCATTACCCATTTGCTTTGACAACAAAAAAAATTACACAATTGATCCCATACTTTTTTTATAATTGACCCAATAATTGGGTACTATCGGTTCCAATAAACTTACATAATTGATCTACTTACTAACCTTTTTTTTTTTTAAATGGACGACTATTAGCTCATAGATGATTTTCTAGTGGCCTTTTAATTTATAAAATTTAATGTGTGGTAATTGGAACATGGGTGGTATTGTTACCCTAATTTTCCCATGTGCATGCAAATTTGGCTTATTTCCATCCTCGGGTCTCTGTTTTTCCCCTGCCAAGCATCCCTAAAATTTTCACGAATTTATCTCTTGTTTCCTTGTCTCTACAATTTGTTTCATTCCCTGGTCTGTAGGTCAAATATTTGAAAAAGTAGTTGTTGTAGGCTTAAAACCCTGAAAACCCTAGGCCTTCTTTCTATTTTGATGTTACTTTATCAGCAACTTAAAAGTCCCAATTTCGCATGTGCGTTTTAAAATCCTTCAGTTGCCAAATCTCTGATTCTCAGCGGTTAACCCCCTAACCCTTTGCGATTTGGCGAGCGGTTACCTTTTTGGTTGGCGGTCTCTACTTAGCGACTAAGACCAAGATTCTACATCTGACGGTTGTTGCAAGATCGCATAGCCTCAGAAGATTCCTTGCGATCTCACGATAGCTGTCGATCTTCCCCTTTCTCAATGCTTCAAGCTTTTGTGGGTCCATTGCCACATTGTCCTACTTGGAGGCTTTTTATTGGTCGAGGGATGATGACTTGTATTTTTGTCAACGGGCCGAGGGATGTCAGAAGCTTGGAAATCTATGGCCGGCGTGTGCTCTCATGAAATGTGTCAGAGGTATGTGATTATAAGACAACCGTTGATTCTCCTTGGTGACGTAACTCTTCATGCCTAGCGGATCCACTACTATGTGTACACAAGCGGCGGCTTCTCATTGGTCCACATGGTGGCGATTCGGCAATGTGTCAGTGGGACCAGGTTTCCAACATTTTAAAAGGCTCTGACATCTGCAGAGAATCAACAGTAGGCGCATGTCCACAAGGAATCTTTCTGACACATGCGATCATGCGCCCGCCGTTGATCTTACTTTATCTCCGAGCTCTATCAGGTGGGTCCTCTCTTCTGATGTGCTCAAATTTGGTTGGTCCACGTGGTGATGACTGGATTTTGCGATGGGTCTGTTTGTCAAAGGGTCCTAGTCTAATGGAAATCTGCAGTTAGCGCATGATTTGAAAGAATATTCAGGGGCCATGAGATCATGTGCCCGCCGTTAGATGGAAATCTAAAAATTATAGTGGGTCCAATGTCAGAGCTTGCTGAGGTGTTGCTGAATGAGCAGCTGGAACGAATAGAAGAATGACATGTGGTAGGTCTGGGCCCAGAATTTGAAGGTATTCAGCGATTTGGCAAATAAGGTTTTTCTTGTGTTCTCTTAATATAACCCAGGGTTAGTTAAAAGTTTGGCAATTCAGCAAAATGCCTAGTTCGCTGAATCGCCTAACTGAACCAAGGTAAAGCTAAGGATTCCGTGACTTAGAAATGAGTCTTCAGTCACATAGTCGCTGAATGACTTAAAGGGAGAAAACTCAAGGTGGGTCCAAACATGCTGACGTGCTAAAATCTCATTGGTCGTAACTTGCTGATATGGATTTGACTTTTCAAGAAGGTTTGCGACTGTTGTCAGGATAATCACGGCCGTTCATCTGCTGGGAAAAGTTTTGCATCGATGGCTACATTTTAAAAATATATCTGTTAGCCGTTAATTTTTGAATTTGAATATCTCTACAAAGGTTTTGCTAGGGTTTTGTTCTTGCGGCCATGCGCAACAAAGTGGGTAGCTGGAATTTAATTCTTCAGGATAGTGGAGGTTGGAAGGATGATGATGGATGATTTGATAGTTGGCGTCGAGGACTTTACAGAGTACCATGTCATGTTGAAGCTTTAATGAGCTTGGCACCACCTTTTGCAGGGTTAATCATTTTAAACCCAAATATCTTCAGGATCATATTCGAGAGCCTTCATGGGTTAGTGGAGTTGCAGGTGGGTAGATGGATCGAGGTTGCTGTGTCTGCAGGAGGGGCTCAGTACAGGATCAGCATGCAAAGAAAAGATCTGATCTGATTGTTAGTGTTCTCAGAGTTTTTATGATGGGTCATCAGTGTACCTTTAGGGTTTGATTATTGTATTGTAAATCTTGTAACCCTAGTTAGGTTAGTTTTGATTCATGCCTGCGTGCAGTTGAGTATGTATATATTGTTTTGGAGCTTTTAGAAGCTCAGAGAGTTCACATTTTGTAAAGGAGAAAGTCTCTTTCTTGGAAAGCTATCTGTGGCATTTCTTCCTGCCCTTTGGTTTTCCACATTATGTAACCTTTCATTGATAATAAAAGCATTGTAGAGGTATTTTGTGACAATCCTTCATGTCCCTATGCTTCCTTGTTTGGATTATCTCTTATTGGATTGAAATATATGATGTTTTCAATGATATCTTAGGGCTCATGATCCCTCTTACTTTCTCTAATTGTGTGTGTTATTGTGTTTGATCTGATTTAGATGTTTTTGGGGGTATACTTCAACCCCCTAACAGTCTTGTCTCAATCCTACACCGAGTTGCAGAAGTGAAAGTCTACTTGCAGGTCATAAGTTGTGTCTTATGTTCAGGCCCTCCTATGAAACACTTATGCAAGCCTATTCAGTAAGTTGTGACCTACTAGACCTAAGCCTTTCATTGATTCCATCCCTTTATACTAAGATCCAAACCTTAATTTTGGTGCATCACCTAGTAGGTAGTTTGCTTTCAGTCATTTCCCTTTCCAGGCATTCCTTCTATCCCTTTCCCTCAAAAGTTTACTTTTTATGTCAAGAAGCAAATTAAGGTGATTATCCAAGAGGAACCAGCCTAGAACCTGAAGGTCTCATCTCAGTTAGCATAGGTCCCACAACCTGGAGATGATTCCCATGTTATACTAGGTTATCAAGACTACGAGAGCTTGAAACAAGGGTGCAAACTTAGTGTATAACAATTATGGCACGCCTGGTGGGACTACAAAAGAAGTTCATTGTTTGAAGATTATGTTGTCTCTGATATATAGGCTGCATGATACAGGCTTTTATAAGTTGTTCTGTCAAGTATATCTGGTGACTCCACTGGTTTCAAAGATTTAGGCCAACCTTGTTTAAGGTTTATGAGAAAGATTGAGACTAGAAGCTCAAAGCCCACCAAATTTTCAGAGTTGCCCTCCAAAGGAAGTCATAAAGGCAGGTCAACTCAAAGAGTAACCCCTACAAGGAGAGCTCAGTCTACACCTCCTGATACCTTAGAATGGAGACCTTTTCCCTTTCATTCCAGAAGAAGAGGCAGGTCTCTAACCAAAGATCTAGAAGAGAATTCAAATCCAGCATCAAATACAACTCATATAGTTGTTAATCTTCAAATTCCAACTCCTACAATGGCTAGGTAGTTTTCCTTTGCACCATTCAACCAAGGCAATCCATTGGCCTTTGCTCAACATCATGATGTACCCTTGGTGGCACTCAAGAGTATACCTAATTTCACTGGTGAGGGGCAGACAACTACTTTTGAACACATAAGAGATGTGACCACCATCTGCAGCATACACAATATTACTCAAGAGGATGTGGCCACAAAATTACTAGCAGCCTCTCTAAAAGGTAAGGCTCTTGAATGGTTTAGAACTCTAACTGTTGGTTCTATTACTTCATGGGATGAGTTAGGGGATGCATTGAGTAAACATTTTGAGGATAAATCAGATAACTTGTCTCTAGTTGAACAATTAACAACTATTAAGAGAGACCCTCAAGAGCAAATGACAAATTACAATAGTAGATTCCTCAAAACATGGAATAGAATTCCAGTATTAGTAAGACCATCAACTGACCATGCTTTCCTATATTAATTACAAAGTCTAAATGGTTAAATTTCTGTCATGATCTTGTCTATGGGTGGTACTTCTTTACCCCAAGCTTTTGACATAGCTGTCAAGGCTGAAAATTGTTTGATTCAAGCAGACATAATTGCTAGAAGGCCTCCAATGCCCATTTTCCCTAACCTTTAGCTCATTGCACCTACACAAGTAACCCCATTTACCCCTATTCCCACCATATTGGCACCCCAGGCCAATACTAGTGGTCAAGAGCTAACAACAAGTTTTTCTCAAGAGCTGGAAGAGATAAAGAACAGTCAAGAAAGTAGTAAGCAAGAAATGACCAATTTATTGCAGACCTTGACTAAAGAGGTCACAAGTTTGAAGAAACAAGGTCAAGGAATCAGACCACCATTTCAGTCACAAGGCCAAGGTCCTAATCAATCATATCAGAATCAAGGACAACCTTATCAGTAGAATAGGCCACCATACCAAGGAGGCTATCAAGGACAAAGATAAAGTTTTAATCAAAGACCATTCCAACCATATAACCCTGCACCTCTAAATTCTGCAAATCCAGTGAGGGATATGGTTCCTAGTCAAAATAATATGGCTATGGATAATGAATGGTGTTTTCCTTGTAATTAGCCTCATAATCAGGCTACATGTTCAAATGGATGGATGAACCAAGCTCTAATGGTTCAAAATGCCTCACAAGCTCAATCAAAGGTTTCATCCAGTGGGTCAGCTCCTCAACAAGAATCACAAGAAAAGGAGATTGCTCTCTTTAATTGGGAGCAACCAAACTTCAATGGAGTCAATGCTGAGGTTGCTTTTGTAGCCTTTACAAGAGAAAAAAGAAGAGCTCATGACATGGAGAGGGTAGATTCTAATGCCAAAGCCACCACATCTGTAGAGCCACTATAGCAAGCTAATCCCATCACACCTAAGGAGGTTCCTGTCATCACAAGCAAAGAAGGCCAACATTCCAAAGAAGTGGAGCCCATCATAGTGAAAGCACAATAGAGAGTACACACTGTGACACCTTATAATATTGTAGACAACATGAAGAAGGTGAATGTCACCATGTCTATGTGGGACTCTTTGGCTCTTCCAGGACAATCCTAAAATTTTGAAGAAGGCCATGACTGAGGTGACAACTCCTCAACCTGCAAAAGAAGCTGCAAAGCCAATGTTGGTTAACATTGATCAAGAAAGGGAGGCTCCAAGTAGAAACTCCAAAGGCAATACCATGCAAGGTAGGAACTCAAAGCCACCTCCCTTTTATGTATCTCTAATTATTGGAAAATCTTTAGTGCATAATTGTATGGTAGATAGTGGAGCTACTAGCAATGTAATGCCCAAGAAAGTAGCTAACCAATTAGGACTGAAATATGAACCCTTCCAAAAGAAGGTTACACAACTTGATGGATCCTCAATCAATACTATAGGTGTGGCTAAGGATACCAGTCTAATCCTACATGCTTTTCCCAATTTTTCCATCCTCCTTGATATATACATCATAGATCTCCCTGCATTATTTTCTATATGTCTTTCAAGGGAGTTTACAGCCAAGATAGGAGGCTACCTATCTTCTGACTGGTCTCACATGCTATTTCATACAAGGTATGGGACCAAGGTTACCATCAAGTTAGAACCATTAGCAGCACACCATATAGAACCATATGTGTCCAATACCATCAATGTAAACTACCCCATATTTGATGATAGTGACTTCCAAACCATTAGTGAAGCAAGCACAAAGATAGGAAGTATCCCTGATATTTTACTAGATGAAAGGACTTCAGAGGCCCAAGAAAGCCTTGTTTGGGATTTTGGTTTGGGAAGTTATTTGATACAAGAAAGTGGAGTTATAGAGCCAAGCCTTCTCAAAGAGGATACTGATTTAGAGGATCGAAATAATTAGGTTTGGGAACTATTTTTTGATGGAGCTAGAAGTAGACATGGTTCTGCTAGTGTTGCTATGATAGTGTCCCCAAAAGGAGAAAGGTATTATACTGCCTTTAGATTCAGTTTCTCCTGCACTAGCAACACTGCAGAGTATGAAAGTCTAGTCAATGGACTAAAGTGGGCTAGAAAAGGAGGGCTTAAAGCCTTAAAATTTTATGGTGACAGTGAGTTGGTTCTTAGCCAAGTAAGAGAGATAAGTGCAACAAAAAATGATGTCATGAAAGCATACAAACATAGAGTTTGGGATGCAATTAAAGATTTTTGTGCTTTCAATATTGTTGTTATCCCTAGGAAGCTAAATCAGAATGCATATAGGTTAGTTGTTGTTGGATCTCAATATGATATTCCAAATAACATTTCAAAAGAAACAGATCAACAACATATCAAAGTGATTGTCAGACCTTCTATTCCTGATAATGATGTTAATTGGCAAGTGTTTGACAATGATGAACAAATTCTGCAATTCTTGTTTGAAGAAGATGCTTTTTCAGAGTACAATTAAGATAGGCTATCACAAAGTTATGGTGATCAAGTGATACAACTTAAGTCTAATAAGATGCCTAGAGGTTTTGTCACCTTAGAGACTATCTTCAACAAGGATGTTGAAGTTAAGAGAAGCAAAGCTGGCCTAGTAGTTCAACAAGAACATTGTGTTGAACTAGAGTTGGAACCAGGTAAGAGCTTACAATTTGGAAAAGTGAACATTGAATTGGAAAAGCAAGCTTATACCCAATTATTCAAAGAATTTAGTGATGTTTTTACATGGAAATATGAAGACCTCAAAGGTTTTGATCCTACCCTTGCTCAGCACACTATTGAGTTAGAACCTAATGCCAAACCAGTGAGGCAAAAGCAAAGGCCTATTAATCCCAATCTCAAGCCACTTATGCATAAAGAAGTACTCAAACTAATAGAAAGTGGTATCATCTACCCCATCAAGCATACTAGTTGGGTTTCCAACCTTGTTCCTGTCAGGAAGAAGAATGGGGAATTGAGGTTATGTGTTGACTTTAGGGATCTTAACAGGGCCTCTCTAAAGGACTGCCATCCATTACCCTCTATGGAACAAATTTTGCAATGTGTCTCTGGATCCGAGAGATTTTCATTGTTGGATGGATATTCAAGATACAATCAGATCTTAGTAAATGAAGAGGATCAATACAAGACTGCATTTACAACCAAGTGGGGAACCATGGCTTATCAAAAGATGCCCTTTGGTTTGTCAAATGCAGGTGCTACATTTCAAAAGGCAATGGATATGGCCTTTAAAAGCCTCATGTACAAGTTTATACTAGTCTACTTAGATGACATAACTATCTATTCAAAGCATGCAGTAGATCACATCAAACATTTGAGGAAGGTTTTTGAAAGGTGTAGAGAATTTGGGATATCTCTTAATCCCAAGAAGTGTGTGTTTGCAGTCCATGAAGGAAAATTGTTGGGATATGTAGTATCCAAAGAAGGGATCACAGTGGATCCTGAGAGAATTGCAACTATCCTAGAGCTACCCTTACCACACCATAAGAAATGTCTCCAATCTTTCATAGGAAAGATTAATTTTGTTAGGAGGTTCTTGCCTAACATTGCAGATTTACTAAAGCCTTTGATAGCCATGTTAAAGAAGAGTTCAACTTTTAGTTGGACCAAAGAAGGGAGAGTCAATTTCCAAGCTATCAAAGAGGCCTTAACAGAAGCCCCTGCTCTCCTAAATCCAAATTTCAGTAAGGATTTTATTCTTTATGCTTATGGAGGACATGATGCTATATCTGCAATGTTGACTCAACAAAATTCAGAAGGATTGGAGGAGCCTATCACTTTCTTTAGCAAAGGTTTAGAGGAGTATGAACAGAGATACTCTTTTTTAGAGAAACATGTACTTGTTTTGGTGAAGAGCCTTAAAATTTTTAGATATCTATTGACCCATAGCAAGGTACACTTGAAGGTTACTCATCCAAGTGTCAAAGAGTTTTTTCTTTCCAAGGACCTAAATGAGAAAAGAGCTGGTTGGATCACCAAGGTGATGGAATATGACATAGATATTCAAACTACCAAGCTGGTTAGAGGAAGAGGTCTTTGTGAGCATTTGGCAGGGGATGAAAGTTCAAAGAAACCAGAGCAAATGGATGCATCTTTGGTTGTGCATTCTACAGAAGAACAAGCCAAGGCAACAATCTGGTTGCCTAATATGATCAATTACTTGAAGACAGGACAATGTCCTGCAGGTTTGGATTCAGCAAAAAGAAGGTATTATAGGTTACAATCTGTTCCTTTTGTGCTGATAGATGAAGTTCTTTTTAGAAAGGATCACAATGGTGTCCTTTTAAGATGCATAGATTCAGAAAAGATAGCTGATGTCCTATTTGAGTTTCATGATGGACCTTCTGGAGGTCACTTTTCTCCTAGGACTACTGCTTTTAAAATTATGAGGGCTGGGTACTATTGGCCATCTATCTTTAAGGATAGTCATGAGTATGTGAGGAAATGCATCAAGTGGGCCATGTTTACAGGAAAAAGAAAGGCTTGCAGCCTTGCCCTTACAGCCAGTCAAAACATAGCAACCCTTCATGAAATGGGGTATAGACTTCATTGGCATGATCAATCCTTCATCTAGTGTAGGACATAAATGGATAATTACTACAACAGATTACTTCACTAGATGGATAGAAGCAATTGTGTTAAAAGAGGCCAATGAGAATGTTGTATTGAGTTTTTATGATGATATAGTTCACAGATTTGGCATTCCAGATTCCATAATTTTAGATAATGCATTGGCATTCATAGGCCTCAAAGTCTCAGAGTGGGCAGTCAAGAATGGCATCTATCTGAATACCAGTTCAAATTATTACCCTCGGGGCAATGGCTTGGCAGAATCCACCAATAAGAACTTGATTAGGATAATCAAGAAGACTCTGCAAGACAACCAGAGAGATTGGCATACCAAACTGAGATCTGCATTATGGTTAGATAGAATTACTCCAAAGAAAATTATTGGTGATTCTCCTTATATGCTAGTATATGGCAAGGAGGCCAAGTTGTCTATTTCAATTGAATTACCAACTCTGGACTTGGCTACTCAATATGTCATGTTTGAAGAAGAAGACCCCTTACAGATTAGACATACTTAGTTGATGGAATTGGAAGAAATCAGAGACAAATCAATGCAGAACATGGAATTTCATTAGATTCAAACAAAGAAGAGTTTTGATAAAAGAGCCAGGGTCAGGAATTTCAAAGTTGGAGATGTAGTCCTCAAATGGGATGAGTTCAGATCAAGGCCTGGTAGACATACAAAGTTTGATTCATTTTGGGGTGGACCATTTTTTATAACAGAGTGCAAGGGATCCAATGCTTTCCAGCTATCAAATCTTGAAGGAGTTGCCTTGCCAATCTCAGTAAATGGATTCCACTTGAAGCCCTGCTTTGAGGTTAATCCCTTTTTGTAAATTCTTGTAATTATGTGTTTTTCTACTTCCTTTCCCTATTTGCTAGGTTAGTTTCCTACCTTCCAAGAAGTGCCTATGCACAGTTTTGTCTTTGTCAAAGTTTTGTGATCCTGTAGTGACCCCATGCCCAATGGATTGTTTATAGGCCACTGATCTATGTCTAGCAGGCTAACATCTAGCAGAAATCACCAAAATGTTACCCTAATTTTCCCATGTGCATGCAAATTTGGCTTATTTCCATCCCCAGGTCTCTATTTTTCCCTTGCCAAGCATCCCTAAAATTTTCACGAATTTATCTCCTGTTTCCTAGTCTCTACAATTTGTTTCATTCCTTGGTCTGCAGGTCAAATATTTGAAAAAGTAGTCATTGTAGGCTTAAAACCCTGAAAACCCTAGACCTTCTTTCTATTTTGATGTTACTTTATTGGCAACTTAAAAGTCCCAATTTCACATGTGCATTTTAAAATCCTTCAGTCACCAAATCTCTGATTCCCAGCGGTTAACCCCCTAACCCTTTGCGATTTGGCGAGCGGTTACCTTTTCGGTTGCCAGTCTCTACTTAGAGGCTAAGACCAAGATTCTACATTTGATGATTGTCATGAGATCGCATAGCCTCTGAAGATTCCTTGTGATCTCGTGATAGCTATCGATCTTCCCCTTTCTCAGCGCTTCAAGCTTTTGTGGGTCCACTACCACGGTGTCCTACTTGGAGGCTTTTTATTGGTCGAGGGATGATGACTTGTATTTTTGTCAGCAGGCCCAGGGATGTCAGAAGCTTGTAAATCTATGGCCGGTGTGTGTTCTCATGAAATGTGTCAGAGGTATGCGATTATAAGACAACCGTTGATTCTCCTTGGTGATGTAACTCTTCATGCCTAGCGGATCCACTGCTATGTGTACACAAGCGGTGACTTCTCATTGGTCCACATGGTAGTGATTCAACAATGTCTCAGTGGGACCAAGTTTCCAACATTTTAAAAGGCTCTAACATCTACAGAGGATCAACGACAGGTGCATGTCCGCAAGGAATCTTTCTGACACATGCGATCATGCGCTCGCTGTTGATCTTACTTTATCTCTTGGCTCTATCAAGTGGGTCCTCTCTTCTAATGTGCTCAAATTTGGTTGGTTTGCATGGTGATGACTACATTTTGCAATGGGTCTATTTGTTAGAGGGTCCCGGTCTAATGGAAATCTGCAGCTGGTGCATGATCTAAAAGAATATTCAGGGGCCATGAGATCATGTGCCCACTGTTAGATGGGAATCTAGAAATTACAGTGGGTCTGATGTCAGAGCTTGCCAAGGTGTTGATGAGTGAGCGGCTGGAATGAATAGAAGAATGACATGTGGCAGGTCTGGGCCCAGAATTTGAAGGTATTCAGCGATTTGGTGAATAAGGTTTTTCTTGTGTTCACTTAATATAACCCAAGGTTAGTTAAAAGTTTGGTGATTCAGTGAAATGCCTAGTTCGCTGAATCACCTAACCGGACCAAGGTAAAGCTAAGGATTCTGTGACTTAGAAATGAGTCTTCAGTCGCATAGTCACTAAATGACTTAAAGGGAGAAAACTCGAGGTGGGTCCAAACATGCTGACGTGCTAAAATCTCATTGGTCATAACTTGCTGATATGGATTTGACTTTTCAAGAAGGTTTGTGACTATTGTTGGGATAATCACAGCCGTTCATCTATCGGGAAAAGTTTCACATCGATGGCTACATTTTAAAAATATATCTATTAGTCGTTAATATTTGAATTTGAATATCTCTACAAAGGTTTTGCTAGGGTTTTATTCTTGCGGCCATGTGCGACAAAGTGGGTAGCTGGAATTTAATTCTTTAGGACAGTGGAGGTTGGAAGGATGATGATGGATGATCTGATAGTTGGCACCAAGGAATTTACAGAGTACCATGTCGTGTTGAAGCTTTAATGAGCTTGGTGCCACCTTTTGAGGCTTAATCATTTTAAACCCAAATATCTGCAGGATTAGATTCGAGAGCCTTCATGGCTTAGTGGAGTTGCAGGTGGGTAGATGGATCGAGGTTGATGTGTCTGCAGGAGGGGCTCAGTACAGGATCAACATGCAAAGAAAAGATCTGATCTGATTGTCAGTGTTCTCAGAGTTTTTATGATGGGTCATCAGTGTACCTTTAGGGTTTGATTATTGTATTGTAAATCTTGTAACCCTAGTTAGGTTAGTTTTGATTCCTGCATGTGTGCAGTTGAGTATGTATATATTGTTTTGGAGCTTTTAGAAGCTCAGAGAGTTCACATTTTGTAAAGGAGAAAGTCTCTTTCTTGGAAAGCTATCCATGGCATTTCTTCCTACCCTCTAGTTTTCCACATTCTATAACCTTTCATTGATAATAAAAGCATTGCAAAGGTATTTTGTGACAATCCTTCATGTCCCTATGCTTCCTTGTTTGGATTATCTCTTATTGGATTGAAATATATGATGTTTTTAGTGATATCTTAGGGTTCATGATCCCTCTTACTTTCTATAATTGTGTGTTATTGCATTTGATCTGATTTAGATATTTTTGTGGGTATACTTCAACGCCCTAATAGTCTTGTCTCAATCCTACAACAAGTTGCAGAAGTGAATGTCTACTTGCAAGTCATAAGTTGTGTCTTATGTTCAGGCCCTCCTATGAAACACTTATGCAAGCCTATTCAGTAAGTTGTGACCTACTAGACCTAAGCCTTTCATTGATTCCATCCCTTTATACTAAGATCCAAACCCTAATTTTGGTGCATCACCTAGTAGGTAGTTTTCTTTCAATCATTTCCCTCCAGGCATTCCTTCTATCCCTTTCCCTCAAAAGTTTACTTTTTATGTCAAGAAGCAAATTAAGGTGATTATCCAAGAGGAACTAGCCTAGAACCTGGAGGTCTCATCTCAGTTAGCATAGGTCCCACAACCTAGAGATGATTCCCATCTTATACTAGATTATCAAGACTATGAGAGCTTGAAACAAGGGTGCAAACTTAGTGTATAATAGGTATATGGTACTCTTCCCCTATCTCTTGGTAATATTTAGAATTTTGTTATTATGAAAGATGTTTATCTAACAAAGTCATTTTAGATACCTAATATGGGAACATGAGCCTTAGGTTGAACCTCGTCCTTTGCAAGCTCATTAAAAATCTTTAAACTTAACAAGTAGACCAAGGGTCGACTAACATATTTAAAAAATTTGAATTGTATAAGTAATAAGATTACATATTCTACCTTTAATAGGGGAGAGGAGTCAATACATGAGTGGGGTCTAATAGTGATATAGAAGGTGAACATAATAGACCAGTAGGCGAATAGAATAGACTAGTAGGTGAATGAAATAGACATTTAGTGCTACATTAAAAATGTACCATCAAAGCATATCCCCCCCCCCAAAAAAAATCACTCATGTGGTACCACATCAACGCACCATTAAACATGACTTAGTGCATACCTATTGGTCTTATCACTTTTGGGGACCATTTTGGACACCTTCACAAAAAGCATGTTGATGTGGCATCATATCTAACCATGTGGATTTGGAAGTTCATTTTTAAAGTAGGGGACTTCACAAGTAAACTGATGTAAAAAAGTTGAGAGTAATTTAAAATTTCCACATAGGATTTTGAGAAGCACAAAGTTAGGGTGAGCACGTATTGGCTCCTCTCCCCTACCTCATTTTAAGCTTATTTTTTATAATATCATTATTTTAGACTTATTTTTTCTATAAATTAATTTTGATTTTGAATTTATAATCAATTGATTAACCACTCATGTTTTTAATTATTTAGCTTAAATTTTCCTAGATAATACACTCTTCTTCTAAAAGATTAGACCATGATTGCATTACTACTTATTAAATTTGAATTTTTGAGATAATAAAATTGACATTTTTAAAAATTTGAACATGATTTCTTCACACACACACACACACACACACACATATGTATGTATATATATACATATATATGTATATGTAGACACCTAAGTTCATCCTTTTAACATTAATTAAATTTAATTTAATTAATGACCCCAAATAACATTATAGTTAATTTTTTTAATTAATTATATTTGTTAAATTTATCTATTTATTTAATTAAATTTATTTAATTAAATAAATTCATTAATTAATAGTATTTGAATTAAATTTAAATACTACATTTCATAATGTATTAAATTTAATTTAATACATGTTCCTCCATAGTCCCCTTTTAAATAAATTTTTAATTTATTTAATCCCCTCACATTCTTTATTTCTACTAAACCATGATTAAATTAAATTTTATTTAATTTAATCCTAAATCCAACCTAGATGCTATCCTACACACATCACTTTCTGTCTAATAAGCTTACTCGCTAATTAACTAAGGTTAATTAGGCTAATTTTTGGATTCTTACATCCACTAGTCCTAATTATTTGCTCACACGTGTGTGAGCAAATTTCCAAAAATGGTCTTTTCAAAAATTGCTAAAAATTGCACAAACAAGGCCTCTTACATTTTGATGACACTTCTTACACGTTCTAAAATGGTGAAAATGGACTTTTTCACTTACACATCTCTTTTACACACTTACACATGTACTTGAAGTACACATTAACCTTTCACATCCCAAGTTGCTCACACATGTGTGAGCAAGTCTTGGACTTTGCATGGCTTATGTGTCTCCTTGGTGGCACCTATGTGGATTCCACATAGATTCCATCTCACCCCAGCCCTCCAAAATTCTATAAATAGGACCCTTGTCTCAAGAAAAATTCATTCATTTTTGCATTAGAGTTATTATGCTAGTATATGCTTAGAATTGTTCTTAGAGTTTTTACTAAACTTTGGTAGTTGCTAGATTTTCATTGTAGACTTAATTTCATCCATTTGCTTTGCATACTTGCATGTCATAGAGCTTGATGATTGCTTTCATAGCTCCTCCTTAAGCTTCTTTTGGCCTATTGCATTGAGTACTTGAGAGTTGCTTCTATAGCTTCTTCTTGAGCATCTCAATCTTCATTACACTTGCATTTATAGTGGGATCTATACTTGTGTTGGGAGAGCACACCCACAACCTCTCTAAGAGCTTAAATCAAGCAAGTCTTGGGTGCACTTGCTCCATGCTCATCTGTGGTTATGGTGAAGACTAGTATTTTTTACAAGTTTATGAACATGTTAGAGTAGATTGAATATGCTCTTTATCATTAATGTTTGTAAGTTTGAACTTGTTCTTAACAGGTGGATTTTCATCATATACATTTTGGCACGCTTGGTGGGACCCATAATCCCATTTACAAACTATTTCTCTTGACTTTGTGAAGGTTTCCTATGAATTTTATAGATAGGCATCTCCGCACGACCAGATGCATCTCCACCTGGAAACATGTGTCTCTGCACATAGGCGTCTCTACCTATAAATAGGTGTCTCTGCCTCCAGACAGACGTCTCCGCTAGAAAGATTTTTTCTCTCATTTGATTTTGTTTTAATCAACAAAACTTCTTTTTGGAAATCACATTAAGGCTAATGATCATTAGTAAAACACCTAACTGTATCTGAAAATGAAGAAAAATACATGAAGCTAATGAAATCTTTGTTTTGTGTAGATAGGTGTCTCTGCATACACACAAGTGTCTCTGCTAAAAGAGGGAGTTTTCCTTTGTGTTGTTTTTTAAGTTGATTAAGTAAAAAAAATTGACATATTAAGGTTAAAAATCACTATATTTTTATCATTAGAAACCTTTCTATGCATTTAAGACTTAGGGAGAGGATAAAACTTTCAAACATTGGTGTTTAACTTTTGGTTTTGTGTAGACAGGTGTCTCTATCTGTACACAAGCATCTCTACCTATAAATAGGCATCTCTCACAGACAGGCATCTCTACCTGTACACAAGCGTCTCTACCTAGAAACAAGCATCTTTGACAGATAGGCGTGTCTACCTGATTTCTGCATGTTTCTATAGTATCTTGCACTTTGAGTTTTTTGATCTGAGTTTTTTGGAAGATACTGACATTTTGTGACTTCTAACAGTGATTTTGCAGAACATTGACCAAGATTTGAACATTCTAATACTACTAATTCATTTGTTTTGTAGAACGTTGTTAGAAGATCAAACACATTAAACTACTCACTAAGGTTGTTTTGTAGATTTCCAAGGAGATTCAATCAAACATTGTATTTTCTTAATGATTTCTTAGGCACCTAGCATTAAATAGGAAGTTTATTCTTTTGATAGTGATTCATTAGCTAGGGGATTATGCTCTTTTCTCCAAGTGAGAAAATTAGAAACCTAGAACCTTTTGAATTGTTGTCTTAAAGAAAAGACTTGGAATTGAACATCTATTTGGTGTGTTTGGGAGAAAACCTCGTTGGATAGGAGATTATGCTCTTTTCCCTTTGAGGGAAAATCAGAAATCTAGACTCCTTCTTTTAGTCAATCCATGCATTTATTTTCAATCCTTTAGATGGGCATGTCGGTGAGGTAAAAAGCTCTCGGGAATGACCCACGTGAGAACAAGGTGTAAGCCCACCACTCCAACTCACGTTAATGAAATTTACTTTTTGGGGTTAAAGCCTCGGAAGCCGGATGACATTTGAGCTTATACATGACTCTCACCTAACATTTAGTAGGGCCTCGTGGTCTCAATCACGTTTATGTGACTACTTGTGCCAAGGTGCTTTGTAGGGCTATATGTCCTAGTCGCGCTTGTGCAGACATAAAGAGTGTGTTCGAACGGAGATACTTACTAAAAGCCATTAGTTAGAAGCCACTCGATTCACCTTCGAAAGGTTGATAATATGTGTGTGAGTAATCTCCCTGAGATACTCACCATATCAAGCCCCCTTCAATGTTAACACTCTAATAATACAACATCATGGAGCCATTGTGTGCTTGGTGATGGCCGTATTCTAAGGAGTTGTTGGGTGTGTTCCCAAGTCAGTGAGAAAAGGTTTTCAATCTCATCCAACTTCCTTCTAGGGATAAAGAGTGTGCTTGTTACTTTCATTGCAAAAACAAATCCGTACACTTGAATCCTGCAAGGTTTCTTTGTCCCTTGCGGGACTGTTTTCGACAAATGTGCTTGTAACCCAAACATTTGATGTATGTATGAAATTGGTTCTTACCAAGAACATCCTTTAATCTATCAAGATATTGTCCTCAAGTCATGACAAATAGTGTTAAACATAAGAAAGCAAAAATCCCAGTTGCACGAGTCCATAGAGAGAAGAAAATCGTCGATCAAAGGATTAAAGCCAACCAATCTTATTTGAAACCCATTCGAGAATTTCTAGAGGTTGTTGAGAAATTAGATAAAATTGTTTACAACAATAGAGTTGCTAATTTTGTTTCCAAGAACAAAGTGAACATGGCCTTTTTCACTTGGGAATCCTATGACTAAGTACCTTTGACCTTCATTCTTCATCCTCTTCAAGTCATTCATCCCTTTCTCATCTTTTAAACACCCCTTTCTTCATCCACATTCCAAAACATTATGAGCATTAATCATAATCTTGGACTTTAAATCAAAATCAGATCAATCTATCTTTCACACCTTCATCAAGCCATAGGGTGAAAGAATCATTCCAATAGTGTCTAATAGACCTTAATTATGAAGCAAACATTAATTCCTTACTACCTTGAGAACTGAGTCTTTCTCTAGTAGTCCTAATCCAGTCCTATTTTGTTTGGGGATCATCAGTCTATCACCCAAGCAAAAGAAGATTTTAAATCAAAACCACCTTATGTTTTCATAATCACAAGGTCTTGTTCAGCTAGGTTTGTTCCAAACCTTTAAATCCAATCAATCCTTGAGGCTTAGTTCCTCTTTAATCCAATCTCATCAATCAATTTAATCCTAAATCAAATCAATCAATCATCAAAACTTAATCATTAGTCCAAGTTGCTCCTAGTTCACCAAATCCTTTTCTTTCCATACCTCATCAACTATTCACCCTTCTTTAATTCAACCATCCTAAGGCCACTCATGCATGGTACTTACCTAATCACAAGCAAAGCTAAGACAAGAATCTCTCATCATGGATAACAATCAAGAAACTATCTATCAAGAAGACTTTAATGACGAAGAAGAACGTCACACGGAATTTGACACAATAATACCTGAAAGTGTCAATGCCAATCCATGAGCTAAATTTTTTTTTGAGGATCCTAACAACTTAAGCTTGGTGGAAGACCTAATCCAAGCCAACAGTGCCAATATATTCATGAATCTTATCCAAAGAGGTGTTACCCTCCCTGATAATTTTGATGAAACTTTGCTTGAGAACAACTTGATTCGAACCAACAAAAGAAAAGTAGCAGCATCAACATCTGATAACACAACTTAACCTCCCCCTAATGCGCTTGAGTTAATCCAAAAACTCCTAAACAAGCCTAACTCAAACAATGGGGTGAGTAACAATGGTTCAAATGCAGGCTGTGTACCTGAACCACAACCAAGGTCCTCAGGATGATGCTCTGCTTCTATTTTCTCGAAGCCTAGTGGAGTCCTTAAAAATCAAAATTATGCACAAACAAACAACACCAATCATAGACATAACACCAATCTTCCCCCTCCAGGGGGACATAATGCATCATTAGGAGGAGGAACACTTCAAGCCCATACGATCACCACTAATCCTCCTGAATTAGTCCAACAAATTGATGAGCTCAAAGGCATGATGTTGGCTATGTAGAAAGGCGGGAAGAAGGAATTTTCTTTTGCAGAAATATGTCCTTATCCTTTTGAAAAATCAATCACTCTCCAACCATTCCTTGCCAATTTTGAAATGCCAAAGTTTGACAAATGCAAGGGAGATTCATGCCCTATGCAACATATCAAGAAATTCTATGTAGCGGCACAAGAAATTTCCCACAATGATCATCTTCTCCTAAGATTTTTCACTAGAAATCTTGGAGGACCAGCTTTAGAGTGGCTATTGAACCTTCCTCCAGGTTCCATCTCCACCTTCCATGATCTCGCGGAAAAATTTATTACACAATATTCTTATAACATGGAACATCAAGCATCCCTCAGCGATTTGTGTAACATGAAACAAAGAAATGGAGAAAGCTTTCCCAATTTTCTCCAAAGGTGGTGACATCTTGCCAATCACATGCCTTGGAAAATCCCAGATTCACATCTAGTTGATATGTTTACTAAGAATCTGGTTACAGAAATGTCATTTCAAATGAAGATGGCTGCCCCAGATTCCTTTGAGGCACTCATTAAAAGGGGGAAGTCTATTGAAGATTGACTTTTGATGAAAGGAGCAATTAAATACTATACCCCTAATTCATCTAACAATACTAGTGATAAACCCAAGTTCTAGTCTAAGAACAAAGGTGTTGTTAATGATGGAGTGACAGATGCTAAACATGTCAAAATGTTCAAGAATCCAATAATAGTAACCAAGGCAATCACAAGAACAATGATCAGAACAATCACAACAATAATCAAACCAATTCAAATAATCAAAACAATTAGAACAATTTGAATAACCAGAATCAAAATCAAGGATCTGGTTATCATGGCTCTTTATTCTCATGATATAACAACAACAACAATAATCGACAATAATGACGATGACAATTTACACAGCTGGCAAATTTCCTTGATGTGATCTTTTGATGTCTAGTCAATCAAGGGATGATGGTTTACCCTAACACCACGCCTTTCGATGAAAATCAACCCAAACCCAACTGGTATAAGGATAATGAATATTGTGATTATCATCGCATAAAAGGGCATGAGATCAAAAAATGCATGAAGTTTCCTCATTTTGTGTGAGATTTGATCGATGATGGTAAAATTGAAGTCAAAGGACAAAATGCCTCTACTTCTAACGCCCAGCTAAAAATGTATTCTAAACCTTTTCTAGAACATAATCAAAACAATGCATCCACATCCAAGGGATTTTCTTATGATTATTCAACAAAAAAAATCTCAGGGATGAACGCACTTGTGGAAAATTAGCTGAAAATGATGTCTGTGGTTTTGACTCACTATGTGGCCATATTGAACAATCTGACACTCATGTAAACACATTGAATTTAAAGAGTGCAGATTGCAATGTTACTACTTGCCACCCTCATGTAACCGTACAAGTTGTTGTCAATCCACCTATTGCACCATCTACCTTGACCCGACCTACGTCACATTATGACTTGCTTTCCCAACTGAAGAAGACTCGTGCATAGATATCCATACTAGAGCTTTTTCATACATCCCCAATCCATAAAAAAGGTCCTTGAGAATGCCCTAACTGAGTCCCACGTCCCAAAAAATATCAATGCCTCTCAATTCCAAGCAATGATTGGAAATTTGGCTACCCAACAACACCTGGTGTTCACTAAAAAATATTTCTGAGGTCCTGACCCTCATCATAATAAACCCCTGCATATCCAAGTCACCATCCATAACACCAGAATCAAAAGAGTCCTTATAGACAATGGATCCAGTCTGAATCTTTGTACTTTAAGCATGATCCACAATATCAGTCTTTCTGAGGACCTCATTGATGTAAATAAGAGAATAACAATAAAAGCATATGATGATAGAGAAAGGGTGAGTAAAGGTCTCATTGCACTCCCCTTACAAGTAGGCCCAACCCTTATTGAAAGTACATGTCAAGTGCTTGACTTGGATCTACCCTACAATATCCTTTTGGGTAGGTCGTGGATACATGCTATCTCAGGTGTCCCATCCATATTTCACCAATGTTTGAAATTTCCACATCACGGAGCTGAAATAACCATTCCTAGAGATCATGAACCCCTTCAATATTGCAAAAGGTTTGAAGGAAAACAATCAAAGTAATGCCCATTGAATGAATGTGTTCATCCACTTTCACAAGAGATTCCCATCCAACACACTTCCTCTGAAGAACAGTTGTCTAAGCAAGCCAAGGAAAAAGAAAAGGTTACCCAAGAAAAGAATACTGAGTCCGAAAAGAAAGTTAGGTTCACCAGTCAAGGCCCAGGGGAATACAAGTTTGAAAATGCCCTATGCATTGGTCAGCTCCCTCTCTCTCCCAGGTCTTATGGAAAACCTTCACAACTTTTTCCTAAGGAAAATACAGAAACTATGAAATGTAAATAGACTACATTTGAACATTGAGGATCTCTCTCAGACGAGCATATGGAGCATAATGTTATTTCCTGGCTTTTTGATGAAGAAGAAGACAAACCTACAGACATTCCTGAAGGGAAGTATATAAAGGCCACACCCATTGTTGAAAGTATGGGATATCATGACACTGGCCTTGGAGTAAATGAAATAGGAAGAAAAACTCTCATAAAAGTAACTGGATACCCCCGAGGATGAGGACTGGGTTCCATAGAAACTAAGAAAACCTTTGCCAATGACTATTGTTTGATTGAATCCAATTCAGACACCGAGGAAGAGTTCTTTGAAGTCCCTTTCCAATATATTGAAAATGACCTTGATACCCATGTTCTCCATATTGACCAATCTGACCTTTCCTCACCCGAACTTCCCCTTACCAATCCTGAATTGATTGATTGGGACCAACAATATTCACCACCTACCTTAGACATATGCAATTTAGATGAGGTAGTTTTAGGACTTTTTACACTAAGAAATCTCCAAGATAATGAACATCAAATTCACTACAGTGAGAAAGCCTACTTCGGTAGCCAAGTCAACTCCCTTAGTTGTAGAAATGAAGAAAAAGAAAACCAAAAAAATGATGATAAAACATCCTTGGGTGAAAACCTTTCTAAGGCACCTTTGGATGGAGAAAAAGACAAAATAAAGGACACGTCCTCTAGTGAAAACCTCTCTGAGGTGCTAGAGGAGGGGGAAGTTGACTTGCCCTTCATGTCATTACCATCAAAGAAATCTTCTATCCTCATAGAAGAAATAATTGCAATTAATCTGGGCACAAAAGCAGATCCTAAGATCACCTACATTGTAGCTTCTCTAGATGAGACAGAACAAGAGTCCATGACTGCATTCCTTAAGAAATCCTACATTAACTTTGCATGGAAATATAAGGATATGTCTGGACTTGACACTGACTTGGTTGTACATCATCTTGCTATGGATCCTAAAATCAACCCTATCAAGAAAAAATTACGCAAGATGCATCCACAAGTAGCACTCATGGTTAAAGATGAATTGCAAAAGATGCTAGATGCAGAATTCATCAGACCAATAAACTATCTTGAATGGGTCTCAAACATTGTACCAGTAGGTAAACTCTCTGGGGGCATCCGCATTTGTACTGATTTCAAATACCTTAATCTCGCCTGCCCTAAGGATGATTTTCCACTTCCAAACATTGACATCATAGTGGATTTGACAGCTGGGCATGAGATGATGTCCCTCATGGATGGTTTTTTCGGATATAATCAGATTCAAATAGTAGTAGAAGACCAACATAAAACTGCATTCACTACCCCATGGGGTACATTTTGTTATCAGGTCATGCCCTTTGGTCTCAAGAATGCAGGCACCACATACCAAGTAGCCATGATGACCATATTTCATGACCTTCTTCATGTGATCATGGAAGACTATGTGGATGATATCTTAGGAAAATCCAAGACATAAGAATTACACATTGATATTATCACTACAATCTTTGATAGACTGGAAAAGTATAAAGTTCACTTGAATCCCAAGAAATGTGTCTTTGGTGTGCAATCAGGTAAGCTCTTAGGCTACATTGTGTCTCGGAGAGGAATAAAAGTTGATCCTAGGAAGGTGAAAGCCATTTTGGAGACGCCACCTCCTAAAATTTTGAAACAATTAAGGAGCTTACAAGGAATACTTCAATCCATTCAAAGATTTGTGTCGCAACTAGCAGACAAGGTCCATCCTTTCTCTCACCTACTAAGAAAGGACATTAAATTCATTTGGGACTACTTGTGTCAAAAGGCTTTTGAACAACTCAAGGTATATCTAGCTAATCCACCAGTGTTGGTCCTGCCTGTTCCAGGAAGACCTTTGATTCTCTACATCTTTGCAACTACAGTAGCACAAGGTGCTCTCCTAGCACAATTAGATGACAATGGAAAAGAATATGCCATATATTATCTTAGCAAGACTTTAGTGGGTTATGAGCTCAACTATATAGCTATTGAGAGAGCTTAACTAGTTGTGGTCTTTTGTATGCAGAAGCTACACCATTATATGCTTAATCACAAAGTATAGTTGATATCAAAGATTGACCCACTTAAGTACTTGTTATCTAAAGTCGCCCTGACAGGTCGCACAAACAAAATGGGTCATGATCCTTAGTGAATTTGATATTGTGTACACAAAACGCAAAGCCATCAAAGGAAAAGCAATAGCAGATCAACTTGCAGAAGCTCCCATTCTTGGAGATCATCCTATTGTCACAGATTTTCCTGATGAAACTATTATGACTGTCACTCCCAGCATTCAATGGAAGCTTTATTTTGAGGGATCTTTTACCCAGAAAGGATCGAGGGTAGGAATTCTATTTGTAACACCTCAAGGGGATCTTATCCCTAAATCCTATAAACTTACATTTCCTTGCATGAACAACATAGCAGAATATGAGGCCTTGGTCACAGGGCTTCGCCAAGCTATCAGATGGAAGATCACAAGTTTTCTTGTTTTTGGTGACTCCCAATTAGTTATCAAACAAGTCAATGATGAATTTCACACAAAGGATGATAATTTGCTTCCTTACTGACGCCTAGTTGAAGATCTCAAACAACATTTTGCAAACATCATTTTCCAGCAAATCCCAAGAGCAAACAATAAAGTAGCAGATGTCATGGCTACCATTGGTACACTAATATCTATGCCAGAAACAAGCACACAATGTGAATTTCTTGTCGAGAATCTTATGGTCCCTACCTATGACCAATCGGATTATGAGATGGTGTGTGAAATTGTTGGTCCCGAATCACCTTGGTATTAGGAAATCCTCACTTATCTTCATGATAAGACCATTCCCCTCACTCTTACGCCTAACCAACAAAAAACCTTCATTCGACGCACTTCTCATTACATAATCCTTGGAGACACTCTTTTTCATAAACACTTTGATGGAACTCTTCTTCGATGTCTGAATTCAGAGGAAGCACACACAACCTTGGAAGAGGTACATCAAGGAATCTGTGGAGCCCATTCTACTGGTCTCACTTTAGCAAAGAAGTTTCTCCATACTGGATACTATTGGCCGACAATGGAATAGGATGCCTATCATTATGTGAAGAAATGTGTTCCTTTCCAGCAACATGGTGATTTGATACACGCTCCTACTCAATCCCTCCAACCCACCATCACACCTTTGCTTTTCTCTCACTGGGGTTTTGACCTTGTGGGAAAAATATTTCCAAACTATGACAGTGGTCACAAGTATATCCCAGCCACCACAAAATACTTTACCAAATGGGTTGAAGCAATCCCCCTCACCTATACAACCGGTAAGAAAATTTCCAAGTTTATCCTGAATTATATCATTTGTCATTATGGCATCCCCAAAGGTCTCCATACTGATAATGGAACACCCTTCAAGAATCAGGATATATCTGACCTTTGCAAGAAATTTGGCATTACCCAACATTGTTCCTCCAAGTACTTCCCACAGGGCAACAGTCAAGCTGAGGCTATGAGTAAAACCATATTAAAGATCCTCAAAAAGACTGTCGATGATGCTAGCCATGATTGGCACCTACAACTCAATCCCACCCTCTAGGATTACCGTACCTCCATCCATACTCCTACTGGTGCCACCCCATTTGCCCTTGTCTATGGTTCTGAGGCCATCTTACCCATTGAAATTGAGCTCCCTTCCCTCTAGATTTCTCTCAAGAACTTGATGTCCAAAGAAGAATATAGGGTTGCTCGCTTGCAAGAGCTACAAATCCTTGATGAGAGATGCCTCAATGCCCTTAACCACCTCCGTGTGTGTCAAAATCTCTTGTGCTTACATTTTAACAAGAAGATCAAACCCCATGAGTTTGATGTAGGTGATTTGGTCCTGCAGCATAACATGAAGAATCTCCAAAACCGAGAAAAGAAAGGGAAGTTTGAACCCAATTGGTTGGGCCCATTTGTTATTACTGCTAAATTTAGTTATGGGGCATATTAGATTGCAACACTTGAGGGAGATCCACTCCCTGATCCTGTAAATATCCTACATTTGAAGCACTTTTTTGCATAACTAAGCATTTCGTTCCTGTACAATGTTATTTGACAAAAAATCCTAAAAATCAGAAAGAGATCCTGAAAAAATCCTAAAAATCAGAAAAGTTCCTGAAAAAATCTTGAACATCAGAAAATCCTAAAAAGAAGATAATGTTCCTTAAAAAATCATTGTTTGGTACATATCTGGTAAACAAGCACCTTACAAAAAAAAGCATTTGTCCAAAAGTGAAAACTTGGCAAACAAGCACTCTGGGCAAGTATTATGGTGAAAACCTGTCTCAGGCACCATGATAGCAGATTTGGATCCATTGTCTCCCCGTCCACTGTACATACCCATCCTCATCCTAGTCCTAATTTTTAGTCATCGCTTCTCGCATAGCCATAAAGATCCAATTGCAATTCCCAATAAGCTAAGCTCAATCCCATCACACTAAGCTTTTCCCAGACACAGTGATCATAAAAGTGCTTATCAAAATCAACATCAAAATCAAATCTCTAGAGTTATTGTTCCTTTCACATCTATTGCCAGCGAATATCCATTTCAGTTAATCAATATTTGCCCTGTAGGATGCGTCCTTCCTCAGTCGGCTCAAATCAAACTCGTCAATCCTATCCCATTCATGGAAAGAATTATGGATCAAATGACCACTTGATTAGGAGGCCTTCTTTGTTGATTTTATCTTTTTGTATTAGTAGATCCTAGTCATGATTATCTCGATCTTCCATATCTTGGTATATTGTGACTGGTGAAATCTGATGCAAGTGTTGATTGCAGTATGATCTATGTGTGGATACTTTAGGAATGTTTTATTGGTTTCTTAGTTATGATTATGTGTATCTTAATGGGGGCAATGAGTTAGCACACTTATGTCCCTTATAAGACCTAAGTGTGCCCAGACCTCTCCAATAAATATATGTCATAGGTTCTATCATAGTTAGGAAATCTACATATCTGTTTCTATAGCTATCTGAGAGTCTAGTCCACGCAATGGAACAATGTCATATGTGCTTTTATAACACATGATGCATACCTTCTATTGCAATATCAAACTTGGTTGTGCTCTCCAACATGAACTTAAGTGATCCCACCAAATCATGTAGTCATGTTGCATTTCAGTTTGTTTATTTTCTGCATTTTTGTTTGAGATAAGCGTCTTGTTTATTCATCTTCCCATTCCTCTTCTCTAGTGGTTCAATTGATCTTATTGGTTATATCGGATACACAAACAAAAACATCATAATAATAAAGTGACACTAGCTCATTCCATTGCATTCTACCTCATCTAGTTAAGATCATTTAGCTACCATTGCATGTCAAATATATCTCTTCATTCATTAATCATTAAAAACATATTGCATATATATCTCATTAATCATTCATCATTAAATACCCATTGCATCTCAAATATATATCCTTATTCATTAATCATTAAAAACATCTTACATTATATATCTCATTAATCATTAATCATTAATTACACATTGCATGTCAAATATATCCATTTAATCATTAATCATTACCTATGCAATCCACATTCATAAACATCATATATGCATAATAAAAACATCCATTTATATAAACTTTGCACATCATATAGTACACCTTTCACAGACATCCTACATCACACACGTCAGTATCATAATATAGTACTATGCATCATCTCATAATCCATCAAATAAACTCATGAAATAGCACCACAAATATATATATATATATATATCATAACATTATGGTACATCAAAATGATACATTAGGCACCTTAGTGTTGCTATGCATATGCATCTCATCTAAAACTCCACAAAAAATGTATCCTGTATAATCAATTGGAGCTCATACCCACTGGAAGATGTCCTTCTCATCCTGAATCCCCCCTGTCCACCTCATGGAGTAGATCTCTCTGCTCATCTTTCACTATCGTCACCTATCATTCTCTCCCTCAGTGGCCTAATTATTGATCCTGATGACACCCCACGAGTCCTGTTTGATATCCCTCACTCTAAGTAAGGGGCCCATCTCTGCTCTTCAGGTACTACCTGGCGATAGAGCCCCACATAATAGGTCACCTCTCTCCCCATCCTTAATGCCACTCATTGTACATCCATCATGCCTGTCACTAACTACCCTATGCCCATCACTGTCACTCCTTATCTCAGTAACTCTTGCTCCCCTCGGTATGTCTTTGCCAGTCTCTGCCACATGTCCATGTCCTCTGTCAGTCACTGGGTGCGAATGTCAGTCTGTCTCTGCATCTCCTCCATCTGGCCCAATAATTGGGCTACCTCCTCTGCCATCCCCTCCATACCTATGTCAACTCTTGTCCTGGTAAGTAGTCTTGTACCCACTTGACCCTGCAATATTCCCAACTCCCATCACATCGCCTCCATATGAGCCCATGTTCTCTCTCTCTGCCTCCCTAGCGGCCTTTGCCCTGGCTACTCTATCCCTCTTTGATGCCACCAAAGCCTCTAGCCGTGTCACCTCTAACTAAACAATGTCTACGTACTCCTAACTGCCCTACCTCTCATCTCATCCTAATCCTCCTATCTCCATCTCCCTGTCCTCCGACAATGGCTCCTGGGCTACCTCCTCTCGCTCCCTCCGCACCGCCTGTGCAGGGCCCCCTGTCACCGGTCTTTGTACTATCCCTCTCTGATGCTCTATCACCTACCTCTGTGCCCCAAACCTGACTCTTGACACTATTTCTGGTCTCTCCTCATCCTCCTCCTCAAACTATGTCTCTGACTCTATCTACTCTATAACATCTCCTGCTCCTAGCTTTGTCAGCCTCACTGGCCTCTACCTCTCCCGCTAGGATGCATACTTAGTTGTCACCCCTGCATCTGCCACCTATCCCTAGGCTATTGTCCATGGTACTGGCTGCATACCTCTCGAGCTAATCCTAACATTCTGGAGATCTACTCTGATGCCCCATACTAACCCAATCTCCCTCGAGATGATCAGATGTGGATAACTATCTGACACTATACCCTGCCTCAAGCCAAACTATCTGCATACTTGAGAAGGCATGTATCTCACTGTTGGTGTTTGAAAACACTTACGCCACTTAGAGCTACCAATATGCCTTGAGACTAATGTTAGGAGTAGTTAATTCCAAGTATGAGAGCTCTGCAAGACAACTGGACCAACTATAGGGTCTTAATATGCCCTCTTCTACTTCTGGCTCTGCAAAACCATGGCTAGTGCACCTAATCCAGTAACTTATGTCCTTTTAGAACTTTGGACTGGATTAAACAAAGCAGATGATAGGAAGAGACTACTAAATGTTAACCAAACATTCATTGAATCTCAATTGCTATTGGGTAAAATGGTCTTGTGAAGGGTATTACTAGTGATTGATATTCAAAGATGCAAGAAATAGCCAAAGACCATCAAGCATTAGACTCAACTAAATGTACTAGTCCTTGATCAGTGCCATTATCCATTGGGTAGCACTCAAAAACAAATATAAAGCATGAACCAACTACTGTCAAAGACTCAAAGCCATAAATACAACTATTCCAACCCATCCACTACTTATAAGATCCTTCTGTAGACAAATCTAATGAATCTATGCCCTATCCAAAGTATCTTTCACTTGATCCTAGATCAAGAACTAAAGACTAGAACATATACAGAGGCAACCCAATGTAATGGACCAGAAAATCCAAAACTCATAAGACTGACACCAAGGAGAGACTTGAAAGCATGAGAATAGTTATATTAAGTATGATGAGGCATGTACATGTCTATACCAGAAATGAGGCAACCACTTCAATAACCTGCAAAAGATGCAAAGAAGTTCTATTCATCCTCCTACAATACGACAGAGTTTACTACTTCCCACAGGAACCAAACAGAATGGAACCCTTACAAAGTCAAAACTTCAACCATTTATACCACTAGCTACCTTGGAATCCCAAAGAGAGGTTAGGATGCAATAAGCTTCAGATAGCTAGGGTAAGGGTTAGGGTTTCAACTACCCAACCAACCAAAAATTATATCAAAATTTATTACAGGGGCAGGAAACCAAACAATCTCAGAGAAATAGATCAAAGATGATCTCCAATTATGATAATTCTCATAATAGTGTACAAAAGATCACAAATTCGCCAAGAGAACAAGTCAAATCAACCACCCTGCAACATGCCTCGAGCCATTCCTTGTTCATTCCTTACATGGTACAGATCCCTGCAAATGATCATCACACCCTGGACCACACTGCAATGACAAACAAATTACTTCTTACCAGTTCCAATCACTTCTGCAATAAAATTCAGTCCTTTCTATCGCTGGAAACCCTCAGAAAATTCAAATTTGAAATCAAACGGTCACCATGCATTTCGCGGGCTTTATGTTCCTTAACTGTTTACCCTTAGTCGCACAATCGCGTGGTCATCAACTTAACTACCACAAGAAAATAGGTTTTATCTTATGCTTGGTCGCATGATCGCAAGGCACCAAACTAACCCTTGTGATCATGCGACCACAATCTCTTAACCGTGAAACAGTCGATCATAGACCCACTCAAAAGTCCTCGGACCCGTTGGTAGTCAACAACCATTCAAAATCAAACACGTCAGTAGCACTGGCACTGTGGACCACCTTAACTCCACAATGGCCATACTCCTTTTTAAAAATTCGCAGGCTCCACGTGCTTTATATTTCTTTAAACAAAATCGACGATCATCATTACACTGCGATGCTAAAAGTTGAGCATCTCACCTCAGTGGTATAACGACAACCACATGATCTTCACAAACTTGCAGACATTCTACTTCCTTTAAAAATTATGGCCCCACTGACAACATCTAGCTCGGTGCTCACCGGCCAATCAAAATCGAGCAAGCGGCCCTAGTTTATCTGGCAAACTGGCGATTGAAGAACTTCCACCAATTCATGAAATACTTTCCACCATCGCTAAAAAACTTAGCGATCACACGACCACTATTCACTGAATCGCCAAATAAACTGGGGCACCACCAAAACATTATGCGAACCAACGAACAGGAAGAAAATTTGTCAAGCTGCTAAACATTTTATCATAATTACCAAAGACACCGAGAAATTCAACCGAGCCCACATAGGAAGATCGACGGCCGTCTCAATTTCACAAAGACTTCCAAGATTTTATCAGATTTCACGCCCACCGTCGGATGAAGAATCTTCCCCCAGCCCTGACAACCCCCTAACAAGATACAAAATCAACGGTCATCGCAAGATCTTAAGCCTCTGACACACTCAATGAGATTATACGCCATTCGTCGATTAACTAACAGGATCAGGACCCACTGACACATCCAAAAACCAAGTCCCATTAACAACAAGCCACTGTGCAAATACATGGATGAATAAAATAGCGCCAACTGTGCATATGTATCAATGAACCCACCTACCTCCCTTATGAGAATCAATGACTATCGCTATACCGCTGCATTAAAGGTTGAGCATGTTTCATTAACAGTATAACGACAGCCACAAAATTAAACTGAACTTTAATCTACCTGAATGCCAAGAAGACTGGTCCCACTGACAACACTCCACTTCATACTCCTGTGGACCAATGAGATACCGCCAAGTCAGCTCACTTGGTAGCGGGACCACTACCAAAGATACGTTTGAGACAAATGAGATCAATGGCAGGCGCATGATCTCATGAGCATGGAATATTCCTTATGCTCATATGCCGACCATCGATCTCCTCCCTCTATCGCTTGAAGAATCTGGCCCCACCAACCATCGCACTTGCACACTTAAGACTGACGAACAAGGAGTACCGGCAAAAGAGAAGAAATGCAAGGTAAAAAACACACAGGGTTTTCAGCGAAAGAACGAAAACATCATGGGTTTTCAAAAACATTGTGGGTTTTCGACACTGAGGCAGATTTTAAAATTTGTTTCCTGCAGACCTTAGAACTTGAATAACTTTTTGGATTTTGTGATTCAGCACGTGTGTTTTGGACTGGAGCAAGGTGACACAATAAACTACCAGGGGCTAAGGGCACACACCATGAAACACTATGGATTTTCAATGCAAGATGAAACTATGCAACAAGGTGGGATAACTTCAAAATTTGCAAGGAAGAGGCCATTTTCATAGGATTTCACATTGACTAGAAAATGGACTAACACTCACTATCTGAAAAATCATCCTCCCGATCAACCAACAATTTGTCTGTACGTATCCTAAATACTCTGCATCCAAAGCACCATCCTCTCTCCATGTCTGCTCATCCCAATACCCCCATGCCTCACACCCTCTATACAATGTCCACTCAAATCATATCAGCTCATCTAGTATCCATCGCCAGGTCTCCACTGATCTCACATCCTTATATGACAAAGGTGATCAGTATCAACACACATATGGCTCATAGCACTGTCATCAGCCCTCTCCTTGTAGTGGTCGTACTAGTGCAATATGATCCCATGCATAGACTAGCAGCAATTTAACTTCTGGTCTCATCGTCCGCTGAGTACGGTATGCACACATATAAAGGTCATAATACACCTGTGCTAAAATTGTATATCCCCAGAAAAACTCTATACCATCCTCCTCCAGCATCTGGCTCAGTACCCTCACCCATCCAATCAAAAATCCATGCCCTAAGTGGTCTGGCATCAGCCTCCCTCCTACCAATCTGGCTAAGTACAGCGCTAGCCGGGGCAATCCTACCTCCATCCCTCCTCGCCATGACATCCACTGTCAGTCAATCAGTAACTAGTTTGCCCGTTGTCTGAAGCTCTCCTCCATGAACTGCTCTGCCCTCTCCCACTGATACTCAGCCATCTCCCCCTGAATCGGTATACACAGAATCCTCCACACGTCCAACAACATCACTATTGTCTCCTCGATCGACAAATGGAAACTCGATGTATCTGAGTGTCATCTCTCGATCAATGCTATCATTAGTGCATTATGCGCTCTTAGGCATGGCCACTCATGCACATGTTGCAGGCCACATAATGTCACTTGTTCCCACTCCGCATCAGTCAGCTCCTCTCGCAGGGTCATCATGTCTGGCCATCGCTCTTTCGAGTGAATCCAATAATCTGGCTCTTGCATCAAAATTACACATTCGTCAGTCTCTGTCATCCCTTCATTTACCCTATCCTTGCCTTCACATTACCTCCCCCCTTTTGAGAGTGCAGTTTCTTGAGCACTTCCCCCTCTTCCATCGCCCTGCCTTTTGTTACATGCAAACAGACTCGCCCCCTTCCCCGTTGTCAGCCTGCCCTTTGGACAGGTGCCCCCCCCTTTTTTGATGGGTAGCATTGTAAGCCCTTGGGCGGGCGGAGCCGCCCGTCTATAGACGGTTGGTTGTGCCTGCCCTTGAGCGGTGGAGCCGCCCATAGGCGGCGACGCCTAAGGCGAGCGGAGCTGTCAATCGGCTCCACCGCCTTACTTGTCTCCCGTCGTTCTACCCCCATTCCCGCCCTCCCCCCCCCCCCCCCCCCTTGAGACAATTTTCAAAACCCACCCAAAACCCTGAAAAAAAATAAATACCCACAACAATAAAATACTGAAAATAATAGAGACAGGCTCAGGCACTCACGAGCTCACCCCTGCAAGCTGCTTGTTGATAGACTTGCACCCGCTCACCGAGCTGCATCCTATCACGTCGTCCTGTCATTCTTCCTTCTCCTCTCCTCTTTTTTCCTTCTCCTTCAGGGTAAAAATGAAACCTTTTCCCCCTTTCTCCCCTTTTATAAGGGGTCCCCTTTTTCAAAAAAAGGAGAGAGTCTTTTTGGCCCTTTCTTTTTTTCTTTTTCCCCCCCTTTTTTCTAAGTCATGCAAAGTCTTTTTACCTTTTTTTCGCGAAAATTGACCAATTTTTTTTAATTTTTTGGCCTATTTTCCCAAGGGGGCACATCCTCCTACTGAATTTTCTTCTGGGGCATCTATATTTTCTTTTCTTTGACGCGATGCCATTTTTGACACCGCATCAAAGAGAGACAAAATGTAGACACCTAAATTCATCCTTTTAACATTAATTAAATTTAATTTAATTAATGACCCAAATAATATTATAGTTAATTTTTTTTAATTAATTATATTTGTTAAATTCATCTATTTATTTAATTAAATCTATTTATTTAAATAAATTCATTAATTAATAGTATTTGAATTAAATTTAAATACTACATTTCATAATGTATTAAATTAAATTTAATACATGTTCCTCCATAGTCCCCTTTTAAATAAATTTTTATCCCCTCACATTCTTTATTTCTACTAAACCATGATTAAATTAAATTTTATTTAATTTAATCCTAAATCCAACCTAGATGCTATCTTACACATCACTTTCTGTCTAATAAGCCTACTCACTAATTAACTAAGGTTAATTAGGCTAATTTTTAAATTCCTACATCCATTAGTCCTAATTATTTGCTCACACATGTGTGAGCAAATTTCCAAAAATGACCTTTTCAAAAATTGCTAAAAATTGCACAAACAAGGCCTCTTACATTTTGATGACACTTCTTACACATTTTAAAATGGTGAAATTAAACTTTTTCACTTACACATCTCTTACACACACTTACACATGTACTTGAAGTACACATTGACCTTTCACATCCCAAGTTACTCACACATGTGTGAGAAAGTCTTGGACTTTGCATGGCTTATGTGTCTCCTTGGTGGCACCTATGTGGATTCCACATAGATGTCACCTCACCCCAACCCTTCAAAATTCTATAAATAGGACCCTTGTCTCAAGCAAAATTCATTCATTTTTACATTAAAGTTATTATGCTAGTATATGCTTAGAATTGTTCTTAGAGTTTTTACTAACCATTTGGTAGTTGCTATATTTTCATTGTAGACTTAACTTCATCCATTTTCTTTGCATACTTGCATGTCATAGAGCTTGAAAATTGATTTCATAGCTCCTCCTTAAGCTTCTTTTGGCCTCTTGCATTGAGTACTTGAGAGTTGCTTCTATAGCTTCTTCTTGAGCATCTCAATCTTCATTACACTTTCATTTATAGTGGGATCTATACTTGTGTTGGGAGAGCACACCCACAACCTCTCTAAGAGCTTAAATCAAGCAAGTTTTGGGTGCACTTGCTCCATGCTCAACCAAGGTTATGGTGAAGACTAGTGTTTTTTACAAGTTTATGAACATGTTAGAGTAGATTGAATATGCTCGTTATCATTAACGTTTGTATTTTGAACTTGTTCTTAACAGGTGGATTTTCCTCATATACAATATATATATACATATATGTGTGTGTGTGTATAATGGTTGTAAAGTGATGACAGTAGAACTCAGGAGAACAAAAGAACACAACATGAAAGATACTTTCTATTATCCGAGTAAATATGCTTATTACATACACATTGCAATCAGAAAGAAAACTTACATGCCTCATAGGCTACAACACTTTCAGATTCTGCAGGAAAACCCTTCTCCTAATACCTCCTCTCAAAAATTGCCTTTCCACCTTAAGATGGGTCTTAAATAACCTATTTTTTGTTGTGGAGCCAAATGAAAATTTATATTTTGAAATTTGGAAAATGGGTGCCAAAACAAAAGTTTCAAAATTTAAATTTGGATCAAGTTCAAAAATAGGGCAGTTTTTGAAAAGTGGTCAAACTTTCGAGAGGCATAACTTTTGATCTGGGGCTCCAATTGACAACCCATTTACATAATAAAAAATATCTCTGAGTACTCTACAACCATATGGACTAGAAAATCTTATCCCCCCGTTTTTTAGACCGTACAAGACCGTTTAGTGTCTCAAACCTATATCCAAAGGTTTTTTGACTGGCTTTCAAAAACATAAAAATTGTAATAACTTTCAACTGGAGAATGATCTTGACTTGATTATTTTTATAGAGTTTGTAATATTCCATTTGCAATCTTCCATTCATGTCCTCATTTGCCTTATAATTCATGCTTTCCTACAAAATAGCATGTTTTCCCTAAAATGTAGCAATTTCCTAAAAAAATAGAAAGTTGACCCATAAATGTAGTAGTGGGATTCTGAGAGTTAGGGTCTCTATTTTGCTCAAATGGGTATCCATAAATACAAAAACACCAAACAAAATGATGAAGGGTGCTCCCCTTAATACCGCAAACACACAACAGAAATAGAGAACAATAACAATTTGCAAAAATAGAAAATGGGCTTCTTATTATCTCCACAAATGTGGAATTACAAACTTTCAGAATTACAATATGCAAAGCCACATGGGCATCTTTCTTACAATATTTTGAGGGGCAAAGCCTCAAATGATTACCCAAAACTACTCTGAACTACTCTGAACTGCCCAAGACAACACTAAAAACCTTTCTTATATAGGCAATTTCCACCACTTGAGAAGGTTCAAAAAATTTAGCCCTTTAGGCCGACTAAACATAGAATTATTTATTTTTCACAATTATTACAATAGGGTCAGCTCAAAAGAAATACAAAATATGATTTTAGGTAACCCAACTTTCAGAGGCCATAACTTTTTAACCGTAACTCTATTTTTCTATTGTAACCACTTTTCAGAAATGCCATGATGAGATCTATAGTGCTTGACATGTGCTAGTACTAGTCAATCGAGGGTTGATCGCAATCTGGAGCCTCTAAGGCCTTCAAAATTAACCTAAAAGATTTCATACCCAAAAACCTCAATAACTTCACCAATACTGATGATGTGGCAATGAAACTCAACTGGTAGGCTGAAATGACTGATATGAATCTCCAACTGTGAAATCAAAAGATTCTGAGATCGTATGACCAACTTACTAAAAATAGTAAGTTTCCATAAATAGAAGCTCAGCATAAGATAGCCCTTATTGAAAAAAAAACCAGAAATATTTTTGGGTGCTGTAAGATTGCTCTTACACCCAGGATGCTCCTGCATCAGACACCTGAGGTAATTTGAGAAGTGACCCTGTTACAACTCAGGTGTGAAGAGGAAAACCAAGACGGTTAACCTCCTCCCTTGTTAGCCATGATGAATCTTCAATAGGTCATCCTTTCCATTTGACCAAATATTCTTCATATGTCATGTTCCTTGCGCTTCTGCCAACATGATTATCCAATATATCCTCAATCTCCTTTGTATCTGAACTAGTTGCTGGAATACTCCACTGTGCTTATGTGATCTCATTTTCAACACCTCCTTCATGATACTTTGTCAAATCTGAAATGTTAAACACTGGTGAAATATTTAGCTTAGTAGGCAATTCTACCTCATACACACTTCCTGAATCATGCTTCTTCAGTATCTCGCATGGCCCAAACTTCTTCATTTTCAACTCGTTATATGTACCAACCGGAAATCGCTCCTTCCGCAAATGAACCATGACTTCATCTCCAACCTGAAATTCCTTATGCCTTCTTTTCTCATCTACCTTAGCCTTATATTGTGTATTCATCTTGGTAATGTGCTTCCTCACCTCCTCATGGATGTTCTTCAAATATTTTGCAAAATCCTCAACTTTAGCACTCCTTATTTCTCTTTTATCTATCTTCCTCAACTCAGATGCATTTCTAGGACTACTTCCATATACAATTTGTGGATGATGTGATGAACTAAACTTCAAATATGTCTTCAACTCTTCACTTTTGGCTAGTGTCATTCTGTGTGCTGCCTTATTTGGCAAACTGGCTCCTAGAATCAAGTCCATCTGATGACTGATCTTTCTTACTAGTCATAATCCATCAAGCACATTATCAGATACAATATCCTAAAATTCATTCAATAATTTTGCAACTCCTACAAGTACATCTTCTACTTCCTTTTTCCCAGCCTTTGGAATTAAGGTAAAACACATATGCTCATGCCACATACCATCTAAGAAATTTTCTTTATCAACAAAAGTTATTCTTGCATTACCACATACCTTTTCTTATGTTTCCTTCAATGGTTTTAGCTTATGTTGCACTCCATCCTTTATCAGAGAATAGGTATTCACACAACCATCATGTACAATTCATCGGTCAAACTGCCAAGGTCTACCTAACTGTTATCTCTATTGAGCTTCTAAGGTTGTCATTAGTACCAAAGGTGTGTAAAAATATCAGTTGGTTACTTACATTGAGCTAATCAGTAACATAAAGAAAGAAAGAAAAGTCGGTAAAGCCTATACACTGAGCAGCAGATAGTTTATCGAGCACCAGCAGACACTGACACTGACAGACAGTAAACACCAAGCATCATAGTATACACTGATCAATTTACACAGTGTTTACCGAGGATCACAGGAAACAACATAGTAATCAAGAATGACACATTCTTCTATGCAAACGGTTACAATGGTTTGTAAAATGTTTTACCAAAATCAAGGAACATTTAATGTAATGTTATTCATTAAATACAATGTATATCTTTTGTAATAGATGATCTAGGTTATTATTGTACACTGTAGATCTTAGGGTTATGATTATAGTGTGTAACCTAATTTTGATAAAGCGAAAAAAATAGAACACTATATATTTCTGTGTTCGCATCATTTTTGGTGTGAGCTGATATATGAATCACAAAGCACTTGAAACATTTTCCTATCTTCTAGTCTATCAGTTAAACAAAGCAGAATCAAGTACAATATAATTCAGATTGAGCAGAATTAGCAGAGGCTACCGAGCATTTCAGAGAAGATATTCATCACAAGTAAGGTGATATTTTATCAGAGCTTATAGATCTGTATCAAACAATTGAGTGTCAAATAGAAGATAAATACCTATTGCTTTCTAACAATTGTAATAGAGTTTTTGGATAAAATCTCTTAACAGAGTAGACTTAACAGTCTTATGTAAATCTCTTAACCAAGTGCACACTTCATTAGTGTTGTTAAAATCCTATAACTAGGTAGATCTAGCTGATCTAACATGTCACTCCTAATAGGGTGAGATCACTAGAAGTGATCAAAACTTGTAGCCCTAACAGGCAAACCTTTTCTATTTGCAGTAGTGAAGAATTTGTGGGTGTCATCCCCACCGTAGTTTTTACGTTCTAACAAGGGTTTTTGTGTTACCAAAATACTTGTGTCATGTGACTGTGTTATGGATTTCATGTTGTTTACTTACTTATGTTAAGTGGATAAATTATTCATGCAATTAGATTCAAGTTATATTGGTCGGTTATAACTGTTTATAGTTTTAGATCTGAAAGGTTTACAAGTAAAGTTTTTGAAGGCACTAATTCACCCCTCCCCTCTCAGTACCTATCTCTCCTAATTCCAACAATTGGTATCAGAGCACAATTATCTTATTTGAACAGTTTAACCACTGAAGGGTAAAGATCTAAGTCATGGAGAGATACAAGCCTGACAAGACTATTGAGAATCAGAAGATACAAATGCAAATATTTGTGGAACAGTATAAGCAAGCCAAGGAAGGACTGAAGAAATTACTAGATGAAAGGAAGAACCTAGCTAGACTAAAGAATGAGATTGGTTACCATGAAGAACCTCTTGATGACATATTCGAGCATATTGGATCTAGTTCTGGAAGCATCTCCGATGGATTTGAAAGCATAATCACTGATCTATTTGAAAAGAATCAATATTTAACTGATCAAGTGAAAGCACTACAAATCGGTCAAGAATCTCAGATGGTGAGAATGGTAGAAACAATGAACAAAGCAAAACAAGCTGAGCAAGAAAGAAATTTGGCAATTGATGACCGAAGACAGATGGGTGAACAACTTCAAACTAAAGAAAATGAGATACAAAGACTCATTGACCAACATTTCCAAGTAACTAATCAAGTGATGACTGTGAATCAAGAGGTAAACTAAGTGAATGCAGAACTATCAAGAAAACTAGAAGATGTTGCAAGACTCAGAGAAGAAAATGAGAAGCTAAGAAATGAAATGAAAAATCAACAGCAACAAAATGAAATGAAGAAACTTGTTGAGGACAACTCCAAGAAGATTGATGACTTTTTAACTAATCAGAGAAGATTTGGAAACAAAGCTGGTATAGGCTACACCGGTGAAGGAGACTCATCACAACAAGATGAACAAATCAACATTGAACAAAATCAGAAACCTAAAGTGTTGGCATGTTATCATTGTGACAAATCGGGACATACATCTAATGTGTATAGAAGCAAAGCACAAGGTAAACCTCCTATCACTCCTAAGTTTAATGGATATTGTTACTACTGTGGTTAGTTTGGACATCCTGCTTATGAGTGTAGAGCTAAGCAAAATGATCTTGCTAATAATACTACTATGGATAAAATATGCTATACTTGTAGCAAGCATGGACACACTGCACGAGACTGTAAGGTGAAAATGAAGCAAGTCTGGACACCTAAGGAGAAACCACAACACAGACCATATCAACTGAAGAGACAAGGTAATCCTTATGTTTGGGATTATAATACATGGACTAACTATGTTGTATGTGGTAGATATGGACACATTGCAACAAACTATTATAGAAAGAGTCGGATTGGACAATCAAGAAATTGGACAAACTCTAGGATGACATGTATGCACTGCCATAAGGTCAGTCATTTAAGAAAGAACTGCAGAGACCGAGCACCAAAAGAGAACCATATATTTGAAAGTGGATATACTATTGCTGATATCATGAAGTTAAGGAACACTATGTGGAAGAAGGCATCTAATGAGAATGCTGAGTCAAGTAATGTTGTCAGTGAAACCTCATCCACTGGATTGGGTGACATCGGTGCCTCCACTTAAAGTGAAATAGGTATGTATGGGATTGATATTTCAAAAGATCACATTTTACATATAGTTCCTTATGCATAATGTTCTTATACCAAATCAGCATGAATAAAGATGCACTATGGTTTAGTTGTCATGAGCTAACAATGTTATTCAGTCGGAAAAAGAGAGACCAAGAGTTGGTTACCCATCGGTAATCACTATCTAAGGTTAACTGAACATACGTATCAACTGATGAAGAAACTTTATGTTAACCGAGCTGATGAATGTTTTAGTTGTCATTGAGCTGACAGTTATTTTGTACCAAAAGTTAGATGGAGAATTTATTGCATAAAAATTTGGCGGGAACATCAGAAGTCTATAAATACACTGGAACAGAGTTCATTTCTACAATGCGATTTCGAAGAGCGGAGAATTCAAAGAGCAAAGTTTGAGCTAAAAAGATTTTTAGAAGGATTCAAGGCTACGCTAGATAGAACTAACATCACTCTTCATGATACCGAGTAAGTTCATTTGCGATTAAACACTTCCTATCATGTTGCTTGCCGAAACCCTAGAATTAATTTATGGCATCAACATCATCTGCAAGCAAAACTCAAAGTGTTGAAGAGGAAGTTAATCTAATCGTTAGGGAAAATTTCGACGAACCAAAGTTTAAGCCACATCCTAAGGTCACAGCATAGACAAATACAATGGGCGCATTTTTGAGCATACCAGAAAGGGTTTTACTAATAGAAGATGTAAGGTCTTATATTCACTACAAAATAGGAGAAGTTGGAGATTTTGAAACTGTTGCAACATATCAACCACTCTGTGGCCCCGATGGAAAAATGAAATCAGACTACAAGAAGATTGAGGAATCAAGTTTATCATGTTTCATACACTTTTTGCAATCATTCAAATCGGATTGGATTATAATCATTTTGAGTAGATATCATGATGACAAGTTCTGGCTGGATAAACTGATTGAGGTCAACAAGAAAATAATCAGTAGGGTTACTGGGCTCCCTACAACTGACAAAGCTAAGGCTTTCCGAAGTTCTTCATGACCGAATGTTGAGAAATACAATGGAGCATAATGGGATGGTCAGGCATTGAATATTTCAACAATCAAGGACCTAGCAGTAAAATTTGCAACACATGTGATCGAGTACAAGCTATTTCAATCAAGCAGACTCAACAGCGTACCCTGCAGCGCAGTAGACATGGCACACAAAATTGTAGTGAAAGGTCACCAAGTTGATCTTGTCGAGGTACTGTTACATCAACTTTAGGAGAATATGAAGACCATAAGGAAAAAGAAGTCTAACACATGTAAGTTCAGATCTCTACTTGCACGCATATTCCTCTATTTACAAAAGTATGTGCTTGACACCAGTAAAGTAAATTGGATATTGACTGTACCGATAATGAAATAGATTGGTGAAATGATGAACAAGTTAGGAGATAAGTTGAATCTAGAGTTTAATGCATACTTCACTAAATTTCAATCTAAAATGCATAAGAGAAGTAGAATTCTGAGGGAATTAGTTCATAAATTTGAAGATGACATATGTTTTGTGGTCAACACCGATTATACCTTGATAAAAGTAGTAGAGCCTAGGATAAAATGGTTGGCACTGATGGGATATGAAATAAACCATGATTTCACACTAAAATCTATTAATGCACTGCTTGCACTACCGAAGGATCCCATTGCCACTAGGTTTAGAGTATATGAAGAAGCCAAATCTAGAATATCTACAAATATTGAGATTGGTAAAATAACTAAAAAGGTAAAGAAGATGAAGAAAGATCTCACTACCAAATATGGAGATAAGTCTGAAACATCTAAAGGGACACCGGTTGAATAGGCAACCGAAGGTCAGCTACAGTTAGCCGACAAACCATATGATAGTGAGGAGACTGAGTCCGACAAAGAAGTAGACCCTACACAAGTTCCTCCACCTAACATTCCTACAAAGAAGCAGTCACCTATACATGAAGGTATGATGACATGATTGTCAACTACAGCACCACCTACTGAGAAGGAAGAAGTATTGAAAGTAACTAAAAGAAGGGCAGCTACATCGACAAAGAAATACATTAAGAGAAAGAACAAGGTTGTAGTTGAGGCACCTAAGAAAAGGAGGAAATACATAAGAAATAAGGAAGATCTGGAGGATACAGAGACAGAGGATGATGTAAATCAATTCAAAGTGGTTAGTAACAAGGGCAAAATAATAGATGAAGTCATTGAGGACATAATTGAACATGGAGACCTTGCTGATCCCTTACTAGACAGATTTGACAAAATGTCAAAAGAAGATCAAACCAATATTGAAGAGGTTGTCATCCAAATGATGATAAAATTCAAGAAAGTTCCAATGGAGTTTTCCTATGCATTACCGAAGAAATTGGATGATACAATTACTGAGAAATGGGCTGTTGCATTAGACACCGAGAAGAGAAAGAGAGAACACTCTCTAGTTCGGGCAGCTGCACACTTAAGCTTTGGACAAGTTAGTAAATACTTGATCAAATACCAAGCAAATTTTATGATCAAGAATAGGGCCTTAATGATCATGGATGACAATGTAGCGGATATGGATGTCACAACTGATTCTATATGGACATCAATTCTGAAAGCTAAAGAAAAAGTTGAGCAACAAGCATTTTTGAACCTGTCTAAGAAGAGACAAAATTCTAAAGGTAAAGTTATTTGTATTGATGAAGGAACAACAAAGAAATCAAAGAGTACCGGTATATCAGTTACCAAGGCAATTGATATAACTGAGGACAAGGAAGAAATAAAAGTTTCACAGGATGCACCAGATAAAGTTAAAATCCAACTGGAGAAGAAAACCGATGATGATGTACTCGTTGTAGACATCACACATGGTGATCCTGATGACCAAGATGATGAAGATGTAAATATTGCACCAAATAAAGATGAAGCACTAGACACTGAAAGTCTATTTACATCACTACTGGGTGAACTTCTTGTACTTGTCGAAGCAGCTAAAATTCTTTCCCAAGTACAACTCGACGGCTCAGATCCTGAGCAAAACAAAGATACCACAAGGGATCAAAACATAGAGAAACCTGTAGACACAGATGAGCCTACACATATAGAGGCACCTTCCACCGAACCAAAGGAAATAGATGAAGCAAAGGAAACACAAGAACTAAAGGCAACAGAGGTGATCCCACTAAACACCACAATCGAGACTCCTACAATAACAATTGAGACTGCCACTACCAAGGAGCAGAAGAAGGAAGAACAAGTGTTAATAGGGAAGGACACTCCAAAGACTGGAGATAGATCTATTGCTATCATTGAGAAGAAATCACCTCCAACATAGAAGAAGAAGAAGAAAGGAAAATGGTCGGTCACCCTAGATGAAGTGATTATTATTCCTGAGTGTGACCCGAGGACCCTAAGCCCCAAGGACTTGAGTAAATATGGGGAGTTATGATCAAGGAAGGTAGCACAAGAGAAGTTGAAGCAAGAGCACAAAAGAAAAGAAGTATTAAATGATGTGCGGGATATCCTCCAATAGCTAGTACCTGAGATACATATTGATGAGGATACGCCTATTATAGATCAACTTGCTACACTTGCTGAGAAGATCAATGCCCCATACACCGATGCAGATAAATGAATTGAAGAAAGGGTAGAATCCAGAATACTACATAAATTAGCAGAGAAAATCAACCAAGAGGTGGCATTACTTAAGGTCAAATTATCTGAGGTTATTACTGAAACAAAATCCATCACCCAGATAATTTGTCAATATTTATTGAAGCTCTATAATATAGACACCTTCACTGTTGAAGTTAGTGAAAAGATCAAAGGTTTGGAAGCAAAAATACAGTTGAGTACCAATGCAGCTATCACCGAGCCACATGCTTTTCTAAAGAATATTCACCGAGTTCAGGAACTCCAACGGTTGATAGCAGATTTGAAGAACCAAGAAGTGCACCTAACAGATTAGGTTACTGAGTTGCAAACTGAACTCATTCCATACCTAAATTTTTTTGAAGCACATATTGTCAAAGTCGAGCTATTAGTTGCAACACCAAAAATTTCGATGTTAGAAAACATCTTTGACATGCATGCACAAGTCGGTCTTGAGCACATTTCTCTCACCAACTTGAAAGAGGAATGGGAAAATCTCTTGGAGTCAGTGAAGAAAACCCATTAGTCAATTTTTGACAAGCTGTGAGTATACTACCTCAATTTTGTATTTGGCATTACAATCAAAAAGGGGGAAAATAATGTATCAGATGCTATTATGCCAAATATTATGTACATGGATGTTATGTATACTATATATTACCGGGAGCATGCACCGAGGGGGAGTACTTAGTACTTAGAAATTTTTGATGTGTATATGTATATGGCGGAGATATAATGAGATATAAGTCACATAGAAAATTTTGTCTTTATACATTCGGAGTTTTGATACTAATGCCAAAGGGGGAGATTGTTATCTCTATTGAGCTTCTAAGGTTGTCATTAGTACCAAAGGTGTGTAAAAAATATTGGTTGGTTACTTACATTGAGCTAATCGGTAACATAAAGTAGAATAGACTAGTTGGTAAAGCCTATACACCGAGCAACAGACAGTTTACCAAGCACCAGTAGACACCAACATCGACAGACAGTAAACATTGAGCATCGCAGTATACACCGATCAATTTACACAGTGTTTACCGAGGATCATAGGAAATGGCATAGTAATTAGGAATGGCACATTCTTCTATGCAAATGGTTACAATGATTTGTAAAATGTTTTACCAAGATCAAGGAACGTTTAATGTAATGATATTCATTAAATACAATGTATATCTTTTGTAATAGATGATCTAGGTTATTATTGTACACTGTAGATCTTAGGGTTATGATTATAGTGTGTAACCTAATTTTGATAAAGCGGTAAAAACATAACACTATATATTTGTGAGTTCGCATCATTTTTGGTGTGAGTTGATATATGAATCACGGAGCACTTGAAGCATTTGCCTATCTTCAAGTCTATCAGTTAAACAAAGCAGAACTGAGTACAGTAGAATTCAGATTGAGTAGAATTAGCAAAGGCTATCGAGCAGTTTAGAGCAGATATTCATCACAAGTAAGGTGATATTTTATTAGAGCTTATAGATCTGTATTAGACAATTGAGTGTCAAATAGTAGATAAATACCTATTGCTTTCTAACAATCGTAATAGAGTTTTTGGATAAAATCTCTTAACAGAGTAGACTTAACTATCTTATGTAAATCTCTTAACCGAGTGCACACTTCATTAGTGTTGTTAAAATCCTATAACTAGGTAGATCTAGCTGATCTAACATGTCACTCCTAACAGGGTGAGATCACCAGAAGTGATCAAAACTTGTAGCCCTAACAGGCAAATCTTTTCTATCTGCAGTAGTGAAGAATTTGTGGGTGTCATCCCCACCGTAGTTTTTACCTTCTAACAAGGGTTTCTGCATTACCAAAATACTTGTGTCATGTGACTGTGTTATGGATTTCATGTTGTTTACTTACTTATGCTAAGTGGATAAATGATTCATGCAATTAGATTCAAGTTATATTGGTCGGTTATCACTGTTTATAGTTTTAGATCTGAAAGGTCTATAAGTAAAGTTTTTGAAGGCACTGATTCACCCCTCCCCTCTCAATACCTATCTCTCCTAATTCCAACACTAACAACATGTGACATGCATCCATAGAGATGATATCACATAGTACCTCATCTTGGTACCCACCAATCTTGAACTTCACTAGGCACTATTCACTGACCATGACCTTGTGGTCATCCTGCACCCAGGCAACCCGATATGGATGTGGATGTTTTTCCCTCTTGAGCTTCAACTTTGTCACCATCTCTTCTAACACCAAATTATTAGTACTACCACTATCAATAATCACATCACAACACTTACCCTCACACTTGCACCTGGTGCAAAATAGGCTCCTCCTTTGTTCAGGTTCATTCTCACCACTCAGCAGGATTCTTCTGTTAATCAATGTTTCTCCTCTTCCAGCATCTTCAGAATGTGACGATCTGGTATCTTCATCTACATGTGAAACTCTAGCCTGGCCTTCATTTATCCTATTTTTCCTTCCTTGGCATTAAGGACATTCAAATGCCCTATGACCTTCTTCCCCACAATGAAAACATGTTCCATGAAAGCCTCCTCTTCTAGATCCTTGTCCTCTTCCTCTTCCTCTTTGATCTCTATTATTCTGATCATGAAAATGATTGAAATTATCTCCTCTTTGATTTTGACTATTACTGGCCTCATCCTACTTTTTCGAATCTTCATTTCGATCTCCATATGACTGTCCACCAGATCTTCCATCACGACCTCTTCCGCTTTGTCTTTTCTCAAACTTCTTGTTCAACTTTTCCTCTACTTTTAGGGCAAACTGGCATGCCTCTTCAATACTGTTCATTCAAACCAGATTCAACTCTTCCTGAATGCTCGGCCTTAACCCATTAAGGCAATGGGAAACTTTCTCCTTATCAGCTTCTGCATGGCTTGTTTTGATGAGAATTCGATAGAACTCCTCTGTATACTCCTGAACAGATCTTCCTGCTTGCTTCAAACTTTGCATCTTCTTCAGTAGGTCAAGCTCATAATAAAAAAGAATGAACCATAGCTTCAATTTGTCCACCATTTGATCCCATCTTGTGATTTTATCTTTCCCCCTTTTATTTCACTCCAATTGAATCTCTTGCCACCAGATCTTTGCATGACTCTTCAGTCTAACCTTCGCAAACTTGACCTGATCAGAATCCTCAATATCTTCATACTCAAAATATTCTTCACATTCATTGATCCAGTCAATCAATTCCTCTGGATTAAGATTCCTTGAAAATGTAGGAACCTCGATCTTAGGTCTTTTCCCGATCTTGGAAATGGCCCGAACTGCTCCGAATTGCCCAAAACAACACTGAACTGCTCCTAGCTGCTCAAAACAACACTACAGACCTTTCTTATATAAGCAATTTCCACCACCCGAGAAGCTTCCAAAAATTTAGCCCTTTAGGTCGACTAAACATAGAATTATTTAGGTCTTTTCCCGATCTTTGAAATGGCCCGAACTGCTCCAAATTACCTAGAACTACTCTGAACTGCTTCGAACTGCCCAAAACAACACTACAAACCTTTCTTATATAGGCAATTTCCACCACCCAAGAAGGTTCCAGAAATTTAGCACTTTAGGCCGACTAAACATAGAATTATTTATTTTTCACAATTATTACAATAGGGTCGGCTCAAAAGAAATACAAAATATGATTTTATGTAACCCAACTTTCGGAGGCCATAACTTTTTAACCATAACTCCATTTTTCTATTGTAACCACTTTTCGGAAATGCCATGACGAGATCTACAATATTTGACATACGCTAGTGCCAGTAAGCTGGGGGTCGATCGTGATCCGGAGCCTCTAAGGCCTTCAAAATTGACCTAAAAGATTTCATACCCAAAAACCTCAATAACTTCACCAATACTGATGATGTGGCAATGAAACTCAACTGGTAGGCTGAAATGACTGAGATGAACCTCCATGTCATGCCCCGCAAGGGAACCAGGGAAATGCACAAAGGTTTACTTTGTAAAAGAAAACCTAAGTAGAGTTTTACGAAAAATTTTGAACTTTTAAAGTTTGCAAATAAACAAAACATATTCTAACTTCTTTCCAAGGTTCCCTTAAATGTAAATGTATAAATTATTAAAAACTGATAAACTATTAACAACATTTACTAACCTTACAAATTCCATTTCAAGTTCTTTATTGGAAAATACTTAAACACATTCATAGTTAATTTCCATCTAAAACTTTTTAAAGATCAATTACTATAATTCCATTTCATCTAACTAACATATTGCAATAGTACAACAAATGATTCATCAACATTTTACATAACTTGATACATAACAAGATTACATCTTTACAACATACATTAAATAAACATCCCATATAACCCTTTTCCTACGTCTACCCATTATTACATCATTTGAAAATTACATTACATTTAAACTCCTCATAGGAGAATACATAAGTTTACAACAACATGAATAAGTACATGTCTTCATTCTTCAACAGGTGCTTAGACAAATATGAATCTTCAGTTGTTTACATCTGCACAAGATACCTCGATAGAAATATTTTCCACCCAACCATGTGAAACTGGTAAAGTTTCACCCCCCGTGCTAGGAGATAAACACCAAGCCCACAAAGAAGTAACTTACTGGGTTTTTTTTGTTTTTTTTACAAAGGGTTGAATAACAATTCCACAAATGAGGTTCACTTCACAAGGGTTCTAAGGTTTGGGTAGAAAATCCTAAGCAACAACCTAAGTGAGTGTCATCGCATAGCCCTCACCCCTTGGGTTGTCCTGGTACTAGCCACACTGGGCCCCAGCCCCCAAGTAGGCACATGCGGAATCGAATGCCTTTCGTACAGACAAGCGCCATTCGATCGTACCTACGCATAGGTACCTTCTCCCACTCCCATCCATAGCCTATCCTAGCGCTACTGGCATGGGCGAGGCACAATTTAGTCTTTTTTAATGTTTTAAACCCATCCCTTAAGTTTTATTTAGGTTATCACTTGGTTAATTAACTCATCAGTCGGTTATCCTGGTCTAGCCACTTTAGGGCCCCGGCCCCGCACTGAGAGCCACTCACTTAGGGGTTCCTAGGTTTCCTAACCCTAACCTATTCCCGTTAGGTTTTCCTAGCAAACCACTAACATGTTCAACATTTTCAATATAACAGACCTACCTAGGACGCTTAGGAGATCACAAAGTTTGACCGGTTTGATTGCTGACAAGTTAGGAGGCAAAGGGTTTGTTTCAGTTTTCTAATCCCCATCCCAACATTTATCTAAGTATGAAAAGAGTTTTCACTACTAATTTGCAAAAAGACATATAACTTAATTCTCCGAAAAAGACATCTCTAATTCCAAAATTTTACTTCTTCTCGATTGCAACATTCATAAAATATTGTATACTTTACTGATTGAATTACATGTGCCTTAGAGATGATTTGTAATCACAAAACCATATATATATATATATATATATATATATATATATATATATATATATATATATATATATATATATATATATATATATATATATATATATATATATATATATATATATATATATATATATATATATATATATATATATATAAAATATAATATAATATACCCAATTATAACCCATAGTCTTAAAAGCACATCTATTATGTTATATATATATAATACTTCATATATTATATATATAACATAATACTCAATTTTGAATTAAACAATAATTATAACCCATAACTGGGCATATATTATATTATATATATAATATTTCATATATTATATATATAATATAATATTAAACTTTAAATTAATAAACATCACAAAGTATATATTATATATTATATATATAGTATTGCATATACTATACATATAATATAGTACCGACAAATGCCAAGTTACATATTTTAATGCCACCGAAATAATGAAAAAAAAACAAAACACAATTTTCGTTTGGCAGCCTCGGCGGTGGTGCCGCCGGCAGTGTTTCCACTGCCGACGGTACCTTCGGTACCGCGCGGCCCCACGGGCTTAAAAAAAACATTTTATTTTATATTTTTTTTTTTTGAAAACTAAGTTTGTTATAAAATATAATTTTTTTTGAAACTATTACATGATACGAAACCTTAAAATATTATATATATAATATCATATATATTATATATATAATATAATATATTTTTTTTTTGAAATAACAAAACTTTTTAAAAGATCAAATAAATATGTACACATATTATATTATATATATAATATTATATATATTATATATATAATATAATATATATATATATATTTTTGATATTATTTACTTTATCATTTCTTTAAACATATTTTTGTTTTCTAAAATTTATTTTATAAATTAAAAATTTATAAAGTAAATTTTGAATTATATTATATTTTTTTTTTAACATATATGAAATAATAAAAGTAAGGAAGTAAATTGGTTTTACTGTTTTAATACAAAATTCTATTATGGTTTCACCTTCTAACAATTTACGTTTCATCCAGTTAATCAATAATTTATACAAAATATATAAATTTTAGACTATAGTAATGAATCTATTTATTTCATTCTGTGCTATAAAAATCTGATACCTACAGCATATAACAAAAAAATGAAATTCATACAGACGATACAAACATTATAAAGGAGAAAATATCTTTCATATCATAAGGAACCTTTGGGAAAATTCCAACCTGATACTCTGAAGATCTGGTTGAAGAAATCCGAAGCCTCTCCCAGTCCCCTGTTTCCTCCTTCTTCTTCCAAAAGTTCTTCTGCTATCCTCCTCGACTATAGTCTTCTATTTGATTTTTATATCCAACATGGTAGTTGGAGGAGTTTCTCTACGGGAGAAACTTCTCCAACTTCTCCAACTGCATTCCCCGTACACCTTAATAAAGTTTTATTAATTTTTAATTAAAAATATTATCCAAAACAAGGTTTAATAACAAATTTAATTAATTACCTCACAAGGAATTCACATAGCACAATTGGTAACTAACTAGCCCCAACTTCTAGGAGGTCTCGAGTTCAACTCCCTCCTAGCTAGTTAGTTTTATTACCTAAGACAATTTATTTTTATTTTTATTTACAATTTGGTTCAAATTGTAATTTCTTTTTATATATTTCTTAATTTACTTTTAATTATAAAGCTAGTGCTATTTGCTAATCCTGTTTATATAAATTATATATTTATTTATACTTATAAGTATATATACGTATATGTGTTTATAAGCATATGTGTGCACCCATATGTTTATGACACATATAGTATAAATAACTTATTATTCGCATTACTTATCATTTTATAACTATATAGCCAGCTGATGCAAGGTACAAATAGCAGCTTGATCTTAATACTAACATGATAATCTAAACAGGGATAAGTCACTGAAACAGAAATCGACCAACAAGGATTCACATAGACAACCTACTGACAAAGTTGCGCATACCCTAACAGCAAGCACAAGATCCAAACCCTAATAACCGATAAACCACATAATACCTCCCTACCAGGAACTGATCCGGCACTTCCCACCTACGATGGATGATCAAGGATAAAGGTTTTTTTCTTTTGTGAAGCTTGGTGATATCTCCCTGACAACAACAACGATCGAGGATTTAAGGGATCACTCAGACCTGTGGAGCTAGGTGGAGACGATACCTGGTACCTGCAAATCCTACATCACCAAGAAGAGATACATATACATATAGATATACAAATCAGATATATGCAAGCAGATGACTAGGATCGATACATCGTGTGGACCTCACTGAGTGAGTAACTACGACTTCATCCTGAGTCATGAGAACACATCAGACACATGTATCCATAAACCAATTGAGATAAGGGTTAGTATACAAATCATTAGATAAAACATGTAAAACTAAACATATAATCAATGTAACTATAACTGAGCATATAAATATCATCTGATGAACATATAATCCTCTATGAAACATAAACATGAGTGCATAGTTCTAACCATCATAATAGAAAAGAGTCAAATCATAGTATCACTGTAGGAGAGGTATTACACTCCAACTGTGAAATTAGAACATTTTGAGATCGTATGACCAACTTACTAAAAATAGTAAGTTTCCATAAATAGAAGCTATGAATAAGATAGCCCTTATTGAAAAAGAAACTAGAAATATTTTTGGGTGATGCAAGATTGCTCTTCCACCTAGGATGCTCCTGCATCACAAAAACTAGAAACAAATAATATTTTTGGGTGATGTGCTTGATTGCCCTGACACTATTAGATGCTCCTGCATCATAAAGCATCATAGAGTATATGTGTTTAATTAAATTAGTGAAAATAAATAGATTTTATTTGTCGACAAGGAAAACCTTATGAATATATTTGAATGAGATAGACCTCCAATGCATTTTTTTAGAACCACATTGGTTATAGATGCATGTCAAGACACAAGCAAATAGGTACATGTATGTGCCTACAATTTTCTCATTCTACCAAGAATATTGTAGGAGACTTCAATGATATTCCAAACAATACCAAAGTATGTGTGGATTCTAATAAAGAATATTCCTTAGACGATGAGAGAAGAATATTTTAAGGACTAAATGAATTTATCTAAAAATTCATGAAATATCAACTAAACCTTAGGAAAATGACATGTTTTTATCAAGATGGTGTAGAATTCATGATGCTTCACACTTAGAATTTTCACATGCATAATGTTCATGATTGGATTTCAATAAGTAAAAGGTCATATGGAAATTTTTGGTAGCCAAGCTCAAATATTGTAAGTGTCATATGTTTTGAGATCCTCATGACTCCAAGCTATAATTTATCATGATAATCAATTGATCTCTTGATTATACCTTCCTTCTCTTTCAAAAATGGCAAAGGCCAATTAATTTGTTGCTAGAGACACTAATAAATTCCTTGAATTTAAAAAATCATTGTTAGCCTAGACCATCTTCTTTGTGCATCATTCAAGGTCCTAGAGACCCTTGTTAGTCATCTAAAGCCTTAAAGGCCCTTTTGATTATTGATGGTCAAAATAGGTCAAACATCTCCAAGATGTGGAGTATAGGGATTTTTAATGATATTGAGTCTATTTAATCCTACTTGGTTGGGTTACAAGTCCTAAAGGTCACCATGATGTGACAAATGCAAAAATTGTAAATGTTGCTCAAAAGTTGCTTAGAAACTTTGACACCTTTTTGAATTTGTTACTCCCAACGACTAGTAAGTTGGAAATTTCATTGCGAGTATTTGAAAAATGTTCATGAGGATGTTTATAGCCTCTGTGAATGATTTTTGACATGTAATTAAGAAATTGGAATAAGAAATGAAGGTTTTTCTCTATTGAATATATTGGTTTTCTTGTTAAACTTGTTGTTTCCCTGTGAATGTACAGTCATTTATAGATTGGAAACTCTAATACAAGTTCATATCTTGATATTATGGTGAATTATCTTTCCTATGTGGGTGGATTGAAGTCATTTGGTTCATTCATTGAGGAGATCCATCTATTTTAGTTCAGACTGGTCTAGGAACCCCAAGAACTCTAAGGTTGTGGATTCAAATGGGGATTTCCTAACATTCTACCCTTGGAATTACCCAAATCCATGTGAAATGTTAGGATCCTATGTATTATACATGTTGTGAGTGGTTTGGGAGTAGTTGGAGCAAAATTAGAATTTTTTCGTGATGCCCTAGGCTTGACATGTTGATGTGACAAGCCAGATTGGCAGAAAGATTGAATTGCAGAGAATATATTGTGGAGTGTGGGTGTGAACCATTGATATATTTGGAGTCCTTAATATAGAGACCTAAAAATATATGGCCTTTATCATACCAAATTGATTGGTGAATATTTTTGTTCAAATCCTCATTTTCTAGCCTATTAGGCCTAATTGTCTCAATCATGGTTGACCTAGTCAAAGTCAAACCCTAGATCCCATTTTGAGATATTTCATAAAAGTCCCAAAAGGGTACTAAAAAATGTGATTTTTTGTGGCCTTGTTCAATTGGATTGGTATTTAAGGTCCAAAAGGTTAGATTGGAGGGCTAGCTCCAATTAGGTCTCCTAATAGGACATATTCAAGAAGATCTTGTTGTTGGGTTTGTAGCAGTGGATCCAAGGAGTCAAGTTGAAAAATAAAGATTTTCTAAGCAAAGGAACACACCCATAAACCCTCTCTTCTATGTTGGTGAGATGATCCTAGAAAGGAAAGCGTTAGGTGTCTTGGTTGAGCATTTGGTTGAGGAGGCTTGTTGTGAGGAGTTGTATCTCATAAAATAAATTGAACTGCCCTAGGAGATTGGACATAGGGAAAGGGCCAAGTGAAATTTTAAGGTGAAGGTTAAAACCTTGGAAGGTTGTATAATAGGACCACTGGATGGTGCCTAATTGAAGTCTCTTGTGAAACAAAACCTAAGAAACCTAGAGGCAGACCTAACCTCTCTGCTTCATATTGATATCAGAGCCAATAGTTGTTCTTTGAGTGTGGTGTATGTCAAAAGAAGGGAGCCGAGAAGGGGCTAATACAATGCCTCCTAAAGGAGTAACGACACAAGACCTTGAGGAGATGAAGAGAAGGATAGAGGAGAAATGGGAGGATAGATTTAAGAAGATTATGAGAAGGCTTAAAGCCAAGGAGAGTCGCAACGATGAATACTCTGGGGAATTAGAAGAAGAAGAAGAATATGATGATGAGGAAGAAGAAGGTTCTTGAAATGTAAAACTACCTATAGAAAAGAGGGAATTTGTGAATTCCATCAAATATTCTCACAAGGAAAGTGGTGAGGCAAAGATGGATGTCCCAATATTTAGTGGGAAACTAGATGGGGATGAATTCACTAATTGGATTGAAGAAATGTGTACCTATTTTGACTATAAGGAATATAGAGATAGTAAGAATGTCAAATTTTCTAAAACAAGACTGAGGGGTTTAGCCTTGGTATGGTGGAACTATACACAAAATGAAAGAGAGAAACAAGAGAAGAACCCCATCTCAAAGTGAGGTAGGATGGTGGTTATACTTAGAGGGAAATTCATGCCAGAAGACTATGGGTTTGCAGACCATTAGGAGGTTTATAATCTCAGAAAAAGAGACTTGTATGTGCCCTCATACACTAAATAATTCAATAAGCTAAGTATGAGAGATAACCATAAATGAAGATGGTAGACAGGTATTTGAATGGCTTGAGGTTTTGCATCCAAGATTAGATTAGTATGATGATCCCAAAGATTGTGGACAAATGCTTTCAATTGGACTCAAGGGCTAAGAAAACATTGAAAAGGAAAGGTGATCAAAACAATAGAGGAAGAGGAGGTAGAAACAATAGAGGAAGAAGTAACTTTGGAAGAGGATAATCAAGTAATAATGGATAATCAAGTCATCGGGAAGTCAATAGTGACTCATGGTACAAAGGTGGAAGTTTTAGGGGTGGAAGAAGACCCAATGGCAGAGGTAGAGATGGTGGATTAGGTAGAGGACCTGGTGTGTTCACTGGAAGGTGTTACAATTGCAATCAAGTAGGTCATACAAGGAGTAAGTGTCCAGAGAGAGCTTCTAGTTACCAAGGAAGGGAAAGGAGGAATCAGTTGGTCCAAGATGATGATTGTGAAAGTGTTAATTCACCCATTGGTAGTGTTGCTCCAATCCTTGAAGGAGAGAGCTTGATAATTAAGAGAGCCCTATTGAAGACCCATTGAAGCAAGAGCTGCCACAAATAAAATCCTTGTTCAAAATACAAGGTAAGGCCTTTGGTAAACTTTGCAAAATTATTGTAGATTTTGGTTCAACAAAGAATGTAGTCTCAAATGAGATGTTGGAGAAGCTCAAGTTGAAGAGATTACCTCATACAAACCCTCATAAAATCTCCCGGTTAAACAAGAATTGTAATTATAAAGTAGAGGAGCAAGCTTGGGTTGAGTTTGGAGTATGTGATTATAAAGATAAGGTTTTATGTGAAATCATCCCAATGGATGCTTTCTACCTTCTCCTAGGTTGTCCATGGAAATTTGATGTGAAATCACAACATCATGGGGAACAGAACACTTACCTCATCACCAAGAATGGGAGGAGATATAGGATGGAGCCTATGCAAGAACAAGTGGGTGAAAGGGAAAGTGAATCAAGTGTGATGTTGGTCATTGGTAAAGATTTTTTGAATATTGTGAAGGAAGAGAATTGTTAGGGGTATGCTTTGGTGATGAATCCAAGGGATGAGCATGGTTTGTAGCATAAAGATAAGAAGGATATTCTATTAGAGGTACAAAATTTATTAGATAAATATTAGAGCATATTAGTGGAAGATATCCCTAATTCTCTACCACCAATGAGGGATGTCAACTAGCGAATAGATTTGATCCCAAGTTCCACCCTTCCCAAGAAGCCCGCATACAATATGAAACCTCTTCAAAATGAGGAGCTAGGTAGACAAATACAAGAACTATTGGATAAGGATATGATTAGGAAGAGTCTTAGCCCATGTGTAGTCCCAAGTGTGCTTGCCCCAAACAAAGATGGAATATGGAGATTATGTATGAATTATAGGGCTATAAATAAGATCATGATAAGGTTCAGGTTCCCTATGCCTAGGATAGATGACCTTATGGATTACCTAGGCAGGTCATGTTATTATTCAAAGATTGATTTAAAATCAGGTTACCATCAAAATATAAGAATAAGGAAATGAGATGAGTGGAAAATTGCCTTCAAGACCAATCAGGGTCTCTATGAGTGGATAGTCATGCCATTTGGACTTAGTAATTCCCCAAGCACATTTATGCACTTGATGAATGAGGTACTTGTTGAATTGATTGGAAATTTTGTAAATATTTAACTTTTTGATATCCTTGTTTTCAACAGGTCTAAAGAGGAACATGTGAAACACCTTGAGAAAGTGTTGAGGAGGCTACATGAGGAGAAATTGAAGGTTAATTTAGACCAGTGTGAATTCTTGAAAAATGAGTTGGTGTACCTTGGTTTTGTGGTATCAAATGGATGTTTGAAGATGGATCCCTCCAAAGTTAAGGAAATCCTTAACTAGTCTACACCTAAAATAGTGGGTGATGTTAGAAGCTTCCATGGAATGGCAACATTTTATCAAAAGTTCATCAAAGGGTTTAGTGAAATATGTGCCCCCATCCTAGACACTATCAAAGGTGGGATCAAATGAAAATTCTCTTGGGACAAAGCAGGTTGAGAAAAGCTTTGAGTTGTTGAAGAAGAAAGTGGTAGAATTACCAACATTGGTGCTTCCTAAATTTGAAAAATTGTTTATAGTTGAGTCTGATGCTAGTAAACAAGCCATAGGTTTTGTGCTTAGTCAGGAAGGACATCCAGTGGTGTTCTTCTCAGAAAATTTGAATGATGCAAAACAAAAATACTCTATATATGATCTAGAGCTCTATGCTATGGTGTAGAATCTTAAGAAATGGAGACATTACCTCCTCCCAAAAGAGTTCATAGTTTTTATGGATAACCATGCTCTCAACTTTCTCAATGGTTAGGAGAATCTTAGTTAGAGACATATCAAGTGGGTAGAATAGTTACAATCATACACTTCCACCATAAAACATAAAAAGGGAACTGTTAACAAGGTGGAAAATGCCTTTATCAAAAGAGTAATCATTGTCCAGTAGATATAGTTACATGGCATGGGAATATATTTCCTAAAGGATTTGTATAAGGATGATGAAGACTTCAAGGTTGCATATGAGGTCTGTTCTAATTTTGATAACACTTTTCATGGCGCATATTCTGATTTTGTGTTGTAGGAAGGCCTATTATTTAAAGGCAGTTTGTTATGTGTCCCTAAATGTTCTATGAGGGAAAATGTCATCAAGGAGAAGCATAATGGAACCTTGGGAGGATATTTTGGTTTGGACAAAACCTTGGAGCAGGTTACTAGGTTCTATCATTGGCCAAAGGTACAATCTGCTGTAAGAAAGTTTGTTGCAAGTTGTTCTATTTTCTAAAGGGCCAAAGGTGTGTCTTCTAATGTTGGTTTGTATCAACCCCTTCCTATTCCCAATAGGCCTTGGGAAAACATTAGTATGGATTTTGTTTTAGGCCTCCCTAAAACTTCAAGGGGTGTGGATTGTGTGTTTGTCATTATGGATAGATTTAGTAAGATGGATCATTTTGTGCCATGTAAATGCACAAATGATGCATTGCACATAACATATCTCTTTTTCAAGGAAGTTGTTAGGATCCATGGTTTGCCTCTTGCCATTGTCACTGATAGGGATTCCAAGTTTGTTAGCCATTTTTATAGAACATTGTGGAGGAAATTGGGTACAAAATTATCTTTCTCATCAATCTACCATCCTTAAACTGATGGTCAGATTGAGGTTATTAACAAGACCTTAGGGAACCTCTTGAGATTCTTAACCAAGAAGCATGGGTTGGCATTGGACTTGGTCATTGGTCAAGTTGAATATTATTACAATGATTTGATGAACATGAGAATAGGGAGAAGTCCTTTTGAATATGTGTATGGCTTTCACCCAAGAGGACCACTTGAACTTTAAGATCTAGAAGGATGGGACAAGAGAAGTAGTCTTGGTGAAGACTTTGCTACCACCATGAAGGAAGCACATGATGAAGTCAAAACTTAGTTGGAACAAATAGTTGTCAACTATAAGTATAAGGCAGACCTTAAATGGAGGGATGTTCAATACAAGGTTGGAGATTTGGTGATGGCTTACCTCAGGAAGGAGATATTTCCTAAGGAACAACCAACTAAGTTGTTGATGAAAAAGATTGGACCATGCAAGGTTGTGCATAAATTTGGTCCTAATGCATATGAGATTGAATTTACATCAGGCCTTGGTATTTCTCCAATATTTAATGTGTGGGATCTCTTTCCTTATAGAGCACCTTTAGAAGCAGATGCAGGGTCGGATGTTGTGGCATAATATGAAGATTGGGTTAAAGATTTACCTCCAAGAAAACCCTTATAGTGAGAGTACATTTTAGATTTAAAGACAGTGAAGAAAATAAGGAAATATGTCTATAAGGAATACCTAGTCAAATGGGATGATCTCCCTAATTAAAAGGCTACATGGATGAGTGAAGCAAATATCTTGAAGCATGGGAAGACTCTACAATATCTAGCAACTCAAGGGACTTGAGTTCTCTTGGTTGGGGGAGTATGGTGCAAAGGCACCTAGAATGATCCATGGGGATCTTGATGGTTTTGTTGAGTTTTATCATGTTTATAATAAGGCCTTATAGGCCATTTGATTATCTTGTTTAGGAATTATTTTTAAGGTCCTAGAGACCCTTGTTAGTCATCTAAAGCCCTGAAGGCCCTACTGGTTATTGATGGTCAAAATATGTCAAACATCTCCAAGATATGGAGTATAGGGATTTTTAATGATACCAAATCTAGTTAATCCTATTTGGTTGGGTCCTAAAGGTCACCATGATGTGACAAATGCCAAAACAATTACAAAAGTTATAAATGTTGCTCAAAAGTTGCTTAACAACTTTGACAACTTTTTGAATTTGTTACTCCCAATGGCTAGTAAGTTGGAAAATTAATTGTAGGTGGTTGAACAATGTTCATGAGGATTTTTATAGCCTCTATGAATGATTTTGGATGTAATGAAGAATTTGGAATAAGAAATGAAGGTTTTTCTCTATTGAATATACTGGTTTTCCTGTTAAACTCGTTGTTTCCCTATGACTATACAAGTTTGTACAGATTAGAAACTCTAATCCAAGTTCATATCTTGATAGTATGGTGAATTAGATTTCCTATGTGGGTGGATTGAAGTCATTTGGTGCATTCATTAAGGAGATCCATCTATTTTAGTTCAGATTGGTCCAAGAACCCCAAGAATTCTAAGGTTGTGGATTCCAATGGGGATTTCCTAACATTCTACCCTTGGAATTACTCAAATCACTGGGAAATTTTAGGATCCTATGTATTATACATGTTGCAAGTGGTTTTGGAGAAGTTGGAGTAAAACTGGAATTTTGTCGTGACGCCCTAGGCTTGTCATGTTGACGTGACAAGCCAGATAGGCAGGAAGGTTGAATTGTATAGAAGACATTATGGAGTCTAGGTGTGAGCCATTTATATATTTGGAGTCCTTAGTGATAGAAAGACCTCAAAATATATTCCCTTTTTCATACCAAATTGATTGGTGAAGATTTTTTGTTCAAATCCTCATTTTCTAGCCTATTAGGCCTAATTAGCTTAGTCATGGTTGACCTAGTCAAACTCAAAACCCAGATCCCATTTTAAGATATTTCACAAAAGTCCCCAAATAGTACTCAAAATTATGATTTTTTATGGCCTTGTTTGGGTTGATTGGTAGTTAAGGTCCAAAAGGTTAGATTGGAGGGCTAGTTCCAATTAGGTCTCCTAATAGGACAGATTCAAGAAGATCTTGTTGTTGGGTCTATGACAGTGGATCCAAGGGGTCAAGTTGAACAATAAATATTGTCTAAGCATGGGAACACACCCATACACCCTCTCTACTATGCTAGTGAGATGATCCTAGAAAGGTAAGGGTTAGGTGGCTTGGCTGAACATTGGGTTAAGGAGGCTTGTTGTGAGGAGTTGTAGGTCCTAAAATAAATTAAACTACTCTAAGAGAACAACCACAGGGAAAGGGCCAAGGGAAAGTTAAAGGTGAAGGGTGGAACCTTGGAAGGTTGTAGAATAGGACCATTGGATGGTACCTAATTGAAGTTTCTTGTGAAACAAAACCCAAGAAACCTAGAGGTAGACCTAACCCCTCTACATCAGAATGACCTTGAATGAATTGGAGAAACTAGATCTTGGATGCTTGGCTTCAAATCTTGAATCCAATTGTTCTTGAAAACTTGATTGCAAATGTTTAAGTATAGCTATTGGTTACAAAATGAGGAGAGATAGGGTGTTTTTATACCTTATCCATCATTTTGGGATTCAAAATTGATCCAGGCCAACCACTAGATCTTTTTTTCCATTAACACCTTGACATAGAGCTCTAAGCCAAATTTGGGCATAAATATAAGGGTATAGATTGACTAAGTCAATCAATATATGGGTACAAACCAGCTAGGACAATCTATACCTAGGATTTTGATCCCATATTCAAACTAGATGTCAGGATGGTAGACACAAAGTGGGAAAACAAGAATCAAGTTGCCATGATCAAGCATAATAGACATCTAATCTCAAAATCACTAAAATGGGGCCTAATAGAGAATCCAAATATGGGTGCTAACTTTTCAGGATAGTACAAATAGATACCTAAAAATCTTTGGAATCATTAATTAATTGACAAACCAAAGCTACGCTACTTTCAAACTTATTAATTTTTTTCAAAATATTATCTCTAAAATAGGTGTTGATTAAAATCAAGGAAAATAATGTATCCACATGAAAACTATAAGGTATCAATGAATTCCTTCAAAATCTACATAAAGTTGAATGATAGTCATAAGCAAGCCATTTGCATATAGTCTATAACGTTGATCCATCATTGATATATCCCAATTGCATATTGAAGTCAAAATTAATAACTAATATACCAAGTAAAAAAAAAATATAAGACATTGCACATATTTATGATTTAATAATTTATTTTCTTTCAAAGTAGATTGTGATAGTAATACACTCTACACGAATAAAGTTTTTAAAAATCCTTCAATTACAATGTTATTTTTCAAATGCATAATATCCAGAAATCATCAATCTAAATGCTTTTATAACAATAATGCTTCATTAATTCAAAAGTTTTGAAGCCATTCTTGCAAATTTTATTTTGTGCCTATCTAAGAAATCATGTCCAATGTGATCTTAATTTTTGTGGCATTTCTTGCAAGCATGCAACTCGAGATACTGCACTCATTGGAGCCTTCCTATATTTATACAATAACATTTGAGTTTTTGAAAACCCATCTTTATCTATTAAATGAACACCAAAATTATTTAGTCGACGAATATAATGAGGAATAGGTTACTCTCATGATCCATTCTGCAAATCGAGTGGAACTAATGGTGTGAGAGAAAATTGATCAGTTTGGTTATGATAGCTTAGTTGTCCTGCAAAGAAATTCCAAGCTTTCTAGTTACCCATACCCTATATCAGCAAGCTACTCTAAAATCTACTATTGAAAGAAAAATTGAGTGTATGTGCAAAAATTCTATCTATAGAGGACATATCTGTCATTTTATTAGCATTGGCAATCAAACAAAAACTAACTATTCATTAAGTTTTAGACAAAAACTAACTAGAACTTGTTCCAAATGCTAACCCACAATGATACGGGTAGTGCCCTAAATCTGTCTAGCAAAATGACCAATTTTTTAAGCTTTGTCCATTTCATTCCAAATGCTTTGATTTAACTGGAAATGAGCGGGCATAAGTAATTACCCCTTCTCATAGATGGGGGATGCAATTCAAAATTGAAATTCAAATGTAACTACACCAGTTAATATCACTTTAGAGAGTTAAAAGAAGTGTGGTAGAAAAAAAAACAAGAATGAATGTTAGTTGGGCCCACACCAACCACCTAAGTGGTCAAATATTAGGGTGTGCTAGTTAAGCCTAGCCACCATTTACAAGTTTCAAATGCATGACATTGAGGGAGAAGGCCAAAAGGAATATTTGGGAATAATAAGGGCTTATAAGATGCAATGGAAAATTAAATTAAAAAAATTAAGACAAACAGGTTGATGCACTACAAAAGAAAGGAGGACGACATGGAATTATCCAACATGACACCTTTGAAATTGTGGCAACATTTTAAAGACTCGTAATCACTAAAAAAATGCCAATAGAAGAAAGATAGTAATCAATAAATACAAATTTCACTAGGAAAGATTAGATAGCTCAAGATTGCACAATTGTGTCATGCCTATTTGTGAAACATGAACCATTGATTTGACAAGTTAGCTAATACATTTCATATTAAAATGCCTTTAACATAACAAAATTTTAAGTGAAAAGTATGATGATCCACTTGAGTGGGCTCTCACAAACATTGGAAAATTCTTCTATATCAGATTTACATACCTTTTCCAAATAAATACCAATAATATTTATACATTAAAACAAATTTTATATTATTATTCTTAAATTCCATAAACTCCTCAAACATAGATATTATTTAAAACATTCCCTCACTCATCCCCCTTGTTGGGGATAGCAAGGAAAAATAATAATTACAAGAATAAAGCAAACTTATTCTCTTTCTACCACCGAAAGTGTGTTGTAAAGTTTTTCCAAAACCAAGACAAGTGTTAAAGTGCCTTAAGCTTCTAAAGAAGATGGAATCAAATTATTACGAGTGAATGTGGCTTAGATAACTACACTTTACCACCTTAGCTCAACTTATAATTTTTTTAATTCATTCTATTTCATTTCTTTTCCATTCAATTTAAGAAACTAAATAACACTCAAATTGAATTGTCTTTTCTAGATAAGTTTTATTGGAAATTCATATTACGGGCTCACATTGTGAAGGTTATATTTTAGTATTATATTTGGTAGTTGTTATATACTATTGAAATAAATGAATGCAATTTCTATGAGATTAAATATTTTATAATATTTAAGGATAGAAGTATTTTTTTCTAAAATATTGAGGAATATGTTTTAGTAATGGATAGCTGAAAATGTATTAAGAATGGAGAATTAAATTAAAGCATACAAATTTTTATTTATTCTTTGTATGATTAGGAGAAAAGATTTCGTAGTTTAGAATGTTTCAATAATTGTTATAATGTTTGTTGGTTTAATGTTCAATATTTTTGACAATATTGGACCAATAGTTTTATCTTTAAAGTTGTTAGTGTTGATGATAACTACCCATGATTGGATGAAATGTATTCCTTAGAGCTAAAAAGTAGCCAATCATATGATGCCACATTAGTGCACCAACCTTGACTTAATGCAAGGGTATGGGTCTCATTTTATTTGGGGCCTTTTTAGACATCTTGGAAAAAAGAATGTTGACGTGGTATCATATTTGATGATGTGACCTTGAGCCTTAGTTATGAGTAGGGGACTTGCCAAGTAAGCTACTATAAAAAATTGGGAGTGATTTGAAATTTCCACGTAGGATTTTGAGAAGTGAGAAGTTATGGTGCTCAACTACTAGGTCCTCTCCCTTATTCAATCTCAAATTTGGGTTTAGACTAATGACATTTAGATTTAGGCATGAAATTTCTACAATAATATATAACCAATGAGCAATGACAATTTTGTATTGTTTGTGTATAAATAATATCTATAAAAATTAGTTGTTATATCATGTGAGTTTTGTCTATACTTGAATTTAAGACAAATAGTTAAATTCTGTAATTTAAAAGCTGAGACTTTTAAATTAGATGAAATAAATGTTCAAAATTAAATAAATAAAGAGTTCTTTCAAAACTTGAAGTAGATTAGTTGTGTTAGATATCATAAATCAATATATCAATTTATTAGAACCTTGTGTGGTATCAAATGCTTGACTTTGTATTAGTAAATCTTCTATTTGAGGCTTTGGTTCACTTTTGTAGCTATGTAATCGATCTTTGTGTGTTGGGGGTTCGAACTTTGGTCATAGATCTAAACTTATTTCACAAATCTAAACTTTGTTGACTTTGATATCATGAACTTGTTTTACATAAGATCTACTACCCACTTCTAAGAGAATTGGTGTTAATGCATACAATTTAGGAGCTTGCTTGAAAATGATTGAAAATTTCAAGAAAACATGTTGTGATGTCTAAGATGTTGATAAAAATGATGATAAATTGTTGATGCTATTATAATGCAAGGTCCTAGGATATCTCTTTGATGTTAGATGATTCCATTATAGTTTGAAATGAATTAAAGTTTGTTCTTAAATACATCATCCTAACCCATAAGTTAACATGTTTTGTACTCCAATTAACACATAACAATATTAGGAGTCAATAATGGGCCAAAAATTGAGTTTGAGTTTACAATTTTAGGACCTTCATTTTTGCATTTTGAAAAACCAACCTGAATTAATTCCATAATTTGTAAATTTCACTTCAAATAAATGAATAAATGGACTAAGAATCATAGTTGATCTATAGAAATGTGTGCAATGGAATCAAAGTGTGTTCAAGTTATTTACCAACTTTATATTATAGTATGTTACTTATAGATGAATCATTACACTAAAGATAACCCCATCACAATAGATCCATAAGAAAAATTAGGATACAAAATAGACACTTTTCAAAATTACAATATTTAATTTATAAATTAATTTTATTAAGTATTTTTAAAATCAAATGTAAAGAAAACTCATTGTAATGAATATGTCTTTCAGCCTTCTCGTAACTTTGAGCTTGTGGTTGAATTATTTATTCATTTAGTGGTGGTCCAAGTAGCTCTTATAAAACATAAAAAAATCAAAAGAAAACTCTCATGAAACTAAAAGTTATATTTTAAAAACTTTTAAAAACTTTAATTATGATAATAACAATTTTAATACTCTTTAAATTACCCAAATTAATATGATTAAGAACCTATCTTAAATTTTTCTTCTTGGGATCCTTGGGTAATTTTGAGAATGAGAATAGTTCTTTCTTTAATCTTCTTCTTACATGGTCATTATATATTAAAATATTTATATAATATTTTATAATTATTAATTATTTTAATAAGAAAAATTCATAATTTTGGATACTTAAATCATTTTTTAATTGATAAAACATAGTCTAATAGGGCTACACCTTTGTAGTTAATATGCATAAAAAGTTAATATGAAGATAAATGCCAACTCACACTTCAAAAATGGTTGGACTTTAGTAACTATTATCTGAAACATCTTGATGAGCAAACTAACCATATGCACATGCTAGATACATACTATATATTCATTGGCTAAAAAATATTATTGCAGTATCATACTATGCTTTTGCAACCATAATAGTGTTAGAAATAGGAAATACTGGGAGGGGGCGGGGGGGGGGGGGGTGAATCAATATTTCACAAACTTTTACTTGTGCCCAATTATGAATATATGAAATTAACTTGAAGCTTGCATAAGAAACTAAACTAAGTAAATTGAATAACAAGCATAACAATAAAATGAATGAACTCATAACACCATGATTGTTCTCGAGGAAACCCTGGCCAAAGGAAAACCCTAGTGGGGATGATACCCACAACTGATCCACTAATCCAAAGTATCTGGTTAAGGATGTTGACCCTGTTAGGAGTCTATTACATACATATAGTGTCTTTGTCCTGGTTAAAGGACTTTAGGCCTTGTTAGAAGCCTCAACCCTGTTAGGAGTTGCTATTACAAAATAAAGATGTATGCAAGATGAGCTCACTGCCCAAACATGCAATATACAATGATAACTTCAAATAAAAGGTTAGATACAAAAACCTTTTACTGTTGTCGAATAAATTTATTATTCTGATCTAGCTTTGTAGGCTCTTCACTCTGATATACAATACTTGCTTCTTTTCTTTCTTACAACTTAAAGTTTCGCATCATATATATCAATTTCTTACAACTTCTTTTTTCCTTCGCATTACATTATTCTTACTTATATACAAGTTATTACAAAATAACTTCATGTCGACTTTACAATACATTATACTCTTCTCAAAACATAAATTCATTATATGCTGCCTTAGGGTTAACATCTAGGATGTCGTCCCTAATTAGTTAAGTAATTATTTTGATAAACAAAAAAATCCCTTAACTCAATATAATCATATTCTGACTGCTGCTTTGTTCTGGTCGGCTCAACATTGTCTCTGTAAAACATTGATATCTTTTTCCGTACATGTCATATAGACTTGCGCTCTTAGATGTAGCTTTGATATACATAGAATGATCAATGTTCAAGTGCACATGCATTGAACCTGCTTTTGTGAACATCGCTAATCAAAACTGTCTCTGTGAAGACTAGTAAACACTGTTATACTTAGACAATTTTCATGTGCACTCATACAAAACTTCTTCCATATCCTACTTAGCCAAATTGCCAACAAATGGTGCTCAAGCCATTTGAACATTATTACTTAACAACATAAAAGCTCATGAAAGGACCAAAATGGGCTTTCAAAATAGGAAGAAATCACTTATACCAACCTCAACAACACCCTATTTGCAGAGCTTGCACCTTCTGGCCAACAAGTCTTTCTGGGCTTCCATGGGCAACTCAACCTACACTCGCTATGGTTTGCTCTTGCTAGGGCATCATCGACCTCTGCCTCCACCTCTAAACCTTCTTCAACCACTAACATCTATCCTTCATTTGCTCCCACTAGGTTTTCCTCTTTTATGAATACCTAAAGTGAATTCAACCCCTCCTTTGGGACCATTCCCAATTTTTTATTTTTAAAAGAGGATACCCTTTGGTCCCGAGAAGATGAGTGGCCTTAAGTCCCAAGATGATATAATAATCTTCTTATGATTATTATATATTTAAACATTTGTATATTCTTTGACACTCATATATTATGATTAATATTTCTAAATTTTTTTCATATGCAAAATATTTTAATTTTATGCCATATAAAATTTGTGATCAAATATAAAGTTTGTTCAATTTTAATGATGACAATATTTCATTTTTAATATTTTTAATTTTAATTTTTTACTTGAATAATTTAAAATATTATAAAAATATATATATTTTAAAAAATAATCTAAATCCTTTATCAAATTAATATTATACAATTAAAACTAACGATCCCTTCACCAAAATGCTGCTGCTTGATAGATAGGTGTTTTCTCAACTAACCTACTCTCAAGGGACAAAACAAACAACAATTCGATACCCATCTCCCAACAAGAAAAGGTTCACTTACCTAAAAAAAAATGTATAATAACCTTTTTGATACCATTTTGGACAACTAATCAGAAGTTTGGTCCCATTGATAAAGGTTAATGTTTGCTAAAAGTAGATGAAAGTTCATTCCTGAAATACAGAAGCCTGTCATTCAATTTTAAAAATAACCTTTTAAATTAAACTTGCAGTTGGGCCCATTATCCAATGCAAAGGTGGTGAATCATTTTCATTAAAAGAGACTTTGCACACAAACAAAGCAAAGCAGCGGAGGCATCATTTCAAACTAGCACATAATCCACCTTTCTTTTACACCCTTTGAACCCATTGGGAATGAGATACTTATCAGATAGCATAAACTGCAATACACACTAAAATTGCAGTAGCATACACAGAGAAGGCCTGAACTGTAATGTGTTTGGATATTTACAGTGTACACAGAAGATGGCGAAGTTGGTACACAGTGCAAGAACACTGGTATTGTTAACATGGCTCATGTGGGTCTGTTCCAGTGTGCAGGCAGTAGACATTGGTGTCAACTGGGGCACCATATCAGCACATAGACTCCCTCCTCCTATTGTTGTGAGGCTTTTAAGGGCCAATAATATTATGAAGGTGAAGCTTTTTGATGCAGATCCCCTGGTTTTAGAGGCTCTTGTGGGCTCTGGTATTCAGGTCATGGTGGGCATTCCAAATGATATGTTGAGGCTTATGAGCGTCTCTTCGGCAGCTGCAGACATGTGGGTTCATGATAATGTCACTAGATATGTCTTCAGAGGGGGCGTTGATATTAGGTAAAGATTTAAAGATTTACTTTCAATGGGTGTTTTTGTCTGATTGGTCTTCAAGAACTATAGTTTTCAACCTTTTTTCAAGAATTTGTCATCTTTATGTATCATGTTGTGATTAGCGCGGAAAGCTAATGATATGTATCCTAGATCTTAAGACTACCATGGGAAAATCAGACCATTAGATGTTTGGCATATATTTTGGACTTGACATTCAGGTAAACAGGAATACTGTTGCTCCTTGATCTAGGATCTTTCTTTATTGGATTCAACAGATTGAGAAAGTTACCTATATTTATGACCCATTTCAGAACATTCCCTTCCATAAACTTATATTGGAGCTCAGGTGTCTATTAACATAACTTTAATGAGATTGTGAGTATTCATCTTTGGTTCTTTTAGACAATCATGCATTCTTTAAGACTCAAGTAATATTCTATTGTTGACATAGGACCTCTTTTACATTAGATTTCTTAAGCTGTTCAGTTCATCGTTTACAAGCAGTTGTTACGGTTGTTTTGGGCTATCTTGGCACATATATACATGTGAGTACATTCTGTCAAATTTTAGTAATTTTGATTTGCTGAAATCGCCATGTTCGCTTGAAGATTTTTTTTTTCTTCTAAATTTTGAGTTGATGAAGAACGGGGTTCAAACGCCAACTCATGCTTCTGTGGATGCCAAAGTTCAAAGCGCATGGACATGCCTGAGGTAGCCATCCCGATGACCTAGAAATTACACCTAATTCTGGATAGCATTGCCGCAGCCCCCTGTGAATGCCCACTACGCTGACCTCTACGGACACCAAAAGAGCGTATAGCCTACTTATCAGAAAAGGGCACTGGAAGGTGCCCTAGTAGCCTCAAGCTTCCATGGCATTGTAAAATTAAAAACAACAAGGTTTTTGAGAGGAAGTTATGATTTGCACACTTGAGTGATCTCTGAAAGGTGGAGAATTGTGTGTTCGTGTTGGGGACACAAGTTCAGTCTGACAGGGGATAGCTAGGGTATGCGCAATCCACACTCTATGCACGGTTGGGTATGGAGGTTGGAAGGGGCAAGCCCCTGCTTTGCTTTTGATGTAACTCAATTTGCAATAACTTGCATGACTACATTAGATTTGCCTTAGTATTGGTGCAACTATTTTCATTTAAGCCCTAGACAGGGATTCTCTTTTTCCCAAATACAGCTACAATATCAAATCGTATTTGGCTTTACATGGCTGCTGATCTGGAATAGATGGAGTGTCACCCTATCAGATATATTTGCATGGGTTAGACATTCCAGACGTTTGATATATAAAATTTGCAGGATTATCTGTAGCTTGTGGAAAGTGGACAAACGGGATGTTAAATGGAACTGAATAAAGTGATTGGGGAATGGGAAGTTTAGTTGTCCAACTACAGACACAATCGCCCAAAGAATATCGTGAATATGGCTGCATTCTTGAACCTAGTTTACCAGGTTTATGCAGATTTCTTTAACTATGAAATCTAAATGCCTTCTCTGCAGAGCATGGGTTTGAAGATTATACTCAGAATTGGAGATCAACATCGAAACAGGAATCTCCAAAGAAGGGTGAAATCATTTTGCCATTGCACAGTGGTTTGGAAGCCAATGCATCTAGATTTTTTCTCTTGGTATTGTGCGTGTAACTCAAATAAGACTTGTTATGAATTATTAAATATGTACCATGCACAACAGACTAAGGACAACAGTGGTTTCGCAAAATTTCATAACCAGTCAAATATGAAACGACAAACATCAATGATGAGAGAGTTTAAAATAGTGATCTCATAGATTGAACAGGAAACAGGATTTATGTTCGGAGGCCTAAAATTCCATCCTAGGAAAAAAATAATCCCAAAACAGCTGCTAAATATGTTTGCCTTTAATTTTTATAACAGTTATGAGGACCTCTCTAAAGATACCATAGTCAATAATTTGCAGTATAGATAAAAAACTCACCATGTACCCATCAAGTTGATTTTGCAGGCTAGTAAATCGCCCATTATCTTGCCTAACAAACTTTTACCGAGTTAATGATTTTAACCATGTTTTAAGTTGCGAAGTTTTTTCCGAGTCACCGAGTCCAAGTCAAATTTGGATCTGCTGAGTTTTGCCAAGTCATTAATTTTTGAACTATGATTTTTACACTAGCTGCACCACTTATCAACATCACAATATTCTCCCTAGGTTTATTGAAGCAATAGGTATCAAGGCCTACCCAAAGAGTACCACAATGAATAGAGTACTGATCATACCACTTATCAGCATCACAATATTTTCCCTAGGTTTACCTGTCACTACAGAGATGGACAACTTGGACCTCACTCTGTGGAGTTATCAAGACCATTTATTACTTTTTTCAAACTATCAATTCCCTTTCGCATTAGTTTTGAGATTACCTCATTTAGCTTGAAGTGCAAATGAAGTTCTATAGTTCTCTTAGAACAAACACATCTGTCTATTCTGTCCATGATATGTTAACAGAAGTGCATAATTTCATAATGTTTACTTTATTACGAGATTGGTAGCAGATTGAATGTTTCTAGGATATTATATCAAGACGTGTTGTTTATTTGAAGAATCAAGAGGGTAATTGGCTCTTTAACCCTCTTCCCACCCTTTAAGTTGCAACAAATAAACATGCATTTCCTTTTCTTATGCACTGTCTCGTTTCTTCTCATTAAGACCTATAATATTTTTGATTGGCTTGAATACTGGATTTGATTACTAGGGACCATGATCAGTGTTGTCCTCAATAAACCAAGTAGGCAATTGTTACTTTCCAAGTCTTTCCAAGCAACATGACTTCTAACACTTACTTTTAATCAATATTTGCATTTTATATCTTCAAGTTTATACTGCATACTGATTCCTTGGTTGTTGAATGCATGTGTACAGGTATGTTGCAGTTGGTAATGAACCATTTCTTTCCAGTTACCAGGGGAAATTTCAATCATTTGTAGTTCCTGCTGTAATCAATGTGCAACAGGCTCTTACAAAGGCGAATCTTGCAGGCTTGGTGAAAGTTGTGGTTCCGTGTAATGCAGATGCTTACCAGTCTGACTTACCTTCCCAAGGAGCCTTCAGGCCAGATGTGAGTCCAGTTATAGTTCAGCTTGTCTCCTTTCTTAGCAAGAATGGATCTCCTTTTGTCGTTAACATCTACCCCTTCTTAAGTCTTTATGGGAATCCAGATTTTCCAGCAGACTATGCTTTTTTTGATAACAGTACTCATCCGGTGGTTGATGGGCAGAATGTTTATACTAATGCCTTCGATGGAAATTTCGATACCCTTGTGGCAGCCTTAGATAGAATTGGCTTTGGTCAAATTCCAATCATTGTTGGAGAAATTGGATGGCCAAGTGATGGGACTTTTGCTGCAAATATCAGCAATGCAAAAAGATTCAACCAAGGATTGGTGGACCATGTACTAAGCAACAAGGGAACACCTCTCAGACCCGGTGTTCCCCCAATTGAAATATATCTTTTTGGTCTTCTGGATGAGGGCCAAAAGAGTGTCGTTCCTGGGAATTTTGAAAGGCATTGGGGTATCTATACCTTTGATGGCCAGGCTAAATACCACCTTGAGTTGGGCCAAGGATCCAAAGGTCTGGTGAATGCTGCAAATGTTCCATACCTTCCTTCTAGATGGTGTGTTGCAAATGGCAACCATGATCTGTCCAGTGCTTCAAACTATGTACCACTTGCATGCTCAACTGTTGATTGCACAAGATTGCTTTATGGAGGCTCATGCAATGCCATTGGAGAAATAGGCAATGTCTCTTATGCATTCAACAGCTACTACCAACAACAGAATCAAGCAGAAGAAAGCTGCTATTTCAATGGGCTTGGAATGATAACATTTGTGGATCCCTCAATTGGGGATTGCCGTTTCCTCATTGGGATTAGGGACTCCTCTGCCACTGCTCTATATTCAAGTTCAAGATTTTTTCTGGCAGTAGAGTGGATGGTTTTAATGTGTTTATTGACCTATTCTTGTCTATGATCTCCACAGATCTCCATTTTGTAACAGTTGTGTTCTAAAATTTCATTCTCTTTCCTCAAATTTCAAAGCACTCGAACAAGAAACTACCTATTTAGACATACTAAAGATAAGGCCATAGTTCTAACTTCAAAATGGGGTTTATTCCTGTTTCGTTAAACAAGCCCTATAAGCTGCTTCAAATTCCCCAACATTTGACAAAAGTTGTGCGGGAGTGCAAGAACTCCTTAGCACTCTAATATGAGTAGTCTCAATATGAACTTTTTTTGTAGCAGTATATTTGTCCACATCGTTGGGTTTGTCTCACAGGCACCCATATACCTAAAGTCTTTCAATATGACAACACTCTTGTTGGCAAGTTCACTTGTCATTATCTACCTTTAGCAAGAATTTGTTCCTTTGTCACTCGGGTAATACATCTCTCTGCATAGTGCTCCAAGTGAAAGGTCCTATAAATGTTAAGTGTTCAAAGAACATTTTGTCATCGGAAGGTATTCTTTACAGATTAAGTGAATGGATTTTGTTCCAATTCTTTGGAATGAACTCAATTCTGTAATTCTTTGATTTTATGTTCAGTTCTTTGTATTGTATTCTCTGGCTACTGCATAACAATCTGTAAGTTAATGAATTATTACAAAGATTCATCGGAAGGTATTCTTTACAAATTAAGTGAATGGATTTTGTTCCAATTCTTTGGAATGAACTCAATTCTGCAATTCTTTGATTTTATGTTCAGTTCTTTGTATTGTATTCTCTGGCTACTGCATTAGCAATCTGTAAGTTAATGAATTATTACAAAGATTCATGATTTTTTGAAAAAAATAGAATATAAGGGTTCTAATGGGCTCCTCACTCTTGAACAGAAACTATATGATACATTTTTGTCATCGGAAGGTATTCTTTACAAATTAAGTGAATGGATTTTGTTCCAATTCTTTGGAATGAACTCAATTCTGTAATTCTTTGATTTTATGTTCAGTTCTTTGTATTGTATTCTCTGGCTACTGCATAAACAATCTGTGAGTTAATGAATTATTACATTGGGCTCCTCACTCTTGAACAGAAACTATATGATAACGATACAAAAATGCACCATTTCAAAACAACTACAGGACTAAACCCCCATAAGCCTGAAGGCTAGCAGAAGGCTGGAGAAGAGGAATTCAAGAATTTGTCAAAAAAGACCAAAAAGTACCAGAGACCACAGGAGCAAAAAGCATCGAGCAAAACCTCCCCACCTGCAAGGATGAAGAAACAGAAGATAGGTGAAAAAGTAAGATGTATCACCGAACTGAGACTACCTGGGCCCCTGGTCTCCTCAGTGCCACCATCCATCCATACAGGCCAGTGGCTGGAATACAAGGATATTCATTTTGCTCTTGATAGGACAATCAAGAAGGCAAATCCTTTTAACTGAAGGGGTGTGAATAAAAAGTGACCACTATATAGCATTCATCATCAAGGCATTTTTCTGGTACGCCCTCATTTGGTGTTATCATGTTATGTAATCTAGATTGCTGCTATTCACTCTATGACATATGTACAGGAATGCCAAATGAAGCTCCAATTATTTGAATTTTGACAACAGTTTTCCAAGGTCAAGCAGTCTCCCAAGTCTTCTTGGGAGGGAAGAATCTAACTTCAATCCAGTGAGTTGGTGCCGGGTCAGAAAAACTACTGGGCATGTATACAAGAAATGCACTTAAGAAGTAATCTGAACCAGAAATGCCAAAAAAGAGAAAGGAAAAAATAAATTCAGAAAAGGTAGACGATAAAATAAATAGCTCAATAACATCTTAACAAAGATTACATTGATATAGTTTCAAAGATTACTTTGTTGCCTTTTGTAACTATTGAAGTTAATAAAAAGTCAGTCATGACATTACAGCTAGTAGGAAACTTGTGTTATTTGCATATTATGCACTAATTCAATCATGAAATCAGAGTCCTTATCACAGAAAAAGGTAAATTATATGAGTTGCATTCTAGGTGGTTCAATAATAATTAGGTGTCTTGAATAGCATCAAGTTCTGAAGGTGTCTATGGGGCCACCAAAATGCACTAGCCATGATGTATAAATATAAAGTATACTTACAAAATACGTGCATTCTAGTAGCCCCATAGTCATTTCTGTAAGTTCTAGGCTTGAATAGTTTGTGGCAGGAATCACTTTATGTTGCATACTTGCTTTTAATCCAACAACTTATATAAATGCCAAACATTATGTATTCATCCATTCAGCACATTCTGATAGTTGTCTTTGTCAATTATATGATCTTATAAAAGGTAAAGACATAATTTCACCACCTTTTTTTGGTTAAAACAATCAGTTGAAGATTACATTAAAAATTGATTGTAAAGGAGTTGTATTTTGTTGGTACTTTCATGTGAAGTGAACAGGTTCTAAATGATGCTCATTTCTATATTAAATCTTCCATTATAGTTATTTTTCCATTAAGATCTTGATTAATATTTTCCATTAAGACCTTTGTTTTTTATTAGGGAAATTGAGACTTTGAAAGTACCGTGATCCCTTTTATAAAAGAAAAAGTTTAAACATTAAGCCCACCTGAATACTGACCAACACCAAGGAACAACAAGACAATCAAAGACCATCGACACCAAAAGCAAACAAACCAGCCTGAAGTCAGGGTAGTTAAAAAAAATATCCAAAGCTCTTTGCTTGATTGCAATGGTAGGATCCTTCTCTCCATTAAGATCTTTGTTAATAAGAATCTTTGTATGTAATTATAACTAGGTCTTCTTCTCAACGAGAACAAAGTTAAAGCACTCGCAGCTGGTGTGGAGGAAAAATGCTCTTCCCATGTCATCATTGTGTTGCATGGGGTGCCTAGTCCTAATAAAGGGAGGATGCTAGAATCAACAGAGAAAATTAGCCCTTTGCTTCTTTTTTTTAGGTCAAGGGAGGCTACCAGTATTGGGAATCAAGGGAAAAATTTGTTGCAAGGCTGCTTACAAATGGGTTTTTTGTGCTTCTTGGAATGTTTTTAAAACCATCTTGAACAGACTGCTCTTGTAGTCCTTGCGCAGTTGCCATGTCTCTCACGTTCTGCCCCTTGGGTTGGTACTGATGGTTTGCTGACATTTTGCAGCGTTAGATTGACTGTCCTTCGTTTATGCTTCGTGGCATTTGGTTCAAAAATCGTACCTTTTACCCTTAATAAAAATCAAGAATAAAGTTAGTGTAATTTATTTTTTAAGCACTTGGAACATAATCAAATTATCATTGATAAAAATCTTTAAACTGGATTTTGAATAATTTCTTTTTTATCATTTTGAGAAAAAAACTTTTATATAAATTTGTAAAGACTTGATTTTGTTCTTGAAGATTTTATACCAAACTCTACTATAATTTTTTTTATTTTTTATTTTCCTCCACTTTAAAAACTAGATTATAATAAACTTGTAAAACAAACTTTACGATGTGTAAAGAACAGGGGATGCCTTTTGTAAAGCTGAAAATACTTTTGTAAAGCATATAGTGCCAGAAATGATCCAGACAATATTTTATCAGATTTAAATTATGCAACTTAAAAGAAAAATGCAGCATCAAGCATATTAATTCAAAACAGATTTTTACGTAACTTAAAACATCATTTGACATATCCACGAAAGTCATTTCACAGCTTTATCAAGTTTCCACGGTCTATGATGTTCAATAGGTTTGATCTGGAGTGTTGCGAGAAAAAAATTAATGATCTAGGGAAAGGTACTAGTAGTGGTTATAGCTTATATCTCTTAAACGGATCAGATTTTAACAATTTTTTTGGTTGTCTTTGTATGCAACTTAATTGTTTAAAGCTCCTTCTGGTACTGGGTATTAGTGATGCACACTATAGGAGTTGTTATGTGCGAAAGGGTCAAAAAATGGTCATTTCAAAATGTTCACTGATACATGATCCCATTGCACTAATAAACACTCACTCAAAATCATCAATACTTGTAGACAAATGCCCTAGTAGTGGTGCACAAATGTCCTAGTAGTGGTTCACAAATCTTTAGTAATGGTGCACAAATCTCCAATAGTGGTGTACAAATGGGCCAATCATGAATAAAAAAAGCTTAAAAAAGTAAAAAAAAATGACCAACTACTAGTACATAAATGATCAACTATTGGTATGTGTGACATTATTTAAGGGAACCATTATTGGGGGTCATTATGACAATATGTGAGTGATTATTAGAGTTCGAGCCACTATTAATGCATTTCCCCTAATCTAGAAGCAAATATATTGATTGGCCATTTAGTATCCAAAAATGATGGGTTTTTATTATGTTTTTAATATCGGTATTAAAATACTAGTATATGGCATCTAAATTACAACAATGTACGGTCAAAAACATCAAGTAAAAACTTTACAAAAGATACCTACAGCTAGAGAAAAGGCATCCCAAAAATGAGCAAGCAAAGCTGGACGAAAATTTGTCTAACTGGCAAAGATTTTAAGTTGGTTGCATGCCATATCTTTGTCAAAATGCCTAGAAACTTATAGGTGTTCGCTAGACTTTAAAAAATTAGTCATAATAAAAAAGGTAATATTAACGTATAATTCATCCAACCATAGATCAAATTATTGCAAACTTTCGCATATAAGTTTCCAACTTATCATAGAGAAAAGTGGCAATAAGTTCCCAATTTATCACAATATTTTAAATACTTATCGCTCGCGCACCCAAAAATAGACTGACAACCCAAAAAAGAGCAAAAGTGATTTTTTGTTTGCAAGAGCTGATTTGGAGAGGAGAGAAAGGCCTTGGAGGAGAAAGGTCATTTGCAACGTTCTACAACAATTTCTTGTGGATTCATTTCCATTAGGCATATGAAGGATTAAGTAATTCAAGTGAAGGACTGTAATAATCCAGAATATCCCATACAAGTACCAAATAAATTATAAGCAAAGCTACGAAACCATAATCAAACATATTAGGATGATACCACAACAACTATTACAATGCAAGCCGCAAGGTCCCAGGCCGAGAGTAAAGTATAAAGCCAACACATGAAGTTTTACAAACAACGTGTCACTTCCAGCAAGGAAAAATCATAACTCTACTTTTGATGCAACATACATATTAAGATTTATGTTGGCAACTCAACAATGATGACCCAAGCCCAGGTAATCTATGTGATATGTCCTTTGAAGATGTAGTTCAAGTAAGACCAAATCAACATCAATACTCCTATCACAAACATTAATCGATTCAAAATAAACATCGATACCCCCAAGCATCTAAGTAATTTTAACAACAAAGGAAAGACAAAATAGTCTGACTTCTACGACTAGACCCCCTCCCATTCCAACAGTTTTTACTAGAGCTGCTAGGAGGGGGAAGAGGAAGATGTAGACTATTTTGATATTGTACTTGACACTTATTTTTGCTTTTAGTTTTACAAAGACAATTTTCTACTTTTAATTTGCTTCAGAGTTTAGACTATCAAACTATGGTTACAAGCCATCAACATTCCACATGAGGATGCGATTTTGTATCCTATTTGCATTTATATGTATCTAGATCAACTTGTTTGGTTTGTTTACTCATTTACTGACTCATTAGATGGATCTCCTTATTGAATTTTGCAAAAAAAAGCATTTCTAATTAAATTTAAGCAATTTTTTAAGTTCCCGATATTTTCTTAAGAAGTTCCCAACTTATCTCTAATATTTTCCGATATCTTTTTTTTAACCCTTGACGATAAGTTGCCTATAACGATATTTTGAACTATGCATCCAACTATCACATTTCAATAGAACAAAAGCCCATGCTAATTTGTTGATTAAAAAGAAACTCAAAAATAAAGTAGTCAAGTGATTACCATTAAATTTCAAGTCAATGATTAAGATAGTTTTGAAATCAAGTATAGAAAGAGCATTTTGATGTAGAAGATGAAGAGTTTTTCCCCCCTACTTTTGGTTTTACTTGTGTTTTCATGGTTCCCTTTATCTTTATAGTCTTAGTTTTGTACTAACCTATGGGGCTTTTGTCTTTGTTTTGTGATTTTTTTTAATGAGGTTTTGATTATGTTCATTCAAAGGTTAGATGTTAGGGTGTATTAATGCTTATTTTCTGACATTTATCTTCTTACAAGGGGTTCAATCTTGCACTTTTTGGAGGTAGTTGTATATAAGGGCTCTTAGTTTGATGGAGGCAAGTAGTGATGAGTGAAAGGTTGGCATTGGACAAAATATTATCTTTCAAAGAGGTTTTAATTTCAAGAGAAAAAAATTTGTGGGGCAATGAGTTAAGTTTGTTATAAAGGGTCTCAGAAGCGTGGAGAAAGCATATGGGATGCATGGAGAAACCCTCTACTTTAGTCTTGACACCTAACAATAAAAATATCGTTATTATTTTTTATATAGAGGAATTAAGATTAATTGTCTCACATCCAAGGCTCTATTTGCAATAAATTTGTTTGATGATCAATTAGCTTATGTTTGGAATTAAAATTTTGGGTCTATATCTTACATTTTATCATATAATTTTAAAAAGACTTTTCTTTGTGTGTCTTAAGAGTAATATTATGCAAAAGAAAATTATATCTAAAATCTTCTAGAATGTTGGAAGACAACTATTCAGGGATATTGCTTTGCTAATTCTAAGGATATTTTGGAATCCTATCCCAAGTGAATTAAAATGTGTGATGCTTCTCCAAGTTTATAGTTTGTGTCCTCAAGTTATTAAGTCTTAGGTGAAGTTATTAAGATGAAAGATACACGATCTTCTCTACGTGTGAATGCAAGGTTACTGGTTTCTATAAAGTCTAATATTGGTCTTATTGACTTTATATACATTCATTTACAGGGTTTTATTTATACTTGAAAATTGACCAAATTAGGAAAACTAATTGGTGTTTCTTATATAAGAAGGATTAAAATTAGGTCTCCTTTCTTAAGCAAAAATTCTAAATGAGTGATTGTTCTAGTTAATAATGGTGTTTACATTACTAAAAGTAATATGAATATAGATGACGGTTAAAAAATTAGTGAATCAAGCATATTATATTGTTATTCAAGCTAATTATATTAAGAATGATATTCTTGATAAGTGTTTCATTCAATTAAAGCCTCCTTCAAATATTGCTAATTTGGATTATACTAATAAGAGATCTTGAATGTAAAAAAAAATCACATCTCGCTTTAAATCTAACAAAGTCAGTATCTCCATACAAAACATTAAAAAAGAGACAAATCTTCTTCAATTTTATTCTAAAGGGGCAAAAAATTTCTTAAAACAAAAAAAAAACTCGTTTTCAAAGTTTTATTAGTTAATAGTGGATGGTATTGTTTTAGATGAGAATAAAAGGGGTGGTTTGTCTAGTGATGAGAGAAAACTTGGTTCTTGTAGCATGGAGATGAAGAAAAATGCCCTCTCTTCCTATTTTTAAAAGAATGGCTAAAGGGGAATTAATTATCCTCCCAATTGTTAACCTAGTTTCTTTATATCAAATTGGACTGGAAGGAGGCTTGAATCTCACGATTAAATATAGCGATTTGAAATGTGCTTGCAAAGTTACTTGGTCTAATTTTTCCTCAAAGCATGTAAAAGGGAAAGAGGGGTCTCCATTCTCTTCAACCTTCTTCTTTTCTATCTCAATGTTATTTATTTATAGTGTTTCTAAAATAGAATTGTTCGTGTTGACTTAGCATGTTTTGTTCATGCATCTCATCAATTACAAAAGAAGAATAGGTCTATAGAATGGGTTAGATATTAATTGAAAAGTCATTTCAAGAGTGTGTTGTAGAAATCCTAACAGGGTAAAATTTAGTGTTGATAATAAAGATGAATTTAAATTCGAGTGGGAAGGTAATGGAATTCTTATCAAGTAAAATTTAGGATATTATTAACCTCTTATTAGATTGTAGGCAAGACAGTAAAAAGGCTTAATACACCTAGTTTAATTTAGAAAAAGGTAACATACATATATTCTCTATATAAAATATATTTTGTTTGATTGTTTTTTTTGTTGTCTTATCTATTATCAACAATAATATAGTAAGTGTATTCTTAATTACTATTTCTTATCATCTTTTGATCGAAATACAAATTTCTTCCCATTACTTGATAATGGTCACATTCTCATTATTATTATCATATATGTGATGATATTTTGATTATTGGAAATGGTCAGAATACAATAATTACATTTGAAGTCTTAGTTGTCAACACAGTCTGAGATGAAAGATATAGGTGCAGGTAGGTATATTATGGGGATATAGATTAAAAATGATATAGCTATATTAGAAAGATTTGTATTAGCCAGAGCAAGTATATGAACTTCGTATTGGAAATATTCAATGCGACAATTTCCAAAGATGGTTGTTCTAGCAATACATGGAATAAAAAAATTAGTGGAGTATTTTAGAAAATCTCCCACTAAGATGCAAGACATTACCAGAGTTCCTTGTACAAGTTTTGTTGGAAACTTAATGTATTCTATAGTTTGGACAAGGCCAGATGTTTCCCAACCAATAAAAATCTTTAATCAACTTATGGATAATCCCAGTGGGTGCATTAAAATGTGATTAATAGAATATTTAGGTATTTGCTAGGGAAACTTGAGTATTCCCTAGGACCTCAACATTTTGTGAGCATCCATGCATATGTGGACTCAGATTGGGTAGGTGACATTGGCAATGACAGATCCATTGGTGAATATGCATTCACAAATTTTTGAGGTGATATTAGTTGGATGAATAAGAAGCTAGGTAAAGTTGCTTTGTCCACTAAAGAAGAAAAGTACATAGCAGTTTCTCATGCTTGTAAAGAAACCTTTTGCCTTAAGAGGTTGTGTTCTAAATTTTGTTTCAATATAGGAAAAATTATTTTTTCTGATAGCCATAGTGCCATTTTATTGGCAAAGAATTGTACTTTTCATGCTAGAACAAAGCACATTGATGTGCACTTTGTTCTTAATATGGTGGAATATGGAAAGGTAAAGCTGGAAAAGGTCGAAACATTAGTAATGTTGCATTTGTGCTGACAAAACTAGTGAGCATAGAGAAGTATAGATAGTGTGTCAATTCTATTTGCCTTGGGGCCTAAGCACTACTATAGTGATTTTTACAAGGTCTTTGACAAGTGGGAGAATATTGGGATTAAGGTGTCTCAACCTTATAGAGTCCCAATAATTTTTAATTAATTTATTAGTCCCTTTGTTGCCTATTTTATTAATTAAATCCTAAGTGAAATATTTCTAAATTTATACAATACTTTGTGGCACCCGATTACGAGTTGTCTTCTCACATGCAAGGTGAAGAGTACAAGAATGAGCTACTTTTTGATTGGGCATAATTTGGAGAGGTGAATTTGTGAAAACCTCTCAAAGGTGTACCATAGTGGCATGTGACATTTCTTTTGGAGTTATCACTTGGTGAGATTTAGGAATATTTATAGAATAGGACTATGATAACCACTTATAGTGACTAGGATTCAAAGGGAGTTTAAAATAGGCAATTTGCATTATTTTCTCTAGTGGGATACCCTTAACATGGTTGCATGATTAGCATGTTTCCCTATGGGCTAGTTTGGACATGTGCATGTTGTAGGTTTCAGTTTGCATGCATGTAGAGGCGGTGGGGATGACACATAGAAATATTGGTTGTCTATCATAGAGGTTTATAAATACATGTTATTGTAGAGAATTTGGTACGAGATTGATATCCTCATGCTAGTGGAGTTACCCCAAATTTGTATTAAATTATGAAGACACCTGATAGAGAATAGAAATTGTTATTGTATTGTAACTAATATTGTTGCTAATAATACATTATATAATTGAAATATGCTTAAATGGTGTGTGAATTTTTTCTCGCATTAGTTTTTCCCACATATATTTGTGTGTTGTGGTTTTCATCAATTTATTTATTTTAAATGAATATGCATCTAAATTGTAATGGTTTTGAGACTAGTATGAAAGGTTTTACAACCCTTTCCTAATTAAATTACTACTTGGAGGTTATTTTCACTACCAAGTTTCCTTTCACAAATGAATGGAAATAAAACTATGAATTTAAATGATACAAGTTTAAAAAAAACATAGAGTTAGTCTCCAAGAGAGATGCAAATAGTGCAAAAACAAAATAACATTAGAAGAATGCAAGAACAAATAGTTGTACAATGCAATAGAATAGATCATCAATACTAGCTAGTAATAAGTATATATAGAAAATGAGAGAGGGGAGAGATGAAAAGTATGACCAATGAGACGAGTCCACCACAATAGCCTAAAATAGGCAAGTGTAAATCCCATGGAAGATGACAACACCTTGTACAATCCACTCAAACTAATAATCATATTATTAATCCTACGAAAGATTAATTACAACTGTATAAAAACCTAGAAGGAGTATAATTAACCAAATAGGGAATTAAAAAACTACACTAACAACCACCTAAAGTACAACTTAAGTGGGTGAAGAGATGATGGTTCTGGGTAAATGTGACCATATTATGTACCAATGTGCAAAGGAATCCTCCCCAAATAGAAGAATGATCCCTCAGCCACAAGAGATTCCCTTGGAGAGAGAGAGAGAGAGAGAGAGAGAGAGAGAGAGAGAGAGAGAGAGAGAGAGAGAGAGAGAGAGAGAGAGAGAGTATTCTATTCACAATCTATAGCCAATGGTAAATACTCGAAAGATGTAGAAGATGATCCATAATCATCAAACAATATTCCTCCCCTTGGGAAGAAACAAAAACAAAGGTATATGCAAAATATTTTTCCATTCCTAAAAATAATGTGTATGAAGAAAAATTAAAATATATGATATCCATGAACTCTGCTCAATGATATCCATGTTGATACAGAAAGTTGTCATCATCAAATCAAATGTTTTAGGCTGCACCGTTGAAGGTCACAATTAAGAATCTACTAGAATCTTATGACGTAGAACATAATTGAAAAACTCAAGTATCTCCTTTGAAGGTAAATAGACCTCATACAAATGTTATGCCAAAGTATCCACACTCGTATCAAAATGTGAGAAATGACCATGTAGAGAATGAAGAAGAGGTTTAAAGTGTTTCCTCACAACAACTAAAGAAGATTGATGCTCATCAAAGAGAATATGTATGCAATAAAAAATGTCTCCCAAATCTACAATATTAGATTCCCCAAAGAATTCTACATCACTTTTCAATAATTTATCCCACAAATTGATATGTGAAAGACTATTTATGTCCTTCTACAAAGAATCATCGAAAGCTTTTGATAAAGAAAATCTAAATTAAAGTGGAAAAAGGTGTAGATGGGATATCAATAAATACGTCATCCTAAAAGCATGTGTGCATATGAGATAGGGAAACAAAAGCCTCAATATCACCCACCAAATCCTAGTCATCTAAGGAAACATCACTTTTAGACGAAGATTCAATGTCTTCATACAATTGTTAGATGATGCTCCACTCAGTGAAGGGGAATTTAGTATTCTCTATATGTTGCATATATTATCATTAATAGTAAGACATATTAGTTCATATATCATGTCATTACTAATAAACCATGCATTCTTTTGTTCATAGTCACCTGGCTCAGGAATGAGTCCAAAGAGATTAGATAGTAGATCCTACTCAAGGTACTGATTCTTTATCCCTTGTTTCTACAACAAATAGTTCTTTGAAGTTAATATGACAATAGAAAAATGAAAATAATAATCGAGAGACATAATTAACCCCCCACGAATGAAACTTTATCTAGTTCACGATCACAAAAAAAACATCAAGAGACACAAGAACACCAATACACTCAACCCTTTTCACTAGTCTCAAAAATCACCCCCCTAGATATTACAATGTTGACACTTTATAGTATAGTGTGTTTATAGTGATTTTCCAAATTTATAATAATGATATTGTCAAGGCCCATAATGGCCAAAAGTACAATGCTCGATACAAAATCTAGAAAAAATAGCTTTGTAGTTGTGCTCAACACCAACTTCAATGTGTAATATCTAAAAAATAATGACAATAAACACAACATGGATGGAAAATGCTCATCTTTAGCTTTCCAATGAAATAGAAAATTAAGATCATGTGACACTTTGGGAAATTTATCATTTTAATATTTGTTTGTTGTTGTGAATTCAATTTCTCACAACAAACAATGTTAAACTAGTAACTTCTTTTTTTGGGAGTGTCTTGTTGGTTTTGTCAAGTTGGCTAGTAGAGGATTGGTTTTTGGAAAGATTCCTTAGCAACTTTGGGCATCTAAAAATGACTTTACAAAATTGTCACAAAATGATTATTCCATTTCATTCTATTTTCCTCCATTTCAAAATGGGATTTTGGAGGATATTTTGAATTTTGAAATTGGTTTCATATATGCTTGGTTTTGGCCCCAAGTTTAATTTTTTTTTTACAAATTGTATCAAAGTTTTTGCTTATCTCTTAAGTGGTTGACAAACTACTGGAGAAAATTATAGAACAAAATTTTGAAGGTTTTCAAGTCATCTAAGGATGGGAGTTTAAGAATTACCAGGTAATCTAAGACAAAGATTACCATTGAATAATCTCATTTTAGAGGTTATGACTATGTTGATTTGTTTAGGATTCCTTTAGTGTCAACTTTGTGTGTTGTAGATGTTGATGGAAACTTAGAGGTAGTGTGTTTGCTATTAATTAGTTGTATTTTGTGAATATTTGTCAAAGAATACTTATTGAGAAGTTTGATAAATTTCATTCAAAGTTGGTTAAGCTATCTATGTCTTGTTGAACCAATTTTCTCTCTAATTTATAATAGGATTAAAGAAAATGAAATAGAATGTTTGTAATAGATTATGATAGTAAATTTGATGAAATTCCTTTCTAATAGTCTACACATTATCATTTCATATTAGTGAAATAAATCTTATTGAGAAGACTTATTGAGAAGTTTGATAAATTTCAATCAAAGCTGGTTAAGCTATCTATGTGTTGTTGAACCAATTTTCTCTCTAATTTATAATAGGATTAAAACAAATGAAATAGAATAATTTTAGTAGATTATGATAGTAAATTTGATAAAATTCCTTTCTAATAGTCTACACATTATCATTTCATATTAGTGAAATAAATCTTTTTGCAGTTCAAGTGAGAATCAATGAATCTATAATTAACTAGTTTGTATGTTCAAAATAACTCTTAATTTTAAAATAAATAATTATTTCATGAGTTTACTTCATATTTGATATTTTTTTAGACAATCGATATTACTAATACACAAATGGTTTATCGACCCTAAGAACAAAACCCAAAAACTATTTTCCTATTTGACTTGTTAGAGAGATAAATCAAATGCAAAAATGAAAATGCCTCCAATCTTCCATTGAATTTTTGTGCTCTAATTTCGGTGAAGCAAAAGATGAATTTGACTTTATTGAACCTTTTGGACAATATGAAACAACTAAAAATGTCACCAAAAATACCACAATGCTACAAACATCCATATTTTTAAAAATATTACACAAAACCCCCAAAGATCAAAGTTTTCTCTCAAACATTTTTTTTCCAATTCATATCATAATACAAGATCATACTAGTTTTTTAGGAAACTCATAGAAAACTTATAAGCCCTCCCCTAAAACTCTTGAATGAGGAAACTAAAATCTATTTTTGAACTAGAATATCTTTGATACCATGTTAGAATTTGAAAACAAAATGAAATAGAATACCTAGTACAAATCAATAGAAATAAAATTATGAATGCAAATGATACAATATCAAAATAATTACACAGAGTTAATCTCCAAGAGAGAAACACATGTGTTACACAAGAAAAATAGCATTAGTAGAATGCAAGAGCAAGTAGCTACAAAATACAAAATTAGAATGGAATAGAATACATTAACAAGACTAGTTAGGAGCGAGTATATATAAAAAAATGAGAGGGAAGAGGTGGCATGCGGCCAATGGGAAGAGTCTACCATAATAGCTTAAAGTAGGAAAGTGTGACTCCCATGGAATATGCCGATACCTTGCACTTAATCATGCTAATACTTGCATTATTAATCCTAAGCAAGCTTGATTTTAAGAGCATAAATTTTTTGGGAAAAATAAATTAATAACCAATTAGGAAATAAAATACTACACTTACAATTTTGAGAAACACAATGGTGAAGTAAAACACAATAGTAAATTTTTGCCCAATTTTCGACACTCATTGGTCATTTTTGCGACTCAACAACGTCAAATATTCGACAACAGTAAATGTTGAACATTTTTTGTCAAAGACATCAACGACCAACATTGTCACCGCAATATTGACCATGTATTTGTCGAAAGAAATGGACTACATGGTCAAGAATTATGGTCCAACTTATGACCAACCCATTCCCTATTTGTCACAATTTTGACCATGGTATGAAGCTAACACTAACAAAAAATGATAATGATGATATATAAGTGACCCCTTGATCATCGAAACGAAGAGTCATAGGTGTCATAATTCTGACTACACTACGATGATTATGTCATTGCTTTAATAGCCCTCTTGTTGTAGAATAGTTCAAAGGGGGTTGAAAAATTGACGAACAGTTTTGTTAATTAAAAAAATAAAAAATTATTGGTTATTAAATTCACAGTGATCCAAGATCCATTTTATATAATGAAGAATTAGAGAATAGGAGAATACGAGCATGCCTTGATCTTCAACTTCAACTGTCTGATCTATATAAAAGGCATGCCTTTGATATAGACAATCGTTGCCCCTCCTTGAACTGTCGTAGCTTAAAGACTCAAAGACTTATAATCAAAAAAACTGAGACATTAGAAAATTTGGTGTTTCCTAGCTGTTTTGATTTGAAGTCTTCAAGGCTTTAAGCCCTTACAATGTGCATGAAGACAATCATTTCCCTTCAAGTCTTGGTAATGAGATGAAGGAGGTGGACCTTTTGACACTAGCTTGTTGAAGAGGAAGATCAACGAATGAAGAAATAGATGCAAATGATTTACTTGTAAGATAAGGAACATATAAGGTGTAAGGAAAATATAAGGTGTACAGACATCAACCTTCTATTTAGAAAGGGAATCACCTTTAACTCAAATAACGAGGAAAGCATGTTTATCTTACAACTGGCTTGGTAAACTATATCCAAATAAAAGATAAAAATATTGATTTGTAAAAGAAATGAAAAGAACATGTATATTATTCGAAAGCATGCATGTCATCCTAGAAAGAGAACATGTATATAGAGCCTGCAAGGAATTATCTTCCATCATCAATTTAGGGAGAATTAAGATACTATATTGTATCATGAAAAGTAGGATATATTTTTTAAATAAAAAAATGACTAAACTAAATTTGGGATTTTAGATGGATATTCTACGTAGGAGGTCCTTATCCTCAAATGCATCACTATGTGAAGAAACTAACAAAGAATTTATGGTTGGGTGAAATTCCAAAGTTTTGTGGCACTTTATGGTTTGTTTCTAAAAAATCACACTTAAATGTTATTGGTAGGAAATTGACTAAGACTATCAAGGCACATTCTAAATACAACTTGGACCATTGTCAATTATGTAATTCAATTAGATTCCTTTCTCTAAAATAAATTTGATAATAATATTTCTATTCAAAAATATGATTCAACCAAAAGATTTTTATCTAAGCTAGATCTACCAAAAAATGTATAGTGGTATTTGATGCCAAATTACAACTTGTTAAAATTATTTAAGAAATGCTAAATTACCTACACTTCTATCAAATAGGACCAGTGAGGGGAATAGTTTTCATAGCCCAACATTATAGATTTAGGTAAAGAGATTATGAGCGAGACAATTGTTGATTTTATAATCATTTGTGAGCTATCATTGTTGTGATTATTATTGGCGAGGAGGAGAAAAATATAGTGATTTGGTGTTGTGGAAGTATGGAACAAGTGGATTCAGTGCTTAGTACGGTGTTGCTTTCTTTACAGCTTTGTCTAGCATGTTGGAAGATTGTGAAGCTCACCGCATTCGGAGGCATTATAAAAGATTTTATCAGATGTTTGGTGTTTTCATTGAGAGAAAGGAAGGAGATAAACCAAGTGTGGAAAGTCAAGTATCTGATGAGATGGTAATTGAAATAGAGTATTTAGGACTATTTGAATATTGACGAGGATCAGTATAAGAATCTATTCACATTCATTGGCTGCCTATTGAAAACTCAAAGTGGGTCATTGGAAGCTTGTGAGCCCAACGATAGGGTATGGAGGGTTCACAACATAGAAGACTCAATATTCTACTATATCCAAATAAAAGATGAAAATGTTGATTTGTAAAAGAAATGCAAAAGACATGTACATTTGAAAGCATGCATGTCATCATAGAAAGAGAACTTGTTACAAATATTGTAATAAAAATGTTCATGAAAAGTTATTTAGAAAAAAAGTAATGTAAAATGTTTAGCTTTTGTACCTTAAAATTCTTATTGGAAAAATATTGTGATTGTCTTCAACGCATTATTGTCTTCTAAGGAGAAAACGAGACGTGTGAGAACCTGTAGTGTAAACAAATAAGTGTTAAATTTGAACCAAAATATAGCAATATAAATAAGATTGCATAAAATAGAAAAATAAAAGCAGAAGGCACAACTTTTTATCCTGTGAAAAACCCTCCTCATCGAGGGAAACAACCCAGTCCACAGAAAGAGTATATCCTTTATTAAAACCAAAAATGATACAAAAGTTTGATCTTAATCTCTCACTGATTAAGAATCAAATGTTGATAAGTTAACATGAATAAATCACAAGACAAGCATATACTAAACACTACCTTTCATATGCTGTCCAAAGCATGAATAAAACTGTTGCACAAAATCTCTAAGATGGATACTTCTAATTTTCTCTGATGATGAATGTTGCACCTAGAATAGTCGGCCTTTTTTCTACATGAACATCTGATGAAATGGATACTTGTTATTGAATAATCATCACCTCGGAAGGTGAGGCTTCACCTTACTTGGCATTCCACCAAGTAAGGTGAATCTCCATTACTTCAAGCGTTACAAAGATAATGATGCCAATAATACTGAACGATCAACATAATAAATATTAAGTGCCACCAAAGTTGAAGAGACCAATAATAAAACCAGCCATACAAATGTTACGAATCAAAACATGAAACCAATAATATTAATCAGTTGATATCGATATCAAAATATTTGATGATGTCGAACATAAAAGAAACACGACCCAACAATAAGTATACTTGTCGTTGGTGATTAAGCACTTGCTTAATCACCAACGACAGCGATACAATATTACACATAATGTCCATGTCTGTGTTGGAAACTGCAATTGAAACAATTATTGTATTGTCATTGATGTCAAACCTTAACTGGTAAGACTGTTGCTACTTAGGAAAGTACTATATCTATGGTGAGAAGGGAAAGAAAGGTTGGTAACAATTGCACCTAAGGAAAGGTTGAGTTATCTTGATACTATAAAGTGTACTTGACTATGTTGTACAATGATGAGACAATGTATTGTTTATCTTAGTATGATTGGAGACTAAACTGGTAGGCTTAACTGAGAAAAAATGAAGAAATTATGTTTAAGATGAGTTATGACAGAGTCGACCGAGTTAGTGGATACTGAGCAAAAATCTAGTATCGACCGAGTATTAGTAAATTGTCGAGGAAACAGTTTTAGTAGTGACCGAGCGTTTTACATGGAGACCGAGTGGATGATCACAATATTGACTGAGCATCAGCAATTTTATATTTGAAGAGAATTCAGATTTGGAGCCGACATTGTTGAATTCTTGGATTATGTAAAACGTGTTGACTTTATTTATTGATTGTATAGAAGCATTTAATGCTTTGTAAAATGTTTTATGGTAAATCTTTATGAGATTTGAGATGATTCTAGAAGAGGAGACGAAGAACATGAAGTGGGTAGATTCAATGTATTTGACCTAACTCTAAGATCTACGAAGGAGATTAAGCAGCAAAAGAAAAGTTAACCTAACAAAGGAAAGTATTAAGGGAATCGAAGCACTAGGTATGTGTATGCATGGGTGAAGGTGATGCTGGAAGAATAGTAAAGTTTTATTGACTGTATAAGCGAAAAGGCTGAAGGAAAAGTGTGGTGATTGCTTGAAGGAAAGTTTTGAGTAGATCAGAAGTGGAGATGGAAAAGTTTCAAAGTCAGTAAACCAGCATTTGTGTACGAAATTGGATCTGATATTTTGCAAAGTGAGTTGTATGTTTTTAGATCAATACTACTGCTACTTTCTAACCATTGTAATAGTCAAAATCCTTTTAACAGAGGTTGACCTAATAGTCATATGTTAAATCCTTTGAACAAGGTTGCATTCTAATGGAGTGTATGTAAGTCCTTTGACCAAGCTCACTTTTAACAGGGTGATTGAAATCCTTTAACCGGGTCACACTTGACAGTGTGTATTGTAACCTTTGATAGGGTTGGCTTTTAACTGAGCTCACTTCAAAAGAGTGAAAATAATAGTAGCATGTTACAAAGTGGTTTTTCCCATATTGGGTTTCCACTATAAATCCTAGTGTCAATACTTGTGTGAATGTTTTTGGGTTTGAACATTTCTATGTTTTACAAGTTAGATACAGCTGGATAGTGGACTGTTGAGTTATATGTTTCTATTATTGAATCAGTGGTGACCGAGTTTGTTTTGGTTGCTTGATTTGATTTAAAGAAAAATTTTTGAAGTTATTTTATACATCAGGACCTGAGAACAACTGATTCACCCCCCCCTCTCTATTGTTCTAAATCATATTAACAATTGGTATCAGAGCTGTGTTGCTTATTGGTGTTTACAGAAAGAAAGTTTAAAGGGATTTGAAGAAAATGATCAAGATGTACAAGGAGGTACCGAAGCTAAATAAGGAAAAATTCCCTGCATGGCAAAGCTTGATGAAGCTGCATCTAGCTGGTATTGGTGATTCTGCAAAGTACTACATTGAGCATGACTATGTCACACCTATTGCACCTTTGACTTCCGAAGAAATGAGAGCTAAGCAAGAACACAATCAGGCAATGTTGGAAATTGCATCTGCCCTAAGCTATCCAGAATTTGAGGACATTAAGGATTGCACAACTGCTAAAGACATGTGGGACACTCTTGCAAAGATCTATGGTGGTGATCTATATGTACTAAAAGCTAACGCCAAGAGCCTTAGAGGTAAGTTTGATGAAATGAGAATGAATGAAGATGAAAACATTGCGCAATATTGTGGTAGAATAAAAGAAGTTGTGAATGCTATTAGAGGAGCAAATGGAATTATTGATGATGAGACCATAATTGGAAAAGTGTTAAGAACTCTGCATCCTATATATGCTATTAAGATCTCAGCTATTCAGAAATCTAGATGTAACTCTGCAAATGTGCTTACTTTGGAAGGTTTGATTTGCAAGCTGACTGCTTTTGAACTGTCTAACTATGATAATTTCACTATTGGTAGTATTGGAAATGTTGAATTTGCTTTTAAGTCATAGTTAGTCCCGAACAAGCCTAAAAAAGAAAAGGAAAGATGCATCAGTGAAAGCGAAAGTGAAAGTGAGGGTGACAGTGACACTTCTGATGAAGATCTTGAAGATCTAGAAGCTCTTATGGCTAGAAGACTGAGAAGACGAAAAGGAAAATACAAAGGAAGGATAAAGATGAAGAAAGAAACAATAGACACAATGATAGAAGAGATGAAAAAGGCTACCGAAGGTACAAAGACTACAAAGAAAAAGGTAAGAAATCCTGTTACATTGCTAAAGAAGAGACTGACATTGATAGTGATGATTTTGAAATTGAGGTAGTTTATGTTGCAATGAAAGATGAATCTGATGAGGATGAGAAAACTACATTGATTTCCTATGTGAACAAGAATGATAAATGGATTATTGACAGTGGTTGCTCACATCACATGATTGGTGACAAAAGTAAGTTTGAGACCCTACATCATTATAAAGGTAAAAGTGTAACATTTGGTAATGATGCACCATGTCCTATTAGAGGAAAAGGATTGATTAAACTGACTGATAAGATCTCTTGTGAAAATGCATATTGGGTTGAAGGATTGAATTATAATTTTTTAAGTGTTGCTCAGCTCAACAGAACTGGTTACCGAGTGGAATTTCATCACAAGAAAGCTAAGATATTTGATGCTACTGGTGAACTGATTGGAAGTGGTGAGCAGACTAGAGGTAATTTGTTCTATCTTGACCTATCTGAAGAAATATGTTTGTTTGCACAACTTGATGACATTTGGTTATGGCATAAGAGGCTATGTCATGTTAAATTTGACAGTCTGGTAGAGATAAGTAAGAAGAAGAAAGTAAGAGGCCTACCTAGATTGAAGAAACCTAAGAATGTGATGTGCAAAGAATGTCAGTTAGGAAAAATGACTAAGTCAAGTTTCAAGAGAAAATCCTTTACTTATGAACACATTTTAGATTTGGTTCATACTGACCTTTGTGGACCTATGGGTATACAAAGTTACTGTGGTGCTAGATATTTTATCTTGTTTGTTGATGATCATACCAGGATGATGCATGTAATGTTTCTAAAAGAAAAATATGATGCTTTTCAATTTTTTAAGTGGTATTTGGCTAAGGTTGAGAAGGAGACAGGTAGGAACCTGAAATGTGTTAGATATGACCGTGGTGGAGAATTTACATCAAATGAATTTAATCTATTTTGCAATAATCGAGGAATCAAAAGACAAATGTCTGCACCTAGGACACCTCCACAGAATGGTGTAGCAGAAAGAAGGAACAAATCTATTTTGGACTGTGCAAGGACATTATTGATTGAAAAGAATGTGGCATAGAAATACTGGAAAGAAGTTATAAGTACAGCTGTTTACACTCTTAACCGGGTGCAGATCAAGAAAGGTACAAATTTGACACCTTATGAATTATGGTATGGGCATGCATCGAGTGTTAAATACTTTAGAATCTTTGGAAGCAAGTGTTACATATTGAAAGACAATAGGAATGGAAAGTTTGATGCTAAAAGTGATGAAGGCATATTCCTAGGCTACTCCACAAAAAGTAAAGCTTATAAGTATTTGAACTCTAACACTAACAAAATTGTGGAAAGTGTGAATGTAAAAATTGATGAGTATGCAGAAAGAAATGAAGCCGACAGCAAAAGAGAACCAGAAGATTACAGATCTTTTGTGTACATTGAGGAAATAGAAGAGGCAGGTAACAGACCTGCAGCTAATGCCGAGTCTCAGGCAAGTAATGCCGAGTGATAGAAAGATGATGCCGAGCATCAGGAAAATAGTGCTGAGAGAGAACAAGAACATGTCGAGCTACAAGATAATGTTGCCGAGGATCAGGAAGAGGTTGCTGAACATTCAGAAGTTGAATCTGACAATCTTGTTGAGGAACCTGATGAAATAGAAGAGAAAAATGCTGAACCTATTTTGGAAAAATATGTAAGAAGACATCACAAGCCTGAACAAATAATTGGAGATAGAAAAACTGGAATTTAGACCAGAAGCAAGACAAAAGATCCAACATGCTTACTATGTGAATTTGAACCTAAGACAACTAAAGAGGCATTAGAAAATGAAGACTAGATACAAGCAATGAATGAAGAGATTGACCAGATTGAGAAAAATGAAACTTGGACTCTGGTGCCGAGACCTGCAGATAAGAATGTTATAGGAACAAAGTGGGTATTTCGAAACAAGTTGAATGAAAAAGGTGAAATCACTAGGAACAAAGCTAGACTAGTATGAAAAGGTTACGCACAAGAAGAAGGAATTGATTATGGGGAGACATTTGACCCTATAGCTAGATTGGAAGGAGTAAGAACTCTCCTTGCATATGCTGCTTATAAAGATTTCAAAGTATATCAAATGGATGTCAAGTCTACATTTTTAAATGGTATACTGGAAGAAGAAGTTTGCATAGAACAACCAAAAGGTTTTATTGATCCAAACAGAAGACACATGGTATGCAAACTGAACAAAGGTTTATATGGATTGAAACAAGCTCCCAGAGCATGGTATGAGCGGTTGCATAATTATCTGATACAGATTTGATTCTCTAGGACAAATGACACAAGCACTTTGTATATGGAAGATGAAGGAGGTAGAGGTATTTTGTTGGCCAAAATTTTTGTTGATGACATTATTTTTGGTGGACAAGATGCATTATGTAAAAGTTTTTCACATAAAATGCAAACTGAATTTGAGATGAGTATGTTTGGTGAGATCAAATTCTTTGTTGGTTTACAAGTATATCAGATGAAGAAAGGTATTTTCATTATACAGTCCAAGTATGTTCATGAAATACTGAAAACTTTTGGAATGAAAGATGCTAGACCAGTGGGAACTCCTATGGTTACTAGACAAAAGTTATCTAAGAATGATGATGCTACAGAAGTTAACCAGACTTTGTACAGATCCATGATTGGAAAGTTGCAGTATGATGTACATAGTAGACCTGATATTGCATTAGCTATTAGGATTGTGGCAATATTCTCTACCAATCCTAAGGAAACACACAATGATGGTGGTGAAAAGAATCATGAGATACTTGAAAGGAACTGCTGACTATGGGTTATACTACAAGAAGAATGACAAATTTGAACTTAGAGTATATACTGATGCTGATTGGGTAGGAAATGTAGATGACAGAAAAAGCACTAGTGGTGGCGCTTTCTTTCTTGGATAGAGATTAGTCTCCTGGACAAGCAAGAAACAAAATTGCATTTCCCAATCTACTACTGAAGCCAAGTATGTTGCTGCTGCAGTAAACTATTCAAATTTGATATAGATAAAATAGTTGTTGATAGGTATGAAAGAAGAAATAATTGAACCTGTTGTTATTTTCTATGACAACACAAGTGCTATCAATATTTCTAAGAATCCAATGATGCACACTAAGACCAAACACATAGCAATCAAGTATCACTATTTGAGGGAATTGGTACAAGACAAGGAAGTCCGAATGGAATATGTGAATACAAAAGAACAATTGGTAGACATATTCACTAAAGCTTTACCTAAAGAAGCTCATGAGTACCTGAGAAGTCAATTAGGCGTCCTTCCCCTAACTGAGGCTTCCTAGCCAAGCTAGGAGCACTTCATCAAATATGCTACAACAGAACATTTGACACATTAATGCAGAAGATTTTCACAATTTAGGACTGTCCTAGAGCTATGAAGAAGAAGAAAAGACAACAAATCAGTCATTAGCAAGATGACAGAGGGAGAAACACTGTGTTGAACAGATATATCTAAATCTGTTGGATGTATGTTTGAGTTGTTGCTTTGGCATTTTTGTCAAAGAGGGAGATTGAACTGAAATAATACTATAACACATGACACTGAAAGAAAGGGAGATTGAACTGAAATGAAAAATTAGGATAGAGGTAGATTCAGATACCTCTGACGGTCACAAAAGTGAGATTTACAGATTTTGAATCAGAATGAAGCTAAGGATATTATAAAGTTTCTCTGATGGATAGATAAGTTTTTTTTTGGATTGGTTGGTAATCCATGTGTTATTCAGGTGATATCATATGGTGTTGCCATCAATGCCAAAGAGGGAGATTGTTGGAAACTGCAATTGAAACAATTATTGTATTGTCATTGATGTCAAACCTTAACTGGTAAGACTGTTACTACTTAGGAAAGTACTATATCTATGGTGAGAAGGGAAAGAAAGGTTGGTAACAATTGCACCTAAGGAAAGGTTGAGTTATCTTGATACTACAAAGTGTACTTGACTATGTTGTATAATGATGAGATAATGTATTGTTTATCTTAGTAAGATTGGAGACTAAACTGGTAGGCTTAACTGAGCAAAAATGAAAAAATCATGTTTAAGTCGAGTTATGATAGAGTCGATCGAGTTAGTGGATGCCGAGCAAAAATCTAGTATCAACCAAGTATCAGTAAATTACTGAGGAAGATAGTATTTGTCGAGGAAACAATTTTAGTAGTGACCGAGCGTTTTACATGGAGACTGAGTGGATGATCATAGCATTGATCGAGCATCATCAATTTTATATTTGAAGAGAATTCAGATTTGGAGCTGACATTGTTGAATTCTTGGATTATGTAAAACATGTTGACTTTATTTATTGATTGTATAGAAGCATTTAATGCTTTGTAAAATGTTTTATGGTAAATCTTTATGAGATTTGAGATGATTCTAGAAGAGGAGATGAAGAACATGAAGCAGGTAGATTTAATGTATTTGACCTAACCCTAAGATCTACGAAGGAGATTAAGCGGAAAAAGAAAAGTTAACCTAATAGAGGAAAGTATTAAGGGAACCAAAGCACTAGGTATGTGTACGCATGGGTGAAGGAGATGTTGGAAGAACAATAAAGTTTTATTGACTGTATAATCGAAAACACTGAAGGAAAAGTGTGGTGATTGCTTGAAGGAAAGTTCTGAGCAGATCAGAAGTGGAGATGGCAAAGTTTTAAAGTCAGTAAACCAACATTTGTGTATGAAATTGGATCTGATATTTTGCAAAGTGAGTTGTATGTTTTCAGATCAATACTACTGCTACTTTCTAACCATTGTAATAGTCAAAATCCTTTTAACAGAGGTTGACCTAACAGTCATATGTTAAATCCTTTGAATAAGGTTGCATTCTAATGGAGTGTATGTAAGTCCTTTGACTAGGCTCACTTTTAACAGGGTGATTGAAATCCTTTAACCGGGTCACACTTGACAGTGTGTATTGTAACCTTTGATAGGGTTGGCTTTTAATTGAGCTCACTTCAGAAGAGTGAAAATAATAGTAGCATGTTACAAAGTGGTTTTTCCCATATTGAGTTTCCACTATAAATCCTGGTGTCAATACTTGTGTGAATGGTTTTGGGTTTGAATATTTCTGTGTTTTACAAGTTAGATACAACTGGGTAGTGGATTGTTGAGTTATATGTTTCTATTATTGAATCAGTGGTGACTGAGTTTGTTTTGGTTGCTTGATCTGATTTAAAGAAAATTTTTTGAAGTTATTTTATACATCAGGACCTGAGAACAACTGATTCACCCCCCCCTCTCTATTGTTCTAAATCATATTAACAGTCTGTACATATATGCAAATTGAAGAATTATGAGCACCATCAATAAGGATCATCAAAAACTTCTTACATAAATAGATATAGAAGGTAACAACAAAATCAAAATTGAAGTCTCTATCGCAACTACACAACTTCAACAATAAGGAGCTTAAAAATGAACATGAATTTAGTATTGGGACTGAGAACATTATGAAGCTTGCAAAAGGTTTTCCAATATCTTACTAATGCCTTGGTATATCATACTGGCATGTGACATGAAACATTCGATTGAAATTTTTGAATCCCTAAAAAGTTACCACTAGAGGATAGTCAGATATAGTCTCAATCCTTACATAGTAACCTTTATAGGCCTCTTGCCTATGGTTAGAAAAGACTGTTGCAGAAATTTATTTGTTTATTGATCAAAACTTGTTACATTCCTCTTCTCCCAAACAATATTTTCATGGATCCAACATTTAAATAGATCTTCATACTTCTAATACCTGTCAACAACCTAAAACTACCCTTAAAACCGAATGTAAATAGTTTAAAACTAAGTATTGCAACTTATAACCATTGACAACCAAGTTATAAGTTGCAACAAATAGTTTTAAACTATCTACAACTCGACAACTATGATCCTTTTTACTCATTGCACCTTCTAATCACATCTTGACTATGGTTTTATCAATGACCTTGTGTTCATGAATCCTATTTACCCCAAAAAAGTCCTATCATTCCTTATAGGCCTTTTGGAAACTTGACACAATAGTGAGCCTCTTATATCATGATGGATCTTATTACATCATTGCATGACCAAATTTTATTATATGTTTATTCCCTTCAAACCCCCTAAAAACTACAGTCCATCAATCCTTTACACAGTGACCTTTATAGGCATCTTGCCTCACATTGGCAATTTTACATACATTGAATCATCTTTCTACCATCTATAACGTTTTGGCACTAATAGTGCCATGGGAGAAACACCGAGTATTCTAGCCATGTGAGGATGGTATTTTATATTTGAATCCTTATTGTTATACCCAAGCCAAGGTGAAATGACTCTTGGAATGTCCTGGAAGTGATTGCATGGTTGAGAACAAGAAATCCCTAGCTTAGTGTCCCTTAAATGGAGGGCTTGATGCATGGACAGCTTAGACTTAAAACTAGGTGCATCTATTTAGAAAAGGGAACACATTTATAAATCTATTGAAATATTTGAGAGACCTGACTGCAATACAATTATAAAAGAAGGGAAAAAGACATGTATGCTTTAAAATATGTGTGTCTATTTAGAAAATGAATCACCTTTAACTCATTACAATTGACTTGGTAAACTATATCCAAATAAAAGATGAAAATGTTGATTTGTAAAAGAAATGCAAAGCACATGTATATTCGAAAGCATGCATGTCATCATATAAAGAGAACATGTTACAAATATTGTTATAAACATGGTCATGAAAATTTATATATAAAACAAGTAAATCAAGAGTAATGTAAAATGTTTAGCTTTTGTACCTTAACATTCTTATTGGCAAAATATTGTGATTATCTTTAGCACATTATTGTCTTCCAAGGAGAAAAAGAGATGCATGAGAACCTGTAGTGTAAACAAATAAGGAGTTGAAAAATAAACATGAATTTAGTATTGGGACTATGAACATTACGAAACTTGCAAAAGGTTTTCCAATATCTTACTAATGCCTCGGTATATCATACTTGTATGTGACATGAAAACATTCGATTGAAATTTTTCAAAAGTTCAATATTTTGGTTTTATTTTATGCAAGGGTATTGAATGATCTTGTAAGGATCTAGCATTGGTGGGAAAAGCCTAGGGGAAGTAGGGAAGGCATCCTAAGAGTCACCAAAGGATACTAAGGTCAGTGAGGGAGATGACTGTCTTGGGAGATTAGTATGTGATTGTTCCAAAATCAGAGTTGGGACAGTGAGTTAAGGTTTGTGTTTTGTTGGAGTATTGAATGAAGGGTCCTTGTGTGGGTGTAATCCATGTTACAAGGTGTTGGGAAAGATAATACCAAGTGGAATCCAATCTAAGACTTGGGTTGGATATGATAGGTGTTGAAGAGAGAGAATTGGCGAGGATAATCACAAGTATTAATACAGTGGACAAAATGATGTCACAAAGATTTGTTATCAAGTATGAAGAGTGTGTATAGAATCAATGGTCATGGAGTTGGTTGATTTTAGTCCAGGAGAATAAGCCTAAGGGTTGGTGATCCTAGAGTGAGTGGGATCTAGTTTGAGCTTCACTTAGTTTCGAGAATAGTTTAATATTCTATACTTAACAAGGCCAACCATGTGAAGGAGGAAGCTCATTTGCCCCCCCCCCCTTAACATCACTCTAAATTCACCATTAACATCTAACATTCATTCATTCATCCTTTTATGAAATATAACATTCAATCATTATAATCACATAACATTCATTAACACACAACATTCATCAATAATTCATTAACATATCATTCATGAACATTCATTAAGACAATGTTCTTTCATTATAAAAAAAGGTTTTTTTTTTATTATCAGTAAACAGTCGAAGCCTTGATTTTATTTATTTGAAATTTATCTTTTTACATTTCCTTCATTCATGCGGGCACTGGTAGGAAAGAATGGGGAAGAAAACTTCCAGTCTGGCCCGGGACATTAGTCCAAAAATAATTTATCAAATTCAGAGTTCCTAGAAGCGTAGGATAACAAAGCTCCACTTGATGGAGTTGAAGAGGGCATTCTCTTTTACATACAAATTGATGGAGGCATACCTCCATGATAGTGAACCTATATCTTTATTACACTTTTGACTACAATGCTCTTTTAAGTAGAGCTAATGGGCATTCCCATTTTGTACCATACGTTTATGCAGATTGAGATTATTTATATCTTGCTCTTGTCTTTAGAGTTAATGATCCTTCCTTTACCTCTAACTGCACTTTTTAAAGAATCATGTCATTTTTCTCTCAGTCCCACTCTTCGAGTATCTACCTTAGCTTTAATAAGTTCTCAAACCTCCTTTTCTTTATTTGTGCCTATTAGGTCTGTTATTCTTTTCCTGTATTCCTGCAAAATTATGAAAACACCAGGCCATCTCTATTCTTCTATTTTACAATGAGTTAGTCTACTAAATAAAACATTATCATCTCAGTATAAGAACTATTACATTAGTATGAACATAAGCAATTTATGAGCACTTTTCCACACTATTTACATTAGATCAGGCACTTTTAACTACTATCTCGAGTATGAACACAAGCACTATTTGGTTTAGATCAAAAGATCACAGGAATACAACAAATATGGTCAAAGCATACAGAGTAATGAGAAAAACATTCCTACCAGTCTAAGAGTTATGGTGTAATCAGAATTGTCTTCCCTCATCTTCACGATCACAAGAATTAAGCTTTTGATCTTATTAAATTTACAACTTCTATATTCAAATCTAAATTTTGAGGAAATTTTTGCATAAATTAAAGGATTGGAGGACACCTTAATGTATATAAATATGCATTATATATGTATTTATAATTTAAATTTCACTCACATATGTATTTGTACTTGTAAACCTTTAAATTCGTATATATTTTACATCTGGTCTCGAATTCCTATTTTGATATCTTTTTTCTTCACCTTCTATGATCTTCTTTCAGACTCTCATCAAATTCTTGAATTTCTTGCCCGTCAGCTCCTAGGTTAGCTAACTTATCTACATCTGTATTACCCTCCCGATAGATGTGATTCACTGTATAATCTCCTATAACTTCAAGAGTTTCCATTATTTATTCAGTAGCACTATTTATTTTCCAATTCGGCGTTCTACCCTGTCTTATTGCATTTATTATAATAGATGAGTCTCCTTCTATCGCAATTCTTTTAAGCTTTCATTTTTTACACCATGCCAGACCTATTCTTATAGCTTCTATTTCAGCTTCATTATTTGTCTTTATTCCTATAGGTTTAGCTATCCTTCCTAAAAGCTTTCCTTCCACATTATGCAGACATATACCTATTCCCACCACCCTCGGGTTTCCCCTGGCTGCCCCATCAAAGTTCAGCTTAATCCACCCTTGCTCCGGTGGTTCCCACTTATAGTTTTCCCTTAATAAGGATTTATTGTCAGTGTTAGGACCAATCTAGGGAGGAACTTTCAGACCATACCACTTTTTCCTCTGGTTGTTGTCTTCTAATGAGAATTCCATTCTTGATTGTCCCAGCATATTTCTATTGTTTGTAATTTCTACTATATTAGCCTCTAATTTGTTTAAAAATCTCTCTATGTTCATCTTTTTATCTTGAAAAATTCTACAACTCCTTTCCTTCCATAATTCCCAGATTAACAGGGATGGGATTATGTATCTCATTTTACTATATAAGTCCTCTTTACAAGATCTTTGCCAAGAATTAAACACTTCTGTGATATCATTTTGAAGAGCAGTCTTCAGCTCTAATTTCTCTAGAACCCAAAGCCAACATTTATTAGCAAACTCACAGTTTAACAAGATATGATTTATCATTTCACTATCCTTCTCACATAGAGCACACCTAGAAGGACCATGGTACCCTATTTTTTCAAACTATTCAGCAGTGATAATCCTTTTCTGAAGAGCAGCCCATGAGAATAGACCTGCCTTAGGAAGACAGTTTCTATTCCAACATAGATCAATGGGAAGACTAGTGGAGGGGTTATCTATCCTTGGTATAACTTTGAAACCTTCTTTCGAATTGTATACTCCGCTCTTTGAGGCAGCCCATATGATTATGTCCTCCCTAGAGCGTGGATTGAAGTTCCGTTCTTGTAAAGCTTTGTTTAGTTTTTCCTGGAAATTAAGAGGAAGTCTGAATTCCTCTAGAGAATTCCATGCCCAGCTGCTTCCCTCACTATTATTAATTTGTGAAAAATAGTCTTTAACCCGCTCTCCCTTACTTTGTTTGATTAGTTCAATTAGCGGATCGTTTCCAAGAATTTCACGAAGGGTAGGTTTTCCACCCCATGAGTCATCCCAGAATAAAGCCTTATCCCCACTTTTCACATCCCAGGAAAAGGACTCTAGTACTATATCTTTACATTCTTTTATGAAGTTCCATATGCATGAGCCCGTCGGATAATTATCAGAATGACATACAGTTTCCTCATCTTCTCCTAGTAAGTATTTATATCTTAGAATTTTTACCCATTTTACCTTTGGGTTTTTAATCATTCTCCATACTAATTTCACCCCCAAGGCCTTGTTTTGAAGCGTAAGGTCTTTAATTCCCAGACCTCCTTCTTCTTTAGGCTTGCAAATCTTATTCCAAGCAATTAATGCTAGTTTTGATTTTTCCCCCAATCCCTACCAGAAAAAACTTCTTAATTTTTGCGCTATCTCCTTATTGATACCTGTCGGTATTCTCATGCTCATCATCTGATAAATAGGAATAGTAGAGAGGACTAACTTGATCATAACAGCCCTTCCTGCATTTGATAACCATTTGCCTTTCCATTGATCTAGCTTCTTCAAAATATTTTGAATTGTATTTCCCCATAAGTGATTTGATTTGACCCCCTTATCCAGAGGTAAACCTAAATATTTACACGGAAAGAGGCCTTCTTTGAAGTTTAGTATACGTTTAATCTCATTCTTTCTTCTCTCTTCAGTATTGATGAAAAAAAATTCTGATTTTTCCTCATTTATACACTATCTAGAAGCTTTAGTAGCATAAGTTCTTAAGATTTCTTTGAAAGCTTGAGCTTCTTCTAAAAGTGCCTTTCCAAAAAGGAGATTATCATCCACATATTGTTGATGAGTAGTAGCCTCGACTCCCAAAGTAATCTTGATTCCTTTTACTTTATCCTCTTCTTGAAGTTTCTTAATAGCTTTCCCCAAAGCTTCTGCCATAATAATGTACAAAAAGGGTGATAACGGGTCTCCCTTCTTCAGACCTTGAGAACAGTTAAAAAAGCCTTTAGGGGACCCATCCACCATGATTGAGAAGTGAGGGGTGGAGATGCATTCATAAATCATATTGATCCATTGTTTTGAGAATCCAAAAGCTTCCATACATTTACACAGAAATCTCCAATCCACTTTATCATAAGCCTTACTAATGTCTAACTTAATCAACATACTCGGAACCTTATTATTTGTTACTGAATGTATAGCCTCATGAGCAATAATCACTCCATCCAGAATTGACCTATTAGGGACAAATCTTGTTTGTTCTTCTGATATAATTAACGGAAGAAGTTGTTTCATTCTGCCTGCCAAAGCTTTTGAGAAGATTTTATACAAAGTGTTGCATAGGGAGATAGGTCTGTACTCGTTAAAGTTTTCTACATTGAACTTTTTGGGAATAAGAGAAATGAATGTGTTATTTAGTTCTTTAAGAATATGTCCTAAGTTTCTCATTCCCTCTAGAGCATCAGTAATTTCCTTGCCCATAAATGACCAGCACTTTTGGAAGAAAAATGTTGGGAATCCATTAGGACCAGGGGATTTATCCGAGTTCATTTCTTTTAGAACCCTGAGTATTTCATCTTCCGTAAATGCGGCATTTAAGAAGTTATTCTGAAGCGGGGTTATTATACGAGGGATGTTTCTTAATAGGTTGGTATGGTTCAGCAAATCCACACTCCCTAAGTTATTCAGAGAGTTTTCAAAGAAAGAGACTACTAAATCTGCAATTCCTTTGGGATCCTCTATAATATTTCCATTGCTATCTTTGATTTTGGAAATCTTATTCAAATTCCTTCTAGCCTTGACGCTATTGTGACAAAATTTGGTGTTTCGGTCCCCTTCCCTGAGCCATGTTTCTCTCACTCTTTGCCCCCAGAAGGTGCTAATTTGTGAGAGAGAATCATAGTATTTACATAATAGTTCTTGTTCTATTTTATCATCTGAAATCTATCTTCCTTCTTCAATTATCTCCTTATTCACATTTTCCAGCTCTTTTTCTATAAGATCTCTTTTCACAAATATATCCCCAATAGTGTTTTTACTCCATTGAGATAGATTTCTCTTTATTAGTTTTAGTTTCCTTATGACTTTATATATCTTGGAGCCTTCAAAACTTGCCTCTGTCCACCATTTTTTAATTAGATCCAAACATTCCTCATTAAGTAACCACATTTTTTCAAATCTAAACGTGATCTTTTTATTTTTGATTGGTTCTGAAATTACTAGTTCTATAGGAAAGTGGTCAGAACCGGAAATGGGTAGTACCTCATTAGTAAGATTAAAGTCAAAATTTCTCAATTCCCCAATAAAGAAGAACCTGTCCAATTTTTTTACTATTAACTCTGTATCTTTTTGTTTGTTAGTCCAGGTGTATTTCCCTCTATCTAATTCAATTTACGAAGCCCCTATATTATTTATCCATTTCTGGAATTCTAAAGTAGTTTTTGATATGGATTTTGTCCCACCCCGTTTATCTCCCAAGGATAGGATAGCATTAAAATCTCCTCCTAGTATAAATGTTTCATTCGAGAAGCTCTCAATATAATCCTTAACCTCCTGCCATACAATTCTCTTTTCATGTAAGAATTTAGGTGCATACATGTTTATTAGATTAAATTTTAAATCTGACTTTAAACTTTTGATTTGACCTCCCATCCAATTTTTATGTTTTTCATAAATATTGAAAACTATTTCTCTTGGATCCCAAATAAAAGCAATTCCACCCGAAGTGCCTTCTGCCTCATAACCTATTAATTCTCTAATTCCTATACTCTTTTTTATATTCTCATATCCTTCATTAGAAAGTTTAGTTTCTTGTATCATAGCCATATTTGGTTTAATTTTTGCTAATTGCCTTATTACAAGGCGTCATTTGTTAGGGGCATTTAAACCCCTAACATTCCAACTAATGATCTTCATGAGGACTCAGGAAGGACCTTCCCCTTCCCAGAGTATAGAATATAAGTAATTTTAACCTGACCTGGCGCCATTCCTTCCTTTGCTCTTAGTTCAGCAAGGGATTTTCTACCTCTTGGTTTGACTAGTTTCCCCGTATCAACTTCTAACTTACCCTTAATATATTTTCCTAAACCTAGAGTTTTTGTATTGTTCCTAACAATGTTCTCTTTTTTTTCCTCATAGAGTTCTTCATTCGATAGCGAACCTAATACTCCTATTATTATATCATTACTCCTAGAATCCTCCAGAATAGAGGCAGGGTCTAATCCTAAAAAGTCTAGCAGTGATCCTTGGTTAATGGTCTCCACTAAGGGGGATTTTTCCATTCCTTCTTTTTGCATTTCTTTTGTCTGATGGCAAGATTTGGAGGGGATGAGTTCTGAGTTTTTATCAATATTAGGATTATCTGCAATCTCTTTTTGGGTTCCTGCATTAACATTCATAGTTCTTAACTCCACTGCAGATTTCCTCCCCCTCTTCTTTTTAATTCTATTGATATTAGGGGTGCTCAAACTTCCTCTTTTCATTGCTATACCTAACTGCCTATCTTTGTTGGTGATACCAAAGAGGCCTTCTATGGAGTCTTTAACCGATGAAAGATTGCCACCGGAGTTGATTCCATCCATGATTGTTGCCATTCCTAATTGTCTATCATCATTATTGATTCCTTCTAGGCAAATTCTGATCTCTTCCTCATTTTGATTCCTTTTATTATTTATATCTTCTTTCCTACCATACGCGGGATCTTCTCTATCATTAAGATCCCTTTCCATATCTCCTATCTCATCTAGATTTGGTAAGCATTCCGTTTCCATGTTTTCTTCTCCATTTTCCTGAGTGTTGTCTGATGCCGACATTTCTTTAATGCTTTTAATTAGCAAATTTTTTTGGTGCTCAAGTTCCTCTTTGTCACATATTTCATCTATAAGGGTATCCATTAATTCATTGGTGATCTCAACTATTTTTTCTTCTATTTTTTGGTTCTCCTTTAGAAGTGATCTCTCTTTATCTTCTGGACTGTTGGAGATTCTATTCGGGCTGTAAGAGGTAATTTCAATGTTAATTCCTTGCTTGAAACTCTGAGTACTAAGGTTATTCTTATGCTCTAGGGATAAAGGTAGGGGAGATTTGACCTCAACATTTAAGGTCTCATTTATTGATGTCCTTTTCAAGAGCCAAAGGAGGTCGACACACAGAGTCTAAAGGGTGTGTGGAGATGCTGATCAAATTAATTTTCTTAGGAGAAGTCATAGTGAAACCTCCTTTTTCTGGGTTAAAGCTCACCTTCAATTCTGATGTCTTCTGAATATGAGTGTCAATTTGTCCTACATTTTTGGTTTCTAGATCCTTTGTTTGTCTTTCTACAAAATCTTCTAGAATAATGGGGTTAATAATAATAGAGTTTGAATTAAAGCATAATCTAATGGGATGAATCCATTTTTGATGATAGTTGATCTTTACTCTAATGATTTTTTCATACTGGTTATTTTCATTATCAATAATGTTTAGAAATTCACCAATTTGTTTTCCTATTAATTTGACAGTTTCTACATCAGATAATTCTATAGGCAGATTTCTGAGAGCAATAGCTCTTTCTACAAGAAAGTCCTTAAGGTTTATTGGGTTGAACAGGGGAACCCAGTCAAAAATATAAAAATCAGAGTCTTTATACTTAGCTAACCCTTCATTTCTAATTTTACTTTTAATATTTCCATCTTTACAATTAATGAAAATAAAATTTTCTAATAAGTTAGATATACTTACCTCATTCGGGAGTTGAGATTTCAGCCAAGCTATCAGATCTGTGGTAGAAGTTCCTACTCCAGACCATCGGCAAATCAGCCCTGTATCTGCAAAAGAATTTTGTCTCTGTTCTATGTATTTTCCATCTAGATCTATTCTAATCATGTTAGGATTCTGAAAGAAATTACCTATTATTTTAGCATTGTTACTCTCCATAGTTTTATTACACTTATGAGGGGGCATGTATGCCTGTATGTTTTGTTCCTGAATCATCCTTAACCCATTGTTACCTGTTAAACCTTTTAAATTTTTTCTCTGTGTATGTTCATTCTGTGGGTAGAGCTCTGAGACCTTGGTTTTTTCTTTGATTTTTTAATGCAACGACTAAGAGGAACATCAATATCTTTATCATTTCCCTCCTCTTCTTCTTGTGATCTCAATAAATGCCCCATCTTGTGTCATGGAGGAGGAGGCTGGTGCACCAAAGGGGGGTCCACTGCAATAACAACTAAATGGGTTAAATTCACAACATCTTATATTAGTGCTACAAGTATTTCATTAATTAAAAGAACATAACAACCGATCAAAAAAATTTAAAAGAACATAATAGATATTTTCTTTACCTAACAATGCCACATCATCTACAATAACATTTTGTTCAGCCCCAAAGTCAACACGGTGAACACTTAGATCATCCTCCACTCGTTCACCATGACGTTTTGCATGCTCTAAAATATACACAAAAAAGGTTACACCAATTTCAATTTAAGATGTTAAATTGTATTAATAATTACATAATTAATTTTCAATAGCAAATGAATACCTCCATAACTGCGATGCACATCAGGGCCTTCATCATGTGTAGGTTCTATGATTGGATTAGAAGGTTGTATTCCAATGTCATGCACATTGTTATAATTGTTTTCTTTTTAAAACAAAAATAGTCAATTTTGTTGGTACTTTGGCTAAGTAGGATATCAGATTATTGTCATTATGGCAACATATAATCACCATGATGATTGCATAATAGAAGGAATCAATTTTGTATGAGCGCAAGTGAAAAATTGTCTAAGTACAATAGTGTTCACTAGTCTAATCAAAGATAGTTTTCGTTAGCGACGTTCAAAGAAGTAGGTTCAATGCATGCACACTTGAAAATGGATAATTCTATGTGTATCAAAGCCACATGTGAGAGTGCAAGTCTGTACGACATGTACGAAAGAAGATACTAAAGAATTACAGAGACAGTGTTGAAGCTAACCTGAACAGAGCAAGAAGACAGAATGAGAATATTAAGTTAAGGGACTATTTTGTTTATCAAAAGAATGAATTAAAAATATAAGGGAGGATATCCTAGATGTGAACCCTTAGGCAACATGAATTAATTTTGTATTTTTGGAAAGAGTCTATGTTTTGTAAGCCGACTAAAAGTTTGTATATATGTAAGAAGCATGTAATGCGAAGGGATACATGAACGAATGAATATTGTAATGTAATGTAATGCGAAGTTGTATATTGTAAGAAGGAAAACAAGAAGACTCTGTATATGAAAGCGAAGAGCCTAGAAAGCTAAATTAGAATAGGAAAGCTATTCGGCAGCAAAAAAAGGTTATGTACTTTACCTTTGTATTTAGATATCATTGTATATTGCATGTTTGGGTAGTGAGCTCATCTTGAAAACATCCTATTTTGTAATACCAACTCCTAACATTGTTGAGGCTTCTAACAAGGCCTAAAGTCCTTTAACCAGGACAGAGACACTATATGTATGTAATAGACTCCTCACAGGGTCAACATCCTTAACTGGATACTTTTGAGTAGTGGATCAGTTGTGGGTATCATCCACACTAGGGTTTTCCCTTGGCCAGGGTTTCCTCGAGAACAAACATGGTGTTATGAGTTTATTTAGTTTTTTTCTATGCTTGTTATTCAGTTTGCTTAGTTTAATTTGTTTTGCAAGCTTCAAGTTAATTTGTTATATCCATAATTGGGCAAAAGTAAAAGTTTGTGAAATACTAATTCACCCCCCCTCTTAGTATTTCCTATTTCTAACAATTGGTATCAGACCATAGTTACTCAGAACAAAGTTATTCAGAGAAAGCCTAACAGCTTGAATAAGATCTCTATGGATATGGTTCAGTTGAAGAAGAATCTTGAAGAAGCTCTTGAACATATTGATATTCTTACTAAAGAAAGAGATACTTTAAAAGGGAAATATGATGATGCAAAAAAATACATTGAGAAGCTAAAAGAAGATCTAAAATCAAAGAAAGAACCTACAAGTCAAGTTAAGGACTATGATGAAGTTTCAAAGCTGAAGAAAGAAAATGAAATCCTTAAACATGAGTTAAAGATTGTAGATATGAATTTAAGTCTGAAAAATGAAAATAGCAAAGATGAATCAAATCTGAAATCTGAAAATGAAGATATGAAGTCTAAACTTAGTAAAGTGACATTTGAACTTGAGAAAACAAAACTGCAGTATGCTAAACTTAAAAAGTACAATACAATTGTGAAAGGAGAATTGACTCAGTCTAAACAACATCTTGAGAAACTATATTCTAGTAGTGAAAAGATTGATGAACAAATGTCTTATCAAAAACCACTCTATGATACAACTGGTCTTGGATATAATTCATCTAAGAAGATTGAAGAATGTGCTGAACCAGATCTAAAACCCTCTGAGAGAAAATTTGAAAAGAAATCTAATGAAGCTAACAAATCTGAAGATATACCTAATCCACCTAAACAAGATGAACCACCTAAAGATATGTGAAGAGAATTAAAATGTAGATGTTTTTCATGTAATACTTTTGGACATATGAAGAGAGATTGCATAGGTAAGAAATTCAAACCTATCTTTGGTTATTGTTATAATTGTCATGGTTTTGGACATAAAGCTATTGATTGTAAGAAACCTAGATCTAATGATAATAATAGTAGTAGAATGTTTAGAGATACTAACCATGCAGATAAGAAACATATTGGAGACATGAATAAAAGGAATGGAGTTGTGTGTTATAGATGCAACAAGATTGGACATATTGATAGAAATTGTAGAACACAAATCAGTCAATCATGACCTAAATATGGAAACAATGGAGTAGTTTGTCAGATATGCAACAACATTGGTCATTGTTATCAGTATTTTACTCATTTGAAGAGGTGTAATTACTAAGTTAGACTACTGCACCCTAGTTTGAAATTATTAGTGGTCTTTCTTAAATTTGTGTTCATTTCATTGCAAGTACATGAAAAGGGAAGGAAATGAACTGCATCTAAGATTACATGTGCATGTATCAATGATATGTATGTTGTACAAAAGGGAAAGAACTAGAAAGAAAAAATCTATCTGAGCTCACACAGGCCATGAGCATAGCCGTTACCAAAATTGAATGAATGAGTGTAGGTATACATAAAGTAATCAATTAAATACAGGGGTACCAGACATTGCCTGGTAGTGGTGTCTAGATTCGATCCTGTCCAAAGAGTTCCTGTGGTCCAGAACCTGCAAGAAGAGAAGATATGGATTATATCCAATGGATTTAAGCAATGACTGGTATCACATTATTTTCAAAATGCATACATACACTCATCCATACACCTCTGAGAAAGGTTGTGCTCAAGGCATGTGCATAAAAGGCTCCAGAAATAAAAGAGGCACCATGTTTTTACTAACGTGTTTGTTTCATGTACAAATATAGGAGGAGCTTATCCAACAGTAAATCCAATGAATGACCTTGACCCTTGATGCAGATCATGACGGGAAAACCTCAAGTTTCCTGTCAGTGACTACATCAAGGGCCAAGAACACCCATAGTCAACATAGAATCATCCAGATGATGTAGCATCAAAGGGGACACTCAAGGATCATGAAGGTAGAATCATGAAAGCAAACAAAAGCTTGAAAGTACAAAACAAAGATCGACATCATGCCATAGGTGTGTTCAAATCTACATCTCAAGGCCAAGAAAAGAAGCTATAAATGAGCAGTTATAGTACAGTAAACATGAAATAGAGTACACTAAGGCATTATCAAAATAGAGAAATAAAGGATACTTCAAATCTGCAGTTACACATTAGTACTTTAGCATGAGCTCATCCAGCTCGGCCTCAGGTTTGAATGACATTTAGTAAACAAGCTATAAACATCAGGCATGTACTATCAAATAGGTCACAATACCACCAAGACAACATATAATATCAGGTGAGGATGGTGTCACAATGCATTCATGGGCCTTAGGAACAACATGCTTGCATTGGTTAACAACTGTAATGTTTTACTCAGTGTCATCAAGTGATTCAACCAAACAAACAAAAGAGCAAGGATATAGCATGGCATAGTGAACCATGATGGCACCAAGTAAAAAACCACATACATAATGCTAGTTATCAATAATACATCAACATAAAATAACATTGGTATTTCATATAACATCTATGCTAAACAGATATATCCAATCATGACCAAGGTCACACATCTAGCTCAGCCTCAGGCTTGCTTTGGCAGTTAGACTCATAAAATGATTCAATAAATGGTGCTCTCAGCCTATGGGAGGAATTGACATAGTGAGGTTAGATACACCAGATAAATAAAATGAATGATACTAGTTCATAGGCTCGTAGAGACTCGAGCATTATGCAAGGAATCAAATACCAGTAATCAAAGATAGTGAGTATGTAAACAACATGAAAAATGGTGCCATTCATCTCAGCAACAGTAAACATGCATTCATAGGCTGGCACAGACAACAGTGAAAATAATAGCATAGATGAAAAGTATCCCACAAGAACATGCTAGCCTAATCAAATGAGAATTAAGCTGCTGCAAACTTTTCAAAAGGAGCAGTGTACCTCAAGTAAGGATTCCAATCTCAATGAGCAACATACTCATGGGCTCCATAGAAGGTAGGTATTCCTAATATTAGATAAGTTAGCTCTGAGATCCATCATGGTAACAACATGCTACAATAATGGGAGTCTGAACCTCTTATATCAATGGGACACGGTATGCAAAGATACATTCATGGGATGGCATGATGCTAAATCGACAGATGTAAACATGGAAGTAGGGAAATGATTAAATAAATAAGAAAACCATGAGCAATAAGATAGCATTGGCATTCATATTCATGGGCTATGTCAGTTATAAGCCAGCGGGTCCATATGTGAATACAGGCTAAAAACCCAACATGGCAAGCCTGGGTCTTCAAAGCACATGGTGGTAGTCAACAGCACAGCGGTGCATATAAGTGGCAACGAGTAGGGAATGCACCTCCATGTGCATATAGGAACATGCTAGCTCGGGTCTTCAAACATAGAAGAAGTAGTACTAAGTAGTGGAGACTCACAATGATTACATTATGTAATAACAACAACATTTGGCATTGCCTCATGAGCCTGTGCATGAGGCAATGATTCTAAAAGATAAAAAAGGAGGGGGCATGATAGATCACGGTGTCTCATATAGCAAGTTCAAAGGCATTGATAAGTCAATAGAAACATGTGCCATCCAAATGTCAAACCGCAATCATCCATGGGCTATGTTGATATGTGACATCTAACACTATGACAAGGATACTAGCAGGCTCCGTCCATCGAGTCAATACCACAGTATCATGAAGCATAATGATTTCAGGGTACTTGATCGAGCATGGGCCACATAGAATCAAAAGGACAAAATAATGAGAGGAAATGGTAAAAGTGTGGTGCTCTGGAAAACCTACGAGCCTGTGCATGGTGGGAAACAACTATAAAGTGAGGTTTCAGTGTCATCACCCGGCTATGACAGCAGGCTCAGTCCCAAAGAACATCAAACAAAAAACAAGGTATTAATAGAGGAACACAAACATTAAAACACAGTGCCCTCGAAGGAGCCAAACATAAATGAAAAATAATAGAATGATGCCAGTGGAAATACGAATGGAGAAAAATAGTGAATGCACAAAACCCTCGAACACAAATGCAGAGTTCAGAATGCCAGTGCCCTCAAAATCAAACATGAAATGAAAGATGAATGCCAATTCAAATTCCTACCTCGAAAACATGAAGCTGGAGGCCGAATTTTTTCCAGACCAGTTCCAGTGGCGCTAGATGTTTCCATATCCAACTGCCAGTGAGAATAGAAGTTGCCAGTTGCCAAATTTGAGGTTTTGATGCCAGAGGTTTCCCATTATCGAAAGAGGGGTTTTGATAATAATGTTTGATCTTATTTCTCCCCTTTCTTTTAGAGTCAAGGATTTCTTTGCCATGAGTTCTTTAACTTTGGATTTTTGTGATGTATTTATTTTATGTGTATTCTCCCCATTTTTTGGGTTGAGGATATTTGAAATATATATGTTAGGTCCATAGTTTGTTCTAGGGCATAAATGGATTTTATTATTTAAAGTTATTGCTTTTAAAATGTGTTTCCCTATTTTGGGTTGAGACCATTTTAGAATGTACATTAAATCCATTTTATGTCATAGGGGTTATGTTTTATAATGTAACAGTCATTGCACATTTCATTGTAAATTATGACAATGGTGTTTTATAAACCATTGTCAGAATCCTATTTTGGTGCATGAATTAGTGGGTAGAATAGTTGTTCCTTTGACTATCTATTTTTAGGGACCCCACTTTTTCTACCCCCCTAGAAACCCGAGAATCTAGCATTCGAGTTATGATGCAGCCTCATGGGTCTATTTTGATCTTTTTCTATTCTTAGGAGGTGGTGGAATTTGAATGCAGATTCCTAGGTTTTAGTTATCTACCTCTCACTTTTCATGATGGAGGTTAACTCTTCATTCTTTTCTCTCTGATATGAGTGTTGTAGCTCTGAGAGACACAATTGTACTTAGTTTATTTTCAACAATAAAATTGATCCTTCTTGTTTCCTTACAATTTTGGATTTGTTCTTTGAATCACATGCAGGATTATTGTGATGTCCTTGTATCCTTAATCTGCATGTTGATCCAAGCGGGTTTTCAGGATTTCATTTCAGCTCAGTAGTATAATTTGTGTGCAATTGAAAAGATCAGAATTGTGGAGATTTCTCCCTTCTCTTTATTTCAAGTACCTTATTTCATAAGGAGTTTAAGGAAGTAGAATCAAGTTGTGAGTCAAGTTTTTGTTTTTCTGTTGGAGTAAACTTATTTCAGTTGTGGATCTTCTTTCAATTTCAGTGGATCACCTCATTTTCAATCAGTTTCAGTTGTTTGTTTTATGCACTCTCTCCCTTTTCTCCTAAAAGAGTTAGTCAATTTTTAAGTGATCCAAAGGGAAGCCGGCCCTTAATCCAAAGGTCTATTCTCAGATAGGTTACCCACAGCTTGAGAATAGTCCCATGTTTCACAGGATTTTTGGGTTTTAGTACTTAGCAAATTGGGTGCAATCCTTAGTGACAAAAATTTTTGGCATGCCTCGTGGGACTGAAGACTCAGTGAGTCAGATTTCTAAGAAGTTTTACATGCAAGTTATTGTGTGGTATGTGCAGTGACTATATTTTGAAATCATACCTGGCAACTCTAATCTCGTTTCATGCAGATCAACACTTAAGCTTATGAGTGGGATCCCAACCAGGCAGAGTAAGAATCCTTTTGTGTATACAGAGCTACCATCTGTCAAAAAGAGGTCTACAACAACCCAAACTAGTGCATCACAATCTAAAAATCCTACTCACATTCCTGCAACCACTCCCCCAATTCAGCCAGTGCAAGCAGCACCAACAGTTCAAGCTCCCCTTAATCCTCCAATGGCTAGACAACATCCTTTTGTAGCCTTCAATCAAGGTAGTCCCTTGAATTTGTAGCAACATAATGACATACATATATCAGCCCTTAAAAGCTTGCGCATTTCATAAGAGAGGATCAGATCTCCACTATTGAGCATATAAGAGATGTAGTATCCCTTTGTGCCCTTCATAATATAACTCAGGATAATGTGGCTATGAAGTTGTTAGCAGCTTCCCTCAAAGGAAAATCTTTGCAATGGTTTAGAGGCTTAGCATTTTGTTCTATAGCTGATTGGGATGGGTTGGGTCAGGCCTTGATCAATTTGAAGATAAATCAGACCACCTCTCTTTAGTTGAACATTTGACTACCATTAAAAGGGCCCCTCAAGAGTACATGATGGATTTTAATTTCAGATTTCAGAGGACATGGAATAGAATACCAGCCATAGTTAGACCTTCAAGCTAGCATGCTTTCCTATATTATCTAAGAGCCCTTAACAGTGATATCTCTGTTATGATTCAATCCATGGGAGGGACTAACTTACCAATAGCATATGATCTTGCCACAAGAGTTGAAAATAGCCTAATCCAAGTGGGAAAAATAGCCCCAAGGCCTCCCATGCCTATTTTTCCCAAGCTTCATCATGTTCCTGAAGCAATTCCAGCCTTGGCATCTATTCCACCTCTCCCAGCTCCTTCTCAACAAGTTGTTAGTCCAATTGTGAACTAATCCCAAGAGCTGAATGAGATAAAAAAAGGCTTTGAAAACTGTTACCAATGAGCTGGTTAGTCTAAAGAAACAATAGTCCCAACCTTACCAACAACCCTATCAACAGCCTTATCAGTAGCCCTATCAAAATCATTACCAATGAAATAGACCCCAATACCAACAAGGTCAGCAGAGCCAAGCAAGAAATTACAGCCAGAAATCCAGTCAACCTTATAATCCTAACACTCCTAGTGCTTCTGGAGAGTTGGCTCCTGTAGCTCATAATAATATGGCACAAGAATATCAATGGGGCTGCCCATGTAATCAGCAACATATCCAAGGGATGTGTCCTAATGGCTATGCTCAGGCCCTCATGGTGCAAAACAATATAATGATGCCGCAGGAGATGGTTCAAGAACCAGAGATTCAACAAGGTTTAGTTGCTACCCCAAATGAATTATAGGCACCTGAGGTGGCGCTGGTTAATTTTTAGAAGGAAGATTTTTGCGGGGTAAGTTTTTCCCCAAATGATAATCCAAACTATGTCCCGGTTGCTGGCAACACAAGGTCTAAGAAGAAGGCTTTGGAGGTTGAACAAGTGGCCTCTACTAGTCAGAAAGCTCTTTTTGTGACTCCACAACCCAAGGCAGTTCAAGCTCTAGTCCAAAACTAGTCAAAAGAGGTTAAGGAACCGGCCAAGGCAGTAACACAGTTGGTGTCCACACAAATAGCAACTGCTACAACAAAAGGGTAGTCTAGAGTGAGCTTGAGATCTTTTAATATTGTGGAACAAATGAAGAAGACCTCCATAAATGTGCCTTTGATGGACACCCTGGTGATCCCTGGACAAAAGGAGCTAATACTTAGTGAGTTGGCTAAGATTTCATCAAATCAAGAAGCTATTTCAAAATAGTCTAGGATCCTAGTGGCTAAAACACCTCAAAAAGAGTAGCAAACTGAAGAAGCCATCTTGTAGCCCATTGTTGCCCCATAGGTTAAACCCCCTCCTTTCTATGTAACTCTTATTGTTGGAAATTTTTTAGTTCATAATTGCATGATAGACTCAGGGGAAAGTAGTTATGTGATTTCTAAACAGTTAGCAGACCTCCTAGGGTTGTCTTATGAGCCAATAGACATGCATGTTGTTCAGTTGGATGGGTCATTAGTTAGCACCATTGGAGTCATTAAGGACCTAAGTCTCACTCTACATGAATGTCCCAACTTCTTCATTCCCCAAGATGTCTATGTCATAGATCTACCTCCTCACTTTGCTATCTGTCTAAGAAAATATTTCACTGCCAGGTTAGAGGGATATCTCTCAGTTGATTGGTCTCACCTATACTTCACGACTAGGTATGGGACTAGAGTTAGAATCAAGTCTAAAGCTTTTGCAAAAATCCATGCTGAACCTTATACCCTAAGCCCTATAAATCCCAATCTAATGTTTCATGAGAAAGATTCCAGTGATTTCAAACCTAAAACTACTATTGAAAAAATTCCTGATATTGTCCTAGATGAGTGGGCTAAAAGATATTTGGAGGAGGATAACCCTTTTAGAAACATGGAGATTTATAGTATTGGATTGTATATTATCCATGAGGAGGGTGTTGTGATTCCAGATTTGATGAAGAAAGAAGATAAGCATTCTAAAAATTAGAATGGTGAGTTGTGGTAGTTATTTTTTGATGGTGCTAAAAGAAAAGTTGGTTCGGGAGGTGGAGCTGTCCTAATTTCTCCAGAAGGACAAAGGTATTACCCTACTATTCATTTTTCTTTTAGTTGTACTAACAATACATTAGAGTATGAGGTCTTGATTCATGGTTTAGAATGGGCTAGATAAAGGGGAATCAAGAGCCTAAAAGTTATAGGTGATAGTGAGTTAGTGGTTAATCAAATTTGTGGCACTAACCTCACAAAGAATGATACACTTAGATGTATAAGCATAGGGTTTGGGATTTAATGGAAGATTTTTGTGCTTTTAATCTAGTTGTTGTCCCAAGAAATCAGAACAAATAGGCATACAAGCTGGCTGCCATGGGAGCAAAATATGTTATTCCAAAGGAGATCACAAGTCCTGACTTGTAGCATGTGAAAGTTCTAGTAAGACCATCTATACAAGACAATCAGGTGAGCTGGCAAGTCTTTGAAAATGATGAGAAGATTTTTAACTTTTTGATAGAAGAAGTTGAATTCTCTAAAGTTAACCAGAATAAACATGCTCACCAGTCTAATGACCAAATGCTATAATTGAAAACCAACAAGCTACCCAAGGGACTGGTCACCCTTGGGTCCATTTTTAACTCTGATGATCAACTTAGAGGAGACAAGGCTAGCATGACAGTCAAGGAAGAACACTACTAGTCTATAGAGATTCTCAAAGACAAATCCCTTAAGTTAGGAAAGGTATGCACTCAGCCAGAAAAGCAAGCCTTCGTCTCATTATGTCAAGAGTTTAGTGATGTTTTTGCATGGGAATACTATGATCTGAAAGGATTTGATCCCCATTTAGGCTAGCAAACCATTGAGCTAGAACCCCATGCCAAACCAGTGAGACAAAAATAGAGACCTATCAATCCTAAATTAGAAGTTTTGATGAAAATAGTGTACACTCAAAATGTGCACTTCTCTAAGCCATTGATTCCAAGAGCATCCATGGATTGGAAACCTTGAAAAGTGACCTAGAGCTCCCTAGGCATGGAGTGCAAGGGTGTTTAGAGGTCTCTCAGCTAGAGCTATTAAGCATGCAACCTTGCTAGTAAACCATGCAATGGGAGATTCAAAGAGACAAGGGAAAGAATGTTGATATCTTCAAGAATCACAATGAAAATGCAATGCAAGCTATGCTATAATGAACATACAAGAATGCAACTAAACTATGGAAATGAGAGTGTTACAAGCCATTACTAATTAAACTATGTGAACTAAGCTAAAGCATGAAAGAAAACTAAGCTAAGAATGCAAATATGAAGACTAAAATGCAACAAGTTCTCCAAAAGCTCCAATGGCACCAAGAAAACCTGCATCATAACATTAGCATCAAGAGTGGAGATCCTAGAATGAGAAGAGAGCTCTCCTTTTAAAGATAAATGGACCATGGAGATTAAGAGGAAAATGATTTGACCATGTGAGACAAACAAGCCTTTTCTTCTTATTTATTAAATAGGAACAATGCTTTATTTGTGCAACTTAGGATAAAAGGTGAGTGGGGGTTTTTTACTTAATAAAAGGGGAGGGAATTCCTTTTAATTAAATAAAGACTTAGGATAAAATGGTTAATCCATAGAATATAATTGAATAAATGATAAAATTAGGATTTGATCAAGAATAAGCAATTGATGAATTTAGCAAATAATGCTAGAAAGGGGCTAACAGTCTAGATGACCATTTTTGGGTGATTACATTTTTCCCTCTTTGACTAATGTGTGATCAATCTGGGAACACATTACGTCAAAGAATAGACCAGCCAAGAAGGCAATAGATAGAGATCTGACTCCAAAGAATGAAGTGCAGAGAGATGGTGAATCCTGCATGGTCAGCCTGGTAGCGATAGTACTGAACACTTAGGAGAGAGATGGACAGTATCAAAACTTGAGATGAGAACTAACATGTCAAGCAAAATAGATCAATAGATAGATCAATCAGAGAAAATGGAATGGTCAAGCATATGCTCTGGAGAATAGCTAATAGAATATGTCTACCCCCTTGGGATTGAAATCAAAATGAGATAGAGGGAATGTAGAAGTAAGAGAAACATGATCAAATCACCAAAAATCATAATTGAAGATAAAAGATAGAAGAATAACCATCAAGCAGTGAAAATATGCCCTAGTTTGACTAGGTTTGACTGAGAAAGATATAAGATAAAGATAAATTCAAAACCTTAGAGAGATGAAGTGAAGGAAATGAATGAAAGACAAGAAGGTTGAGATAGATGGAGATGAAGAAATGAAGATGCCCCATCGAAGATCGAAGGACCAGGCCTCAAATAGTCAACTAACTGCGCAGAAGGATACATTTTGAAATGCAATTTTGACCATCAAGTTGAACTTGGATTTCAATTTCGATCCCAAAAATGGATCCAAGACATCGAAGTTAGCCAGGGGTGTGATTTTTGCAATATTCTGAGATGTTTTGAAAATTAGGTCAAAATGCCATATTAGGTCAAAAGGCTATATAAGGGGTGAAAAGGTCATTTTTATATATCATGATAATATTAACCCCTTGTGATCATAGGAAAAAGGATGTGATATGAAAGAAAAGAAGTGAAAGGTGAGCGCAGTTGACTGACAAGTCTATGAAAGATGAAAGGAGAGCTCTCTCCATATGCAAGATGCAAAACTAAACTAATATGAAGCTAAGAATGCAAGCTACTATGAAAAGTGGTTTACTTGCAAGGTTACAAAGCTTTTATACTCTAATAATCATCATCGAGATTTATTAGTAGTGTCACAAGATCATACAATATGCACTAGTATAACTATGGGTATATGAATATGATCTGTATCAGATAGGTATGTGGGAATCTCACCTAAGCATCAAAGACATGTAGGTCAAGATGACTAGTGCAGTGAGGTTCCCTAAGTTTAGTATAAAAATATTATGCTCGCATCGAGACACAAGAAAGTCAAGATGACCATAAGCATTCACTTGCAAAAAATAGTCAAGGATAATACATTGTAGAGCCTCAGTGTCAAGTGTAACAAGCATAAATGCTCATGATAGTTAGGATCAACGAGATATACCCACAGGCAAAAAATAAATAAAACATGTCCTCATCTCCCTAGTCTTCTAGCTATGCATCATCAAAAAATGTTAGGGAGAGAACACTCATCAAAATAAATCATCATAGATAGAACACAAAGAAATAAAGTCAAACAAGTCTTAGTGAGTCAAGTGTTTAAGTGCGTGTGTGTAGGTCATAGAGTCAAACTTTGTGTATCGCATCTACTGGTGAGAAATATCGCATCATTCTAGACTGTGGGTAGGATATTTGATAAGTGTTGAGAAACACTTGACGCTAGGGAAGTGTTGAAAAAATACAGTTGGAAAGTGTTGAGAAACACTATTTAAACCAAGTTGTCCAAGAAACCTCGATGCACAAAGAGACCCAAGATAAGCTAAAACAACGTATGCCCCCCAAACTAAGACAAGAGTCAATTCTAGGCTAGGAGAGACAAAGCGAGAAGTGGAGCGAATGAGCACCATGCAAGACTGATATACATAGGTGCAAGGGTCCCAAATAGTGCTTGTTTCTAGGTTTTCACCACTTGGTAGATTTTTTTTCAGGACTTTATATGCTTTTTAGGATTTTTTCAGCATCATATATGAATTTTTTTAGAATTTTTTGAGGATCGATAAGATATATACAAAGAGCTCAAGAACCTTAGGCATAGAACTTCTTTAGATGTAGAACATTAATAGGTTCGACAAGCTCTTCTCCCTCAGGTGTAGCTAACTAATAGGCCCTGGACCCAAATGCTGCTGTGATGATGTAAGGCCCTAACCAATTCAGCTCAAACTTGCCTTTCTACTCTCTATTCTGCTGATTCTTAGGGTTTTCTCTTAGGACTAATTAACCCACTTGGAACTCTCTAGGATGAACCTTCTTATTATAAGCAACAAACATTCTCTTCTGATAAGTGCGCATGTGATCAAAGGTGGCCTTGCGGCATTCCTCCAAAGTAGTAAGCTCATAAACTCTCATGGCCCTATGGTCTTTGTCGGTAATAAAACCATGTAGAGAGACTCTCAGTGATGGTATTTTGACCTCTAATGGCAAGATAGCCTTAGAACCATAAACCAAGGAAAAAGGTGTGGCACCTGTAGGAGTGCGAATAGAAGTTCTATAAGCCCATAGCACATGATTGATCTGCATATGCCAATCCTTGCCTGATTTGTGCACTATCCTATGAAGGATTTTCATGAATGTTTTATTCGAGGCCTCAGCTTGGCCATTCCCTTGAGGGTAGTAAATAGAAGACCAATGTTGTTTAATTTTGAATTTTTTGCACAATTGTTTCAGGTCTTTATTCTTGAACTAGCCACCATTATCCGTGACTATGGAAGAAGGAATACCATAGAGGAAAATGATGTGGTTCAAGATAAACAAGGCAACATGTTTTCCTGTAGTTGCAAACAGTGGGACAGCTTCAACCCATTTGGTAAAATATTCAGTAGTTGTAATAATGAACTTATGCCCACTTGAAGAAGTAGGATGAATCTTGCCTACCAAGTCAAAGCCCCATTGCTGAAATGGCCAGTATGTAACAAAGGGAATAAGCTCGCGTCCATGAGCATGAATGAGATTCCCATGGAGTTGACATTTCTTGTAGGACTTCGCATATCAAACAACATCAGCTTGCATAGTAGGCCAATAGTAACCATCCATAAGAAATTTTTGAGCTAACGCAAGACCATTAGAGTGTGAACCACATATGCCATCGTGGACTTTAGCTAATGATTTTTCTAACTCCTCTATTTCTAGACACCTAAGGATATTTCCATCTAGACCCTTCCTATACAAGTCACCAAAGATGAGGGTAAAATGTGAGGCATTGCGGATGAGTTGGTGCTTCTCATTGCACGTTAGATTTTCAAGAATAATCTAATCTCAGAGATAGGAAAATATAGTAGCATAGCAGGATGAATCATGACCGACCACAGTTTAAATGACATGGTCATTAGGGGAATCATAGGTAGGATAATGCAACTCTTCTACCATGAACTCAAAGCATGACTCATGTTCTTCCAATTGTAGAATGGATGCCAAAGTAGCCATGGCATCAACAGCCTTGTTCTCAGCTCTAGGAATTTTTTGGAATGTAACAGATGTGATATAATTCCTAAGAGGGTCTATCATCTTCTTGTAGGGAATCAACTTGTCATCCTTTGTCTGGTAATCATTGTTTACTTGATTTATGACAAGCTGTGAATCTCCAAAGATATGCAATTTTGTAATCCTCCATTCTAGGGCAAGCTTAACACCATTGAGAAGGGCTTCATATTCAGCTATATTATTGGTGCATGGAAAGAGAAGCTTATAGGATTTAGGAATCATGTATCCATGAGGTGTAACAAATAAAATTCCAGCGCCGGCCCTATTCTGTGTATGAGAACCATCAAAGAACATTTTCCACATACGCCCTATGACACTCATGATCAAAGCATCTAGGAAGTCTATCTGAAGAGGATAATCATCAGTCATGGGAAATTCAGCCAATTGATCCATGATTTCTTTTCCTTTAATGGCTTTCCTTTCAACGTACTGAATGTCAAATTCTAAAAGAATCTACATCCATTTAGCAAGTCGTCTGGTAAGCACAGCTTTACTTAAGAGGTACTTTAAAAGATCAATTTTGGTGATCAACTACATAGTATGTGCGAGCATGTAATGTCTAAGTTTTTGGGACGCAAACACTATTGCTAGACAAGCTTTCTCGATGCTGGTATAATTGAGCTCATAAGCAAACAAGGTGCGACTGATGTAATAGATAGCTCATTCTTTTCCCATATCATCTTGTTGTGCAAGGAGAGCTCCTAAAGAATTTGTTGCAGTAGATATGTCGAGTATCAAAGGTTTTCCTTGGATAGGCGGCATAAGAATAGGAGGTTTTTCTAGGTAATCCTTGATTTGGTCTAAGTTCTTTTGACACTCCTCATTCCATATGCAAGTAGTCCCTTTATGCAAATTCTTGTTGAAGGGTTGAGCTCTATCAACTGATTGAGAAATGAACCACCTGATAGATTGGAGATGGCCTTAGAGACCCCTTAATTGCTTTATGTTGTGAGGAGGTGGCATCTCCATGATAGCTTACACCTTTTTTGGGTCTACCTCTATTCCTTTTGCTGATATGATATAGCCTACTAGTTTCCCAGAAGTGACACCCAAAGCACATTTCTTAGGATTCAATCTAAGTTGAAATTGTTCCATGCGGTCCAATATCAAACTCAAATCGGATAAATGAGTGCTTCTTTGTTGTGACTTAGCAAGTGTGTCATCAACATAGTCTTCCATGTTTTTATGCATCATATCATGGAATATGGTAGTCATAGCTCTCTAATAGGTTGCACCGGCATTCTTAAGACCAAATGGCATGACATTCCAACAAAAGGTACTCCATGCGCATGTGAAAGCTGTCTTCTCTTGGTCTTTAGGGCTGATTTTGATTTGGTTATATCCAAAGAAGCCATCCATAAGGGAATACATTTCATAGCTCATTGTCATGTCCACTATCATATCGATGTTTGGAAGTGGAAAATCATCCTTAGGGCATGCTTTGTTTAGATCTTTGAATTCAGTGCATACACAAATGGACTTATCATGTTTGGAAATAGGAATAATATTGGAAATTCAATCAGCGTAGTCAATAGCCCTTATGAAGTTATCTTTTAGAAGCTTCTCAAGTTCAGATTTAACCAATAGTGCCACATGAGGATGCATTTTTTTGAGTTTTAGTTTGACAGGTTTTACCCCTAGAGCAATAGAGAGGTGGTGCATAATAAGCTCAATGTCCAAACCAGGCATGTTCAAATATGTCCATGCAAAGTTGATCTTTTTCTCTTGAAAAAATGTGGTAAATTGTTCTTTCTCCTCTGTTGAGAGTGCTTGAGCTACATGGATTATCTTAGGAGACTCCTCTATCCCTAAGTTGATTGGCTATGTAGGTTCCATCAGAATTGAAGATCTTTCCTAGAAGTAGCTGGGCAGACTACCAAGTACCTCATCCTCGAGTGCCTCAGAGAGATTTTCACCCTTAGATACATCTTTATTTTTACTATTTTGAGGTTCGGACACCGCCACAATGTGGTTTTCACCATTCGACCATTTCTTTTTTCTTTTGATTTTATGACTGAGGTATTTGATATCTGGTTGTCATATTTTTTGTTGGTTTGTAGGTGGAAGAGGTGACAAGTTCAATGACATTGAGGTAACAAGCGATCTCATAATCATTTTGGATGGAAGGCAATGTAGGTCTTTGATCTTGGGCGGACCAATCTATGAGATCTGAGTGTATGAGAGGAAGTGAAGTGGAGGGTTCAAGATTATTGATGCAATAGGTATCGTCTCTGGTGATGAGAGAAGTCGAGCCTATAGAGTAGGGTCCAAAAGTATCAAGATATAGATTTGGCATAGAAGGACCAGCGTGGTTCACTAAAGAAATACGCAGGTCAAACTTGTTAGACCCTATGTGAGACTCATCAACTACATTAGGTTGGGCACTATAAGTATGAATCACATCAACTTCCATATCCACTGTGGAAGATCCTTTTGAGACATTTTCCCATTCATACTCATTTGAATCTGTCGTTGAACTTCTACTCAGATGTTTGCACCAAGAAGGTTTAGGATGCCCAAAACTAGAGGCACCCATGCCATTATTTGTGAGATCTACCCTTTCTAGTAACTACTCAATATTTCTACGTTGTCTATCTTAGGGGTCAAATTCATTAGGTACATCATCTCTAGACATAGAGGCTTCAGCTATGTCATCATTAGGTATGCATTCTTCTCCCAAAAGGAGTGAAGTAGAAGGGAGACCATCCCCCATTTGGGCCATAGTGTATAGTGGTGATTCATCCATATCTGTATCTGAGTCACTAATCATGGAAGCATTTCTAGAACATTCAGGGGGGTCATCTTCAGCACCGTATCCTAGACCCATGGTATCCTTAGAGTGTCAACCATCGGTATGACTCAAAGGTTCAACTAGAGCATGTCCATTATTACTTAAAGGTCCTTGACCTTGATAGCCCATTTGCTACAAAAATGTGTAGCCTTTACCATAGCGTCTAGGGGAGATAGGAGTAGCAACTGTCGTACTGTCTTCTTCCTCTTTATAGATCCAATCTCTAACAACTTGTTCTTCTTTTTCTACCTCTAAGGGTATGGATGCTTGAACAAAGGTACTGAAGACCATCATGGTGGAAGTAGAAGGCTTCATCTTATCTGAAGGTCTACCATATGACTTAGGAGAGGTAGGCATAGTAGCAATAGAATCCAATGTGTATTCGTCCATACCAATACTCATCACTTTTAATTTTTGCTCAGCAACAATAAGGGATGCACTAGGATCATGAGAAGGTTTATTGTGTGGGACAAACATTTCAGCGGTAGTGAGAGTATTAATAGAAATAGCATTGTCCACAGGAATCACAATTTTGGCTCTATTGTACAGGAATTTGACGCACTGATGGTAGGTAGAAGGAATAACTTTCATGTCATGGATCTAAGGACGACCTGAAAGAATGTTGTATGCGAGTGGGATGTCTAATACTTGGAACACAATATCTTTCGCAACTGGACCCACTCAGACAGGCAGCACAATAAGACCCTTTGAAGACCTCTCCACTTCTTCGTATGCTTTGATAGTGATCTTTTGTCTAGGATCTACCACAAATTTGGACAATCCCAATTGTTGCACAACATGAAAAGAAATAATATTCAACCCTCTACCATTGTCTATCAGGACTCGATGGACTAGAGTATGGTAGACTTGGACCTCGATATGTAAAGCAAGATTATGTGGGTGACTAAGGGATGTTTCATCCTCTATGGAAAATGAGAGATAGTGAGGAGATGAGATATGATTGACCATAGCCTGGAACTTATCTGGATCAATGTTATTAGGGACATTCGATGTGCATAGAGCCTTTTCAAGGATCTCTTTGTGTAAGGGGGATAGCTCAAGAAACTCAAAGATGGATATTTGGGCCGGAGTTCACTACAATTGGTGAACAAGATCATAGCTAGATATGGCTGAAGGAGCCACTTGTTTAGAAGATGAGGCTTGTTTGGGATCGTGAGCAGTTTAAAGGATGATTTTGGCTTGCCCCCTAGTAACAGCATTCAGTGTCTCACTTTGGGAAGATAAACCATCAAGTTTTTGCAAGACCAAATTAGGCATATCATGATTGACGTCACTATTACCTTGAGATTTCATCATAAAAACACTCTCAACGGGCTCTAACATGTTGATCACCCTCTCATTGTTAGTATATGTATAATTGATCTTGGCATCATGATGTTTCTTGTTCTCTTGAGAGGAATCCCATTTTTCATACTCAGGTAGAGGGTTTTTGAAGGCCTTGTGATCATAATTCTTAACCAAGCTATCTGTGAGAACTATGCCTCCATCGATAAGATCTTGAATAGCATCTTTGAGCTTGAAACAATTATTCATGTTGTGTCCCTTATTTCTGTCGTAATTATAGAAATGATCCTCTCTCCACCAATCAAGCTTAACTAGTGGATTGAAGGGACAAGAATTGTCAGGAAGCATAAGATACTTGTTGGCAACCAAGGTCTTAAGAATCACGTCATAAGGTTTAGACAACTTGGTGTAGACTCATCACTGGTATGACTTCTTGGGTTTGTCTACGTATTGAGGTTAAGATGCACTTTGAGTGTTGGAAGCCTCTTGTTGTTTAGCTATGTAGATAGCATTGGAGAGGTGGAAAGCGGACTCTTTAGCTTTAGGAACATCCAAAACCCCATTGTTGACAACATATTTGTTTTTGTTCCAAGGTTTGTTTTTGTCCTTTCCATTACTTCTGGTATCTTTGTTGATGAAAATATCCCCTTTCCTTATGGAAAAATCCTCAATACGGTATGCACTTTCAACCATGTCATTGAAAGAGGAAAATAGTTGTTTCCTTAGATCGTAATATAATTTAGGTACAAGATTGTTGACAAAGATGTCAATCTTTTCCCTTTTGGGTAGTTGACGAGGATATCTAGAATATAATGACCTCCAATTTTGCAAGTAGGTAGCAAATGGTTCACCTTGATTTTGCTTGAGAGCACCTAGATCTATCATGGTAATAGGCTACTGAATGTTGTACGAATAATGTTGAGTAATGCCTAGCCAACTCATCAAAGGTCTTGAGAGGAGGTGTCAATTTTGTGAACCATTCCAGAGCTTGTCCTCTTAAACTCCTAGGGAACAACCGTAGTAGAAATGTGTCCTCCTAAAGGAAGTCCATGCTAAGAGTGTAAAAATGATGCACATGGTCATGGGGATCACCATTTCCATCATACTTATCATATTTGGGAACCTCAATATCCCTAGGAAATGGGAACATGTATAGACTCCTATCAAAGGGAAGAGCACAAATAGATTCTACAAAAGAGACCTTTGGAGGTTCTTTTTCTATCGCAAGTTGAGCAAGACACTAGTTCGTTCATTTTAATTCCTCTCTAAGGATTTCATACTCAGTTGGCACTCTTTCTTGAATGATTTGGTAGACATCATAACCAGGAGGGATCTTGTATCCTCTAGAAGTCATGTATTGAAAGTATTGATCTCCATTCCACTCTAAAAGTTTATGCATCAAACATTGGGAAGCCTCATCTTGTTCAAACCTCATAATTTCTTCACTAGAAATGTCATCATTGGCCTCTTCCTCATGATGAGAGGGAGGGGGTCTAGGAGGTGAAGAAGGTGTGGGAAAAGTTCATCTTGGAGGGGACCTTGGTGGCATATTGTTACCATGATTGCCACTAGTACCAAAAAAAGATCTATTTTCATAACCACTAGTCTCTGCTTGATTGTGAGACATTCCTCTTGAAGCCATGCACCTAGCAGCATCCATTATGTTTTTATTATGCTCTTAATCTAAGCATGCTTGGTTGTCTCTATGCTCAAAGTTTTCTTGCAAACGGTGATATTTCTCTTGTTCCGTCATGGTAAGTGAGACACTATCTGTACTTTTGGGGGTCTTGAATGCAGAAAAAAGGAAGCCTCCTTTATACCATAGGGTGACCTAGGAATCCTCATATTTGTTTGGGCTAGAACTATCATCACTAACAAGCACTCATGAGTGTCTTGTAGGAGAGGGTAACTGTGTATAGTTGAACGGAGGGTGACTCCCCTGCTCAAATTGAAACCGAGTTGTAACCGACATGAAAAGAAATGTTGTTTGACTAATAGAATGAGGCAAAGTTTCTTATATTTTGAGATAAGAAAAGCCAATAAACATCACTTGTCAAGATAGAACAATAGAGATGGCTTATCAAAGGTGCTCAAGAATTTATAGTAGCTAATTGACTCAAGCTGAGATATGGGCAAGAAGCTCGATTAGCAAATAGCTAGAGAGGTAACCGTAGTGTGACAAGTGATCGAAAGTAGCATTTGATAGGCTCAAATCCAATAGTTTTAGCTCATCTTTCTTAGTCTAGAAAAAACTTAAACATGCAAATAACAGGCCAGATTCAGGTAAGAACAAGAAAGGACACTCTGCGACAAACTAAGATATAAATTTGACAGCTTCAGATTACAGACAGCAGTAAGACAACAAAATGATTCTGTGTGATAGTTCATAGGATAGCAGGACGATACAATTTGGCTAGATGATATTTCACACACAGCAGTGCGATAGTAACTAGGCAGTTGATGCGATAGAAGGTATAACGTTCATGCAATACAAGGTCAACAGTGAAGTATCACGTGATAATACTCAAGGAAGTGGTGTGATGATTATTCAGTATCGCATGATGTTTGACCAATGAATGTGTAAAACCCAATTTTGAAGGTAATTTGATCAAAGTTGCAGTTTGATAAGTTCAACTTCTCAATTTGGAACGCAGTAACAATAGAAAATAGATAGGTTTGCAAATAGTGAGAGATCAAACATGTCATAAAACACTTGAACAAGGGCAAAAGCAACCTTTCCAAGACATGCACTTGGGATATCAAAACAAAAAAATCCTATGAACACTACCATGATGTTTGATGTTCAAGAACATTTACACAGGTAGATCACAGCGAAGACAATTCAAGCACTTCCTAACTTAGAAAGACAAAGGCTCAATACTCAACAACTTAGCCCACACTTGATGTCCCATTTCCTCACACAAAGTGGTTTCCCACAATAGATATTGGCTTTTTCATGGAAGTGCCAATGACACAACCAAAGGAACATAGATGGTGAGTGTAAAATCTTGGGGTGATCCGAGTAGCCCACTAGGATCGATCCTTGCACCAAGATGTTGAGCGGAAAAATCGGGTAGCTTCTATCTAAGGTTCATAATAAAGGATTCCATTCACAATAACCCTCTTGCTCCCCGAAGGGACTCCTTACCTTGCGGCAAGTAACGGACCTCATAGCCACAAGAGTACCTTAAGCATTCTTGCTTAGCATTTTTCTCATGGTCACAATCCCACAAGCACTCATACTAAGTGAAGACAAGTATTATGTCTACCAAGGTTTTGTGTCCTTGATAGCCTTGAGTTTATAGTGGGTCAGAATAGTCGGGTATTAGCTTGTCCCCACTTGGGTCGTTCCTCTTGATTGCTCAAGAGCAGGCCCTCTAAAGGATTCTAGACTAAACAAGAAGTGGATCAACCTTTGAAAGTTAGGATTTTTGGTTCACCACAAGGGTGAAGAGCATACTCTCCTATCTCAAAAGCCTTTCCCAAACACTCCAAGAAATATTCAATTAACCCTCTTGCTTTCAAAATCTAGAGGTGGGTCAAGATTTCTGGTTCACCACAAGGGTGAAGAGCATACTCTCCTACCACCAAAAGACTCTAATGACAAGATATTAAGTGCCTAAGAAAATGAACTAGTATAATGCTGCACTTAAAAATGAAAGGAAAGAACAAACACTTTTGTTTTTTATGCTTTGGGAAGCCCTAGAAGAAATATTAGTAGCTCTTGTGCATTTGAAGCTTTGATATGCATTCTTTTAGCAAACTATGCAAGCAATTAGGGCACACCTATAAGCACAACTTGTTAGGCCCACAAGGGTTAGTACAACAAAACTAGGTATAATCTACAAATAAATCTCTATCCTAACACAAAAAATCAAAAACCAAAAAGTAGAAAACCCAAATCTTGCAAAAAAATAACCAAAAATAGTCACTTTCAGGCCTGGGCAATAGTTTTTGCTGGCAGAGGTTCGCACGATACTGTGTAGTATAAGGGTGTGATACTCCTGCTTTGAGTGATACTTCACACTACTTGTAGGTGACAAAATGTCATATAGCTAGGCAACAGAGTTCTGTATGGTCGTACGATACTTTTGACTGGCAAAGTATCGCACAGATGTGTAAGAGACTGTCGTACGATAAGTGGAAATTTTCGTATGATACTCTGTCAAAAAATACAGAAAAAATGTCAAAACAACAAGATAAAAGTGACTAAAATGAAATGGAAATGCAAGAAAAGAAAGGCAAAACAAAGTTGTTCTGCCCCACGGTGGGCGCCAAAAATGTACACTCAAAATGTGTACTTCTCTAAGCCATTGATTCCAAGAGCATCCATGGATTGAAAACCTTGAAAAGCAACCTAAAGCTCCCTAGGCATGGAGTGCAAGGGTGTTTAGAGGGCTCTCAACTAGAGCTATTAAGCATGCAACCTTGCTAGTAAACCATGCAATGGGAGATTCAAGGAGATGAGAAAGAATGTCAATATCTTCAAGAATCACAATGAAAATGCAATGCAAGCTATGCTAGAATGAACATGCAAGAATGCAACTAAACTATGGAAATGAGAGTGTTACAAGCCATTACTAATTAAACTATGTGAACTAAGCTAAAGCATGAAAGGAAACTAAGCTAAGAATGCAAATATGAAGACTAAAATGCAACAAGTTCTCCAAAAGCTCCAATGGCACCAAGAAAACCTGCATCATAACATTAGCATCAAGAGTGGAGATCCTAGAATGAGAAGAGAGCTCTCCTTTTTAAGATAAATGGACCATGGAGATTAAGAGGCAAAAGATTTAATCAAGGGTGGAGTTTGAAAGTGGGAGCAATCCTTGTGCACAAGTCTCCTCCAATGAGAAAGAAGTGTTGACTTTTGTGCCCCATGTGAGACAAAAAATCATTTTCTTCTTATTTATTAAATAGGAATAATGCTTTATTTGTGCAACTTAGGATAAAAGGTGAGTGGGGGATTTTTATTAAATAAAAGGGGAAGGAATTCCTTTTAATTAAATAAAGACTTAGGATAAATGTTAGGAATAAGGTGTCTCAACCTTGGATAATTCCTATTCTTATTATTTGTTTTGTAAATGTATTTTTTGCAAATAATGTAATTAAGTGTGAGTGTACATGTCTAGTTGGCATGTTGATGTGTCACTCCACTTGATGTGTCGACATCTTGTGCATAAGGAGATCATGACTGAAATGGTCATGACGGATTCCTATGATGTGTAAGAACTATTTAAGGAATGTGCTATGATAGGTGTAAGAGCATCTTATGACTTGGGCCTATTTGGGCACCCAAGAAGAAGTGGTTGGTGTGTGTAAGAGAATATGCCAAAAATAGGTTTGTATGACAGATTCTCTTACACTTCTCTTGTGACCATTATTTTTGGCGGATTCTATGACAAGCTATCATAGTCTATTCTAGTGATGGATGCTTATTCTTAGGATTGCATGTAACAACTGTGTACATGTGGCTTTGTGCATGGGTCTTGGTGGTTGTGCCCATTTTTGGGTCCAGAGGAGTCTATATATATGATGTTGCTCTTATGGGAGAGATATAACAAAATTTAAGTCTTGTTGGCTTTGTCTCTTGTCTCCTGAAAGAACTTGCATTGCAAGTGTGTTGTAATCTTTGTGTTGAAGATAATACATTGTGCAGGTTTTGGAGTGCTGGGGTTTTTTACTGAAAGGTTTTCCCCAGGGTATATCATTGTGTCATTCTCTATTTTTCTATATGTATGGTATGTGGTTGCAATATCTTTGTTAAAGTAGTTAACGAATCTGAAATTGTAAGGATTTATAAGAATTTGCACAATACTCTCCTATAGAGATTAGCATAGGAAGCTATTTCCGCACCTAAGTTTCCTTACAAGTGGTATCAGAGCTTGATCAACTTTTGATCCTAGTTGTTGGGTAGGGTTTTTTGAGCTAATCTCAAGTTTGAGTGGGAGTTTTTTGCAGAGCATTCTGAATCTTATTTGCAGATTGAGATGGCAAGTTCATCATATGGAAGAATGGAGGTGGAGAAATTTAATGGCACTAATTTTGAGTTGTGGAAACTCAAGATGGAAGACATGTTGGAAGATCGTGACCTATGGGAAGTGACTTCAAGTGCTACAAGACCAGCAACTATAGCTCAAGTAGATTGGGATATCAAAGACCGTAAAGCTAAGGGTCTCATAAGACTCTATTTAACCGATGCAGTCCTTCTGAATGTTCTAGATGAGAAAACTGCAAATAGTTTGTGGGAAAGACTTGCGGCCATTCATCAGGCCAAATCTTTGGTGAACAAGTTTTTCCTAAGGAAGAATTTGTACTCTTTGTGAATGGAGGAAGGTGAATCCTTAATGAATCATTTAAATGCATTTAATCTGCTGGCTACACAATTGACATCAGCTGGTGTCAAGTTAGAGGAGGAGGATCGTTGCCACACACTTTTGTGTTCTTTACTGGATTCATGGGACCATCTTGTGATGGCTCTCAAAATCACTTTAGTCACCTTCAAAATGGATGATGTGGTGTCTTCGTTGCTATCAGAGGAGATGCAGAGAAAGGCTTCCGTTTCAGAAAAAGAAGCCCTTGCTGTTCATGGGAGATCCACTGAAAGAGGGAAGAAAAATGACAATAAGTCTGACAATAAGGGTAGATCCAAATCCCGTGGGAAGTCAAAGACTTCCAATAAGTCCAAGGCAAAATGTTGGAACTGTGATAAATCTGGGCACTTCCGTAAAGACTGCAAAGAGCTGAAGAAGAAGAAGAAAGGTTCAGATTCAGCTTCAGAAAGATCTCAAGAAGATGGTGATGCATTCATCGCAGCTTTGGCAGCCCATGCATTTGATGATGTGTGGTTGGTTGACTCGGGTGCATCTTTTCACATGACCTCTCATCGAAACTGGTTCTCAAAATATGAAGAGTTCGATGGTGGAAAGGTGTACTTGGGTGATGATTCCCACCTAAAGATAATTGGACGCGGAAGGGTCACTATCAAATTTCCTGATGGATGAGTAAAGGGAATCAACAGAGTTATGCACATTCTAGGTTTGGCATGAAACCTATTATCTGTAAGTATGCTGAATGATGTAGGTGTGCAAGTTGTTTTTTCAAAAGAAGGATGCAAGATGATGAGAGGATCGATAGTGCTTGCAAGGGGTACTAGGAGAGGTACCTTATTTTAGCTAGATCCATGTATTCCTCTATGTAATAGTTCTTCATCCTCACCATTTGAACAAGCAATGAAGAAGTCTGTGGCTATTGGTTCCGATGGTAGTGCAAACACTTTGGAAGGTAAGCTTCCTGCAGAAAAGACAATGTTGTGGCATATGAGATTTGGCCACATTGGTGAAAAGGGTCTCAGAACCCTAAAAAATAAAAATCTCATTGAGTGGTTAAATGATTGCAATCTTGAGTTTGACTTCTGTGAACATTGTGTCTATGGTAAACAAAATCGTGTTCAGTTTTACTCTAGCTCTCACAAATCTTCTGATGTTTTGGATCTTATTCATTCTGATGTATTTGGTCCTGTAAAAGTTCCTTCAATCTCCAAGTCTGTATTTTTTGTATCTTTCATAGATGATTACAGTAGAAGGACATGGGTTTATTTCCTTAAAAGTAAGACACAAGTCTTTAGTTGGTTCAAGGAATTCAAAGCTCTTGTAGAGAATCAGACTAGTAAGAAGATTAAGTGTGTGAGAACTGACAATGGTGGTGAGTTTTGCTTAGCAGAGTTTGAACAGTTCTATAAAGAACAAGGTATCAAGAGGCATAAGACAACTCCTTATACCCCACAGCAAAATGGAGTTGTAGAGAGAATGAACAAGACAATAATGGAGAAGGCTAGGAGTATGCTTAGTGGAGCTGGTTTAGAACAAAGGTTTTGGCCCGAAGCTATGGCCACTGCTTGCTATCTAATTAACAGATCTCCTACATTAGCCCTTGTTGGTAAGACACCCATGGAGGTGTGGTCTGGTAAGAAGCCTTCAATTAGACATCTTCGTGTTTTTGGTTGTGAAGCTTATGAACATGTTCCAAAGGAGAAAAGATCTAAGTTGGAAAACAAAGCTGTTAAATGTATTTTCATCAGATACAGTGCTGGTGTGAAAGGATACAAGCTTTGGGATCCCGTGACTAGTAAGGTGTTGTATAGTAGAAATGTTATTTTTAGAGAGCTAACATCTTCTCCTATTGTGCTACAACGAGATGAAAAAGAAAAGGAAAAAGATGTTGTTCAGTTGCCTCCTACCCCTAAGAAGACTGAACAGAGAGACCATGTTGGGTCTAATGATGAGGAGAACTCTAGCAGCTCTGATAGTTCAGAAGAAGAGGAAGAACAACCTCAACCACAGCCCTTGAGGAGATCCACGAGAGAAAGAAAGCAACCAGAAAGGTTTGGTTATTCTATGTTAGATTCCAGTTGTGCCTTTGCTTTGATTACTAACACTGATGAGCCTAGATCTGTGAAAGAGGCTTTGGGCATGGAAGATGCAGGTTCCTGGATCGAGGCTATGGATGATGAGATGGCTTCATTAGAGAAAAAAAAAACTTGGGACCTTGTACCTTTGCGTAAAGGGAGAAAATCTATTGGCTGTAAATGGGTGTTCAAGAAGAAATTCTGTGCAGATGGCAGTGTTGAAAGGTATAAAGCTAGATTGGTTGCAAAGGGGTATTCATAGGTAGAGGGAATAGATTATGGTGAAATATTCTCTCCTGTTGCAAAGTTGACATCCATTAGATTTATGTTATCTCTTGCTGCATCATATGATTTAGAGATAGAACAGATGGATGTGAAGACAACTTTCCTTCATGGTGATTTGGAGGAAGAGATTTATATGTCACAGCCTGAGCACTACATTGTTAAAGGTAAAGAATCCTTAGTTTGCAGATTAAAGAAATCTCTATATGGTTTGAAGCAATCTCCTAGGATGTGGTACCTTAATTTTGATGCCTTTGTGTTGTCAATTGGATTTGTAAGATCAAAATCAGATCATTGTGTTTATTTCAGAGTTGAAAATGATCACCTTCTTATTGTTGCATTAGATGTTGATGATATGTTGCTGTTTGGGAAGGGTAAGGGTATGATTTCTGATTTTAAATCTCAGTTGTCAGCACAATTTGAGATGAAAGATCTTGGGGCAGCTAGGTACATCTTGGGTATGGAAATTAGTAGAGACAGGTCTAACAGAAAACTTTGGTTGAGTCAGAGTAAGTATGTGAAGTCTGTGTTGGACAGGTTCAGCATGGTAGATTGTAGACCACTATGTGTTCCTATTTCTATGGGAACAAAGTTATCTGTAGATGATTGTCCAAAATCTCCTAGTGAGGTGGAGGTCATGAGTAGAGTACCTTATGCTAGTGTAGTTGGTAGTCTTATGTATGCTATGGTCTATACTAGACTAGACATTGCCCAAGCAGTGGGAGTCCTGAGTCGATTTATGGCTAATCCTGGATGGGTACATTGGGATGCAGTTAAGCGAGTATTCAGATATTTGAGGGGTACATCAGATTACTCCATATGTTATCATGGTAACTCTTCTAGATCTCCACATTCAATTTGTATTCGTGGGTTTGTGGATTCAGATTGGGTAGGTGATATTGACAGCAGGAGATCCACCAGTGCTTATGTGTTCACTATGTTTGGTGGTGCCATTAGTTGGATGAGTAAGCGACAACCTGTGGTTGCTTTGTCCACTATAGAAGCTAAGTACATGGCTGCTACTCACACTTGTAAAGAAGCCATTTGGCTTAGAATATTGTGTTCTGATGTTGGTGTTGATGCAGAACAAATTACTATTTGGTGTGACAGTCAGAGCCCTATTTGCCTTGCAAAGAATCCAACTTTTCATGCCAGAATGAAGCACATTGATGTGCAGTTTCACTTTGTGAGAGATATGGTGGAAGATGGAAAGGTAAATTTGGAGAAGGTAGATACTGTGAAGAATGTTGCAGATGGATTAACGAAACCAATGGGAACTGAGAAGTTTAGATGGTGTTCGGAGTCTATGGGCCTTTTGGCCTATAGCGGTTAAAGTTCCTGTTATGTTCCTGTTGCTCTTACAAGGTGTTCGACAAGTGGGAGAATGTTAGGAATAAGGTGTCTCAACCTTGGATAATTCCTATTCTTATTATTTGTTTTGTAAATTTATTTTTTGCAAATAATGTAATTAAGTGTGAGTGTACATGTCTAGTTGGCATGTTGATGTGTCACTCCACTTGATGTGTCAGCATCTTGTGCGTAAGGAGATCATGACTGAAACGGTCATGATGGATTCCTATGACGTGTAAGAGCTATTTAAGGAATTTTCTATGACAGGTGTAAGAGCATCTTATGACTTGGGCCTATTTGGGTGCCCAAGAAGAAGTGGTTGGTGTGTGTAAAAGAATATGCCAAAAATAGGTTGGTATGACAAATTCTCTTACACTTCTCTTGTGACCGTTATTTTTGGTGGATTCTATGACAAGTTGTCATAGTCTATTCTAGGGATGGACACCTATTCTTGGGATTGCATGTAACAACTATGTACATGTGGCTTTGTGCATGGGTCTTGGTGGTTGTGCCCATTTTTGGGTCCAGAGGAGTCTATATATATGATGCTGCTCCTATGGGAGAGATATAACAAAATTTAAGTCTTGTTGGCTTTGTCTCTCGTCTCCTGAAAGAACTTGCATTGCAAGTGTGTTGTAATCTTTGTGTTGAAGATAATACATTGTGCAGGTTTTGGAGTGCTGGGGTTTTTTACCGAAAGGTTTTCCCCAGGGTATATCATTGTGTCATTCTCTATTTTTTTGTATGTATGGTATGTGGTTGCAATATCTTTGTTAAAGTAGTTAATGAATCTGAAATTATAATGATTTATAAGAATTTGCACAATAATCTCCTATAGAGATTAGCGTAGGAAGCTATTTCCACACCTGAGTTTCCTTACAATAAAATGGTTAATCCATAGAATATAATCGAATAAATGATAAAATCAAGATTTGATCAAGAATAAGCAATTGATGAATTTAGCAAATAATGCTAGAAAGGGGCTAATAGTCTAGATGACCATTTTTGGGTGATTACAAATAGAATTGAGGAAAATGATTGAAGCTAATATTATCTTTCCCATTAAACACACCTCTTGGGTTTCCAATCTAGTACCTGTCAGGAAGAAGAATGGTGAGATCTGGTTATGTCTAGATTTCAGAGACCTTAATAGAGCCTCACTCAAAGTCCATCACCCATTGCCCTCCATGGAAAAGATTTTGCAGTATGTCTCAGGGTCTAATAGATTTTCTTTGTTAGATGGCTTTTCTGGCTATAACTAGGTCCAGGTTAGAGAAGAAGACAAATATAAAACAACATTCACCACCAAATGGGGCACCATGGCATACAAGAAGATGCCTTTTGGGATGTCTAACATTGGTGCTACATTTTAGAAAGCCATGGAGATGGCATTTGTTGATTTGATGAACAAGTTCATTCTAGTTTATTTGGATGATATAACTGTCTTTTCAAAAGACACTAATGATCACCTGGTTCATATAAGATATATTTTTGAGAGGTGTAGAGAATTTGGAATTTCATTGAATCCTAAAAAATGTATCTTTGTTGTCCATGAAGGCAGATTACTAGGGCACATTGTCTCTAGAAAGGGACAACAATTGATCCAAAAAGGAAAAAGGCCATCCTGGCACTCCCCATGCCAGCCCACAAGAAGGGACTGCAAAGTTTCCTTGGAAGAATCAACTTCTTAAGAAGATTCATTCCAAATGTTGTAGCACTACTAAAGCCAATGACCCAGATGCTGAAGAAGAATTCAACCTTTCATTGGACAAATGAAGGAAAGAGGTGTTTTGAAGAAGTCAAGGAAGCAATTGCTTCTGCTCCTACTCTGGTAAACCCTAAATTTTCTAAAGACTTCATCCTATATGCTTTTGGGGACACTAATAGTATCTCTGCCATGTTAGTTCAGCAGAATGTTGAGAAATAGGAGCAGCCAGTGGCTTTTTACAGTCAAGGTCTGGATGGTTATGAAATTAATTACACTCCTATAGAGAAGCATGTCCTAGCAATAGTGAGGAGTTTGAAAAAATTCAAACACTTGTTATCCAATAACACAGTACACTTAATGGTTGCTCACCCTTGCATAAAAGACTTCTTGCTGAATAAAGATCTGAGCCACAAGAGGGCCGATTGGGTCATCAAAGTCATGGAGTATGACATTCAGATTAAAGTGACCAAATTGATTAGAGGAAAAGGACTATGTGAATAGCTGAATGAGGGAAAAATAGACCAAAACTAGCAAAAAGAGGAGGTTGTCCTGATGAACCAGAATGTAGAACAGAGTGCAAGTTGGACAACAAAGATAAAATGTTATCTCTCAACTGGTCAGTGCCCTCAAGGCCTTGATAGGAGTAAAAGAAGGTGCTCTAGACTCCAAGCTATCCCATTTATCATTATTGATGATATTCTGTATAGGAGAGATCATAGTGGTGTCTTGTTGAGATGTGTTGAAACCAACCAAGTAGACAAAATACTGGAAGAATTTCATGATGGAGGTTCTAGAGGACACTTTGCAGCTAGAACCACTACTTTGAAAGTGATGAGAGCTGGATACTACTATCCTAGCCTATACAAGGATGTGTTTGATTGGGTAAGGAAGTGCAAGAACTGTGCTCTGTTTGCTGGAAAATAGAAGTTAGCAGCCCTCCCTTTACATCCCATCAAAGTGGAGTAGTCTTTCTCCAAATGGGGTTTGGACCTCATTGGACCTATCAACCCCCCATCTAGTGCTAGACATAAATGGATACTTACTGCTACTGATTATTTTACCAAATGGACAACGACCGTAGCATTGAAGGAAGCAAATGAGACCTTTGTCCTAAATTTCTATCAAGACATTGTGTCTAGATTTGGCACTCCAGATTCTATCATTTCAGACAATGCTATGGCATTTTTAGGAATGAGGATCTCATAATGGGCACTAAAGCATAGTATCTTCCTAAGTACCTCATCTAACTATTACCCTCAGGGTAATGGTCAGGCAGAATCAACAAACAAGAACTTGTTGAGGATAATCAAAAGGACTATAGAAGGAAACCAGAGGGATTAACATAGCAAGTTGAATTTGGCCTTATGGGTAGATAGAATAACACCTAAGATGTCTATAGGTAAATCTCCTTACACACTTTTTTATGGGAAGGAAGCTAGGATTCCTTTTTCTACTGAGCTACCTACTTTAAGTTTAATCAAAGAAATTGATCTTATGGAAGAAGATACTATGCAAGTTAGGCTTGCTGAGCTAGTTGAGCTTGAAGAAGTAAGAAAACTAGCACTAGAGAACCTGGAGGCTCATCATTCTTAGATGAAGAAAAGCTTCGATAAGAGGGCCACACCTAGAATTTTCAAGGAAGGAGACCTTGTCCTCAAATGGGATGAATCAAAGTACAAACCTGGAAGGCATACTAAATTTGATGCCATATGGAGTGGACCCTTCATGGTGATTAAATGCAAGGCCCATAATGATTTTCAGCTGCCTAATATGGATGGAGAGGAGTTACCCATTACAGTGAATGGGATTCACCTCAAGGCTTGTTTTTGAGGTCTAATTCTACCCTGTACATTAGTAGTTATAAGTTTTCATCTTTCTATGTTTCCTAAGTGCCTGGCACAAGTTTGTTTTCAATTTGGTTGTCAGTTTGCTTTTCAATTCAATTTTTAGTTTGGTGTGAGTAGTAATAAGCCAGAGAAGTTATCTCTAGCAGTTAGCAGTTTTGTTAGCAGGAAGAGTTGCTGATAGAACTAAGTTCGGTTTGAGGCTTATAGGACTCTATGCCCAATGGATCTTTTAAGGTAGTTGGTCAGAATGCTTAGCAGGAAAGTAATCCAAAGAGGTCACCAGAATGTTATCAGTATTTTACTCAATTCAAGAGGCCTAATTACTAAGTTAGACTACTACACCCTAGTTTGAAATTATTAGTGGTCTTTCTTAAACTTGTGTTCATTTCATTACAAGTACATGAAAGGGGAAGGAAATGAACTGCATCTAAGATTACATGTGCATGTATCAATGATATGTATGTTGTACAAAAGGGAAAGAACTGGAAAGAAAACATCTATCTGAGCTCACACAGGTCATGAGCATAGCCATTACTAGAATTGAATGAATGAGTGCATGTATACATAAAGTAATCAATTAAATACAAGGGTACCAAAAATTGCCTAGTAGTGGTTTCTGGATCTGATCCTGTCCAAAGAGCTCCTGTGGTCTAGAACCTGCAAGAAGAGAAGATATGGATTAGATCCAATGGATCTAAGCAATGACTGGCATCACAGTATTTGCAAAATGCATACATACACTTAGCCATACACCTCTGAGAAAGGTTGTGCTCAGGGCATGTGCATAAAAGGCTCCAGAAATAAAAGAGGCACCATGTTTTTACTAACATGTTTGTTTCATGTACAGATACAAGAGGAGTTGATCCAACAATAAATCCAATGAATGACCTTGACCCTTGATGCAAATCATGACGGGAAAACCTCAAGTTTCTTGTCAGTGACTGCATCAAGGGAAAAGAACACCCACGGTCAACATAGAATCATCCAGATGATGCAGCATCAATGGGGACACTCAAGGATCATGAAGGTAGAAACATGAAAGCAAACGAAAGCATGAAAGTAAAAAATAGAGATCGAACTCATGGCATAGGTGTGTTCAAATATGCATCTCAAGGCCAAGAAGAGAAGCTATAAATGAGCAGTTATAGTACAGTAAACATGAAATAGGGTACATTGAGGCATTATCAAAATAGAGAAATAAAGCATACTTCAAATTTGCAGTTACACATTAGTACTTTGGCATGAGCTCATCCAACTCGGCCTCAGGTTTGAATAGCATTTAGTAAACAAGCCATAAACATCAGGCATGTACTATCAAATAGGTCACAATACCACCAAGAAAACATATAATATCAAGTGAGGATGGTGTCACAATGCATTCATGGGCCTTAGGAACAATAGGCTTGCACTGGTTAACAACTGTAATGTTTTTACTCAGTGTCATCAAGTGATTCAACCAAACAAACAGAAGAGCAAGGATATAGCATGGCATAGTGAACCATGATGGCACCAAGTAAACAATGAAATACATAATGCTAGTTGTCAACAATACATCAGCATAAAATAACATTGGTATTTCATATAACATCTATACTAAACAGATATATCCAATCATGACCAAGGTCACACATCTAGCTCGGCCTCAGGCTTGCTTTGGTAGTTAGACTCATAAAATGATTCAATAAATGGTGCCCTCGGCCTATGGGAGGAATCAACATAGTGAGGTTAGATACACCAGATAAATAAAATGAATGATACTAGTTCATAGGCTCGTAGAGACTCGAACATTATGCAAGGAATCAAATACCAGTAATCAAAGATAGTGTGTATGTAAATAGCATGAAAAATGGAACCATTCATCTCAACAACAGTAAACATGCATTCACAGGCTAGCACAGACAACAGTGAAAATAACAGCATAGATGACAAGTATCCCATAGGAACGTGCCAGCCTAGTCAAATGAGCATTAAGCTATAGCAAACTTTTCAAAAGGAGCAGTGTACCTCAAGTAAGGATTCCAATCTGAACAAGCAACATACTCACGGGCTCCATAGAAGGTAGGTATTCCTAAGATTAGATAAGTCAGCTCCGAGATCCATCATGGTAACAACATGCTACAATAATGTGAGTTTGAACCTCTTATATCAATGGGACACGGTATGCAAAGATACATTCATGGGATGGCATGATGCTGAATTGGCAGATGTAAACATGGAAGTAGGGCAATGATTAAATAAATAAGAAAAATTTGAGCAATAAGATAGCATTAGCATTCATATTCACGGGCTATGTTAGTTATAAGCCAATGATTCCATATGTGAATATAGGCTGAAAACCCAACATGGCAAGCCCGGGTCTTCAAAGCACATGGTGGTAGTGAGCAGCACAATGACGCATATAAGTGGAAATGAGCATGGAATGCACCTCCATGTGCATATAGGAACATGCCATCTCGAGTCTTTAGACATATAAGAAGTAGTACTAAGTAGTGGAGACTCACGGTGATTACATTATGTAATAACAACAACATTTGTCATTGCCTCATGGGCCTATGCATGAGGAAATGATTCTAAAAGATAAAATAGGACAGGGCATGATAGATCACGGTGTCTCATACAACAAGTTCAAAGGCATTGATAAGTCAATAGAAACATTTTCCATCCAAATGCCAAACCACAATCATCCACGGGCTATGTTGATATGCGACATCTAACACTATGGAAAGGATACTAGCAAGCTCGGTCCATCGAGTCAATACCGCAGTATCATGAAGCATAATGATTTCAGGGTCCTCGACTGAGCACAGGCCACATAGAATCAAAAGGATAAAATAGTGAGAGGAAATGGTAAAAGCGTGGTGCTCTGGAAAATTTGCGAGCCTGTGCATGGTGGGAAACAACTATGCAGTGAGGTTTCAGTGTCATCGCCCGACTATGATAGCAGGCTCGGTCCCAAAGAACATCAAATAGAAAATAAGGTACTAATAGAGGAACATGAACATTAAAACATAGTACCCTTGAAGGAGCCAAACATAAATGAAAAATAACAGAATGATGCCAGTGGAAATAGGAATGGAGAAAAATTGTGAATGCACAAAACCCTCGAACACAAATGCAGAGTTCAGAATGCCAGTGCCCTCAAAATCAAACATGAAATGAAAGATGAATGCCAATTCGAATTCCTACCTCGACAACATGAAGCTGGAGGCTGGATTTTCTCCAAACTAGTTGTAGTGGTGCCAGATGTTTCCATATCCAACTGCCAGTGAGAATAGAAGTTGCCAGTTGCCAAATTTGAGGTTTTGATGGCAAAGGTTTCCCATTATCAAAAAAGGGGTTTTGATAATAATGTTTGATCTTATTTCTCCCCTTTCTTTTAGGGTTGAGGATTTCTTTGCCATGATTTCTTTAACTTTAGATTTTTGTGATGTATTTATTTTATGTGTATTCTCCCCATTTTTTGGGTTGAGGATATTTGAAATATATATGTTAGGTCCATAGTTTGTTCTAGGGCATAAATGGATTTTATTGTTTAAATTTATTGCTTTTAAAATGTGTTTCCCTATTTTGGGTTGAGACCATTTTAGAATGTACATTAAATCCATTTTATGTCATAGGGGATATGTTTTATTATGTAATAGTCATTGCACATTTCATTGTAAATTCTGACAATGGTGTTTTATAAACCATTGTCAGAATCCTATTTTGGTGCATGACTTAGTGGGTAGAATGGTTGTTTCTTTGACTATCTATTTTTAGGGACCCCACTTTTTCAGCTCCCCTAGAAACCTGAGAATCTGGCATTCGAGTCATGATGCAGCCTCATGGGTCTATTTTGATCTTTTTCTATTCTTAGGAGGTGGTGGAATTTGAATGCAGATTCCTAGGTTTTAGTTATATACCTCTCACTTTTCATGATGGAGGTTAGATCTTCATTCTTTTCTCTCTAGTATGAGTGTTGTAGCTCTGAGAGACAGAATTGTACTTAGTTTCTTTTCAGCAATAAAATTTATCCTTCTTGTTTCCCTACAATTTTAGATTTGTTCTTTGAATCACATGCAGGATTACTGTGATGTCCTTGTATCCTTAATCTGCATGTTGATCCAAGTGGGTTTTCAGGAATTCATTTCAGCTCAGTAGTATAATTTGTGTGTAATTGAAAAGATCATAATTATGGAGATTTCTCCCTTCTCTTTATTTCAAGTACCTTATTTCATAAGGAGTTTAAGGAAGCAGAATCAAGTTGTGAGTCAAGTTCTTATTTTGTTGTTGGAGTAAACTTATTTCAGTTGTGGATCTTCTTTCGATTTCGGTGGATTACATCATTTTCAATTAGTTTCAGTTGTTTTTTTTATGCACTCTCTCCCTTTTCTCCTAAAAGAGTTAGTTAGTTTTTAAGTGATCCAAAGGGAAGTCAGCCCTTAATCCAGAGGTCTATTCTCAGATAGGTTACCCATAGCCTGAGAATAGTCTCATGTTTCATAGGATTGCTAGGTTTTAGTACTTAGCAAATTGGGTGCAATCCTTAGTGACAATAGTCATACAACAAGATTTTGCAGAATGAACAACATGAGGAACACTAATCCTAGAAACTATACAAGAAGGAATGTGGATACAAACAAAAGTCACAAAGGATGTTGTAGTAACCCGGAATAAGTTAAATTTTTTAAAGCCATAGATCAAGCGAGCACACTCAGTATACCAGGAAATCAGATAGTTGAAGTATCTGATAGTAAGTGTGAATCATTTCCTAATTCATCTTAATTATTTCATAAATTGTGTATTAGAGTAGAGCATTAGAATAGTGTAGAAGTTAAAGTAGATTGAATTAAGTCTTGCGAAGTTAGTATGAGCTAGTATATGATGTAATTATGCTATGGTTAAGAGTGCATGAATATATATGAATATATGTGAGTACACAGAAAGAATCAAGTTTTTTAGGTAACTAGGAACAACTTTTTGGTACGAAGCGGAAAAGAAATTTAATGCGATGTCAGTGTTGCCCAAAATTTCCCTCTCATTCATTTTCAGCCACAGCCCTATTTTCCAAGTGAAATGCTCAAGTGTCTAAAAGTTTGGTGTGTTTTCAACCTCCTCCTGTAGGCTTAGGATGTTTCTACCTTTTGGTCTGAAGGTTCGGTGTGTTTTCGACCTCTCCGCTTTGAAAATTCAGTGTGTTTTCGACCTTCACTCCAAAACCCTCTGTGTTTTTGGCAGCGTCTGCATTTTTGACCCTAAGCACACAACTCTGATAGGTGGGTCCCGGTGCCTAAGGTCATGCCAGCACAGAGAAGATCCGACAGTTGTCGCATGATCGCATGGGATCTTTCGATCCCATGAGATCATACGACAACCGTTGATGCGGTGTCAGCAAGGATCGACAGTCAAGACAAGTAGTAAGCGGTCATCAGTTAGCATCATGCAGTTGGTCGCATGATCGCATGGGCTCTTCTGAGCCCATGGGACCATGTGATAAACCATCAGCGGTTTCGGTGGTGGTGGTTCACAATTTGGCAGTTAACGTCATGCGATTGGTCGCATGATCAAATGCATTCACTTAACCGCATGAGATCATGCGACAAGCGGTCTTGCGGGCCCGAGGTCTCTACATTGGCACAAGTGTGATGAAGATCAATGCTGGTCATATGATCTCATGGGATCTTCCAATCCCATGTGATCATGCGACAACTGTCTGATGGGGATCTGCTGAGTTAGGTGGGTCCTATGCCAGGGGTGCCGAGATGTTTGCTGATGTGGCAGTCAGAATGAATAGAGGGGTAACATGTGGTAGATCTTGTGGGCCTGTGGCATCTATGTGTCAAGCAGTGGTAGTGTCAAAGGGGTTGTCGCATGATCACATGAAGCCTTTTTGGCTCATGCGACCAATGATTTTTTTTTAAGCGGTGCAGCCAGTTCTTTCGCGGGCTTTCTTTTGAGGAGAATGCTTGCAAGTGCGGGCAGGTAAAAAATTGATGATTTCTGAGGGTGGTTGCAATCAAAGAATTTGCAAAGGATTTTTTAGGGCATCGTTTTGAGTCCTTTCCAGTATGGGATCAGATTTTGCACAGTCATGACAGAGTCCAACTTGCAGAGAGGTAGATGGATGAGGTTTTTTGTCGGCAAGTTGATCAATTCAGGGATGGACACGCAAAGGGGAAAAATATCTGATCGGCCATGATATTTAAAGAGCATATTTATGATCAGAAGCGATTGGCCTAGGGTTGATTATTATATTGTAAAATCTATGTAGCCCTAAAAGTTTGATTCCTACATGCGTGCAGGGGATGTATATATTCTTTTTTGGAGCCTGTAGTGCTCAGAATTCACATTTTCTAAAAAGAGAAGCTCTTTTCTTGGAAAACTATCTATAGCATTTCTTCCTGCTCTCTGGTTTCCCACATCTTGTAAGTTCTCATTGATAATACAAATATTGCAAAGCATTCTGTGACATTTTTGTTATCCCCATGCCTTCATGTCTGGATTATCTCTTATTGAATCAAAGTTTATGAATGCTTTCAGTGATATCTTAGGTTCCCTGATTCCTCTTACTTTCTGTAGCTGTGTGTGTTATTATGTTTGATCTAATTTAGATGTTTTGTGGGTATATTTCATCCCCTAACAATCTTGTCTCAATCTTGCATCGAGCTATAGGAGTGAATGTCTGTTTGTAGGTCATGGATTGATGTCTAATCCTAAGAGCCTTGTTGTGAAAGAATCTTTCTCTTTCCCTGAACAACCTCTTTTATTTGCAGACCCTTCCATGAAACACTTATGCAAGCCTATTCAGTAAATTGTAATCTCCTAGACCTAATTCTATCACTGGTTTCATTCCTCTATACTGAGATCCAAACCCAAGTTTGGTGCATCACCTGGCAAGTATATTTGCTTTCAATTATTTCCCTTTCCATGCATTCCTTCTATCTCTTTCCCCTCAAAGTTTACTTTCCTATTAAGAGAAAATCAGGGTGATTATCCAAGAGGAACCAGCCTAGAATCTGGAGGTCTCATCTCGGTTAGCAAAAGGTCCCACAACCTTGAGATGAGTCCCATGTTATACTAGATTATCAAGACTACGAGAGCTTGAGATCAGAGGCACAAATTCAGTGTATAACATTTTTGGCACGCCCGGTGGGACTAAAGTTCAGATTCATGTTCAAGGTATGCTATCTCTGATATGCTGGTAGCATGCTACATGCCTAAAAGAGGTCATTTTGCTGCATATCTGGTGACTCCAAAAGGTCTACTGGTTTCAAAGAAGTCAAGTGCTGGTATGTTTTCAATCTTCATATTCAAGTTCCAGCTGATTACATGAGTAGACATGTCAAGTTACTATGGACAGTCAGGTTACTCACCATCCTATCATGAGAATAATGCTCAACCAGCTTGTTTTCAGCCTTACCAAAGTCACCCAAAGCCTCCTTTTACCCCAAGCTATTATACTTCTCAAGGGTATCAATATATCCAATATGCCCCAAATGAGTTTGCCCTTGTGCAAAGTTATGAGAGAGCTCTTAGTAAAGATGGATCATGGGCACAAGAGGCACAATAGAAGATGCAAGGCCAGCTTCCCCATCATGCTTACCACCCACCCTCCCCTTCTCAGCCTATTCAGCAGTAGATGCAGACTTTGAGCTCAGACTTCAAGGAGATGCAGGAGGCAAAGAGTCTATTGCTTGATTTGGTCAAACAAGTATCTGAGCTCAGGGAGCAGAGAGAGCAGGAGGCTCAAAATTATGAGCAAGGGGTAGCTCCTTACCAAATGACAGAGGTTCTTGTTGATGGGCAGCAGGCAAGAGAATTTCAAGAAGAGATTAGGTGCGAAGCTGACATGGAGACAGCAAAGTTAAGATCACTGATTGCTCAACAAGAGGCTCCTAGGCCTAAGATTCCAAGCTGGAGGGCCTATTTGTCTCAAGAACCTACACATGAGGAGCCTGCTAAGCATTCATTTCCAAGCTTTAAAGCTGCTATGCCTTCTTTGTCTCCCCCCTCTTCCCCTCAGTTTCACATCCCAAGTTTTAAGGCAAAAAATTTGGTTCAAGAGCCTGTGCTTCAGGTTCAGTCCACCTTGCAAGAGCAGCCCGTTCAAGTAAGATTTTTATCCCAAGAGGCCCCTCTGGTTTCTCAGGATGATGAAGTAATATGGATACCCCAATGGACTCTTCCTCCTTGCTGTCAGATGCCAGGCCTTTGCAAGGACACTAGTCTGGTGTCTAAGCAAGGACTGGTAGAAAATGAGTTTCCATTTGAAGAGGAGAAGAAATCTAAGGTATCAGTGTAGAGTGGTGACTATGGTGAAAATGAGCAGCAAGGTGTAGAGGTGGACATTGATGCTCAACCTGAGCTCTTGGCTGATTTGTATGATGAACTCCCCCCTTTTTTTGATGATGTAGAAGAGACCATGCCATTTCCTATGGCTGAAGGTCAATCAAAACAAAAGGTCTATCATCAACAGGAGGTTGATTCTATAATGGATGCCTTGTGCTTGTTAGATGAGCTGCCTGGTTTTGTTGAGCAGGATGAGGAAGCTGTGATCATAGCCACCTCTGTAAAATTGCAGCAGCTAGAAGAGGTTGATTCTGAAGATATGTTAATTCATGAGCTTGATCTCATTTTTGAGGGGGAGGCTCCCCAATGTACAGAAGATAACCAAAGCCTTGGCAAGGATTATTTGGGAAGCATCATGGATGGATTTTATATGGAGCCTAATTGTAATGAGCTCTTGGCTGGTTTAAAAGAGGAAGATGACAGTCCCCTGGCTGTGGATGAGGAGTTGTCGTGGCTGTCTATGATGGAGGGCAACCATGAAGATAAAGGAGAAACCAGCAATGAAAGTCCTACCTTCAGACTTTCAAGAGGCTATCCCATCAGATACTTGGCCTAGAAGGAGTTCACTGAGACACCTCCATATGATCTACTTGAGGTGAGTGATCATGGTCTTATTTTTGCAGAGGCAGTGCATCCTCATTTGCCAAATCTTTGTATGCCTTTTATCTTCGTAGCTATCCTCATGTGCCCGATGAAAAATGTCTTATTGAGGAAGGGTAGCTACTTCAGCTTACCAGTGAATGGCTTTGTTTAACCAGGTCCCTGCACTGGTTAGTTTAGGTTAGGTTAGGTTTCCCTATTTTCTTTCCCTGCTTTCTAGTTTAATTTTTCCCTATTTTCCAAGAAGTGCTCGAGCATAGTTTTTGTCCCTCTCCCTATCAGAAAGTTTTGTGTTCAAGAGAAATGACTCCTATGCCCAATGGATTACTTCAAGGCAACTGGTCTAAATGTCTAGTAGGCTGACATCTCACAGAGGTCGCCAAAAATGTTGCCCAAAATTTCCCTCTCGTTCATTTTCGACCACAGCCCTGTTTTCAAAGTGAAATGCTCAAGTGTCTGAAAGTTCGATGTGTTTTCAACCTCCTCCTGCAGGCTCAGGATGTTTCTACCTTTTGATCTAAAAGTTCAGTGTGTTTTCAAACTCTCCGCTTTGAAAATTTGGTGTGTTTTCGACCTTCACTCGAAAACCCTCTGTGTTTTCAGCACCATATGCATTTTTGACCCTAAGCGCGCAACTCTGACAGGTGGGTCCCGGTGCCTAAGGCTATGCTAGTGCAGAGAAGATCTGATGGTTGTCACATGATTGCATGCGATCTTCTAATCCCATGAGATCATATGACAATCGTTGATGCAGTGTCAGCAAGGAGCGGCAGTCAAGACAAGTGGTAAGCGGTCATCAGTTAGCATCATGTGGTTGGTCGCATGATCACATGGGCTCTTTCGAGCCCATGCAACCATGCAACAAATCGTCAGCGGTTTCGGTGGTGGTGGTTCATGGTTCGGCAGTTAACATCATGTGGTTGGTCGCATGATCGCATGCGGTCTCTTAACTGCATGAGATCATGCGACAAGCGGTCTTGCGGGCCCAAGGTCTCTGCATTGGCACAAGTGCAATGAAGATCAACGTTGGTCGTATGATCTCATGGGATCTTCTGATCCCATGCAATCATGCGACAATCATCTGATGGGGATCTGCTGAGTTAGGTGGGTCCTATGCCAGGGGTGCCGAGATGTTTGCTAATGTGGTGGTCGAAATGAATAGAGGGGTGACACGTGGTAGATCTTGTGGGCCCGTGGCGTCTATGTGTCAAGTAGTGGCAGTTTCAAAGGGGTTGTCATATGATCGCATGAAGCCTTTTTGGCTCATGCGACTAGTGATTTTTTTTTAAAGCGGTGCAGCCAGTTCTTTCGCGGGCTTTCTTTTGAGGAGAATGCTTGCAAGTGCGGGCAGGTAAAAAATTGATGATTTCTAAGGGTGGTTGCAGTCAAAGAATTTGCAAAGGATTTTTTAGGGTGCCGTTTTGAGTCCTTTCCAGTATGGGATCGGATTTTGCACAGTCATGACAGAGTCCAGCTTGCAAAGAGGTAGATGGATGAGGTTTTTTGTCGGCAGGTTGATCAATTCAGGGATGGACACGCAAAGGGGAAAAATATATGATCGGCCATGATATTTACAGAGCATATTTATGATCAAAAGCGACTGGCCTAGGGTTGATTATTATATTGTAAAATCTATGTAGCCCTAAAAGTTTGATTCCTGCCTGCGTGCAGGGGATGTATATATTCTTTTTTGGAGCCTGTAGTGCTCAGAATTCACATTTTGTAAAAAAAGAAGCTCTTTTCTTAGAAAACTATGTGTAGCATTTCTTCCTGCTCTCCGGTTTCCCACATCTTGTAAGTTCTCATTGATAATACAAATATTACAAAGCATTCTGTGACATTTTTGTTGTCCCCATGCCTTCATGTCTAGATTATCGCTTATTGAATCAAATTTTATGAATGCTTTCAGTGATATCTTAGGTTCCCTGATTCCTCTTACTTTCTATAGCTATGTGTGTTATTGTGTTTGATCTGATTTAGATATTTTGTGGGTATATTTCAGCCCCTAACAGTATTGTCTCAATCCTACACCGAGCTATAGGAGTGAATGTTTGTTTGCAGGTCATGGATTGATGTCTAATCCTGAGAGGCTTGTTGTTGTGAAAGAATCTTTCTCTTTCCCTGAACAACCTCTTTTGTTTGTAGACCCTTCCATGAAACACTTATGCAAGCCTATTAGGTAAGTTGTAATCTCCTAGACCTAATTCTATCACTGGTTTCATTCCTCTATACTGAGATCCAAACCCAAGTTTGGTGCATCACCTGGTAGGTAGATTTGCTTTCAGTTATTTCCCTTTCCATGCATTCCTTCTATCCCTTTCCCCTCAAAGTTTACTTTCCTATTAAGAGAAAATCAGGGTGATTATCCATGAGGAACCAGCCTAGAATCTGGAGGTCTCATCTCGGTTAGCAAAAGGTACCACAACCTTGAGATGAGTCCCATGTTATACTGGATTATCAAGACTACGAGAGCTTGAGATCAGAGGTGCAAATTCAGTGTATAACAGTCAAAATCATGAAAGATCTAAAGGATAAAAGCTTATGATCAGTGTTATTTGATCATTCAAGTGATTATAAGTGATAAGGAGAGCGATGCAGTGGAGATTAAGAGTAGTTTACAAGATTTGTAGAAGGATTTCTTGCCAGATCTACACAAAGCCCTAAATCGCATTTCTGAGATATTTTGCTAAGTAATCACTATCAAGAAGTTGTGTATTTTTATAAGAATCATGGATGCATCACTTGTCCATCATATCAAAGATTCAAACACACCTAGAATGAAAAGGGAACTAGTAGAACCCTTGGAAGAAGACCCTAGTTTAGTGTTGTCATCCGTTCCAAACAGAGTTTTTCACTTGGAAGATATAAGAGGTTATTTGAAATGCAAGTTTGAAACCATAGGAGATGGTAGTTTGATATGGAATACAACAAGATTTATAAATAGGACATGTCATACAAAGAAGGGTTTGAACATATGAAATTGTAGACACCTAAAAATCCTTTAGAAAATAAAGTATTTTTATTTTCTGAAAAATCCTTGATGACATCATCATTTATTAATTAATTATTTATTTAATTAATTAATTTATTTTTATGTCATTAAATCCCTTTTTCTTAATTAAAAATATTTAATTAAGAAATCCCTCCCAAAAATGTTTAAATTTTATTTAAACATTAATCCCCTATTTATTAATTATTTTAATTAATAAATTGACCAAAAATCCCCCAAAAAATAATTAATTTATTTTTTGACCAAAAGTTGGCCTTTTTTCCTAAAACCACTAACCTCTTCCAAAATCTTCTAAAACCCTCTTTAATTACGATTAAAGGCTAATCCCATCATTTTCTAACCCTAACCCCAACTCAAAATATTTAATTAAGATTAAATATTTAATCCTTATGTTTATTAAATTTATTTTAATAAATTTTCTCAAACTTAAACCCATGGAAATAAATAAATCTTTATCTATTTCTTAAAAATCCTTATTTATCCTAAGGAAGTGCTAGACTCTTCTAGAAAGTCCTAATCCTAATCCTAATCCTAATCACCTCCCTAACCTTGTCACATTCCCTAACCAAGATTAGCCAACTCTTAAACTTTAACCAAAGTCAACAAACTTCTAAAGGCTTCTCTTACATGCATTTATGATGCATTTAAAGCCTCCTTATCCCTCTTACATGCATTTATGATGCATTTAAGAAGCCCCTCACCCCTTTCTTACACCCTTTGACTTTAGGCACATTTTCCAAATTGTGCACATTCCTCCCATCTTTCAACCCAATGCCCTAGTGACACTTGTCACAAGGAGGTGGCCTTGAACTAGCACAATCCATGTGCTCCCCTTTGAATGAATCTTGGCCTCTCTTAAGGATTTTGATCCTAGCCACTCATTCATCCTCCCAAAAGTCTATAAATAGTCCTCATTTCCAAGAGCAAAATATCCATTCACCTTTCATTTTATGCATTGTTATCATGTCCATTTAGCTCTAGACTTAGCATAAGCAATACTAATTGTTAGTTTCTTTTTATCATCTTCAAGCTTTCTTAAAGAACATCATAGCTTAGCAATAATGGATTAATATAGTTTCTTTCATTGTTTAGCATAGCATATAGCATCATATCACACCTATATTTGGTCTAAAATCAATCTTAGTATGCATTAGAATATGCTCCAAGTGCTTAGAGAGCACACCCACATCCCTCTAATTGAAGCGAATCAAACATTTTCTCTATAGCACTTGTTTTTTTAGCAACAATCTTGAGGTGGCTTTGGTTTTGTTTTCATGTCTTATGCTATTTTTTAGTTCATGAACATGTTAGATTAGTCTAATGTTTGAATGTTTCAGCCTTTCAAGACAGGTAACAGGTTCAAAATCATAGTCTACATTCTGGCACACCCGGTGGGACCCACTTCATGGGTTCTTTGCAAACATTCTGATAGATTTTGGAGTGTTTTCAGATTTTTCAAGCTTATAGGTGGATGGAGCTCTTCAAATTCTTCTTCCTCTTCTTGTCTATATTCTTCTATTCCATCTACTTCTTCTTCTTCTAGCAAGGTCATGGCCATTTTTTTTCAAAAAAAATCCATAAGGAAGCAAAATCATACAAACCTTGTTTTAGTGCTTAAAATGAACCCCCAAATCATTCTTAAATGCATTAAGAACTAAAATTTGCAAAATTTATTCTAACAAACAAGAAAAAATCAATCAAAACATTTGCATCCTTGCAACATCAAGGTTTTAAATGCATTCATGCAAAGTAGGAACATTTTATGATTTGGGAGCATAAAAAGAACATCAAGTTTGCATTGGAAAGCTAAGTGGTCCCTAATCAACTAAAAAATCATCCTAAATGGTCCTAAATCAAAATTAAAAAGCATCAAAGAGAGCTAAAAAAGAACTTCATTTGCAATGTCTTCAAAGTTTTGTTAAAAATCTCAAAGCAAACTAGGAACAAAATCATCAAAAAGCTTTGCTAAAACTTTTCAAATTTGGTTCCTAAACTTTCCTAAAGGTTTCAAAATTTTCCTAAATCAGTCCTAAAGCTTTGTTATTGATGTGAACAAGTCTCTTATTGCAAAATCTTGAATGCCTTTTAAAATTCATGCATCAAACTAAATCTAGGCAACTTTGTTTTTAAGTCTAAAATGGACCAAACCAAATCTTGAATGAAACTAAAGGAATGAAGCTAAGTCCTAAGTGTCATTGTCAATTTGAAAATCAAACCAAATCTCGAATGCACTAAAAGGAACGAACAACTCTATTCCCTCTCTTGTTTCAAATTTCAAAGCAAGTAAATGAACACAATCTTGAATGATCTAAGGATAAAAAGCACATTTTCAAAGTTCCTAAATCAACTCGCAAATATCAATCTTGAATGCCCAAAAGGAAAGAACTTGCAAACGCTCAAATCATTTACGTTTTTGAGGAAAAGAACAAATCAAAATCTAAACATGTGTGTCTTCATTTTTCAAAATTCAGACAAACTTAATCAAATTGGAAAAATGAACAAACTTGCTTGATGTGCATCTAGGAGCTTTCATTTTCTGTAAATCCTTGTTAAAGTAAGCAACGTAGAACATTTGGACTCGGACAAGTTCACTTGTTCTACTTTTAGCGAGGCCTGTCTAGGGAGAAAAGTGCTTCCTCCTCAGAGAACGACCTCAAACTGGTATCCCCCCCGGCCGGTATATAAATAAAGTGAAGGCAAAAAGTACTCACTTACATCTCCTAATCGCCGGGCTTCTTGTGCCAAATACAAATGTTTGGGGAAAGGTAAATATTCCTCCCCTAGCGTTGTTGGCTAGGCTCTTAAGTGAGTCACAGCCGGTCAGCATAACCGGGTATGGAGACTCCATGGAACTATTAAAAACTTGATAAAATAGAGGCTACCCTATCTACATCTGAAAGTATCAAAATCCTTGTGCAAGGACCGATTCCAAGGGGTTTACCGGGTCGCCTCAAGATTACTCACCATTTGTATTCCCTTCTGGGGGATACCAAGCTGTGGGCAAGTGATTTTGATACTCACCTTCCTTAGGTAGATCTGTTTGAAGTGCTTGACAGTCAAAGACTCCGTGAAAACACTTGTTGAAACATACACTTTCAAAGCTTTATCAGAGTCAGTCATCCTGTTTGTATCCCGCAAGGTTGCTTTGTCCTTTGCGGAGATTGCCTTGTCAGAAGTCTTTTTAATTTATCCTTTTCCACTTGAGAAAATCAAACCAATCAACAAAATTGATATTCAGAAAATCTTGTAGAAATCAGATATCCAAAGAGCCTTTTGTTCTCGGACCAAACCTATCAAAATTTTCCAAAGATATGCCCAATTTGATCAAACATCCAAAAGCTAAGTTGCCCAAATCCAAAGATTATCAAGAGAAGAAAGTTGCAGAGAGGAACCTTAAAAGCCATCAATCCTTTGTCCAAGCAACCCAAGCAGAAGAAAAATATCAAGAAAGACTTGATAATATTGGCTATAATGCAAGAGTCAAACAATTTGCCTACCATTTTCGAGTAAACCATCGCTACATCAACCTTGAAAGAGAAGATTAGCTGGATTCATAACATGTCCATTCTACCTTCAGATCTCACAATCTTATCTCGGTAGTCCGTCATCCTAGCTTCATCCTAGTTTCATCCTTGCATCATCACCAAACCTTAGTTACATCCTAGAAATCCTTCTTAGTTGCATGCACCATCATCCTCCTAGCAGCGTCATAGATCATCCATCCCAGTCGCATCTGCATCATCCTCTTAGAAAGAGCATTGTTCCATTATCCTCCACCATCTTTTCATCAGCAATCCACCATCAGAATCTCATATCCTTCATCCAAATCCAGCATCCATCATCTAAATCAGAACCCACCATCTTTTGTACCAAATCCAGAGATCCAAAATCCACAAACACTTAGTGTTCAAAACCTTTGAGTTGTTTCCATCCCTTATCCTAAATCAGAAAGCATCCCCTTTTTGACAGAGCATTGTCTAAAGGAAATCCAACTTGTCCTTGCACAGCCTCATCATCTCAAGCAAGAGATTGGCTTGTATTGATAAGCATCCAGTTAACCGAAGATCATCAGTCTATCCTAGATTGGCCCAAGTCCTATCACTGATCCTCCATCAGGGAAAAATAACAACTCATTATTGACACTTAGTAATCTTTCACCAGCATCCCACCAATCCTCCACCCAATCTTGACCCAAATCAGAGCATCCCACCAATCCTCCATCATCACCAAGCTTTTTTACCAATTTGCCACCATCTCCCACCAATCTTCCACCATCCTTGATCCAAATCCGAGCAGTTCATCCATCCTTGCATTGCATTCTAGAAAGTCATCATCTTTAGAAGTTCATCAACTTTGCATCCATCAACATCTTTTAGCCAAACATCTTGCATCCATTTAGCACTTGCATCTCCATGCCTGTTGAGACCAGATCTCGAAAAAGAAGAAGCATGAATCCTTATCCACCAACAACCTCATCCGATCCCAACCTTTTCACCAATGCCATGATGACCTACAATCCCTAGATCCAAGCCAGTAACCCATGTGAAGATCCAAACATCCCTTCATCCCCGTTGGCAATCCAGGCATTTGCAAGTCCTCTAGAAAGCCCACCAGCGACCAATGCCCTTGTACCGCAACATCAGCAAAGCACGTTTGCCCACTATCTGCCAGAAAGTACCTCCATCCCACCATCTCTCTATCCACGCATCCCCATCAATACTATCCAAGTTCCAGCACAAGCATATTCTCCGTTTGTCCAATCATTCCCCGATCCTATCATGCAAACACCCCAAGAGCTTTCCACCATTCCCCTTTTCTTGCAAGAAAGCCTCGCCAGTCCTGCAACACAAGCTGCAGCACCATCTGCTCCATCTCCTACCCCTTTTGCTTCATCATCTGCTATGGCTGCCCAAGCCCAAATCCAACGCTTAACCCAAAGTCAGCTTCCACCTCTCACGCAAGCTTTTACACCAAAAGCTTCGCCACCATCCGCAAGTCAAGCAATGTCTTTCACCATCAAAGGAGCACCGTCACCCTTCACCCCCCAAGCACCCATACCTTCTTCTTTGGGGTTAGCGCAATCACTTCCCATTCCAACCTCATCTTTCTCTTGGGTGTTTCCTTCATTTTCCTCCTCACAAGCATCCGCTCAACCACAACCTCAACAAGCTCCTTTCTCTCAACCATCATTCGTGTCCCAAGCTCCCGTTGCTCCTACCATTCCATCATCCACTGCAGTGCACCCTAACACAAGCTCTTAGTGGGGCCTTACACAAGAAGAAATAAAGGCATGGGGGATCCCATCTCAATCCCCTACATCTATGGTTGCAAGTCAACAAACCGCCTTCGCCCAAGCAGCACAACAGCAACTACCCCAACCACCGCCGGCTTCAAGCTATTCGTCCCAAATCCCAAATACCTTCCAGCAAGTTCCACCACCTCAACAGCCAACTTTCCCCAGCTATCTTACCCCATCACCCTTTGCTTCTAGCTTCCCCACATCTGTTCCACCTCTAAGTAACGCAGGCATGCACCCAGCTTATATCAGCCAAACCCAAAGCCAACCTCAGCAACTACCACCATCATACCCGTAAGCAGCATCGTTCCAACAGCCTCCCCCACAGCAACCACATGTCCCCTTTTAGCAAACACCCATCATTCCTCAACAACAGCAAGTCCCTTGCTATCAGCCCCAGCAACAAATCTCTATCATCCCCCAGCAACAACAAGTTCCCACCCATCAGTTACAACAACAAGTTCCAAATGTCCAATATCAGCAAGCAGTCCCACAACAACCGCCAGTTCAACAACAACAAGTAGCCCAACAACATCAAGCAGTTCCATATCATTTACCACAATATCCCCCTATGCCACACCAGCAATATCCCCAGCAACCATTGCCCCAAAATCAGTTCCAACCCATTTATCCACAGCAAGCGCCATATCCAGTTCCACAGCTTCCATCACAAGCATAAGTCTCAGTTCCCTCGCCACTCAATGCTGAGTGGGAAGCAATGAAAAATGCCCTAAAGGAGCTACAAAGTGGAACAGAGAATAAAACATACAAGTTCGAAGAGGTGTGCTCATATCCCTTCGATCGGTCCATAGCAACTATCCCTTTCCCCAAGCATTTTGAGATGCCCAAGTTCAACAAGTATCGGGGGAAAGGAGATCCATTAAATCATATCAAAGAGTTCTACATGGCATGCCAAGAAGTAGCTTACAGTGATAACTATCTCCTGCGCCTGTTTCCCAAAAGCTTGGGAGGAACTGCTGTTGAGTGGTTTTACAAAATACCACATGGGACAATAAAAACCTTTGCTGAACTCTCTGAGAAGTTCATCACACACTATGCCCATAATGTGGAGAATGAGTTGTCCTTGCTAGACTTATGCAACTCAAAGCAAAAAGACGGAGAAAGCCTTGCAGAATACTTGCAAAGATGGCAGAATCTTACAACCAGGTTATCATATCAGCCGCCAGAGAAGTATCTAACAAAGATCTTCATTGATAACCTGCATCCAAAGCTATCCCATCACATGCGAATGAACTGTCTCCAGACATACCAAGACATCAAGAGCAAAGGCATAGGCATCGAGAAAGCTCTCCTAGACGAAGGCACTATTCGTCACTTCAAGGATGATTCCAAGAACAAACCCAACAATGATAAATCTTGTTACTGGAATTGTAACAAGAATGTTGTTACAGATGGAGCCACTGACACTAAGAATGTACAATTCATTATGGCTAGTCCTACACCAGCTCAAAAATACCAACCGCCACAAGCGCCCATCTATCAGCAACCACCAGCTCCCGCATATCAAGCACCTATTTATCAGCAGCCTCCTCAAGCTCATCAACCACCTGTGCAATAGTATCAGCAGAAATACCAACAGCAACAGCTAGCACATCAGGGCAATTCTATTAACGCAGTTAACGTTGCCCCAAGGCAGAACAAACCCAACAATCAGAACAATCCAAAGAGGACTTTCACACCTTTGGGTGAGCCTCTGGATCAGATCTTTTATCGGCTAGCCAAGGCAAATATGATCACATATCCGCCCATCCCACAGAAGGATGACAACGCACCAAAGTCTGATTGGTATAAAGAAAATGAATACTGTGATTACCATCGTGTGAAGGGGCACACAACATTGAAGTGCATGTGGCTTAAGAACTACATCCAGGATCTCATTGATCGCAAGGAGATCCAGGTCCATGCACCAGCTCAATCTTCACCCAACGTCGGTTTGCAAATATATCAAAATGTGTTCCCTCAACACAATACTGGGAAGAATCAAGCCAACACCAATCAGCCCCAAAATCATGGCAAAGGCAAGCAAGAAGATCACACAGCGGCCTACATCAACTATGACAAGTATGTCGGATGCATAACTCAGGTTGAGCCCATCCAAGATGAGCCCACCATCAATACCATCCACGTTAGAGGGCCGGATTGATAATGTGCTGCAACTACCCGCAGTGGTAGGATAACTATTGCCGGTGCTCCTCCGAGGTCAGCAGCTCCTCCAAGGCCAACGTCTACTGCATCCATAGCACAGTCTAACACCAGGCCAGCATCAAATGCACGCGCAACACAGCATAATACACCAAGTGCACAATACAATATCATAGAGCATCTTGGGAACATGCCAGCCCAAATATCTATCTTGGATTTGCTCCGCACATCACCCATCCATCAGGAGATCCTGGACAAAGCTCTAAAAGAAGGCCATGTCCCCACGGATATTAACACAACTCAGTTTGAAACTCTTGTGGGACACCTATCAGCAGCATGTGCCTTATCCTTCAAAGAATCTGATATACCAGATGTCACTCCTGACCATACTCTCCCTCTCTGCATTGCTGTCATGGTCAGAGATTTCGCCATCAAATGAGTTCTGGTGGATAATGGCTCAACCCTCAACTTGTGTACATTAAAATTCATCAAGAAGATCGGGTTCACGGAGGCTGACATACAACATGAGATGATCACTATCAAAGCATATGACAACTTGGAACGTACCTCTGAAGGTACTATCACCTTGCCTATCCAGCTAGGCCCAGCAACACAAGATACTATCTGCCATGTTGTTGATCTTGACCTACCATTTAATATCCTCCTAGGCCGACCGTGGATTCATTCCATTAAGGCTGTACCATCTACTTACCATCAGTGCATCAAATTTCTGCATCAAGGCACTGAGGTTACCATCCATGCTGACCCCCAACCCTTCACATACTGTCGTGCGATGGAAGCATCATTCCCTCACTCCACTCATTGTCCTGGAACTGACATTGGTACTTCTATTGCCAACTCATCTCGATCCCATTGCGATCCAGAAACCATTCTCACCTCCACCCTCTCTTCCATCAAGATCAATAACTAGGGTTGTGGTGAATATAGCCTACATGATGCATTTGTTGTAGGGGTCCTTCCGCTTGATCCACATACTCAAGGGCGCCCAGATCACCAAAGCAAGCCTATTGAAGAGCATCATGAAATCAAGAAAATCGGATCTATGACTTTTGAATCCCATGGCAACATAAATAGAAAAGAGATGGAGCCAAATATCAACAGATGGTTGTACAAAGATCCCCCATCCCGTGACACGCAACTTCTTGAGTACTTCAAAGAGAAATATCCAATCCCATACAAGAATGTCACAGAACAATATAATTATCAGGGCGGTGGTCTAGGACCACAAGAAGATGGAAATCTGTTTCCTATCACACCATCACAAAATCTTGAACATCGAGGACTTGGCTTTAATATCCCTCACCTGCCTGAACAAGAGCCCAATACCACAACTGAGGGCACCAACATGACTAGCGTTAACTTCTCGAATAGCCAGGATGACCTCGTGGAAATCGAAGACATCCCCGAAGAGAAAGACATCCCATCCTATGATGATATCTTTGCCGACAACACCCTCCTGGGGACTTCTATCCTCCAACAACTATCCATCAACCTCATAGACCTTCCCCTCACACACCCTGAACTCATAACTTGGGACCAACCAAGCATCGCACACATCGATGAGTTCCAAAGTGCACAAGCACTCCTAGAATTCATGGGGGCATCAGATCCAGCAGTCAACCAGGATCCAACATCGACATCTGTTTATACGCTTCACCCAAAAGGATATTTTGGGGAAGAGGCAAGCTTTAGTCGCAAAAATGATAAAGCAAAAGAACATCATGAGTCTTTATGTGAAAACCCTTCTGGGGCACATTCTGATTCCAAAATAGTAAAAATAAAGGGCGTATCTTCTAGCAAAAACCTGGCAATTCAGGCGCTAGAAGATGAAGCCTTGCCTCTTCCCCCTATCCAAGATTATAGACCAGAGCAGTCGCTGATCATCATAGAGGAAACCAAGCCAATCAACTTGGGAACAGAAGAATGTCCAAGGATCACCTACATTGCAGTCAACCTAACAGAAGGAGAAGAAATGGCTCTCAGCACCTTGCTCAAGGACTCAGTTATCAACTTTGCATGTTCATACGCCCACATGCCTGGGCTTGATCCAAACCTTGTTGTTCATCATCTATCAGTAGATCCAAATGTCAAGCCAGTGAAGCAAAAGCTAAGGAAAATGCATCCAAAGGTAGCATTACTAGTTAAAGCAGAGCTTGAGAAGCTCCTTCAAGCAAAAATCATCAGAGCAATCGACTACTCAGAATGGATCTCTAACATGGTGCCAGTCACAAAGCCTTCTGGCGACATCAGAATCTGTACTGATTTTAGGGACTTGAACAAGGCATGCCCTAAGGATGATTTCCCATTGCCAAACATAGACATGCTTGTAGACCTCACAGTGGGTCACGAAATGCTATCACTCATGGATGGCTTTTTCGGCTACAACCAGATTCATATAGCAGAAGCAGATCAACATAAAATAGCATTCACAACCCCATGGGGTACCTTCTGCTACAATATGATGCCCTTTGGACTAAAGAATGCAAGAGCAACATATCAGCGAGCAATGACAGCGATCTTCCATGACATGATCCACAAGATCCTTGAAGACTATGTGGATGATATCCTTGCAAAATCCAAAACAAGGGATGAACACCTCAACATCTTAGAGTGTGTGTTTGATCGTCTGAATCATTATGGCTTAAAGCTTAATCCAAAGAAATGTGTCTTTGGTGTTACATCTGGAAAGCTCCTAGGTTTCATAGTATCGCGACGAGGCATAGAGATAGACCCCAAGAAGGTCAAAGAAATAACAGAGATGCCTCCACCAAGAACACTCAAACAACTCAGAAGCCTACAAGGAAAGCTTCAATCAGTGCGTCGGTTCATTTCTCAGTTAGCAGACAAGTGCCAACCTTTTACGCATCTCCTATGCAAAGACACAAGCTTCAAATGGGATCCCATATGTCAAAGAAGCTTTGATAAGCTCAAGGAGTATCTTGCCAATTCTCCAATCCTAGTAACACCAATTCCAAGATGCCCTCTCATACTCTACATCTCGGCAACCACTACAGCACTGGGGGCACTCTTAGCTCAGCATGATGATGACAACAAGGAGAGAGCCATCTATTACATTAGTCGAACTCTTGTCGGATATGAGCTTAATTATTCACCTATGGAAAAAGCATGCCTTGCAGTGGTCTTTGCCACTCAAAAGCTTAGACATTACATGCTCAGTCACACAATCAAGCTCATTTCAAAGGTGGACCCCCTCAAATATCTACTATCAAAGACAACTCTCACAGGCCGTATGGCAAAATGGGTCATGATACTCAGTGAGTTTGACATCCAGTATATTGATCGCAAATCAATCAAAGGGCAAGTCATTGCCGATCAGCTAGCAGAAGCACCACTGGTGGATGCCTATCCACTAATCATGGAATTCCCTAATGAACACTTATGCATGATTGAAGAGCAGCCCATGTGGAAACTATACTTTGATGGCTCCTACACATCACATGGATCAGGGGCAGGAATCCTATTCGTCACACCTCATGGTGACTACATCCCAAAATCATTCAAATTAGGATTCCCATGTACCAACAACATTGCAGAATATGAGGCACTCATCTTAGGTCTCAGAATAGCCATTCAGTGGAATATCATAGAATTACAAGTATTTGGAGATTCACAGCTGATTATCAAACAACTCCTAGATGAATATCAGACAAAGGATGACAAGTTGCTACCTTACACAGAGCTGGTGGACAAACTGCAAGAGCATTTCCTACATCTACAGTTCACACAGATCCCAAGACTTCAGAACAAAGCAGCGGACACAATGGCAACCATTGGATCCTTGTTAGAAATCCCACGCGACGCATTACAGTATGAATTCCTAGTCGAGTAGCTACATACACCAGCTTATGAGAACGCTGATGCAGAAATGGTATGTGTCTTGGTTGGTCCTCAATCCCCATGGTACCATGACATCCATGCATATCTAAAAAATGGTATCATATCTCCCCATCTCACCAATAACCAACGCCAAAACCTTATTCGCAGAGCTTCCCGCTACACTCTTGTAGCCAACACCCTATATCATCGCGGGTATCACAATGTCCTATCTAGATGTTTAGATTCAAACGAGGCCGTCCTGGCCTTACAAGAAGTTCACGCTGGAATTTGTGGTGCCCACACGAGTGGCATGGTTCTAGCAAGGCAGCTGCTTAGAGTTGGATATTATTGGCCAACAATGGAACATGATGCGTGTGAATTTGTCAAGAAATGTCTCCCATGTCAATAGCATGCCAATTTGATACATGCACCAGCACAGGATCTACAACCTATTGCACCACCATGGCCTTTTTCATGTTGGGGCCTCGACCTCGTTGGCTTGATCACCCCCCTCTCTTCGGATGGACACAAGTATATCATAACAGCCACAGAGTACTTTACCAAATGGGTTGAAGCGATTCCGCTCACCCTAACTACTGGCATCCAAATATCCAAGTTCATCCTTTACCACATCATCTGCCGCTTCGGCATACCATCTACCATTTTCACAGACCATGGCACACCTTTTGAAAACCAGCATGTGGATGATCTGTGTGCCAGACTCCTCATCCATCACCATTTCTCCAGTCCATATTTCCCTCAAGGAAATGGCCAAGCTGAGGCAACCAACAAAACTATCTTGAAAATCCTCAAGAAGGTTGTCAATGATTCTGGTCGTGACTGGCACCTCCAAATCAATCCTGCCCTTTGGGCCTACCGCACTTCCTATCGCACTCCTACAGGCACCACCCCATATTCCCTTGTATATGGTGCTGAAGCCATTCTGCCGATCGAGGTCGAGCTCCCCTCATTGCGAGTCTCCATGAAGAACTACACCACTGATGAAGATTATCGTGTAGCCCGTCTCACACAGCTAGACCTGTTAGATGAAAAGAGACAGCAAGCATATGATCACCTAGTTGCATACCAGAATCGACTCAAAAGGAGTTATAACAAGAAGGTCCATCCTAGACAATTCCAGGTCGGTGACATGGTTCTCAAAGAAAATTAGAAGGTCCAAGAAAATCGAGAAAAGAAAGGCAAGTTTGAGCCTACTTGGCTGAGCCCCTATGTGGTCACCTCATGCTTCGGCTCCGGAGCTTATCAGCTATCTACACCAGAAGGAGAGCCTTTGAATGATCCAATCAACATCATACATCTGAAGAGGTTCTATGCCTGAACCAGATCCTACATATTCAGAAAATCCATAAAAATTGGAAAAAGCAGCAAAAAGTCAAAAAAATCAAAAAAAGCAAAAAAAGCAAAAAAGGAAAAAAGAAAAGAAAAAAATCGTCCAATGGTGAAAACTTGGCAATTCAGGCGCCTTGGACAAGTGTGTTGGTAAAAACCTGGCAAACAGGCGCCATACATGATGGACCGAGCCATTATCTATCAAACTCCCATCCCCCATCCCACCATCTCAGTCCTTTTTCTCCCATTCCCGTCCCCATCCACCATCCCCCAGCATTCCTTTTTCCATCAACCTTCAGCAACACCACAATCCCTCTTGCACATATCTTGTACCATATCTTGCATATATCTTGTACTCTATCCTGTATAGCGAGATCTTCCTATCCCCAATCCTGAGCTTTTGTACATATCCATTGTATATCTTTTCCCGTCCATTGTACATCAGTCCTTGTCAGTCCTGCAGCAGCATTTTGATCAGCACACTTTGTCCTACCCAGCCTTGTACTTCAACAACCTAAATTGTCGACTATTCTTGATCACCGTGATTATTCTTTGACTTCATCATTTGCCAGCGAACAACACCACTCATTCTCTCATCAATCAGCGGGTCCTTGAGGATGTATCCTTCCTCCTGTCCGATCTAATCTTCCCCCCATCAAATCAGTCAAATCAAATCTCTCTCCTTGGCAAAGGATGTCTTTTTGGAGTTTTCATTTTGACCTTGGATTTTGTCCTTTGGGTCTTGTTAATCTTTTACAGCTTCTCATTGTTCTCTACTCAACGTCACCACGATCCTTTATATCATGGTGTGCTACGAATGAGGATAATCTGGGGCACGGTCTTTTGATCTTTTGCTTCTGCCTGTGAGTCAGTCGTGTGTTTGTGGTTTCTTCAGCATCATTTCCACCATGCCTCCTTCGGGTTTCATGTGCGATGCTGGGGCAACCCTGCGTGTCTTTTTCGCGTCAGTCCTATGCAACGCTGGTGACAAGGCCTCGTGATCCCAGTATCCTTGGTAGGTCTCTAGCATTGCTATATTAAACTAGGTTGTGCTCTCCACATTTGCACTTGGAGCTTCCCCATCTCCCCTGCATCCTGCATCATATAGATTAATCTTGCATCCTCATGTAGCTGCATCCTGCATTTTGCATTCCATCTCATCTTGCATTCACTCATCTTTGCTCTTGGACGCTTGGTTATTTATCTCCCCTTCTTCCTAGGTCCTTCCTTCTTTGTTTCCTTTCGAGAAAATTCCACAATGTTTACTCCTTGCATTATTTTCTCGAGGGGGCACAATCCCTTATTCCTCTAAATTCTAGCCTGGGGCATCTTATTTTCTTGTCTTTGAAGCCATGCCACTTGCGGCATCGCATCAAAGAGGGGCAAAATGTAGACACCTAAAAATCTTTTAGAAAATAAAGTATTTTTATTTTCTGAAAAATCCCTGATGACATCATCATTTATTAATTAATTATTTATTTAATTTATTTATTTATTTTTATGTCATTAAATCCCTTTTTCTTAATTAAAAATATTTAATTAAGAAATCCCTCCCAAAAATGTTTAAATCTTATTTAAACATTAATCCCCTATTTATTAATTATTTTAATTAATAAATTGACCAAAAATCCCCCAAAAAATAATTAATTTATTTTTTGACCAAAAGTTGGCCTTTTTTCCTAAAACCACTAACCTCTTCCAAAATCTTCTAAAACCCTCTTTAATTACGATTAAAGGCTAATCTCATCATTTTCTAACCCTAACCCCAACTCAAAATATTTAATTAAGATTAAATATTTAATCCTTATGTTTATTAAATTTATTTTAATAAATTTTCTCAAACCTAAACCCATGGAAATAAATAAATCTTTATCTATTTCCTAAAAATCCTTATTTATCCTAAGGAAGTGCTAGACTCTTCTAGAAAGTCCTAATCCTAATCACCTCCCTAACCTTGTCACATTCCCTAACCAAGATTAGCCAACTCCTAAACTTTAACCAAAGTCAACAAACTTCTAAAGGCTTCTCTTACATGCATTTATGATGCATTTAAAGCCTCCTTATCCCTCTTACATGCATTTATGATGCATTTAAGAAGCCCCTCACCCCTTTCTTACACCCTTTGACCTTAGGCACATTTCCCAAATTGTGCACATTCCTCCCATCTTTCAACCCAATGCCCTTGTGACACTTGTCACAAGGAGGTGGCCTTGAACTAGCACAATCCATGTGCTCCCCTTTGAATGAATCTTGGCCTCTCTTAAGGATTTTGATCCTAGCCACTCATTCATCCTCCCAAAAGTCTATAAATAGTCCTCATTTCCAAGAGCAAAATATCCATTCACCTTTCATTTTATGCATTGTTATCATGTCCATTTAGCTCTAGACTTAGCATAAGCAATACTAATTGTTAGTTTCTTTTTATCATCTTCAAGCTTTCTTAAAGAACATCATAGCTTAGCAATAATGGATTAATATAGTTTCTTTCATTGTTTAGCATAGCATATAGCATCATATCACACTTATATTTGGTCTAAAATCAATCTTAGTATGCATTAGAATATGCTCCAAGTGCTTAGAGAGCACACCCACATCCCTCTAATTGAAGCGAATCAAACATTTGCTCTATAGCACTTGTTTTTTTAGCAACAATCTTGAGGTGGCTTTGGTTTTGTTTTCATGTCTTATGCTATTTTTTAGTTCATGAACATGTTAGATTAGTCTAATGTTTGAATGTTTCAGCCTTTCAAGACAGGTAACAGGTTCAAAATCATAGTCTACAGAAATATATTGATATCATTAAGTACACACTACATTAGGAATTTCAAGATGATGAATGGACAGATAATTTTGAGCAGGATTCACAATGGTAAATTATGGTTAGATGATAGAGTCATAGACATCACCGCAGACCTTATTCATGAGGTAACCGGTCTATCTAAATCTGGAGTAATTCCTTTTAATGAGAAATTGTGGAGAAAGACAAAAATGAGATATGTTTTTTGATTGACACTGATTTTACTTTCATTGAAGCAGTTGAACCTAGAGTGGAATTTGTAGATCCACTAGAATATGAAGTTTCTGAAGTTGAAATTGAAGGATACATAAGAATATTACTTAAGGGTAATTTGGATGCCAAGAGTCCTAGATTTGGGACATATGAGGAGAACTTTGACTCTGAAAAATCACTGCAAGCACAAAAGACAGCTAAGAAAAGAGTAGACATTACCATTAAAAAAATTCTTAAAGACACTGGCATGACAAAGCATGAATTTGAGATTGTGAAGCAGACTACAACAACAATAAGAGATATAGGACAGAAAGAAATCCTATCAGTTCCACCCCTGACATCTATTGCATCCCCTACTGAAGGAACTCAGGACATAGAGGAAGAAATTAGAGAAGTGGAAGTGCAGGAAGTGAGAAAACCCACTAGATCCTCCACCACTCCACCAACAAAAAGAGAGAAGGAAATGGCAAGCGGTCCAGGTAAAAGATAGAAGACCATATTTACCCCTATTCAGAGGAAAGCACTAGTAGCTAAAGCTAATGAGGAAGCGGGAAGTAGTAAAAAGAAATGGAAACCAAAGATTGACAAAGTGAACCCTTTAATTATAAATGAAGGTGATTTCACTAAACTGAACAAATATTTTGATATGTATGATAAGTTTGAGAAATTAAACTTGGAGAATGTAGTTGTCAGGCACATGATACTGGTAGATAAGAAATTTGATGACATTAAAGGAAATATTCCTGATGACTTGTATGAGAAATTACTGAACATGAAAAAGAGAGCAACAAAGGAAGGCAATGGGATAAGAGAAAGATTTGTAAGGAAATTGTGTAAAATAAAAGATGAAGAACATTTTAAGGATATTATGAAGAATCTTAGCACCCATATAAGAAAGAAAAGGAGAGCCATACTAATAATGGGAGGTAACTATGAAGAAATAAACAAAGAGACATAGCATGCGGTTGTGAAGGTCATGACATATGGACCTAGTGAGCACTTTAATGAATCTGATCAAGCAACTGAAGTAGAGCATCAGATAGATCCATCACCAACACTGCCACCATCTATTAACATTGAGCATGAGTCTATGAATATAGAAGGAACAAACAACACTCTGGAAAGTGAAGAAAATATATTTGAAGACATTGTTAACAATTTGGTTGATGAGCATCAAGATATGGCAGTAAATGAAGAAGAAGAAATTGAACCAAGGAATAAGAGGAAGAGGTAGAAATAACACAAGAGGAACCATAGAATAATGCAGCACCAGCAGAGCAGGAAATTCCTAAGGAGCAGACAGTAATCAGTCCTAAGCCTAAGGAGCATACAGTAATCAGTCCTAAGCATAAGGAAGTAGTAGAATTAGTATAGAAACCACAAATTGGAACAATATTTTCTAGTCTTGGACATGAAGTTGATGATGATGATCAAATGGATTTGATCTCATCTTTGAACAATTTTTTTGGGAAGAATAAGAAGGTAAAAAGCCTTGAAGGAACATTACTTGAAGTAACTGAGAAGCTACAAAGTATAATATCTAGTCAAATTGGTGAGGTAGATCCATAGGGAAAAGAAAAAGAGGTTGTGAAATATTTTGATACAGAATTCACTAACCTATCAGATATAGCCACAATGAAAGCCCAATCAGCCCATGATGCTCAAATATTTCAAGATGTATGTCAAAATATCAGAAATGATATAGACAATTTAGATATTTGTATTAAGGAATTAAGAAGATGTTTGGTAAGAGGAAAAGCATCATACATTTAGTGTACAAAATCAAAAATTCATACATCAGAGTTAACAGAGAAGACATAGATCAAAGAGGCAGAGTTACAAGCGGTAGTGAACCTTTTGTCAAGCCCTAATGTGAAGATCTCATACATTGAGAGGAACATAAGCAAAATCTATGATGATATGAGACTTTTGAATGATGAGAAGGAGAAGAGATTGAAAATATTTTCTCTTTTAAGAGAGCATCTATCAATAAAGTTGAGCATTCTTGAAAATCAATTGGAGGAATGTCTTTCTTCTAAGACATCTTATGGAAAATTTCACTATGCAAATCTGAAGGCATGTGAAATTGCATCTTTTGGCCTTTGCACACTTCTAAGCATTTTAGATGCAGTAAAGAAGGCATGAGACAAAGAGATAGAGACCCTAAAGATAAATTTTGCAGATTGTGTTGCAAGCCTACTGGCCTTGCAATCCTGAAATCTAAAGGTAAAACCATTTTTGACATAAGTTTTTCACACCTTTGTCATTGTTGTCAAAGGGGGAGAAGTAGTAGCAGAAAATTGTATGTATAGATTGTATATGTATAGTATGAAGTATACTCCTAGGGGGAGTATATATATTTCAGAGATATAAGTATTTTGGAGATATAAGTAGTTGTGTAAACTTCTATGGCCACAAATTTTGTATCTTAAAGTTTTTTGTTTTGGGACTTAGCCAAATTTCCCATATGTTGTCACCAATGACAAAGGGGGAGATTTTTGGCAATTTGGCTAAGTAGGATATCAGATTATTGTCATTATGGCAACATATAATCACCATGATGATCGCATAATAGAAGGAATCAATTTTGTATGAGCACAAGAGAAAATTGTCTAAGTACAACAGTGTTCACCAGTCTAATCAGAGATAGTTTTGGTTAGCGATGTTCACAAAAGTGGGTTCAATGCATGCATGCTTGAACATGGATAATTATGTGTATCAAAGCCACATGTGAGTGTGCATGTCTGTACGACATGTACGGAAGAAGATACTAAAGAATTACAGAGACAGTGTTGAAGCTAACCTGAATAGAGCAAGAAGACAGAATGAGAATATTAAGTTAAGGGATTATTTTGTTTATCAAAATAATGATTTAAAAATATAAGGGACAATATCCTAGATGTTAACCCTTGGGCAACATGAATTAATTTTGTATTTTGGAAAGAGTCTGTTTTGTAAGCCGACTAAAAGTTATTAATTGTAATAACTTGTATATATGTAAGAAGCATGTAATGTGAAGGGATACACAAATGAATGAATATTGTAATGTAATGTAATGAAAATTTGTATATTGTAAGAAGGAAAGAAATAAGACTCTGTGTATGAAAGCGAAGAGCCTAGAAAGATAAATTAGAATAGGAAAGCTATTCGGCAGTAGAAAAAGGTTATGTACTTTACCTTTGTATTTAGATATCATTGTACATTGCATGTTTGGGCAGTGAGCTCATCTTGCAAACATCTTATTTTGTAATACCAACTCCTAACAGGGTTGAGGCTTCTAACAAGGTCTAAAGTCCTTTAACCAGGACAAAGACACTATATGTATGTAATAGACTCCTAACAGGGTCAACATCCTTAAACAGATACTTTTGATTAGTGGATCAGTTGTGGGTATCATCCCCACCAGGTTTTTCCCTTGGCCAGGATTTCCTCAAGAACAAACAAGGTGTTATGAGTTCATTTAGTTTATTTCTATTCTTGTTATTCAGTTTTCTTAGTTTAATTTGTTTTCCAAGCTTCAAGTTAATTTGTTATATCCATAATTGGGCAAAAGTAAAAGTTTATGAAATCCTGATTCACCCCCCCCCCCCCTCCCCCCCTCAGTATTTCCTATTTCTAATAGATTTATGTTCGAAATTAACATCAAATAGATTATTGCTCAAGTATTCAATTTGAAATATTTTTCATTTGGCATATTTACCTGTGTATGAACTGATGCAACAGAATGTTGGGTTTGGCCTGAGGAAGCTTGGTGTAGGCATTCAATCGTGACTTTATAGCCTTTCTTGAAGGAAATATTTTTGTCTTCTTCCATGGGCGCTACATTAAATTTGAGCCCTGCATTTTTGTCTTAATATCGTCAATTGTGCAGGTATTATTTGATTAAACAAAATTGTTTGAAATTTATAAAAAAAATTGATTCAAAATTTCATTTACTGCTACTTACAATTCGTGCTTGAAGATTTAGATAACCACCAAAGCCAATTTTGTGTTGGCCATGCTTATCTAGTCTGGCCTTTGTAGCCTTTGATGTGTCTTGCAGTCTATGAAAAGTTTGAAATATGTTAGATTATATAAATATAAAGATCACTAATTAGTGCATAATTACATTCTACTTAATACTATTTTATACCTTCTATTGTTGTTTGGTGGTGTAATTCCTCTTTTACTTTTCTCTTTCTCCCTTGCATCCAAAATGAAATCCCTCCATTGCTTCTCTAGAATCATGGCAGGACGCTCATACTTTAGGTTGTTCACTAGATTCCTTCTGTATGAGTCCCTCACAGTCTTTGGATGTTTGAAAGCTCTCTGAAGAACTTTGGTGCTGTAAAAAATGTTACTTCCAAAGAGCTCCTCTAAAGATTTTATGAGTTGATCTTTCAATTTTTTATCTTGCAAATTCCACCTTTTAAGAAAAACAAAATTGTTAGATAAAAAAATTAACTAAAGTTGCATACCTTGAATATAGTACAATAAATAAAATAAAAAATATTCTAGAAATTATATGAATCAAAGTAGTGGGATAGGGTTAGTTCACATATGATGTTCCACCTTGTACGTATGGTCGGCCCGAATAGCAACAATGTCATCTCATTAAGCTTTTCATAAAAAACATCATTCCCTGCAAAAACATCATCAGATCATCAATCCAAAATGAGTTATGAATAAGTAAATTAAAATTAGAATATAAATAATAATAATAATTTTAAAGTACCTGGAAGCTTAGGTAATTTTAAAGGAATCATATCTTCATCGTTCAACAACAATAACATCTGCAATTTTTTTGTACTAGCAACACGGGTAGATCCAGGAAATGCAGGTGAATTATCACCAGTACTGGCCTAATCTATATCCTAAGGAGGTGTATCTTCTACTGCACAAAATTAATCCATTATGAAATGCACCCAAGATTAAAGTACAAATCAAATCATAATTAACACATAACTGAATATAGAAAAATAAGGATCTACCAGCTACAAATGGTGCAAACGTGGATGTTTGCATGCTCCCTGTTGCTAACATTGCAATCAGAAATGCCAAATTGTTGTTCCTTGTAGGAGGCATTTTCACTTGATGACCTAAATAATACATTGTTAGCAAAGACATTCTGAAATAATATAAGTATGAGTTTGAATAAAACTACTGGCACAAAAACCTCATCTAGGGTATTAGTAAGTCCAATGAAAAATGTAGATTTCTAATTAGTAAGTCCAATGAAGTTTGTGAATGTTCCAAAGAAAAAATTCCTTGTAACTTTTTAACTTAAGGATTCTTTTACCTGAGAGACCCGTGCTAGTACCGGCCTCACGATGTCCATGAACAGGTGGTTGAGTACTCAAAAAATAATGTAAGAAGAAAACATACATATTTTAGTTCATGACATAAAATAGTATAAAATATAAACCTTTATTGAGCTTATTTTATAACTAAAGATTCATTACTTCTTACTTCCAAAGAATGTGCTCTCCATATCAATTCATCTCTCTATGCCCGAATCTCCTCATTTGGATCTGGATAGAGCGGGAGGTTAAGAAGATCTGCATTAATTTTTTTAGGGTCTTTCTGACCATCTTTATGGGGTCACAGGTATATGTGATATCATCATCGCATAATACTATCACCTCCAAATCTATAGCTATTGCCTGAGTTGTTATAGGCACTTTTCCCTTTCCCTAAACATTAATTTGTGACACGAATATCAATAAAACTATCAGAATAACTCCAAAACCCTAAAGAAAAGAACATAATAATATAAAATTTTGCTTCTATTTAATTTGTAAAATTACACTAAGGTTTACCTTCACTGAAGAAGGGGTGGGAGGAACATCCCCGCCTTAGTCATGTGGTGGATCCATGTCATCCTATGATAGATTAAATATAAAAACTTCAGCGAAATGAAAGCAATAGACTTGGCCAAAAAAACTTATTAACAAAATGGTATATTGGAGTCATTAATTGGAGGTTAGTTTAAATTGTATATAGTACTTACCACCCCCATGATAGTAACTTTGTTTGTATCTATTTGATTTAAATGGTAATCTATTAGCAGCTCTTCCGTTGAACTTATTGATTTTATCACACATACAAAAAACATTATTTCCCTCACGCGCCTCGAGTATGCAATTGAGTCGCTTATTAGTTGACCCAAGTTGCGTACTATTTATAAAACCTAAAATATTCCCTATTTCTTTTGGTCTTCCGTAAATATACGTAGAAAATATTTTACTTTGGTCATTTTCTTTCCATTGTATATAATTTGTTGACAGTGCATACCTACGCATACTTTTTTTATATCGAACAATTCACATCCAATTATTGTAATTGTAACAAGGTTTGACATACTCCATCAATTCAACAACTTTGTTGTAACATACATTTATGTCATCCATGGAAAATAGGCCCAAACCATGTAATGACGATGGAACGATGGGATATATCCCCTCGTTAACACAAAAATCAATGTTAATTGGAGGTAGTTCTTTGGGTAGCCATTCTTTTTGAAGATGTGTGTACCTCAAGGGCACCTTGATGTCGCCTTTAGTCTCATCATCATAAGAACATGACCCCCCTTTAGAAAGGAAAAATTAGATGTGTTTATTGAATTTTCTTCTAATCTTTTGACCTCTAGTTAATCTCCCTATTTTAGGCCTACTACATGTCTCACTTTCATCTTCTATTCAGGTATTTCCCTCACTCAAGGAAGACAAATCTGATAAGTACTTGTTAGGTGGTTCCTACAGTCCAACAAATGAGAGATATAGTTGGTAAGCATTGAGATATTTTGCTAAATGAGGGTAATGTTGATGAAGTTGGCCCTAAAATTGATGTTGAGTGTAGTATTGTTAAATCATGAGAAAGTTAATACCTTATTATTAAACCACTCAATGAAGATGGGCGTAAAGAGAAAGAAATAAAATAATAAACTATTTCTATAGGGTGTATTGACTTATACCTGTCGATCCATGTCACTATGCAAGATCCTCGTAAAATGGGAAAATTTCCTGCATATGTGAATCATTTATCTTAAGTTAGGTAAAAATTACATGATACATATGCTACAAATTACATAGAAGACAACATGAACAATATGTATTCATCATAATCATTGTATATTTGTTAATTCCTTACCTGTACTTTATGTGTCCTATGCAAGATCGCTAACAAAAGGGGTGACGGTGTCTTTAGTCAATTGCTTGTTTCCACAAAGGGTGACAATCACAAAAAATATATACATGTAATCAACACCAACAATTGAACATCATAAGCAATACATTGGTAATTTGTTAAACAATAAATACATTAAATATATGAGTAATAATTGAAACACGTGTATCATAAATCACATATGTTGTAATAATTAGATTTGAACACAATGAATTAAATATACCATGCCATTGGACTTTAATACATAATAAATTAATTATGAAAACATATAAGTCAAATAAATTTCTATGAATAAATTAATATTACCATCAACATCATGACCATCATCATCATCATCATCCTCATCATCATCATCATCACCACCACCACCACCACCACCATCATCATCATCATCATCATCATCATCACCGTCACCCTCATCATCATCATCACTACCACCATCATCATCTTCTTTTTCTTCTTCATCTTCGGTATCTTCTTCTTCTATTAGATTATACTTACTGGCCTTCCTCTTGGATCATGTGTAACAACAAATGAACAACCCGGTTTATGTGGAACCTCTAAGTAAAACACTTGCTCACATTGGCTTAGAAGAACATAGGGCTCATTTCCAACTAGCTCAAACAACCTTGTATTAATCATTGTAAATCCATTATCATGTTGAATAAAAATTCTATCATGATCATTTTGATTCAATTGTATCCTATACCATTTGATGACGAATATAACTAATTTGAAAGATTTAAAGTTGCACTCAAGTATATCATCCAAAATGCCATAGTATCGATTTTAAGATTCTTGGGGATGTATGTCATTTCTAGATGAAATATTAGTGACCTCAAAGACTGCAACTATCCCATAATCACAAGTTTGCTTCGTATTGTCCAAATTTTTTATATAAAATTTATGGCCATGATAGTACATAGCTTCGTGGTGCCTGATCTGCAATTTTTCAAACATGTGAAAATTATTTGCATCGTGAATTGATATTAAACATATGGGTCATGATTAATAAATTTATACATACATATCTACCTCTTAAACCATATGCTAGATCAATTACCATTGGCGTAACATTGGAATCTCCATTATGATGAGCTTCTTTAACCAATGAAGAAACACCTTCCCATGTTAATGAGTGACAATTTTGTTGACATCGTTCAATCCATACCGTCATCTAATCAAGATTGTTTACAATATACAAATGTAGTATATCCCACTCTCGACCAACTGTATAAAAAAATTAGACTGGTTAAAAACAACTTACATTGAAGATTTATAAGAATTAATTAACTAGAATAATATCTTATAGTTACCTTTCCCCATCAAATAATCCCCTTCGAATTTGTTAATGGAGTTGGGATCCCAAATGCGATCTACATGGATCTTTGCTGCAAACTTAGGAAGATATTTACTAATGTACACCATGGTATGGTATACCATATATCACTCCACCATATAACCCTCAGGATGTTCTCTTTGTCGAACCAAGCCCTTCAAAAATTTCAAGTGCCTCTCAACCATCCACATTGACCTAGTTTGTACAGGTCCACACAATTCAATCTCCTCAATTTAATGTATGAGGTAGTGTTCGTGTGCATTGAAAAAAGCTGAAGGTGCCTAAGAAGGAGGGTTTGGTGATTGGAGTATCAAAAATTGATTGCATTTCACACATTGAAGGGGGAAACAAATTTCATCCATTGGTATGTATTTTAATATATTATTTTAACAATTTATATACATAATAAATCAATTGATGATGACATCATGGTCATGGTTAATTTAAGGTCATTATTTTGATATAGGTCAACCACCCTGGGTTGCATGTTATGGACCATGACAATCTGAAGAATGTGGATTTCCAACTGGGGGAACATGGAGGTGTGAACATCGAAGTACAAAATAATGATCCCATGGAAGAAAATGATCATGTGGAAGATAACACAATTGAAGATGATTGTACTGGTGTAGCTGATCATGATGATCAAGATGATGGTACTGGCACAACTAATGATGATGATGAAGATGACCTTGATGTACCTATACTTGAGAAGGCATATGAGCCCCTATACGAAGGCTCCCAAACAACTCTTCTTTCCGCTGTATTTTTTTTATGAACTTGAAGGTTATGAATGGTTTATCCAATGTAGCAATCACATGTATGTTAAGGTATGCCATATATGCCATCTTTTTTCATCTTTTTTAGTCATAATTTTCTTATAGTTAACAAAGGGTGAATCATGTACCAATTAATATTCTTTATATTAACAAATTATTAGTTTTTCCATAGGTTGATATGTGAGTGTTTGTTACCACCATCAAGCATTCTACCTTGTTCGTACCGAGAATTATCTGTCATTATGAAAGAAATTGGAATGGAGTATCAAACAATACATGCATGTCTGAATGATAATATTATATATCATAAATAATGTGAATTGGCAACAAAATGCCCTGATTGTCATATTAGTAGACATTGATCATATCAAATAACAAAAAAGGTGCCTTGAATGGTTCTTTGGTATATTCCCATTATTCCACGTCTGCAATGATTATTTAGGTGTACTAGCTTGGTACAATTTATGGATTACCATGCACACAATAGAAGTTGAGATAACATTATGTGAATTCCTATGGATGGTTTGACATTTAAGGAAATAGAGGAAACTTGGCCACACTTTAAAGAAGAACCTTCTAATCTCAAGCTTTCATTTGTAGAAGACAGTGTCGATCCATTTGGAGAGATGAGATTTGTTTACTCGATGTGGCATATTTTTGTTATCAACAATAGTATTCCTCCTTGGATTTCCATAAAAAAGGAGCACATAATGTTGGAAATGATTGTTCTAGGTATTTTTTTCATTTAATAGTCATCTAAATTAATTTATTATAAATACCCCATCGCAATGGTCATGATAATTATGTAATATTTTTGTTCATTGAACTGGGTAAGTACCAAGTTAAAGATATGAATGTATATATTGAGCCCCTTATTGATGAGTTGTTGGTGTTATGGTATGGGGTCACTATGTATGACATCTCTAGACCAATAGGACAAAGACAATTTCAATTCCATGCAATGCTTGTGATGCAAGAGCATCTTGGGTCCTTGGAAATCTTGTGTCACCAAAAAGATATTTGAGTTTGTTTGTGTTGCTCGGTTCCTACTTTAACCGATTTGGTTGGTTTCCTTTGGTTACCGAGGATGGTCGATTATCTCCTAGGTGGTCAATTATTTCATTGGCACTCGGTGATGCTTGTCTATTTCTCAATCATCCTTGCTTACCGATTAGTTTATTTTGAGTTTCTTTGTGGCCGACTTGTGCATTTATTATGGGTCACCGATTTAATGGTTGAATCCATCATTGGGAAGCATGTGGTCCCATATCTAACCATTTCTTCCATTAATTATGGATTTGAAGGCTGACTCAGTTTGGTAGACTCTTGTATAAATGTAGTTGTTTGGTTGTAGTTTAGGGAGGCAGTTCTAGATAGAAGTAAGAAGATAATAGATTGGAGATTGTTGGAAGATCCTCTCATGTTTGAGGAATTATGTAATTCATTGTAATATCTGGCCCTAACCAGGAAGGCCTTACAACCTGACATGTATGATTCTATTGGATGAAAACTATTGAAAGATCTTGCATTCTCTCTCTCACTGTGTTGTTATTTACTTCTGCATGTTGTTGAGCAGGATAGAACATTAGGGTGTGTCTTTTTTTGGCCCCTCTTGACCCTGCCCTTGCGTCAGGTGGCATCAGAGTGAGGTGAGATCTTGATCTAGGTTTGTGAATCTAGGTTTGTAGGTTCCTTCTTCTGAAGCCCTAGTTGAATTTTTGTGGGGTATCAAATTGTGATCTGACCTGCAATTGTAGAGGGTTCCAAGATGGTTCATGGGAGGCAAGATGTGGATCCAAGATTGGCAGGCATGTTGAGATAACTTGCTGCTAGGTTAGAAGTTGTTGAAACAGCTCAAAGAAGAGGCAGACATCTCGAAGATGTTAGTGATGATGAAGTTGAAGTGGAACAAGGTGAAGCAAAACCTACACCTGTGATGGATCAGGGTGAGGAAAGATTTTTTAAGGCATTGATAGCTTGAAGTCAACACCACATTTCAATCCTCCTGAATATAGTGGAAAATCGGATTCTGATGAATTGATAGACTGGATCACCAAGATGGAAAATTATTTTGAGTATGAAAATGTATCTAAGGAAAATAAGATGAAGATTGTAGGTAGAAATTTGAAAGGTCATGCATCCTTGTGGTGGGAGCATTTTCAATTTGATCGGAAGAAGAAAGGCAAAGACAAAATCAAGGTATGGAATAAAATGGTCAATAAATTGAAAGGAAAGTTGTTACCTTGTGATTATCAGATTAACCTAGTTAGGCGAATGCAAAGTCTAAAGTAGAAAGATATCTCAGTAAAAGAGTACACTAAGGAATTCTATAGATTGGATATTAGATCTGGACATGATGAGGATGATGTGGAAATAATTGCTAGATACCTGAATGGTTTGAGAGTTTCCATCCAAGAGGAAATTAGTTTGGTTAAGTTGGAGAACATTGATGAGGCTTATCAATTTGCATTGAAGGCTGAGGAGAAATTGAACAAGAGACATGAACAGAGACAAAGAGGTCGAGGTGGTAGATTCCCTAGATGAAGAGGAAGATCCTATGGTGAAAATAGTAGATCTGAACCTGAAAAGACAAATCTGAACAAAGGCAAGACTGAGTGGAAAGGTGAAATCTCATCTAGAGGCAAAGGAAATAACTACTGAGGTGGTTATAGTAGAGGTAATTTTCAAGGAACTTGTTACAATTGTGAAGGACATAGATCTTTTGAATGTACACATGCTAGTAAGAAGGCCGGTAGCAGTAGAAATGCTTTGGTGGAAGAAGAATCACCGAATGAACATGAGAAGGAAAATAACTTGATGGTAAGGAGAGCACTATGGAATGAAATAAAAAAGGAAGATCCAGTAAGGAAAAGTTTGTTCAAGACCAGATGTAGACTTTCTAACAAATTTTGGAAGGTAATCATTGATAGTGGTAGCTCGGAGAATCTGGCATCTGAAGAGATGGTCACAAAATTGCAGTTGGAAAGGTTGGAACATCCAAAGCCCTATCAGATTTCATGGATCAAATATGAGCATACACTCATGGTAAGTGAACAATGTTATGTGAATTTGAAGATTGGAAAATAGTATGATAAGGTGTTATGTGATATCATGCCTATGGATTGTTGTCATATTTTGTTGGGTAGACCTTGGCAATATGATAGACATGCTATATATGATGGGAGATTGCATAAGTATACTATTGTAGCTGATGGAAGAAAAAAAATCTTGCTACCTTTGATGGAAGAACATGTTAGTAATGTTTGCACATCTGTGAAAGTTTTCTTGATGGAAGGGAGAAAATTTGTTAACTCTTTGAAGAGGAATGATGTATGTTTTGTTGTAATTCCTAACAAATCAAGTGAGAAAACAAAGGATAATGTCCCTGAGGAGATTGATAAGTTACTCACTGAGTATAGTGATATCATTTCTGATAATGTACCTGATGGTTTTCCATCGAAGAGAAGCATTGATCATTGCATGGATCTAATCCCTGGAGCTAGTTAACCGAATAAGGCACCTCATCGGTTGACACCTACCGAGAATCAAGAATTGAACCGACAAATTCAAGAGTTTTTGGATAAAGGTTTGATCAGAGAAAGTTTGAGTCCTTGTGTAGTACCTTCTGTATTGACACCTAAAAAGAATGGAGAATGGAGAATGTGTACTGATTCTAGAGCAATCAACAAGATAATAGTGAAGTATAGGTTTCCTATATCGAGAATGGATGATATAATGGACAGTTTGACTGGAGCAAAGTATTTCACAAAGATTGATTTGAAAAGTGGATATCATCATATCATAATTAGAGAAGGTGATGAATGGAAGACTGCTTCCAAGACAAAAGAAGGTTTGTATGAGTGGTTGGTTATGCCTTTTGGTTTAACTAATGCACTGAGTACTTTTATGAGGCTAATGAATGAATTTTTGAAGAAATTCTTAGAAAATTTTTTGATTGTATATCTTGATGATATTCTGATGTTCAGTAAGACCAAAGAAGATCATTTGTTACATGTTAGACAATTTTTGCAAAGATTGAAAGAAGAAAAATTGTTGATAAATCTGAAAAAGTGTTCATTCATGAAAGAGGAGATTGTGTATTTGGGATTTGTAATTTCCACTGATGGTTTGAAGATGGATCTTAAAAAGGTTGAAGCTATTCTGAATTGGCCTACACCTGTAAATGCTAGTGAGGTAAGATCATTTCATGGTTTGGCAAGTTTTTACCAAAATTTCATAAGGAATTTCAGTTCTATTTGTAATGCTATGACTGAGACTATGAGAAGAGATAAAAGAGAGTTCAAGTGGACACATGGAGTTGATAAAAGTTTTGAGACTCTAAAGTAGAAGGTTGTTGAATTGCCTATTTTGGCATTACCTGATTTCAATAAGGTATTTCAAGTGGAATGTGATGCAAGTGGTAGTGTAATTGGAGATGTGTTAAGTCAAGAAGGTAAACCTATTGCTTTCTTTAGTGAAAAGTTGAATGATGCTAGAATAAAATATTTTGTGTATGATCAATAATTCTATGATATTGTTCAAGCACTGAAGAAATGGAGACATTATTTGATACCGAGTGAATTTGTGTTGTATACTGATCATAAGGCTTTACAATATTTGGGTAGTCAGAATAAGTTGAATCAGAGACATATGAAATGGGTTGAGTACTTGCAGAGTTATACATTTGTGATAAAGCATAAAAGTGGAGTCACTAACCGAGTTGCTAATGCATTGAGTAGAAGAAGATCTTTGATGAGCGAGATGAAAATAGAAGTTCTTGGTTTTGATGAGATGAGAGATTTGTATGAAACTGATCCTGATTTTTCTGAGTCATGGAGAAAGTGCAGAGCACCTATTCAAAACCAATTGAGTACAAAATGGGAAGAGTATTTCATTCAAGAAGGTATGTTGTTTAAAGGTATTCAATTGTTTATACTAAGAGGACAAATGAGAAATAATTTGATGAAGGAGAAACATAGTAGTGGTTTGGCTGGACATTTTGGTATCGATAAAACTTTGAATTTTCTTAAGGAGAAATAGTATTCGCCGCGGTTGTATAAAGATGTTCAGAAATTTGTGAAAAGTTATGGAATTTGTCAAGTTGCAAAAGGAGTAAGTCAGAATACTAGATTGTATACACTGATTGTTGTACCTAAGAAACCCTAGATTGACATCAGTATGGATTTTGTTCTTGGCTTACTGAAGACAGTACAAGGTAATGACTCTATATTTGTTGTGGTAGATAGGTTTTCTCAGTTGGCACAATTTATACCTAGTAGAAAGACATCAGATGCAATACATGTAGCAGATCTTTTCTTTAAAGAAATTTTCAGATTGCATGGATTACGGAGGAGTATTATCTCTGACCGAGATAGTAAATTTGTTGGATACTTTTGGAAGACTCTTTGGAGAAAGTTTGGCACTGAGTTGAAATATAGTTCTACATTTCACCCACAAACTGATGGATAGACATAAGTTGTGAATAGAAGTTTGGGAAATCTTTTGAGATGTTTAGTTGGAGACACACCGAGTAATTGGGATTCTGTGTTGGCACAAGAAGAGTTTGCATACAATAATTCAATGAATAAGAGTACTGGAAAAACACCATTTGAGATTGTGAATGGCATACAGCTGAGAGGTATATCATATTTGAGAGACATTACTGATGAAAGTAAGAGAAGTGCTGAAGGAGTGAAATTTGTTGAGTACATGAAGACATTGCATGAAGATGTGAAAATCAAGATGGAAGAAAGTAATCAGAAGTACAAAGACAGAGCTAATAGATTAAGGAGACCTAAAACTTTTGATGTTGGTGATGAAGTGATGGTTCATTTGAAGAAAGGTCAATTTCTTGTTGGAACATATGGGAAGCTAAAGATGAATAAGTTTGGACCTTGCAAGATTTTGAAGAAATTTGACAGTGAAAATGCATATGAGATTGAGTTACCTGATGACATGGACATATCACCAATTTTCAACATTGCTGATTTGTATGACTATCATGAACCTGATGAAGATATGATAGTACTGATGGAATATCCTAAGAAGCAGAATGAAGAAGTTGAACAGATTTTAGAATGAAGAATTGGCAAGAGTACAAGAGGAAAACAATATATGGAATATCTGATAAAGTGGAAGAATAGACCAATTGAAGACAGTTCATGGATTTCACAGTCTAAGTTGGATGCAGCTCAAACCAGACCTACTGAATGATTCAGAGAATAATTTATAAATAACCCCAGGTGTCTGATGCAAGAGCATCTCAAGTCCTTGGCAATCCTGTGTCACCAAAAAGATATTTGAGTTTGTCTGTGTTGCTCGGTTCCTGCTTTAACCGAGTTGGTTGGTAGTTGGTTGATTTCCTTTGGTTACCAAGGATGGTCGGTTATCTCCTGGGCGGTCGGTTGTTTCACTGGCACTCGACAATGCTTGTCTGTTGTTTGGTCATCCTTGCTTATCGAGTAGTTTATTTTGAGTTTCTTCGTGGCCGACTTATGCATTTATTATGGGTCATGGATTTAATGCTAGAATTCATCATTGGGAAGTGTGTGGTCCTAGATCTAACCATTTCTTCTATTGATTATGGATCTGAAGGCCGACTCAGTTCGGTAGACTCTTTTATAAATGTAGTTGTTTGGTTGTAGTTTAGGGAGGCAGTTCTAGATAGAAGTAAGAAGATAATAGATTGGAGATTTTTGGTAGATCCTCGAATGTTTGAGGACTTCTATAATTCATTGTAATATCTAGCCCTAACCGAGAAGGCCTTACAGCCTGGCATGTATGATTCTATTGGATGAAAACTATTGAAAGATCTTGCATTCTCTCTCTCACTATGTTGTTATTTTCTTCTGCGTGTTGTTGAGCAGGCTGGATCATTAGGGTGTGCCCTTGTTTGGCCCCTCTTGACCCTGCCCTTGCATCAGCTTGTATGGACAATACATGATGCCCCTAGGCTAACACATTTTTGTGGTATGTTCTCTTGTTAACACCTCTTTTTTGTTATGTTATAGTGCCAACACATTTTTTTGTATGTTTAAGTTGCGCATGATAATTGTAATTATCAAAATTAACATATTTAATCCAATTATACTTGATCTTGAAGGTCTTTAGACAAAGGGAAAATTTGCATAACCGGTTTGTGGTCAAAAGATGGAATCTCATCATTCAAAAAGTTTAGGAAAGCAGGTGTTCGATGACTATAGACACTTTCTCCATAAAAATCATAAAGTACCAAATTACCAAAAACATCTTTTCAATGGGAAACAAGAGACTACATCAAAGCCACGAAGAATGACACCTCTCCTATGGAAGTTGGAATAGAATAGAATAAATCGTCGAGGTAATGTCATTCCATCTGATGGGTTTTTTTTTAAATTTATATTTTGATATTGTGTTTTGTTTAGTGATGATGTAATTGATGCGCGTGAAGGTCATTAAGGCATTAATGACCAACTTCCAAAAGGACTAAAAAGTTATCCTACACAATTTAGTAGGTCTAGGTTTTTGTACTACGAGCAACTCCCAATCATGCATTTGTTTGATGCTATGCATATTGAAAAGAATGTAAAAGAGACATTATAGAAAATATTGGATGGAAGGCGTGACAAAGACAAAATTGTCAAAATTTATAGTGACATTGAAGAATCCAACCATGCAATGAAAAATGTTATTCAATTAAATAACAATGGAAACTAGATTGATATAACTGCCCTTCCTTGGTTATTGTCGGAGTAGAAAAGCAATGCTATAAAAGAATTCATACAAAAATATTGATTTCCCACAAGATTTGTTGCGAATATAAACAATCTCATATCAAAGAAAAGTGAATTTGGGCCAAGGATGAAAATACATGATTGGCATACATTTATTAAGGTAATTCATGTTATTTTTTATTTACTATATATTTGTATACTACATGTAGTTTTCATTGTATTATTTTATAAAATATTAAAAAAATCATTTTACAATTATTGCAGTACATTCTACCTCTATCTCTCCCACACTACTTCGACAATAGTGTCAAACAAGTTATATATGATCTTGAAAAATACATGAGGTGGTTGTCATCGAAATAAATCAATAAAGAAGATATAAAATATTGGAAGAGAAAAATTTCTCATCTTATGTGTGAAATCCAAAAGTGTCTACTTTCAACTTTTTTCAATGCTCAAGAACACTACCTCATACGTCAAGTTGAGGAGATTGAATTGTGTGGACCTGTACAAACTAGGCCAATGTGGGTGGTTGAGAGGCACTTAAAATTTTTGAAGGACTTTGTTCAATAGAGAGTACATCTTGAGGGTTCTATGGTGGAGGGATATATGGTATACCAAACCATGGTGTACATTAGTGAATATCTTCCTAATTTTGCAACAAAGATCCATGTAGATCGTATTTGGGATCCCAACTCTATTAACAAATTTGAAGGGGAGTACTTGATGGGGAAATATAGATTGAGGAAAGTGAGAGGTAATTATAAGATGTTATTGTAGCTAATTAATTCTTATTACTCATCAATATAAGTTGTTTCTAATTGGTCTATTTTTTTTATACAGTTGGTCGATAGTGGGGCACACTACATTTGTATATTGTGAACAATCTTGATTGGATTATGGTATGGATTGAATGATGTCAACAAAATGGTCACTCATTAACATGAGAAGATGTTTCTTCATTGGTTAAAGAATATCATCGTAATGAAGATTCGAATGTTACGCCAATGGTAATTGATCTAACATATAGTTTAAGAGGTAGACATGTACGTAAACAATTATTAATCATCATGACCCATATGTTTAATATCAACTCACGATGCAAAAAAATTTCACATGCTTGAAAAATTGTAGGTCAAGCACCACAAAGCTATGTGCTATCATGGCCACAAACTTCACATTAAAAAGTTGGATGACACAAAGAAAACTTGTGATTCTGGGATAACTGCAGTCTTTGAGGTCACTAATATTTTATATAGAAACAATATACATCCTCAACAATCTCAAAATCAGTACTATGGCATCTTGGATGGTATACTTGAGTGCAACTTTAACTCTTTCAAATTAGTTCTATTTGTCGTCAAATGGTACAGGCTACGACTGAATCAAAATGATCTTGATAGAACTGTTATTGAACATGATAATTGATTTACAATGATTAATACAAGGTCATTTGAGCCAATTGGAAATGAGCCCTATGTTCTTCCAAGTCAATGTGAGCAAGTGTTTTACTTAGAGGTTCCACATAAATCGGGTTGGTCATTTGTCGTTAGACATGATCCAAGCGAAAATTCGGTAAAGTATAATATGATGGAAGAAGAAGATTATGAAGATGATGAAGAAGAAGAAGATGAAGATGAAGAAGAAGATGATGAAGAAGAAGAAGAAAGAAGAAGAATAAGAAGAATAAGAAGAAGAAGAAGATGCTGATGATGATGATGATGATGATGATGATGATGATGGTGGTGGTGGTGGTGGTGGTGGTGGTGAGGTTGTTGATGTTGCTAATGATGGTGATGGTGATGGTGATGGTGATGGTGATGGTGATGGTGATGGTGATGATCAATGACATGATTGAAATGTACAAGGTATGTGATTTGATTATTTATATATATTTATATTGATTAGTATATATATTTAATATTGAGTTATTGATGTATTCAACTCTAATGCCATGGTATAATTAATTCATTTTGTTCAATTCTAATGATCACAACATATGTGATTTATGATACACGTGTTTCAATTATTACTCATCTAATTAATGATGCTCAATTAATTGGTGTTGATTACATGTATATATTTTGTGTGATTGTCACCCTTTGTGGAAACAGGCAATTGACTACACATATGGACGTCGTCCCTTCTGTTGACGATCTTGCATTCCACACATAAGGTAAAGACAAGGAATTAAAAAATATACAATTAATTCATTGTGTTCAATTCTAATGATTACAAGATATGTGATTTATGATACACGAGTTTTAATTATTACTCGTATATTTAATGTATTTATTGTTTAAGAAATTACCAATGTATTGTTTATGATGCTCAATAAATTGTTGTTGATTACATGTATATATTTTGTGTGATTCTCACCATTTGTGGAAACAGGGAATTGACTACACACATTGTCACCCCTTATTATGATGATCTTGCATTCCACACATAAGGTAAAGACAAGGAATTAAAAATATACAATGATTATGATGAATGCATATTGTTCATGTTCTCTTCTACGTAATTTGTAGCATGTGTATCATGTAATTTTTAGCTAACTTAAGATAAATGATTCACATATGCAATAAATTTAACCCCTTTTAGGAGGATCCTGCATAGTGACATGGATCAACAAGTATAAGTCAATATGCCCTATAGAAATAGTTTATTAATTGCTTGCTTTCTCTTTACACCCGGTTTAATAATAAGGTATTAACTTGCTCATGATTTAACACTACTACCCTCAACATCAATTTTAGGGCCGACTTCATCAACATTACCCTCATTTAACAAAATATCTCTCTCCTTACCAACTATATATCTCATTTGATGGACTATGGGAACCACCAAATAGGTACTTGTCAGATTTTTCTTCCTCGAGTGAGGGAAATGCGGGAATAGAAGATGAAAGTTTGACATGTAATAGCTCTAAAATAGGGAGATCAACTAGAGGTCAAAAGTTTAGAAGAAAATTCAATAAACGCGTGCAATTTTTCCTTGCTGAAGGGGGGTCATGTTCCTATGATGATGAGACCAAAGGCAACATCAAGGTGCCCTTGAGGTACACACATCTTTAGAAAGAATGGATACCCAAGGAACTACCTCCAATTAACACTGAATTTTATGCTAACGAGAGGATATATCACATAGCTCCATCGTCATTACATGGTTTGGGCCTATTTTTCATGGATGACATAAAGGTATGTTACAAAAAAGTTGTTGAATTGATGGAGTATGTCAGACCTTGTTACAATTACAATGATTGGATGCAGATTGTTTGATATAAAAAAAGTATGCGTAAGTATGCACTGTCAACAAATTATATACAATGGAAAGAAAATGATCAAAGTAAAAGATTTTCTATGTACATTGCCAAAAGACCAAAAGCAACAGGGAATATTGCATGTTTTATAAATAGTACATGACTTGGGTCAACTAATAAGCGATCCAATTGCATATTCAAGGCGTGTGAGGGGAATCATGTTTTTGTATGTGCAATAAAATCAATAAGTGCAGGGGAAGAACTGCTAATAGATTACCATTTGAATCGCATAGATACAAACAAAGTTACTATCATGGGGGTGCTAAGTACTATATACCATTTAAACTAACCTCCAATTTATGACTCCAATATACCATTTTATTAATATGTTTTTTTTGCTAAGTCTATTGCTTTCATTTCACTGAATTTTTTATATTTATTTTTTTTTCACAAGACGACATGGATCCACCACATGACAGAGCCGGGGATGTTACTCCCACCCATTCTTTAGCAAAGGTAAGCCTTATTGTAATTGTACAAATTGGATAGAAGAAAAATGTTATATTATTATGTTCTTTTCTTTAGGGTTTTGGAGTTATTCTCATAGTTTAAATGATATTCATGTCATAAATTGATGTTCACAAAAAGGGAAAAGTGTTTGTAACAATAGAGGCAATAATGCCAGATATGGATGAGGACATCGCATATATCCCTAACCCCGTAAATATGGTCAAGAAGAAATTTTAAAAAAATCAGTTCAAAAATTCTTGCCATTTTGGTCGATCCAAATCCAACTGAGGAGACGCTAGTGAGGAAAGATAAATTGATGCAACAAGCACATTGTTATGAAGTAAGCAGTAATGAATCTTTAGTTATAAAAAATTTTCAATAAAGGTTTATATTTTATACTCTTTTATGTCATGAACTAAAATATGTATGTGTTGTTCTTACAGGATGATTTGTGTACTCAAGCAACTACTCATGGACATCGCGGTGAGGTCGGTACTAGTATAGCTCCCTCAGGTAAAATAATCCTTAAGTTAACAGGCTGCAAGGAATTTTTTCTTTGGAACATTCACAAACTTCATTGAACTTACTGATTAGAAATCTACATTTTTCATTGGACTTACTGATACCATAGAACCAGCTAGAGGAAAATGTACAGTTACAACTAATTCAAAATTTCTAAGAAAATCTTCACTCAAACTTTATTGAAAACTACTCATACTTTTATTATTTCAGAATGTCTTTGCTAACAATGTATTGTTTAGGTCATCAAGTGCAAGCGACTCCTCCTCCTACGAGGATCAACTCTCTGAGATTGCTGACTGCAATGTCGACAACAAAGAGCATGCATACATCCATGCCTTCAGAGTCTACTACTGGTAAATCCTTGTTTTGCTATATTTGGTTTTGTGTTAATTATGATTTGATAATTTGTACTTTAATATTGGGTGCATTTCATAGTGGATTAATTTTATGTAGTACGAGATACACCTGCTACGGATACAGATCATACAAGTATTGGTGATAATTCACCATCGTTTCTTGGATCTACCCATGTTCCTAGTTTGGGAATGTTGCGAACGTCATTGTTGATGTCCAATAAAGAATCGATTCCTTTAAAATGTCTTAAGCTTCCAAGTACTTAAAAATTATTATTTATATTCTAATTGTAATTTACTTATTCATAACAAGTTTTGGATTGATGATCTCGTGATGTTTTTGCAAGGAATGATTCTTTTTATGGTAAGCTTAATGAGTTGACATTAGAGATATTTGGGCCCACCATATGTATGAGGTGGAACATCATATGTGAACTAACCCTATCACACTATTTTTATTTCATATCATTGCTAGAGTATTTTTCCTTTCATCCATTTCTTGTACTATATTCAAGGCACGCAACTTCAATTATTTTTTTTATCTATCAATTTTTTTTCTTCTTAAAAGGTGGAATTTACAAGATAAAAAAAAAGATCAACACATAAAAGCTTTAGAGCATCCCTTTGGTAGTAACATTTTTTATGAGAAGAAAGTTTTTGATAGAGCTTGCAAACATCTTAAGACTATGAGGGACTCATATAGAAAGAGGCTAGTGTAGAACCCAAAGTACGAGCGTCCTCCCTTTATTTCAGAGATCTAGTGGAGGGAATTCATTTTGGATGCAAAGGAGAAAGTGCAAAATCAAAGAGGAATTACACCACCAGAAAATGAGAAAAGAAGGTATGGGATAATATTAACTAGTAGAATGTAATTATGCACTAATTAGTTATCTTTATATTTATATAATCTAACATATTTCAAACTTTTCATAGGTTGCAAGACACATCAAAGGCTACAAAGGCCAGACTACAAAAGAACGGGCAACACAAACTTGGCTCTGGTGGTTATCTGAAAGTTCAAGCAAGAATTGTAAGTAGCAATAAATGAAATTCCGGATCAAATTTTTTATAAATTGAAAACAATTTTGTTTAGTCATAATACTTGCATAATTGATGATATTAAGCCAAAAATGCAGGGCTCGAAATTTAATGTAGAGGCCACAAGAGAACACAAAAAAATTGCCTTCAAGGAAGGCTATAAAGGTGTGGTTGAACGCCTACGCCAAGCTTAAAGTAGCCAAGCCCAAGAGTCTCCTGCATCGGTTTAACATGTAAATATGCCAAATGAAAAATATTTCAAATTGAATACTTGAGCAACAATCTATTTGATGTTAATTTTGAACATAAATTGACTATTTTTGTTTTAAAAAGAAAACAATGATAATAATGTGCATGACATTGCAATGTAGCCTTCTAATCCTACCACAAAACCTGTACCACATGATAAAGGTCTCGATGTGCATCGCAGTGATGGAGGTATTCATTTTCTATTAAAAATTAATTATGTAATTATTAATACAATTTAACATCTTAAATTTAAATTGGTGTAACCTTTTTTGTGTATATTTTAGAGCATGCAGAACATCATGTTGAACGAGTGGATGATGTTATGATTGATCACCATGTTGACTTTGGGGATGAAAAAAATGTTATTGTAGATGATGTGGCACTGTCAGGTAAAGAAAATCTATGTTTTATTCTTTTAATTAATGAAATACTTGTAACACTAATATAAAATGTTGTGAATTTGACCCATGTAGTTGTTATTGCAGCGGACCCCCCTTTGGCGCACCAACCTTATGCTCCTAGACACATGAGGAGGAGACATGAGTTGAGATAAGATGCAGTAGAGGAGGGAAATGACGTAGACTTTGATGCTCCGCTTAGCCGTTACCTTAAAAAAATGAACAAAAAAAAAAAAAAAGATTGTAATAAACCTTTTTTGCTAATGAAAGAGCGTTGTCTTAATGAATGTAATTGTGTGCTAGTAAATGTAGATGAATGTTATGTGTTAATGAATTATTGATGAATGTTGTGTATTATTGATTCAAAAATGTGTTTCATGTCATCCTCCATCTACCACTGACTCTTTTGAATGTTGTAATATCATATTTAACTGGTTTCCTCTCAAAGGAAACCGACCAACCCACACAAAACTCCCTAAAGACCGACCTTGGACAATTATAACTGACTGTTATAATTTTAATTATAATTTTGCAAACACAAAGTGTTGTCAAGGTTGACACAAGTTGTCAACCTATTAACTCCTTGCATTCCTATCACCTCTAATGGTCTTGAAATGACCTTAGAATTCATTGGAAACCACATTACTCCTATTCTACCCAAGATATTCATAATTGACCCTCTAGGCCTACATTGTCAATTTTGACAATTTTACAATTTTTGGAATTCACTATTACACTATCTTCCCATAAGACCCATATTACATCATGTTAAGACCCAAGTGGCCTTATTAAGTCCATTCCATGATTACATAATCACATTTGATGGCTTTCCACCTATTGAAATCTTCTAACCCTCAATGACCATTTGTGCTTATATGGCACTTACATAGCATTATTCAAGATTCATTACACAAAATGGTTTAATGACCATATGAACTTATTAGAATGACTTTGTTTTCATATCAAATGGCCCTTCCAGGTATTCATTTGGTCTTCAACAACTCCTTGAGGTCCATGGATGACCCTAGTGTACCTCCTTGTCCCTTGTGTACCTAAATGTTCTTTTGGTGCCCTGCACTATACTCCTACAAAATAAATATTATTACATGCATCTCCATGTCCTTGGAGTTTTCTCACCTTCACCTTTCATTGATCATATGGTAAAACCATACTTGATGCATTCAGTGAGTTTGGTTACGTTGATCATTGATCATATGGTAAAACAGTTTGGTAGTTTTTGTATGGTGAAACAATTTGGTGACTTTTGTATTTAATGATAGTGGTGACATTGGTATATGTACAGTTGTATATGTGTTTGGTTTAATGAAAATGGTTGGACTTTGTGAACGTATGAGTATATTTTTTTTATCATGGTAGTGGTCTATAGCAGTGATAAAGGTCAGACTTTGTGAGCATATGAGTATATTTATTTATCATAACAATGGTATATAACAGTGGTACTTGTAGATGGAAAAGTGATAAAACATATTTGTATCCACTATGTGTGAGAGGGAACTTGTCCCATCGAGGTATTATAACAAGATTGTATAGTCATTAATATGACTAAGACATAGTACATAATTTATAACCATAGCACTTAAACAATATGTGTTAGGTAGGCTCTTTGGTTGATCCCTACCTAATTCGAAGTATTTTTTGTTTACTTTGGAAACTTATGTCAAAATCATATGTTATCAACATTTATATGGTATATGAAAATATTTTATTATTTAGTTTATGTACCTATTTGTCAGCATTTATAATTTCACCTTGCAAGTAACAGATGAACTTTATAAACTAAAATCACTTCTTGATTCAGTTGTGAATATTTGGTTGCACGTACATTTTTGGTAATTCTAAAATTAATTTCTTTCTTATTGGGGATTTCATGTGTGGTATAGTTGAGAATTGGTTTCCTTTATTTTTCCACATTGCGTGTCAAGAATTGGGGTTTGTATCTCAATTGAATTGGAAAGATACTTTTGGGCACAACTTACATTTGTATCAATCTTCATTTTCCAGGTAGGGCCTTTAATGATTTCTTGTTTTCTCTAAAATGTTGTACTGAAAAATTGGTATGGTTTGAATTTGTTTTCAAGTATTCAATTTAAACAGCATGCTAAAATTATAAATAGAATGCACTTATTTAGGTTTCATATTTGAAAAATTCAGGAACTATAAAATGACTTTTGATTTATAAAAACGGAGAGAAAAATAAATTTTCTATTTAATGCCAAATATAGTTCATAGAGATTAATATAGACATTGCATAGGTTAAAAAACAAAACTATTTTACTTTCACCTAATAGGGTTTATGCATTTTCTTCAAGTTTTCTTTACAATTCCACTGGTGCGCATGTCATTCACTTTTTTGCTTATGCAAGGTTAGTGTGATATAATACAATGTTAGATAGACATCATTCCATGGATTCTAGGCCTAAGACTCCATGGAATGCCTTTTGTCTAAAAGAAAAAAAAAACAGTTATAAGAAAAAGAACTAAACTGTGACTGTTGCACTAAAGTATACAAGACAATAATATGGAAAGGTCTTCAAAGCATTGAAGAGTGTTTAGAAATTGATGTTAAAACCTTCTTCAACACATTTGGAACTTTTTCAAATAAACAACAATGCAAAAACTATGCAAAGTGACATCAAAATGACAAATATAATGCTTTCTTATTCAACTGCAGTCCGTACAGTGCTTGTAGATCCTCCTCTTCTCCCATACAATGGCTTCCACAATATTGAAATGGAATACACCAAGAAGTACCAAAATATGAATGCTCAATTTTTGTAATGGAAAAGCATCAAAATCATCCATTTCTAGAACTTGATTTTGTATAGTCTTAATAATTTTTCTATAGTCCTAATGATTTTTCTTATTTATTGTCTTTTGTTCCTTTTTTATTTCCTATGTTTGTGCTTGGTGATGGTATTTTGAACAGTGTTGACAAAGTGTGTTTCTTTTTGTGATTATTTGATTGATCCTCTCACCTTTCCTTACTTTGTAAATTCCATTATCCCAATCAAGTTTTGCAGTGTGCAACTATTATGCAAGGCATTAACTGCATTAAATTCCCCAATTATCCCTACTCAGTAATCGTAAGGCAGTAGTTTTTTATTAGGTTTCATGTTTTTGATTGTGGGGTTCCGAATTGTTTATTTTTCTTGATAAATCAGGCCGTCAATTTGAATTTTCCCATGTCTCAGTTTGTGCCAATTGTGGAGTTTACCTTCTTTTGATGGTATATTTGATTTAGTCTATGTGGAATACTATTTTGTTCAATGTTTTATTTCAGCTTTATATTTCATCCATTTTTCATATACATAGAGAAATGGACAGTTTTGAAACTACACATTTGTTGATATTGTGAGACCACACATACTGATAAAAAAATGAGCTATCTGATTTAGGTTTACTATTCATGATTGTAAATGGTCAATATTTATGATTAAACTCCTTGGTGTATTCCATTTAAAAATAAACATGTTTCCATTTTTCTATCATGTTTACTTTGTATATAAATACAAAAAAGTTTTTGCTTCACAACTCACTCCAAGAGCCTAATCTCCTTATAGCCCTGTCCAGCCAGTAATCTGCCTTTTACTCACAAACTTCCCAAACAAGTAGGGAAACTCTCAATGGTTTTAGATACCCTTTTCATTGTTACTAGACATACCCAAAACCCAAGGTATGCTCCTTTGGACCAACTACCAGATCCAATACACTTGCAACACCCAAATAGGCCTAAAGTGCACCCAAATACAAAGAAAATCATATAAAGGCTTTCTCCCTTGATCCCAAACCATGAAACAGTCCTAGTACATGGAAAAAAATAAAAGATTATCAATTTTTTGGGTCTCTAACACTTACCTACCATCCAAGGTATCAAACCCTCATTCCTAGGGTCATTAGGCTAGGACTTTCAAGAAATGGATCCTCAAAGCTCCTTCATATCCTCCCAAGGGATCTAAAACATCTCTAAGGACTCCCCAACACAAGATCCAACATAAAATACCCTCCTCATTAACAAAATTTTCTCAAACAATGACTGGTGCAACTCGGTGTACTCTTCAATCATCAATTTGCCACTATTCTTTGTGGTCTCTCTTCCACCTTGGAATATCCCTACAAAAAACACTATCATACAAGGATATAATACATTATGATGAATCCTCCCACCAATCACTAAATCCACAGGGGTGGGAGAGTCAATCCATTCAATGGAGACTTCAAATCCCAAAATGTTGATTGCACAAAACCCTCTTATGGAACAGTCAATACAATGTTATATTTGTTGCCTCAAATATTCATGAAACTTCAAGATAATTGCAAGGAAATGTAAATGTATCAATATAAAATCATATTAAACTAGTATACAATCAACAAATCATTTCAGAACAAGTTTAAATCCACAATTATAATGATTGTAACCCTCATGATAGAGAACATTATTTTCAAAAATATTTTCGTTTCATTGAATTGGAACCATTGTCTTTGGTTCTCTATCACACCATACTCCACATACCCTCAAAAATCATGTGGGTCCTCCTCTAAAATATCCTCTACACATGACAAGCAATACAATTGAAGTTTGAATCAATAAAATGTAAATTACTTACAAATTGTCTTGTCTCTGCCCTTGAGGACATAGTCCCCATTTTGGGATTCTTAGACTCTTCTTTCAATGAAAATGTGAATGAGAATGAATTAAAATATTCATAAGTTTTTTTTTTATTCATTTCTCTGCAAGGTTGTGTTATTGTTGTGAAGTTTAAAGCAATGAACTGTTGGTTATTCTGATTGTTCCTAATGGTGGTTTGGGTGTAACAGTCAATTGTTTCATGGATGCATAGGATCTCTCACTTCTATGATTGGTATGGAATGTGAGAGGAGACCTTCTCAATGTATTATATGTTCTATGAAGTGTTTGGTTGTAGGGATGAACAGGAGTGATGTAAAAGGATCTCTGATTAAGAGAGAATGTTGATTGAAGGGTCACTAGCACTCGGACCAGTCAAGGCCTGGAGATGTATTCCACATGAGGGCCACTTTTTATGGTATATTATGCTTTTATATGTTCAATGAATGGTGTGTGATCCCTTGGTAGGGTCTAGAGGTGATTGGAGAGTTCACTTTGGCAAAACCCTAGGTTAGAGCACCTAAGAAGGAGGGTTTGGTGATTGGAGTATCAAAACTTGATGGCACCTCTTAGGAATGTGAAAATCATTTTTTGAGATATATATACTCAACTCTATTTGAGTATTATAAGGTTTTGGAATGAGATCTACTAGTGGTTGTTTTGTAATGGGAGGCCTAATAAAGGGCGAATGGCAGAGTAACAGTGCATTGTTTCGGCATATGGTCCAAAGGAGTGAAATGAACCTCTGAGATATGTCATGTAAGGGTGAAAAGGGTATTCAAATATGCTTTTATTTTTCTAATTATTTTGGATAAGTTTTGTGAAATCCTTGAAAAACCAGTTTGGCAGGGCTACTAGGGGATTAGGCCTAGTTGAGTATACGGGTGAAGGATTATTGCTTGGTAAAGTTGTATAGATGAAACTAGTGATTTTTTGAGGGACATGAAGTGGATTAAAAAGGTGTAGAGTGGGTGGTGGCATAAGAATTTTCTTGTGCACTCTGATTGCTCATGGTGTGGATTTCATCAATGTGGATGGTCCTTGAGGAGAACTAGTTGGTGTTGTGAAGAACACTATTGAAGTCCCTCAAAATTGCAGATTGAAAGACCTCCATCCCACCTCTTAATCGATCCATTAGCCCATCCATAAATAAGACAATAATTTATTTATTTTTAAATAAAATAAAATTTGTCGCTATTTCGACGAAAATGAAAACTGTTTCCACACTAGTGTTGTACAAGTGACCAAACAAACATCGAATTCTCATCTATATTTCGACGTAAGTGACAACCATTTTTCAACAACACGCACCTGTATTTTTTTTACGTAAATTTCACCGATGATTCTATCAGCCATTGAGACTAGCACATTCTTCTTCTTCCAAACTACAAATTCTCCCGATGAAACTATCGCTATAAGCCTCTATGATAACTTCATCATCAATTGGGATGCTCAAAATTATTCCTTTTCAATCTCCCTTTTCCTCTGATAGGTTTATCGCCCAAAGATATCCCAAAGTTTTAATCGTGGATCAGAGTGCTTGATGTTTTCTTTTGTCGATGCTTTTGTGTGCCCAATAGAACTCTCGATATGAGTTATGTCACTGTCCAAAATTCTTAAGACCATCGGTAATTGTTATCCTAACAATATGATCATTGTGGACCACACAACTACCTTTTTTTGACGTATGTAGGCGTCGAAGATACCACGAAAATTTAGGATCTCAAAAATGACACAAAAAAAGTTTGACATCCATATTGGTCATCTATTCGACAATAGGGTGTCGAAAAATCAACAAATTATCATCAAAATTTGGGGTCAAATTTACTAGTGATTAAAAGGTAACTTATACATTTTATGTTCTCTGTTGCCAAGTTTCTTTACAAAAATAAACTTTTGAAATGGAAATTGCAATAGGAAGTTGTGTTACAAAAGGTCGTGTTTATCATGCCAAAGCTCAATTTGATAGCAAAAAGAAACACCTATGGAATTCAAACCTATCCCAACTTTACATGTTGTTGCTTTATTTTTTGCAAGTCTTTGTATCATGTTGTCATCATTACTAGTTCATTTGCATTTGCACATAAAAGTTGAAATGGTTGTGGTTTTTTCTACTTTCTTTCAATCTATATAGTTATAAATACACAATTAAAAACTTCTGAATATCTTCTCTTTTTGTAGGGTCAAATTTCAAGAACAGTCATTACATTCTTTTTTCATCCCCTCCCATTTATGCAATTTAATTATAGTGATTGGTTTTTGTAGTACACTTGGCATCATTGGTGCATGGACAAACCCTTCTCTTGCAATCATCACAACATAGTTCATAGATCGTGATCGTTGATTTATGATAGCTTGAACTTATGAATTAGCCTTACCTATAAATGTTGTATTTTATAGTCAAACACAATGTCTATAGTGCTTGTATTTGATTTTAATATACACAAGCTCTCAAAAACAAAGTCTACATAAGTAAACAACTTACTTTTAGTATCTTTCTCTTGGTTAATTTTAATCAAATGTTGCATTAAATGTAAACATGTATTGAATAAAAAATTCCATTCTTTGTACCTTCTATTATTTCAAAGCAATAGTTTTCACTACTATATCATAAAAAGCTATAAAGAGCTCTATAGAGAAGAATAGTGTTATAATTTGTGTAAAAAATATTAATGATACATGAACAAATTAACCTTTTTCCAATCAAGTTTATAAGAACAATTGTATTTAGATATTCCACTAAATTGTTCTTTTACTTTACCCTTTATGAATGATAGATATCATTATGATTGAATGTAAATAAGTTTAAAAAGTTAATGTTGGCTATTTTTTCCACCATTTAGCCCAACATAGATAACCGATCTGAGAAATCTTCATTATGGGTTGAACTATGTCATAGTGGGTTAATGCATCATGTTTTCTGGCAAATAACACGTAGTATTATCCAAAATACTTTTCGATGGAGCATGGCTAGGATTTCATCAAAATATCTGACTTCGATGTAGTTGGAGGATCACCAAGGTCAAAAAGTGCTTCATTCACGCGTTTGTTTCATCAACAGCCTTTTTTCGATGGAACTTTTCCCCATGTTTCATCAAAATCTCAAGTGAGTTAACATGTGTTATCCCATTTTCATGGTTTCACGAAGGGAAAAATGATAGCTTGTGAAATGGTAAAAATTTTACATCTTGCAGTTTTCCTGTCTGATTAAGAGTTTTTTAATCAATGGTTGTGTTTTAATCTTGCATTGAGGGATTTTTGTGTTGTATCTGGGCTGCCTATTCCGATCAAAATCTTCATTAACGACTAAAAATTTTACTAGTGACCTAGGTCTATTTTTCTACATGTGTTGGTGTTACTTACAGATGTGTGGGGTAGGTTAACATGTCATGTTATCCCATTTTGAGGTTTTTCTACCAGCGGCTCGATTTGACTATTTCTAGCCACAAAATGTTATCAGGTCTGATTATTTAATATCAAGTTGCATTCTTTAACTCTGTAATCATGACATCAATGCATCTCCATGCTTATTTATTAATTTGTAGGGATATTTTATCCCTTCCATCTACTAGATGCACTCTTTTGTCTTTTCATGTCACTTCATAGATGAATGTGTGCACAGAGATCATATTTGTATCTGATATTGTTCTTTTTACATCTATAACTTAACTCCAGTCTAGTTGGGGTTTGAACTTCAAGTTTTAATCAGAGTTATGCCTGAACTCTATAAAGATAATTTTTGTACATATTTTTTGGGTTCTTCTCTGTATCCACGTGCAACAGTATTATGCTCTGCAATTTATTTTCCTTTTACTGTATGTTAATACAATCTTTGTTTTATGTCTTATCTTGTCATTCAGTTATCTTGTGCAAGTTTCTTGCCTAGTGTTGAATGTTTCTCTTTTGTTCTTCTAAATTTTATGTTGTATCAAATGTGCTTATGGGTGTTGGATCATGAAAGTTATTTCTTTTACATATTTTCAATAGTTCTGGTCTAAGTATGGTTTATTAGAGGGTAGAATAGAGTCAAGGTCTGTGTAGGGAGATTTTATCTATGTTATATGTATTACAAGAAGGGAGAGTAATCATATGTCTCAATCTGGTGCATCACCACATTTCCCTTCCTACATTTCCCTCTCAGCATATCTTTGTCCCCTTTTCTCAAAAGCAATAGTTTTAGGTGCATCCTAATTGTAAAGGAAGTTGGTCTTCTCCGAAGACTCATTCTCTCATTTCAAGTCCCACACTTGGAGATTGTTTCCATATTTTACAATTTCACTTTGGTTGCTAACCACCACCTAAGCTCAGGTCCAGACTTTTGTGACAATAGTTTTTGGCACACCCAATGGGACAAAGATTAAGATTAGTTCAAGAACATCCCTTTGGTGGACCATTTTATACTCATCATTCACTAAGAATTTGGGTGTTATTATCAGTACCATTATCCTTTGGTGGCAGTTCAATCAAACACCATGGCGAATCTGAGTGGAAACCTACTAGTTTCAAGCAGTCCAAGTGCTAGTATGTACAAAGATCATTTATGATCTTTTATGTTTCTTCAATTTTTCTATGAGATTGTTTATTTGATTTCTTGATCATGGATCCTTTCCATAGAAATATTTATTATTATCCCCCATATCATGAAAATGTAAGAAAGTAAAGATCCCTTAGTATAACTGAGAGGGGGGTGAATCAGTTATAGTGATTAAACAAATTTTTGCCCAACTATGGATATCAATTACTATCTTAATGCATGCATATAGTAAAGTATTGAAAAGTAAAATCAAACTTAACATAATCAAACACATAACACCATATTTTGTTAACTAGGGAAACCCTGGCCAATGGAAAACCCCGATGGAGATGGTACCCACAAAATGATCCACTAATAAAAAAGATATCTTGTGAAAGATATTGAACCTGTTAAGAGTCTATTACATATTTATAGTATATATGTCCTTGTGAGAGGGCTAGGCCCTGTTAAAATCCTTTGGCCCTGTGAGGAGTCAATCATACAATACAAAAATGGATCTTACTGATTATACAAAGTGCTCACTACACATACAATACATATACAACTTCGCAATACAAAACTTTGACTACTGTTGATATCTTCAATATCTAATCAGTCCTTGTAAGTGCTTGCATACAATCAATCATACAATTGTTCTTCTCTTCTCCGACTATCAAATTCACATATACACATAACATATACAAAGTGCATATGTCAATCATATCATTACAATACAATTGGCCATCTCGCTTGAACAAAAGTGCCTTCCTTTATACCTTTCTCTTTAACTAGTCGGCTTTCAACTTAAGCATATGTTACCAAAACTTTAATATCTCATTATGTTGTGTTAGGATGGAAAGCTAGGATGTCCTCCCAAACTAATTCATAACTTTTATTTCACAATAAAAAATAACTTGGTAGCCAAAACCCGATATACTCTAACTTGCCCTATTTGTACGATATACATATTGTCTTAGAAAAACTTCAGAAATTATAACCAAAACATGATATCTTCTTTAGCAAGATCGTACACATCATAAATGATGTCCATAATATCTTTAGTGAAGCTTGCTAAAGTCCAACTATCCATAGTAAACCTCGCTAAATAGATCTTTGTGTATGTTCACTGTAAACTACCTTATACTTACACAATTTATAAGTATTTGTTGTCCAGTCTTCAGTTAAAGCATAATTGTCCAAAACGTGAATATATGTTTCCATAAATGACAACCCTATCATATCTCCTTAACCAAATTTCCAACAGAAAATAATTCTACTCAACCATCATAGTATCAGTAACAACCTCAACCACAGCCTAGTTATGGCCCAAATTCATTTGCAACACCAAGCGACCAGTATGTACAATATAATTACCACCCTTCCGCCCCTGCCCCATCAGCCCCAACATCCTCAAATGGAATTAGTCAGCTCAAGGATATGATGTTGGACTAGAGTGGAGAGAGAAAGGAGTAGTTGCAAGACCTAGGTAGGGAGACCAAGGATCAGTTGCAAGCCTATGACTGGAGGCTTGATGAGATTGTAGGGCAGTAGGAAAATGAGCAGCAAATGGAGGTCCAACTGGGGAAATTTGAGGAGAAATATGCTTGTTAGGCATCTCCTCATCAACAAGAACAAGATTATCAAATGCCCTTTCACTCTCTAGAGTATAAGAGCTTAAGGCCCCTTCACCCAAAATTTTCATTCCAAGTTTTAATGCCCCCATCCATCACAAAAAGAGCCTACCCAAAATCCTGAGGCTCATTCTTCTAGTTTCTTTTCAAATCATTTATTTGGACAGGAATTTGATGTGCTAATCTTTCACATGAATGAACCTCCCATTGCTATAAATACTCAAGAAGTGCATCAGGACGAGATGGAGCCAAATCTGTCATGTGGGGAAGAATTGCATCCTGCTAATCATGTGCCTTCACCTGAATCTGAGGAGGGAAAAGAGGAGCTACTGGAGAAGGACATTGAGAAGGTTATACCCATTTAGACCTCTATATAGGAAAAGATTGCAATAAAGGAATAGGATACAATCCTCTTATTTGAAGAGCTTCCCTCTTTTGTTGAACATGAAGAAAGGGAAGAGGTTCCTCTCTTTGAGGAAAAAAATTATGGATAGAAAGCCTTTGATTGAAGAGGGGGAGGAAAGATCCGACCTATTGTAAGAAAAGAAAGAGCGTAACTATCAGTTATAGCACGAAGACAAGCATGAGAAAAAGGATGAAGAAAATTTAGATGCAAGGTATGAGTTGAAAGATGATTTCTCTAGTATCATAATGGATTTTTTCTCAAATCTTGACACCATACCAATAGTTCCCAAGGAAGTGGCTCATGAGCAACATGAGGAAGAGATAGAGTTCATATCTTCACAAAAAGAAAGAGAACCACTTTCAAGCCAACAAGATACTAAATTTGTAGAGCACAACATGGTCTAGGCTAATTGCTTAGACCCAACACCATCAAGAGGATGCCTAGTAAGGCATCTAGCTCTGCAACAAAATAGCAAGTTGCCTCTGGTCATGCTTGCATCAAAGCATGAAGCTGAAGAAGACAAGAAGGAGAAAGTTTTTATTTCTCAAGAAGATAATGTTCCAGTGCTGGAGAGATTCCTTGTTCTTAGTATTGGGAGAGAAATCCAACGATATGTTGAATGCCTATCATTCTTATTTCCCTAACTAGTTTTCCAAGTGCCTGAAAGAAACAACAAATTGGTTAGAAAGGAAAGCTATTTCAACAAGCCATATAATGGATTAGTTTTATTTTCTTCATTGTAAATTTGTGTGCATAGTAGAGTAGACGTTTCAAGTTTTTCAAGCAGTGCACGAGCACAGCTATGTCCTTCTAGAGATAGTAAAGTTGTTATTTTTCTAACGTTGCAGAAGTTCCAGATTTTCATGAAGTTATAAGAGGCTAACGCGTCATTCTAGCACTCGTGACTCCATGCCCAATGGATTTCTTTAGGCTAGTGATCATATGCATAGTAGACAAGCATCCCCTCTAAGTTGCAAGAAATGTTGGCTATTTTTTCCACCATTCAACCCAACATAGATAATTGATCTGAGAAATCTTAATTATCGAAATATCTAATTTTGATGTAGTTGGAGGATCACTAAAGTCAAAAAGTGCTTCATCGATGTTTTGTTTCATCGACAGACTTTTTTCGATGGAAATTTTCCCATGTTTCATTGAAATCTTGAGTGGGTTAACATGTCGTGTTATCTGATTTTTGTCGTTTCGCGAAGGGCAAAATGACAACTTGCAAAATGGTGAAATTTTGCCATTTCACGATTTTTCCATCCTTCTATGTGTTGTTTGTTATGGAACCATGCCATTTGTCCGATTAAGATCTTTTTTATCAACAGTTGTGTTTTAATCTTGCATTAAGGGATTTTTGTTTTGTATCTGGACTGCCTATTTTGATTTCAATCTTCATCAACGAGTCTCATTTTTACTAGTGGCCTAGATCTATTTTTCTACACATGGCGGTGTTACTTATAGGTGTGTGGGATGGGTTAACACATTGTGCTATCCCATTTCGACAGTTTTCTACCAATAGCCTGATTTGACTATTTCCGACCACTGCATGTTATCAGGTCTAATTATTCAATGTCGAGCCACATTCTTTGACTCTATAATCATGACACTAATGCATCCCCATGCTTATTTATTGATTTACAGGGATATTTTGTCCCTTCCATCTAATAGATGCACTCTTTTGGCTTTTCATGTCACTTCATGGATGAATGTGTGCACAAAGATCGGATTTGTATCTGATATTATTCTTTCTACATATATAACTTAACTCCAATCTAGTTGGGGATTAAAATTCAAGTTTTAATAAGAGTTATGCTTGAAGTTTATAAAGAAAAATTTTGTACATATTTGTGTTTTTCTCTATTTTTACTTGCAGCAACATTATGCTCTGCAATTATATTTTCCTTTTATTGTATGTTAATAAAATCTTTGTTTTATGTCTTATCTTTCCATTCAGTTATCTTATGCAGGCTTCTTGTCTAGTGTTGAATGTTTCTCTTTTATTCTTTTAAATTGTATGTTGTATCAAAAATGTGCTTATGGGTGTTGCGTCATGAAAGTTATTTATTTTGTATCATTTCATTAGTTTTGGCCTGTGTATGGTTTCTTGGAGGGTAGAATAGAGTCAAGGTCTATGTAGGGATATTTTATTGATGTTATGTGTTTTACAGGCAAGGAGAGTAAGCATGTTTCAATCTGGTGCATCACTGCATTTCTCTTTCTGCATTTCCCTTACATCATATATCCTTCTCCCTTTACCTCAAAAGTAGTTGTTTTAGGTGCATCCTGATTGTAAAAGAGGTCGACCTTCTCTGAAAACTCAATCTCTCATTTAAAGTCCCACACTTGGAGATTGTTTCCATGTTTCAAAAGGTCACTTAGGTCACTAACCACCACCTAAGCCCAGGTGTGGACTTTTGTGACAACATATACCTCTTGTTTTTACTGTTCTCAACTAAAATACTTTTTAAAATTACTCATATCAAATCCTTTTGAATTACAAATATAAAGTGTTGCCTATTTATTAATCTTTTCTTAATATAATTATTTATTTATTTCTATTAAACTAAAGTATAAAGTGTTGGGTGATTGATAAACTTTACATAATCACCTCCCTTACTATCAAAAGTACATTGTCTCCATTCTTTAAATTCTTCATATGATTGCTCTTATTTCTCTAAAATATACATTTCAAAATGATTCATCTATATCTTCAATATAGGTTTATGTATCTCTAAAATATAAGGTGGTCTATCTTAAAAATCTATGCTCTTCCAAGGTTCTCTATGTACATTTACAGTTAGAGTTCGATTAGCAAAGGAAACTAGACAAATCTTTAACATATTTGATATTAAACATTTCATTAAACCAACACCAATGATTTACAACTCTACTTAATACAAAGTACTTTCAATGCTTACAAAATTTAATTCCAACCGTGAATTCTTCACTTTCTACTATTTATTTCAATACCTTACTTTGCAAATGATACACAAACCAACACCAATGAACTTAACCTATACTTAATTCAAACTACAAAATTGACAATTAACTTATTACTAATAACTTCTTCTAAATGTTATATAACAAGATAGATTAATATCCAGAGTATAATTATCTACATCTATTTGATTGGGCATGTCGCAGGGCTTCCTAGGCCCCCACTGCAGTCCTCTCTGGGGTTGGTATCAAAGAATGTTGGAGCCATTGAGTGCACTTCTTTCTTATGTTTGGTTGTAGATGGTCTTCCTCCTACTAGTGTTGATGGGGTTAACCCTTGCTGTTGGTGGAAAGAGCTATGCTCGAGCTACTAAATCTGCTCCTTCAAAGGTGAAATATCATCCCATTTCCTATGCCAAGACTTCCCCTGTGGTGGTTTGTAGTCCAGAAGTGGTGGATAATGTTGATTTCTACCAACAATGTGGTCTGATTTTTAGATTTGCTAGTTTCTGGTCATCCCTTCTGCATCTGCATAGCTGGGTCTCAAAGTCTTGGAAACTAGTTGTCTTTAGAAAACATTAAGATCTCTCCTTCTGCAAAAGGTTTTTTCATTGTTGCTTTTACTTCTAAGGATGAACAATATTTTATTTTGAGAAAGTTGTGGTGGTGGGGAAAACACTCCCCTAGACTATCTATTTTAACCCTCTCACTGAACCTCTCATTGTCTATCTAGTGTGGGTTCATCTCCCAAATCTTCCCCTTCATTTTTGGGAGAATTCTTGCGTTGAGATCATAGGCAACCCTATCAGTCATTTTTTAAAGGTGAATGAGGCTACAAGTGAGGTGAGTAGATCTACTTACACTCACATTCTGGTCAACCTTGACATTTGCACATCCCTTCTGGGTGATGTGGTTCATGTTGCTGAGGATAGGCCATGCAACCAATCACTGGATTTTGAGGTCCTCCCATTCAAATGTAGGCATTTCTTCTCTACTGGTCATTTGGCCAATGGTTGTTTTCTCTCACAACATAAGGGTGCTACCACTACATGGAAAGATGAAAACTATGAGCATTTGACTATCCTGGCCACTGATGAGTCTCCTCATATTGATGTTGTCCCACCTCTTGGTGACGCTCCTCTTGCTCCAACTTCCTCCATCCCAATGGATTCCTTTTTAGTTGTTGTTTCATACCCACTAGTGACGCTCCAATTGTTGCTACTCCTAGCCCCTCTAGCAGCATTAAATCTTCTTTATTTTCTACTGCTCATGATTTTCTTCACCTTGTGATTGTTGAGACTCAACATTGTCAGCATTATGGTCATGTTGACGATGTTGATTCCCTCTCTTTTGGGCTCCCACCTTCTTGTGTTGGGGATCTTGCCGATAGCATCACTTGGAGAGTTGTTCCTCGATGAAGGAATAATATTTATGCAGTCTCTCACCCTTCTCCCAACGTTGCGGGTGAGTTGCATACTCATACTTGATGTGGGTCACTAGTCGTGCTACAAGTCTAATGCCAAAGGTATACTCTTGACCTTGTTGTAATTCCCTTTTACGCCTTTGGGATGTGGTTGTGTATGGGACAATACCCTTGTTTTCCTGCTTTAATACTAAAAAATATTCTATCACCTTTTCTTATTCCAAATCAATAATTTCCAAACAATTTAAATTTTTAAACTTCACTAACTCTTCATAAATTGTATAATTCACAATTGTTATTTTATGACCTTTACAAACTCTAATAAAATATTACAATAAATTTTAAATTATTTTCCATTCCTTAAAACTTTATCATTTCGTCCCAAATTCACGCCACTAAAAATTGCCCTTCCCTACTTCAACATAACTATTCATCATTCTTTCCTAACATGATTTCAACCACTCCTTTTTATTGCAACATGTTATATATGGTCAAACTAAACAAATTGTTTATGAATCAAGGTACTCTAACTACTTTCATACTTTATTTTACAATAAACAAAGGAACCAACAACAACAAATTTTATCATAACACTCACTACCATCATTGTCTAGATTTTAAAATGCTCACTCTCACCTCTGCATCAACTCCCTCCCCAACAATCAGCTTTAGGTTTGCATCTACTCAAAATCCATTGGGTGGAGGAGTTTCACCAGTCATGCATGAAAATCCTTTTGTGGATCCTTTTTGCCGTGTGTATTCTACTTGTAGTGTGTTAGGTGCGATAGTGGCTACTTTTCTTCCCTCTGCTCTTGTTGGTGGGTTGGGAGGCATGTAGTGATTTGGGCATTCTTTGTGGTAGGGTTCCTTTTTGAGTTGTACATTATGGGTACACTTCACAGAGACCTAATTTTGTGGCTATGCTCCTGAAGCCTCTTGTCAATGGATGCAGTTTTGCATGTGTTGCAAAGTTTGTTGTTCCTATCCCTTCAAAGGGGAAATTGACCCATGACCCATGCTAAGATATCCCCTATGGTGGTGTGTGGCCCGAAAGTGGTGGATAATATGGGTTTCTACCAATTTTGTGGGTTGGTTTGTAGATTCGCTATCTTTTGGACCTCTCTTTCTGATATGCATTAGAGTGTCTGATTCATAGATACCTTTAGTCTCGGGTAACATCGAGATTTTTCCCTATGTGAAGGGGCTTGTTATTGTTTCATCACTTCCTATGATGAACATGATTTGGTGTTGAGAAATTTGTGGGTGTGGAGGATTCACTCTCTCTTGAACAAACCCTAGATAGCCTCCTTTAACCCTCTTACTAAACTGCTCATTGTGCATCCAATGTGAGTTCATCTCCCCAATCTCCCCCTGCATTTTTGGGAAAACTCTTGTTCTAAGGCCATTAGCAACTCTATTGGTCATTTTTAATGGTGGATGGGGCTATGGTTGTGATGGGCCTCTCTATCTTTCCTCACATTCTAGTTGACATTGACATCTCCACTCCCTCCCTAGCTCCCTAGGGAGGTGGTTCTCATGGTCGAGGATAGGCCATGGGTTGAACTGCTAAATTATGAAAGCTTCCCCTTTCAGTTTTGGTGATGCTTCTTTACATATCATTTGGCTACAAATTATTCTCTTACACGTCAAAGAACTATTGCCACTTGGTGGAGAGACACAAATGATGATCATTTGACTGTCTATGCATCTGACTCTTCCTCTGATGACTCTTCATAGGATAATGATGACTCTTCATAAGGTGATCTTCTAATGAGCCTCCTCTAACCTACTGGATCTGACTCCACCTATTGTTATTAATGCAGCCTTCTCTGGTCATGTGGACCCTTCTCTGACTGTTGTTGCTCCTAGTTTGTGCCAACCCTTGGTTGTTGAGATACGAGATTGTTAGCAATCTATTCCTATTGTTGATTCTCTCTCAAAGAGAGCTTTCCACCTTCCTCTTGTGGTGAGGACCCTACTGAAAGTATTGCCTAGACAAATGTCCATAGGTGAAGGAAAAACCACTCTATTGACTCACTCTCATCCCCTAGTTGTGGGTGAGTCATCTACCCATTATTGATGCAGATTAGAAGTTGTGTTGTTAGTATTTGATTAAAGGTATTTCTAGACCTTGTAAATATTTTTTTTGGATAGCCTTTGGGTTGTGGTGGTGTAAGGGTTAGCCCCCTTGCTAGGTTGCTTTAATAATTAAAAACAACAAATTTTACATGTATCGAATCCAAAATTACAAATTGGACATATAACTTATCACCAAAAACTTTATCCCATAAATCAATTACTACATACGTCAACATACAAAACTGTACTATACACTGGTATTTACATTTCTTTAGTTACAAACAAAACCAAAAATTACACATTCACTAATTCATAACAATCCAAATATTTCACACAAAATATTTGATCACTCTTCCACACTCACACTAAACTTTACCACATAAACACACTACAACATACGATTTATCACCAAAAGAAATACAAACTAAACTCGAATATTTATACGCATTTCAAATTTTAGACATTCACTAAATATAAACAAACTATACAACTAATGTTCACCAAAATTCCCACCTCTACCCGCCTCCTAACCGCTGCCACATCACCTACAACTCAAATTCTTTTACCACCAAACTTAACAAACTAATGGAGGAACATGATGCTTTGCAGCTCTTGTTTTAAAAATAAAACTATAATCTTTATTAAAAGAGAGAGAAAAAGAAATTAGTAATAACTAAGGATGGTTATTACATGTTTCTATTTTGGATTCCCAGTGAAAGATTTCCAAATTTAAAAATGGTGCAATCAAGATTCAAGTTAAAAATAAAAACCACATCCCACCTGAAATTGGAAGTTTTATTTATGCTTTGGAATATTTTTTTTCATTTGCGCCTTTGAATTGTCCAAGATGGGCACTCAACTTATTCAAACTTGTGTATCGTGTCATAAATATGGGGGTGTAAGGGATCAAGTCTATTGAAAGGTCACTAAGGCGTTAGGAAGGTGATGATTTTTATATCTATTCAAGCAATATGATACTATAATAAGTTGCATTAAACAATTTATACTCTAGTGCATTGAACAGTTATACTTAGGAATGCTTATATCAGAATAATGATCGTATAGATTAAGCCATGGTATTCATTGAAAGTTTATAATGTCCCCTTCCGCTTGATAATTAATCCAAGTGAGTTTTCTAACTTCTCCTATTCCTAAAGGTTAGAAAACAAAATAAATAATAAGAAAATAATGAAAATAATAAAATAAAGGAGCAAAAAGCTTAATTGTAATCTTTGGCACTTAAATATTCACTTTATATCTTTAAAAGGGGACAATTTAAGTGAATGCTTTCTTCGTCTTAGACGAATTTCACATGTTGGGCATTTAAATCATTAAAGAGGCAAATATTAGAATTAAATGCCTAAGTCAAATTTATAAGAAACCGATGGCTTTTTTGGATTGAAGAGTATATATAATTGGCGTGAGCTTCAACATGGGGGATTATTTGAAACTCGTGAATTATTGAATCAGAACGTATATCCTGGAGATCTTGTGTTTTGGATGCAAACCCAAAGCATTTTCATTAAGTTATGGATTTAATCATTGCATATTGGAGCTGCCACGGTCTAAAATGGAGAATCAGGTTGTTAGTCTTCGTGCCAATTAGGGGTTTCCTTTGGGTCGATATGTGCTAGCTCTAGTCATTCCAACCTCACAAAGATAGTGTGATAAGAGCTGGAAATTGGTGTTGCTAAAGATATATATTTGGCAAAGTTCAATCTCGCAAGGAGAAAACATATCTGAAGCATTATCGTGGTCTGCAACTTGAGTAATCAGCAAAGGTGTAGTACCTATAACTTCTAATATCACCACCCATACATTAAGAAGTGTTGTCATGGATTCATTAGCCAAAAATAGCATCTGGTAGCTGGCACGGGTATGACTAAGCTGCAAATTGTATCTTGCTTCTAAGTTAATTTGAAATCAATTAACTTTTTTGTCAATTTAGTTCAATTTGTAATAAAGTGGCTAGCTTCTTTGAATGGTTTGATTTGTTTAGAGACTCTGTGTTATACAATCCATTTGTCCTTCCAATAAAAAATTGTTTGAAACAATTCCTCAAGAGCGTCAAAGAAGTTTATGGTGTTAGATAATCAGCTTTTCGAGGGATAGTTCAGTGGTATCGAAGCCACAAATCCTGCCAGCTTGTGAGGTTGTATGTCAAAATTTGGAGTTGCGTGTCAAAATAAATTATTGCATGTGGATCAGATGACAAATTTCACAAGAAAAATAGTGCATGTAATTTGAATTAATTGTATGAACCCTCGAGAGATCGGTCCACATAGGTAACTACACCAAGCGCAGAGAAGAACAAGAACTTGAAGAAATAGAAGAAGTTTGGGGTAGCCCAATTCTTGGAGGAATAGGTGAAAGGAGAGCAAAAAGCCTACCAAGGGATTTGAATAATCAGCTTAATGATTTATTGAACACCTATGCCCAACAACAATAGAAAATGTTACAACAGTTTCAGGGTCGCATGATTACGACCATGAGTCAATTGAGAATTGAGAGTACCAGTTCAAGACGGTCAAGTAGTGAGCACAGCAAAAGTGATGTCAGTTGTAGAAATCAAGATAGAATAGCTCCTAATGTTGAGAGGACAACAAATACAAGGTCTGATCTACCACTATGTCGTACACTTTTGCCAAGGAAAACCAAAAGAGAAGTGATTCCAAAGGTAGAGGTTGAAGAAACAAACATTACAGTTGATGTTGTGGTGGCCTATGATGAATACATGAGTCTTTCGGTTGATGTAAGACAATTAATGAATATGAATTAGTTTATGAATTAGCACAAGGATAAGGCTAGGTACCATTTGGAAAGGAAAGACGAGAGGCCTAGAGGGCAAGTCAGGCAAGACACTCAACCTGTAGAGTATAATGATGAATAAAATAAGGTTTCTCTACCAACATTTGATGGAAGCAAAAAGATAACAGCCATATCATGCGTACATAAGTTAGATATATTCTTAACACTCAACCCATGGAGGAAGATAAGGCTATACAGTTTGCTACAATGTGCCTGGAGGGAGTGGTGTATGATTGTTGACACCATGGATTAGTATCTCAAGATCATGCCATGATACACTCCTATAAAGAATTTGTTAACAAGTTGATTACTTGTATTGATAGGAAAGATATAGAAGCTTATTACAAAGAATTTTCTCAACTAAAGTAGGTAAGACGTGGAGTCAAACATTAATGAGTTTCAGAAGATTTCAGTCATAGTTCTTGATGTCACAAAAGAGAGTCATAATGCTATTTGTAGAAGGATTGAGTGGTGTTGTGACCTTTTCACACCATCACCCCTTTGCTAATGGGGACCCCCTCTATGGGTTGTAGTTAGATTTGGCAAATTTTGGCATTGCATTGGGCAATTTTGAGCTTTAGTCGATTGAGAGGTAACGGAGAAATCAAGTAGCCAAGTTGAGATTTTAAAGTGGGAATATTAAAGTAAAGTCTGTCGGGGCCATGTTATATTGGGTTCAACGTAAAATTATAAGTGTATTTAAATTTTGGTTAGCCAGTCTGTCCAAAATTTCATATAAAGGCATATTACATGCATAAGGGCCTTAAAACCCTTATAAAATTGATTTTTTACGTACAAAACAACCAAAGTCCTAACGAAAAATCAATTTTCTTTATAAAAATACACAAAATCTAGACTATACATAAATTTCCTTTCATATTTTGATCAAAATCCGGACTATACATAAATTTCCCTTCATATTTTGATCAAAATCCAAACTATACATGAATTTCCCTTCATATTTTGATCAAAATCCAGACTCTACATGAATTTCCCTTCATTAATTAGCTTTTTTTTAAAATTCTAAGTGTTGGGGTTAAAATCCAAGCATAATATAAATTTTCACCACTTTGGATGAGTTCTACTTGAAAATTTTCTAAGTGTCTAAAAAATCCGGACAGGGATCGTTTTTCCCTTGGTTTGAGTTTGGAGTGTTGAAAATTTTCTAAGTCTGGAAAGTGTCCAAACAGGGGTCAATTTTCCCCCCCAAGACTGAGTACGTACACTGAAAATTTTCTAAGTCTGGAAGTTGTCCAGACTAAGGTCATTTTTCCCTTGGAGAAAGTTGGGAACCTGAAAAATTTTCTAAGCCTGGAAGTTGTCCAGACTAGGGTCAATTTTCCCTTGGACTGGATAGAGAAATTAAGAATTTGTCTAAGTGTTGGGATAGTCCAGGCTAGGTCGTTTTTCCCTTCATGGCAAGTATGAACTCCAAAAAAAATTTCTAAGTGTCAAATTAGTCCATGCATGGGTTGTTTTTCCCCTGGGGGCTAACATGGAGTGGAAAATTTCTTCTAAGTATCAAGAGTGTACAGACATGGCTCTATTTTCCCCTTGGCAAGTTGAGATGTGAGAAAATTTTCTAAGTGTGAGATTTGTCCATGCTAGGGTCGAAATTCCCTCCAAAGCTAATAAGTTAAAAAATTTCTAAGTGTGGGATTAGTCCATGCATGGGTTGTCTTTCCCTTTGGTGGCTGAATGAAGTGTGTAAAAATGACTAAGTGTTGGGAAAATACAAGCAGGGGTCATTTTCCCCCAAGACTATGAATGCACATTGAAATTTGGCTAAGTGTTGGAACAAGGCAGGCATGGATCAATTTTCCCTTGCATGCCAATTAGGCATGTATGCATGAAAGAGAAGGTGGAATACAAGCAAGTTGTGGACTTAGCATTTTTTTTTTTTCGTTAAGTGGATTACAAGCATGGATCGATTTTCCTCAATTGGAGAGTTTTTTATTAATTTTTTAATAAAACAAAAGAAAAAGGTGAAGTAAAGGAGGGAATCTTGTTAGAATCTTCTAGAAACTCAACTTTCTTTTATCCCACATTGCTTGTGAGAGGGAAAAAGTGAAATGAAATGCCTTTATAAGTGGCTGCCCATTGAAAGAAAAAATATAACAGCCATAATAGGGTTTGAAAGAATTGCTTGAAATTCGAAGGCAAGCATCCAAGGAGTGAGAAGAAGCCATTGGGGGCTAAGAGGAAGATGAATGCAAGGTTGAGAGCCATGATTTGAAGGTCTGAAATTTATGGAAGTCATTGAAAATCCGAAAAAGCAGAACAGAAAAAGCAGACAAAAAAGCAAATCCGAAAAAGCGGAACAGAAAAAGCAAACGAAAAGCAAATCCGAAAAGTAGAACAGAAAAAGCAGACAAAAAAGCAAATCCGAAAAAGCGGAACAGAAAAAGCAGACGAAAAAGAAAATCCGAAAAAGCAGAACAGAAAAAGCAGACGAAAAAGTAGATCCGAAAAAGCGAAACAGAAAAAGCAGATGAAAAAGCAAATCTAAAAAGGAAGTCTGAAAATACCAAGAGAGGGATGATTTTTTTTTTAAATCAAGCAAGCACCAAATTTGCCTTTTCTTGTTTGTTGAGTTATCCTTGAGGGATTACTCATCTTTTGGAAGAGATTTCAGTCCATTCGGACCAAAGGTGAGAGAGTTATGAGCGAAACTCTGAGGACTAGAGGAGAAAATCTGAATTTTGCAAATTTTTTCAAAAAATTTTCTAAGTGTAAAACTTGTTTGGAAATGCATTGTGGAGGTTTATTTCATGTTTTCTAACACAAATGCAAGTGATTGAAGGTCTTAAATTGGAAATTACAGCCATGTCCTCAGAAAATCAGAATTTTACTAAGTGATGGAATCAAGTCTAAATGTTTATGCAAGGCCTTGGAAATCATTTTTAGTGCCTTTTCTCATTATCCTAGAGTCTGAAAATGGAAATTACAGTCATGTCCTCAGAAAACCAGTCATACAAAAGTCTGAATTTCATGCTTAAAAGTGTATGTATGGACTGAAATTTGAGTTTGAATGCATGTTTTTAATCCTTGGTCATCATGCTAACCATTTTGCAAGGATTTCAAGCATAATGTGGACTTGTTGTTTTCCATTTTCTAGGTCATGTGGGGGCTGCATTCATTCATGGCTCATACTTAGTCATTTTGCATAATTCGAGATGTCAAGAATTGCAAGTGTGAATGTATACATACTAATCATTCTATGACAAATTCTTTGAAATTTGACTAAGTGTTGTAAGATCTTGCATTGCAATCATTTTGTTACATGTATACATGCTAACTTTGAGTTTCGTACAAGAATGGCAGAACCGAAAGGGTTTGCAGTGAGGACGGTGTTAACTAAGAGACTATCCAAAGGCTTTTATCCAGAATCTTTGATGTCATCCAGATGGAGGAAAGTTTTGGATACCAATATGGAGCACCTTGATATGAGAGGACTAAGAAGAAGAATGTACGGACACAGGGATCAATTACCTTCAGGGTTAGCAGCTCATACAGTCAGATGTGGACTCTATTAGGCAGCAAGATTCCCTGCCGCCATCTAGTGCAACGAACTTATGGTGGAATGTGCAAAGAACTATGATCCAGATACCAGGACCATCAGGGCCAAAGGAAAGGTGTTTGCATTTCTAAGTGAGGAGGCTATAAGAGAGACCTTCGAGATTCCCTACCACCCGAGAATGCAAGTCCGAACTAAGGAAGAGACCAAAGGACTATTTGATGCAAAATCGGATGCATGTATGGACATCATTAACAAAAAATGGATCCATGAACCAAGGAGGCATCATTCCAGGTTGCCAAAGAGGTTGGCGAGTGAGGACTTCGAGGAGTATAGTGACTTGATCTTCATGCTGAACAGGGTAATGGGGTCACCTCAAGGTGCTTTCTTTGATCCTTGGATGTTTTACTTCATAGAAGAGATTGCCTTGGGAGAAGTAATGATAAATTGGGCAAGGATAATAAGCGATAATTTGGATGCACGGTTAAGGGACTTGAAAAAGACAAGGCAGTTCTACATGAGTTCCTACATGATCTATTTGCTAGCAAGGACTGTGCACTATCCAGGCCTCATATGTCGAGGCAAGATTGGAAATGGGAAGGATAAATTGAAAGTCTATGATTGTTATCCTGAGTTGCAACTACACAGGAAGGCAGACTATAGGAGGATTAATGACATCTTCACGATGAGCATTACTCACACTTTGCAGGGGGAAACACACAGGAGATTGTCCAAGGATGCAATTGCATTGATAGAGCAATATGGAAATTGGTACATCCAGTTCCCCACATTCACCTATGTCAGGATCCAGGGATTTTCCTCAGAACCATACAGACTCCCCAAGTATCCCACGAATAAAATGGTTTTATTGGAGGTGGTTAGACAACTCTCAAAATTTCACCTCATGTAGAAAGAGAGGCACAGACAAGGAATGCCTTCCTCCATTACTCTAGGGAAGATGCTTGAGTCTTGTCCATCCTTACAGGCAGCTGGAACAGCTAGCGCAGAGATACAGTTTTATCAACTCGGAGCATATAAGGCAAGGAAAGATTTTGATCCATTTCGGAGAATTCAGATCCACAAGGGCATGAAGTACAGGCATAAGGAAGATATTGAAGATTATTGGAAGAATCTCATGGATGAGGAGGCAGTGAGGAGGAAGATGTGGTCCAAGATGACATTGAGTTTCATGAGGAAGTGTGGTGTCTTCCCTATTCCTGACCAGGTCCAAGAGGATGGGTGCATTATCCACCCCAATTATGAATATGAGAAGAACAAGGCAATTGAACCCCCTAATTGGTCATTAAAGGAAGAACTCTAAGACTTAGGAATTTTGATGAGGGCAGTCATAGATAGATCGAGGGCGTGGGTGGACAAGAAAATGAGTAAGTTGATGAAACAAGGTGTCACCTTCACCTATGCACGCATGCAAAATGAAGAGTCTTCTTCGAGGGGTGATGAGGGGACCACTAGCAACTCAGGATTGTGTGTTCAGGCTATAGGACAAACTAAAAGGAGAAATGATAAGGAGGCAAGAACACCCCGAGCACCAAATGATAGGACCGCTAGTGCGGAATCCAGAGATAGAAGACCAAGGCCGGCCACTCCAACCCTTATCCTTGGTTCATCATCATCTAGGGAAGAAAGAACACAGACCATGGGCAATGATTCAGAACAAGGTGGTGATACAGAGATCCTAGCCCAAGATGGTCAAGAGGCATCTTCATCCACACAGTCAGTGCAGCAAAACACAGAGATATTGCCATCTTGCCCCATGGTGCATCTGGTAGTTGATTTAGGAGGTGGTATGGGACAGTCTGATCCTAACACACAGGAGATGGAGGATGACCTTATTTCAGCACTTAAGGGGTGTGATAAAGATGAATAGATAGAGTGTGGCTTGGATTTATCCACAATTCCTGATTGGCTTAAAGACAACATGAAGAAGAGAAGAAGGGTAGAAGAGATTCCCCCTATAGATGATATTGATACATTTCTTAACAGGATAAGGAGAGCAAGTGAATCTAGGCCAGCAAGGAAGGTCCACAAGATTACTAGAGATGAGACAGGCTCCCGCACTATACATTTGGCTACCCCCATTGAGGATAGGAATGAGGACGTGATCTCTCCTCATGATTACCATATCTCTTCATTTGATATTGGGCCAACAACTAAGGACCAAGAGTTTCAAGAATGGAGAGACAATGCAAGTGCTATAGAAGAAAGGATGGATAGACTAATCAAAGAGAAGGAAGATCTTGAGATAGAGAATTTAATGATGAAAGAAATAATAAACAAATATGTGAATCCGTCAAGACGGGAGAGTGCAACACTTGTTCCTTATGTTCCCACCTCTCAGGACTCACATTGTACCTGCAGCATGGTAAGAAAATGGGCAAAAGATATCAGAGAACGAGCAGAGTCTTTCCTTACCAAAATGGTTCAAATATACGAAATGACTACTACACTTATGGATAAAATGTAGGGATTAGAAGAGATGTGGGAGGAATTTCAGCCCATCAAGAAAAAGGTCATTCCTCGTCTCAGGGCATTGAGGGCTATCCCTACATCAGTCTTGGTACAAGGGGGAGTGATTGACAAGGGTAGTGCTTATGACTTTGGCCATTGGTACCTCTCATTGATTACCAGGAAGACTATTTATGAGCAGGCATGCACACAATGTGGTAACATTCAGGATCATGTCTTAGGGATACGTTCGAGGGTTCTCATTACAATCAAGGAGCTGCTTGGCCTTGACATTGATGCTTCTAGTGAATTGGATTTGGAGGAGCTAATGGGGAAATTGGAGTCAATTTATTTCACAGGCGTGGATTCTCTTAAGGAGAGTCACTTGAATGGTTTCCTCTCACTTATGCTTCTTATTAGCGATCCACAATTGCAGACCTCGGATTGGGATGGCACATTGGGTACATGCATGGAGCAATTAGAGATTATGGAGATGCAGCATGGCAGCCTTCCTAGTATTGACATGGAGGAACTTAGGGAAATTTTGCTTAAGTTTATCGAGTTTGCTAAAAGGGAGAAGGTGAAGGGGGTGCACATCTTGGATGATGAGTTGTTTGATGACTAGGCGACTTCCTTGCTTCCTATTGGTCCTCAAGCTTTTGAATTTTCTCATTGGCAAATTTTGTGGTGCTTCATTTATATTGGTTACCTTTGGTTGCCCTAATTAGGGTTTGTGGTGGATTAATCTGGGTCATTGGTTTTGCCTCTTAATCTTGGCCACTCATTGTAATTGAAGGGTTCCTATATAAACCCCATCCCTCTCATTTTGTAGGAGAGGTTTTTTGAGAATTGTTGCTAATATAATGCCAAGTTTCCTCTACTTTTCATTGTTGTGTATTGCATGGTGAATTGTTGTGATGAAATTTGCATTATTGCATGGTGATCTACATCCCTCATTTAGAATAGATTTTCATTTCAAGTTATTAGAATAGAATTTATTTCAAGTAGTTTAGTTGAATGAAAGTAATTGTGAATGTTTACTTGATTGACTCGACAAATCCGGGCCACTAGCCTCTTGTCGATGATAAGAGTGCCTTGTGTGGTTAGCCGATGAGTAAGAACACTTAACTTCGATTAGTATTGAGTCTTTAGTTTGCATCCATTTGATGGGACTAGGGAGGAGGTACTAATTTGAAAATCATTTAAGTCTACCGTAGAAGCTTGCACTAGGTGGGTGGAGTCGCTGGCAAGATTGCATCTAGTAGAGTCCAAGTCCATTCACATATTCCTTGCATTCGCATTTAGAAGTAGAGATAGCAATAGAAGCTAAGTTTAAGTTTAGGTTGAGAAGTTGAATATTGGAAAATCAAAATATATTTTCATTGCACATTGTAAAGCAAAATCCTTAGAAGTGCCTTATTGACAAATCTCGAATGAATTGGTGTAGGTCCCCTTAAGTGATAACCAGCAATCACATCATTTCAACTGGGCGAGTATCCACAATAGAAGAACCTTGAAGTCACCTTGTGATCTTACTTTGCAAGCTTAGCATAAGAAGTAACCTTATATCAAGAGAGAGTTGAATATTTAATGTTTCACTCTGAAACATTGAGTGTTTGATTCTGCATGTTGTAGTGGAACAAAACTCACATCAACAAGTGGCAGATTGAAAGGGTTGGTCAAGGCTCATAAGCTTAATACTTTGCATGATGTCATTGGGTTAGGTCTTGACCTTGAGATCACACCTTATCAACCACCAAAGAAAAGATTCAAGTCTTGGAAACCAGATAAAACAAGGCTTTAATCAGCAAGAGAACACACCTCCAAAGATTGACCGAGAATCTAGGAATGAATTGAGGAGGAACCTATGCTTCTTTTGCAAGGAGCCATGGGAGCCTGAACATCGTTGTCTTGGTAAAGGCAATGCACATTTGAGTGAAGTCATATCTGATGATGAAGAGTGAGATGAGAAAGAGGCTAATACTGATGAAGGCAATGGACATGAGGATCAACTACAACATATAGAATTGGAGGATACTATAGCCAAAGAGACTACACGCATTGCCACTCTATCTAGAGTTCCTTGCAGCCACACTTTCCAACTGAAAGGTGTCCTTAAGGGACAATAGATGGTTTCCTTGGTAGCTAGTGGAGCCACAAATAATTTTATTGATGGACTAGTAATGAAACATAGGCTTCAAGCTGATGAGTTTCCAAGATTCAATCTCATAGTTGCAGATGGTTTCCCGTTGAGTTGCACCAAAGTGGTTCCCCAATAGAGTGTACAGATTGTAGATTACAATTTAACAAGTGATTTTTATGTGATTGGGCTTAGTAATGTGGATGGTATCTCAAGACTTCAATGGTTAGAGTCAACCGGGTGGTACACTCGGGACTTTAACCAAATGCAACTAAAATTTATGGTTAATGGCAAGAAATTTGTGCTTAAAGTTGTCCAATGGTGGTCCTCGAGCGGTTTCAACAAGGATGATAGAGGCTATATTTAAGCACGGTGATGTGGATTGGACAGCTCAGTGTTTTGTATCTACTAAATCGTCCCCCAACAATGTGTCGCGATATCATGTTGATGTCCAGTTAGTGTTTGATAAGCATGGTGTCGTATTTGATGACCTTCCACTAGGTCGTCCATCTAATCGTGGGTTTGAACATGCCATTGAGCTAGAGGAGGGCATCAAGCCAATTATCACTACACCCTACTATCACCCACGCCATTTTAAGGAAGAGATTGAGAAAACAATGAAGGAATTATTGAAAATGGGTCACATACGTCCTAGCTCATATCCCTTAAATTCATCAATTGTTTTGCTTGTAAAGGGCTACAATATGTGCATGTGCATAGATTACAAAGCATTAAACAAGAAGACCATAAAGAACAAGTATCTCATTCCTAGGATCGATGAGCTTCTTGATTAGTTGCATAGGGTTATGTATTTCTCTCAAATTGATCTTCGTTCAGGCTATCTCTAGATTCAAATCCGAGAAGAAAACGTGCACATGATTTCTTTATGTTGTCACTTTTTCTTGCAGATCACTATATCGCAACTAATGCCTTTGACTCTCTGTACCCAATTCTAGATCTACCAGGAAAAGAACAACATTGCTGGGGATAGGAATCCTCCTTCGACTTTGAGCTCCACAGACTCAGGCGGGTGTACCTTATTGGTTTACTAAATCTCAGCAAACCAAACAGTGGATTGGTGTCTTGAAACACTGATTTGAATGTTTTCCATACAAAACATATAAATTAAAGATTTGATTTGATTTTTAAATGACTTTCTGCCTTGACCAGTGCTATAATCCAAGGGCACGGAGTCTAGATGAACATACATCCACTGAAATATGTCAATGAAAGGAATTCCAAACCATGAAAGTAATCTATGCCTTACATAGAGCTCTCAACATCCCAACATAAGATCATCAAATTCATAAACCCACCCCAAACGCTCAGAAAGAATCCTTGGGACTTATACTTTCCTTGAAAGCAGCCTGTAACTATTCCACTATCTGCCTTACAAATGGATGAACAAGAAGTGCCTTACAATCCTAGTTCATAAGAAATTTAAAGGGGTTCACAAAGACAATCAGATATCAAAAGGGGTACAGAACAAGACTTTCATTAACATACCAAGCTTCTATGCATTCAAGAAGAACAAAGTTTCTTTGCATAAATAGCAACATATCACAAAACAACAACCTTCTAAATGATCATGGAAATCCCTTTATAGGACAAGGATTGCAACAAGCTTCTGATCCATTTAGGGAAAAATTAGGGCAATAAAACTACCTCAACAACCAGTTACAACAAGCAATAACTACAGAAAAGATAGGCCACAAAATCTGGAGCTATTAGATCAAATCTGGTCTTCAGTTCAGGCAAAACCCTAACTGGTAAGCCACAAGGATAGGAAATTCATCATTGAAACCCTCTGTGCCTTCGACTGCATAATAAATGGCATGATTGTTTCACCCACTTCTACATAGCATGGATACCTTCATCCAGACAAGTGTCTCTTCAAAATCTTCTTTTGGCGGCTAACAAAATCAGAACTGGTAGGTCAACCATATTACATTTATTCATCAGTTATTTACTGTGGTTTGTCCTTTATACTTTGTTAGATCGGATCAGATCAAGGCAAAATCCGATCTGCATGGTTCAATCAATTTTCACCTACTCCGGCCTCACCAAACCTGCTGAAAATCGTTTACAAAATTTCAAAAATATAGCCACAACGGATAACCAGTTAAGTTTAAACATGGTCGTCGATCACTATCTTTCCCAGCACATCGGACAGCTCACAAAAATTGACAAAACAATCAATTTGACTTTGAAAATAACCGGTCACATCACCTCCCTCGGCGACCAACCAAAAGAAAACAAATCAACAACACCTGGCACCGAGGACCCGCCACTTATTCACTTTCCACTAATGGAAGATCGAACGGCAAGCGTGATCCTGCGATCACTAAGAAACCTACATCTTTCCTTTGAGGCATTGCGACCATCGTCTGATCATCTTTATCTGTCTACACTTTACCTTTACTTTATCCTCTGATTGCTGACGTCATGGAAGACACGCGTCATACAGTCGTGATCCCATGATCAGTAACATTCGAGCACTTTCCCATAACGGTAACACGCCAACTGTCAAATCAAAGATGATCTAATTGCACTTTACTTTCCTCCATCCTGCGCTGTGATGTCAATCGAGACACGTGGCAGCAAGGCGTGATCCCACGATCACTAACCAACATGCATCTTTGGATTAAGGTATCACGCCCGCCGTCGGATCAAACTTGATCTGACCGTGATTTACTTCTTTCTTTGGACCGGCGAGGATGACGTCACACAGGACAAGTGTCGCTTGGTCACGATGCCTCGAAGAGTAACCATCGTGCATCTTTACATTGCGGTATCACATCGACCGTTGGATCATCCAGACCTGACCAATCCTTATCTCTTTCTTTCCCTTCGACCTCAGCCTCACCAACCACAATGAGACAATCGCCACAAGCCTCCCTGATAACTTCATCGACAATCGGGAAGCACAAAATTATTCCCTAATGATCTCCCTTTCGTTCCGATAGCTTTCTCGCCATAAGATATCCTGAAGCATCAGTCAAGGATTGGAGCGCTTAAAATTTGTCTTTGTCGAAGCCTTTTCACACCTGATAGAATTATCGGTGGATCTTATGCCAATTGACAATGTTTACAACAGATTGGTAACACATTTGGCGATGTCCACATCGGGAAGGAATGGACATCACATGAACTTGAAAAGAAGATTTCCGAATGCTGATAAGGTGATCGGGAAGAGTTCTGGCGATGCAATGAATTAAACCACGAAATTGAGGAAAAATAAAGTATCATCGAGACTTAGGCTTAGGAAAAATTAATGGGCCCGCTAGGTAAATGACTTAAAGAAGAACAAGACCCCACCCAACGGTAACTTAAAACATGTGACTTATAACCGGTTAAGTGATCCAAAAAAGGTAATGCAAAAAAAGAACAAGGCAAGGTTTGAAAGACTTAGACAAATTTGTTTTGAAACCCTTACAAGATTTAAACCGTATTTCTCAACCTTGGAATAGGAAATGGCAAATTTCTTATGGATTTTGGGCATGACAAGAAATTGAACCAACACTTTCCATGGTCACTATGGACACTTTGAGTTCCTTGTCAAGCCATTCAGACTCACAAATGCACCAACAACATTTCAATCTTGCATGAATCACACATTTCATGAGAAGCTACAAAAATTTGTTTTGGTCTCCTTTGATGATAAATTGATATACAAGACTTGGAGTGATCATTTACAAAATTTGAATGTGAATTTGAGTATCATGGAGGCCCAATCGCTATATGCTAAGGCTTCCAAATGTGAGTTTAGGATGACTGAGATACTCTATCTGGGGCATGTGATTGGAGCTAATGATATTAAGGTACACCAAGAAAAAATACAAGCAATTAATACTAGAGTTAAGAGGCTTCTCAAATTGTGTTGATGCTACATGAGATTTGTGAAGGGCTTCTCACAATTTGCATCACCTTTGACAAATCTTACTAAGAAGGTTGTCTTTCATTGGTCTAATAAGACACAAGTAACATTTGATAAACTTGAGGAGGTCATGAGGACGTGTAGTGTTGGCATTACCTGACCTTACACATGTATTTGTTATAGAGTGTAATGCATCACTACAAAGAATTGATGTAGTCTTGATGCAAAACAAGAACCTCATTGCATTCAAGAGCAAGAAACGCAAGGAACCAGAGATATTGTATTCCACTTATGAAAAGGAGATGCTAGCTATCATGCACATGCTAGCCAAATTCAGACAAAATTAGTGGGTACAAAATTTGTTTTCAAAACTTATCACAACAATCTTAAATATTTTTGGGAGCATAAGGATCTTAATGAACAACAACAAAAGCCGGTAAGTAAGATTCAAACGTATGACTTTGATGCGGAGTATGTTAAAGGAAAAATGAATATTGTTGTTGATGCTCTTTCCAAGAAATCCACCCTTTAGTTTCTCACTAAGATTTTAGCTGATTGGAAATCTCAATTGTTGACCAAATATACCAAAAAGATACTTTTGCATGTGATTTCGTTAATGGACGAGTATAGGATGATAGGTAGTGTAGTTAATGATGTTATTCATTATAAGAACAGAATTTATCTTGTACCAAGATCTAAGTTGAAGATTAAGATTATGAGGATTATGCATGATACCCCTCTAGCAAGGCATCCCAGCTTCATCTCTTGGAAGGGTCTAAAGGAGTATGTTTTAAAACGCGTCAAAGAGTGTTTGGCTTGTTAGCAGAACAAGTCAGAACATACCTTTCCTACAACTCATCACAAGACTTCAACAAGTTCGGGGATGAGATTTCATATTTGTAGTTGTTGACAGGTTAACAAAATATGCACATTTCTTTGCTATCCCTACAAATTATTCAACACCTCAAGTTGCAAATTTGTTTTTCAAAGAGGTGTTTAGGTTGCATGGGCTTCCTAAGACCATAATTAATGATCAGGCAACCAATTTCTTAGCATGTTTTGGCAAGAATTGTTTCAATTGGCAGGTACAAAATTGAATCCAAGCACGAGCTACCATCCTCAAATGGATGGATAGACAGAAATTGTAAATAAATGGATTGAGGGCTATGCTCAAAATTATGTTTCAGGATAGCCGCATTCTTGGATTAGATACCTTCACTTAGGTGAGTATCGTTACAATACCACCTTTCATATATCAATTGGTATGACACCATTTAGGGCCTTATACGTGTATGATGCATTATCATTTGTGTATTTAGCCTTTGATGATAGTAAGGTTCTATGAGCAAAAGAAACAATATAGAATTATCAAGATATCCTCAAGACATTAAAGGATAACCTTCAACATACTCTAAATCAAAAGAAATTGTATACAAACAAGCATAGAGTTGAGAGATCTTTTGAGGTTAAGGACTTAATCTTCCCACACCTACAGCCATAATTAATGATCGGGCAACCAATTTCTTAGCATGTTTTGGCAAGAATTGTTTCAATTGGCAGGTACAAAATTGACTCCAAGCACAAGCTACCATCCTCAAATGGATGGATAGACAGAAATTGTAAATAAATGGTTTGAGGGCTATGCTCAAAATTATGTTTCAAGATATCCGCATTCTTGGATTAGACACCTTCACTTAGGTGAGTATCGTTACTATACCACCTTTCATATATCAATTGGTATGACACCATTTAGGGCCTTATACAAGTATGATGCATTATCATTTGTGGATCTAACCTTCGATGATAGTAAGGTTCTACGAGCAAAAGAAACAATATAGAATTATCAAGATATCCTCAAGACATTAAAGGATAATCTTCAACATACTCTGAATCAAAAGAAATTGTATGCAAATAAGCATAGAATTGAGAGATCTTTCGAGGTTAGAGACTTAATCTTCCTACACCTGCAGCCATATAAGCAATCCATATTGAAGAGGAGTTGTGTAGAAAAACTCAAACCACGTTTCTATGGGCCTTACAAGATACTGAGAAGATTTGGAGAGGTTGCATATGAACTAGAGCTTCTAGAGGGTAGTTAAATTCATAGAGTATTCCACATATCCTGCCTAAGAAAGCATTGGGCCAACACACAATTGCATCTCCAAATTTGCCACCCCTTGATAAACGAAATTTGGTTTTGATTAATGACATTGTTGTAGATGTGTGTGTGTGTGTGCGTGTGTGTGTGTGTGTGAGAAAGAGCGAGAGAGAGATGTGAATATCTCATCAAATGGAGAGATTTACTGGAAGAGGATACTACATGAGAGGTGAACAGATTCCGCAACAACCCAATTTGCAGTTGCTAGAGGACCAGCAATCCCGAGAAGGAACTATAATGCCCCCTTCCACTTGATAATTAATCCGAGTGAATTTTCTAGCTTTTCATATTCTGAGAGGTTAGAAAATAAAATAAATAGCAAAGGAATAATAAAAAAATAATTAAATAAATGAGCAAAAAGCTTAAGTGTAATCTTTGGTACTTAAATATTCACTTTATATTTTTGAAGGGACCAATTTCAGTGAATGTTTTCTTCGTCCTAGGTGAATTTCACATGGTGGGCTTTTAAAACATTAAAGAGGCAAATATTGGAATTAAATGCCTAAGTCGAATTTATAAGAAAATGATGGCTTTTTTGGATTGTAGAGTTTATATAATTGGCGTGAGCTTCAGCATGGGGAATTATTTGGACCTCGTGAATTATTGAATTTCTTCTACAAATATTGCTCTCTGGTTTTCAGGACATAAACCTTGGCGATCTTGTGTTTTGGATGCAAACCAAAAGCATTTCATTAAGTTCTAGATTCAATCACTACATATTGGAGCTGCCACAATCTGAAATGGAGAATAAAGCCTTTAGTCTTCACACCAATTAGGGATTTCCTCTGGTTCGATCTGTGCTAGCTCTGGTCATTCCAACCTCACAAAGATAGTACACTATGAGCTGGAAATTGGTGATGCTAAATATATATATTCAGCAAAGTTTGATCTGGCAAGGAGAAATCATATCTGAAGCATTATCGTGGTCTGCAACTTTAGTAATCAGCAAAGACGTCATACCTATCACTTCAAAAATCGCCGCCCATACATTAAGAAGAGTTGCCATGTATTGATCAGCGGAAAATAACATCTAGTATCTGGCACGGATATGACTAAGCTGCAAATTGTATCTTGCTTCTGTGTTAATCTGAAATCAATTAGCTTTTTGTCAATTTAGTTCAAGTAATAAAGCAGCTAGCTTCTTTGAATGGTTCAATCTGTTTATAGACTCCATGTTATACAATCCATTTGTGATTTCAATAAAAATTGCTTGAAATAATTCCTCAAGAGCGGCAAAGAAGATTATGAAGTTAGATAATCAGTTTTACAAGGAGGGATATTTCAAATTTCCATGTTGAAAAAAACAATAAATATACAGAACTATTTCGAACAACGTTTACCTGTGTAATGTTTTTTAATTAATAATATGCTATATCATTTTTTTGTCAAATATGACTTGGTCTACTTATGAAGGCAAGCATATATCTAAAACCAACAAGAACATACAACTTCCAAATTCATTTTAAATTAGAATTAGTTGCTTTGGACAAAGTATGAGTAGATGAAGTCAAACAGGCAAACAAAAATCAATGAGAAGCTCGCAACAATTCCAAATTATATTTAACGTTGAACAATAAATAAATGTCTTATTTTTCTTGCATGAAGCATTCCCCTCTTTTAAGTAAATGCTTGAAGGATTGTCCCCTTTGAGCGGATGCATGGAGGATTTCCTCTCTATAAGCAGGCAGATCTCCCTTTATACTCGTATTCAGTTATTTGAGTCTCTCAATTCCTTTCCTCAAGGAAACAAACAAAAACAAAGCATATTATGTATAGCTATTGAATAAAATGCACAAGAAGTCAGCATAACCTTTGCAGCACTGCTGAGTGAAGCCTGCAAACTGCAAGAGTGCTGTAAAGAATAATTTTGCAGTAAAATGTATACCAGTATAAAAACCATGGGCAATGATCCCATGTTGATCACATGGTAAGTTATACATTACTATGAAGACAATATACATAAATAAGTGGGGAGAACTTCTTGCTGCTTTTGGTATTTTTTACTTTAGACTGTAGAGGACCAAGTTGATAAGGTTATTCTACTACTCCCGGAATCATCTTCAAGTAACTCAGCTCTTATCCTCATAAGCAACCTTCCGAGATGGTTCAGGCCTTCTCCTTCTTGACCACCACCCCAAAAGAGATCATGCGGAGACGCTTCAACTAGAATAGATCCAGCAGTTGAAACTAACAGAGAAGATAAATGTGGATACATATAAAACTTGCATTTCAAAGCCCTATACATAACATCAATCTTGACTGATTCCCACTTATCACGTACCTGTGTTAGTGAGTAGATGGAAATTGCTATAAGTCACATGAAAATTGATATAGCTTACAAAGCAAAATTCTGATATCTTCAGGACCAAAGTCCAACCAATCAAAACTTCTCCAATAGAAATCTTTTATATAAGATGTTAGGATTTGAGAAAATTCTTAAAATTCAGAATAAAAATAAATTCTTTAACAAAATCTTAACAAATCATATCCAAAATTAGGCATATGAACTCAAGTATAGGATGGAACCATGAAAGAATATTTTTAAAGAAACAGAACGTGCAGCAGAATGAGTATATGAACAGAAGGTAAATTCTTTGTAAACTCTAATGGGCAATCTAAGTGTATGAACATTACTTAGACCCATGAATTGTAAAGCGTTTAAATATTATTTTGATCCATTGTGACAATAGTTTGCTTGGGAAACTGTCCCATCTCATAATAAAACCACTGACGTGGTATGACTAGTTTTTGTTTTCATAAGCAGTGCAGATACACCAACACCAAACAGCCAAAAATCACTGTTAACATTGTCCAACACAAAAGGATGCAATAACCAGATCTTAAAAAGCAGTGGTTTTGTTATGTTAACCAATGGTTTCATTATTTGTTTCACAAATGGTCCATGTATGTGCATTAACACTTCCAGTCCCTGATTCTTCCATTTCTAATAATTTTATTTGTCATCATATAATACATGAATTGGTAAGGTGAATAGGCTGTGTAGAGAGCTGTATTAAAAATATTAGAGTCCAAAATCCTTAAGATTCAGTTTTGGTGGAGTGCCACGAGTTCTTAAACTGTGATTCCCATTGGAAGTGAGAGATTGAGTTGTAGCTCACATTTTTTTGAGTATTTTCTCGTGTGAAACTCTCCACAGTAAATTCCATTGTTTCCTTCCCTATATGGTGCATGATTTTTGCTCTCCTACATTCTCAGTTCATGCAATTGAAAAGGTCATTACTTCTTTTCTTTCCTAAATTGTGTTGTTGATTAACTATTAATTGGAATTCCATCATAGCTTATGCATCATCTAGCCTCCGATATTATTGAATTTTATCTTTTGATGAGAGATTTTCAGATTTAAGTCAAGGTAAAGAACTGTTGCATCAAACTCAATTCAATCAGAGCTCATAATTTGTGCAATTGGCTCCATTGCAGACATAAATGCATGGGAAGTTGCTAATTTGTCCTAGGACAAGTGTGTGTCTGTCATAATTTAAAAACTCATGAATTGGGTAAAACTCAGAAAACTCACCAAAACTAAAAAATATTACTGAATATTAAACCTAAAGCACAAAAAACTGCCCCCAAGTTTTCTATGAACAAGCACAAAAAACATTGATTCATATAATACATTTTCTTAAATTACAATTTATCTCTTACAATCAAATATCAACTACATACACAAATCAAATTGCAGCATCGTAACCCTAAATTTCTGAAAACATGATGAAGTCATGGGATTGCAGCCAAATGAGGGTCTTTTAATGTACAGTTAAAAGTTTTTTTAAGTTGTTGTGACAAGGATTTTTTTTTAAGTTGCAGTCATGAGGGTTTGTTTCATTTGCAGTTGTGGTTGTTTTATTTGTAGTTGTGAAGGTACCTTGCAGCCACCGAAAGGGCATTTGTATATGCAGTTGCACTTGCCGGTGCAAACAAAATACCAAACACTTGGACATGTAAACCAGTTGTGATTAGCAGAAATATGCTTGGCAGGTTTTTAAATGGGATTCACAGTTGCTCAATTCTTCATCAAAAAATCAACCCAGAATCTTTTGGGTGACTTGGGAGTTGATTTTTGTTGCGAAAACTAATAAGTTGTCTACTTCTTATGTGATATATATATGTGTGTGTGTGTGTGTGTGTGTGTACATACATATATGTCCATATACATAGATACATACATATACATTTACATGCATATATGTATGTATGTATGTATATTGTAAACCCAATATACTTTTCATGATATCTTTTAAGAAAGATTCTCATTAGGCTAACATTTGCCCATGAAGGGAACTTTAGTAGACTTACCAATTCAGGCCGTTGTCTCTCTAAAGTCCTCCCTATTCTTGCTGCTTCTTCCGGACTTTCTGCAGATTTTATTCTTTCAATGCACTCCTGTGCCAAAAACTCTTGTACACCTTCAAACTTCTGGGCCTGCAAAATAGAGAAGGGACTTCAGCCTCACTTTGCAAGCTGTGGGTTCTGACAAGACAAGCATATAAATAGTTATATAAGACAGACTTCCAAAAACTAGTATAGCTCAGAGTGAATTTTAAGTACTTTTGAAAGTATCAAGCTCAAACCTGATAATAGTGCTCGACACTTTTCCATGTAACATAATCTCCACTTTTACTGATGATTTTAATAGGATGTGGAGAAAAGTTAGAGAATGCTCCATATGCATCCCAAGCCTTGTAAAAGGAAATTATATTTGGTCCATCTGATGCTGAAAGCATCAGCTCAGGGGCGGTGGCTTCCATGGCTGGAATAATTGTCATCAAATCAGGGATGGGATGTAGGTACCCACTTATTAGCATGTCAGGCCCTATCTATAACACAGCATGTCAACTGGTAAAGGTTCATAATAACTTCTGACTCGAAAGAAAAATCTGAATAGGAATCACAACCTAACTTTTAAGAAACACAGATACTTAAAATTAAGATGACAAGAAAAGACAAGAAATATTCTGCTGAATTTGAAACCTTCAACCTGTTCAAATGAGACATCTGACAAATTTAGTGCTTGTGTCATCTCCACCATTCCAAGATCACCAACCGGACCCGGTGCAGTTACACCCCCTATGATTTTAGGGGCAACAAATGCAATCACCTACAACAATAGAAGGGAGGAGATGGAAAAAGTAACTGCAATGAGATGATATCAACAATCTAAACTAAATGTCAATCTAGAATAAAAATTAGAAATAGTAGATAGCCAAAACATGATTGTCATAATTTTGAGATTCCATAAGTCCAAGATTTGAAAAATAATTTTCTTATAAATATTTCACACCACCACCACTATCTTGCACGTGCCTTTTTTCCAGACATCACATTCAACATAAAATTGTAGAAAATTAGCCAATTTGTATGTATAGAGGATTAGCTAGCACTTGAAATTAATGTAATATTAGAAGTACTTAAATTTACTTGGTACCTGCTTAAAGATTTTTTTAAAGATGAATAGGGTCAAGTTTGAAACATGGCTGTTATAAATCTGAATACAATTCTGAAATTCTCGGTAACATTATGATCCATTCTAGCTTAAGTATAATATGATATATTAGGCAAATCCATTCAATATGGCTATCAATTGACTTGGAATAAAAGTATGGCATTAAAAATATGAAGAGGATATATTTCTATAAAACTGCAATGAAATCTTTATAGAGCTGCAGCTTGTTTCCACAGAATGAATATGATCAAAAACTTAGCATGAGTATGGCTCCAGCTCAATAACTTTTATTGTGGGAAAATAATTGTCAATGTGCAAGCCTTTCCCAAATGGCAGCAATTTTGTCATTTTTATGCAGCATTTGCAAAAGATGTCTCCAAAGTTCTCAAACGGGTCCTACCCGATTCCCATGTTTACACTAGAGGTGTAGTCAATCTCCTCAAAATAAGAGGGACACGAAGCAAACAGAGCTGAGAATGCAAAATTCTGAAGACAGCACCCCAAAATGTATGAGGAGGATGAACGCCCAGCTGTCTACCAACCCATTAGATGGCATAGGCACATCTCAGCCAAATATTAAATAAAAAGGAAAATTTCAAGAAATATATTTTTTTATGGACCAAGGACCCCACCTTCCATTGATGAACTCTAAGCACTAGATAACTTCTTTTAACTCTAAAAATCACTAGCTACTCATTTTTTTATTTATAACCCTGTTAGAGAAAATCCTTTTTCAGCTATTGAAGAGACATTCTCAACCATTGAAACTCACTTTCAACTGAGAAAGCATGTTTCGCAAAAAAAGATGACTTTGAACCCAATGAAAGCCATCACAAGAAAAAAAAAACAGAGCTAATGACTATTGTTAAGTTTTTTCCCAAAAGAAACTCATTTATTTATAGTATTCCAACTTCAGATTTCTTATTTCTTAAAAGTCCAAAATAAAAAACCCAAAACAAAATAAAAAGGAATTTAATGACAACAATGATATTGTGTCTCCTAGGAGAATTGGCAACCGCATTTTTTTTTTAGATTTTTGAAGTGGCTGTCACATTGCAAAGACAAGGACACACAGTATAGCACAAAATGCGTCAAAATCACTTTGTCTGTCCATAAGTTTGGCCTGCTCTACAAAAGGCAAGTAAACCCCCCCAAAAAATGGGCAAGTGAAGACAATGAAGTGCAACATTTGGTCAAAAAGCTGTAAATGGGACTATAACTGGGTGAACTAAAACAAAAAGTACATATGTACTATAATAAATCTCACCCAACAAATTGTACTTCTTAGATTGCAGATAGCAACTTAAAATACAGGGAACATTTGTAACTCAGGCAGTCTCCTTCCAAATGTCATTGCCATTCATACAAGATGAAGAAAGTGGGACACATATACAAGGGTATTTATCTCTTCTACTATAGAAAATCTTTAATAAAAGCATTACATGAAATGTCTGACACACAAGCATAGGATAAGACAATGAAGCAATTTATAAATTTTCGCTCCCCTAGCTATTCCCTTCCATGTTAAAGAGAATGTTACAGTTGGCGAAAATTAATTAGACATGGAAGGATGCTTCATTATCATGGATGTGCACTTATAGTGTCTGCCAACTACTCATCAATAATTGCCACAGCTTTAGCACAGTCTCCTCCTTCATAGAGACATAGAATTGTTCTTAAAACACAAGGATACAACTTCCTATTTCTTGCTTCGCACAGCATTCTTGCATATATTTGACTCAATATATATTTGACTAGAAGAGAATGTCTTCCAACAACACCACAAAAGAGATAAAAGATGGGTGAATGAACACCTTGCATTGACTAGAAGAGAATGTCATGACTTGCCTAGTAGTGCTAACTTTGCATCAATTGACAAAAAATTGTCTTATTCATAAGACTCATAATTTTCTAATCCATAGTACACAGCAATTATCCTAAATAAAAGAGCAGAAAACAGCAATTACCTTAAGAACAACGAGGTGACAAACAGCAAGGATTAAAAGAAGCAACAATTAGACAGTGATTTCATTTTAATAAGGAGCGATGATTAACATAAAGAAAACAAAACCTCATATGAACAGCGATTAAGTTATGCTAACAGCGATCAATTACTAGCAGTGATTAAGACCACTTAAAGCAGTGCTTCCTTTGGGTTATGAAGATGCATTGTTAGGAAAGGTTGTGACCATCCCTTAAAAACAGCAACTCCAAGGGTTGCCTCTCTTCAAGGTACATGAAAATATGATGGCAAGAAGACCGCAATGATGGAAGGCAATGAAGGAAAGCAATTCAATTAGCATTGGTGCCCATAAAGAGGAGAGCAGTTCAGAGATATCAACAATCAGGAACATAGATCGATAAGATCAGAAATTACTACATTTTGCAGGCAATAGCATTCTTGTTCAACTGTGGTATGGATGAGATATCTGCTTAGTGGATGCATGATGAATATATTGTCTAACATATAATTTATTATGTGTTTGATATAGTTAATGATGTGAAATACATATAACAATAATCTTTTTATAACTCAAAAAACAATCATGTAAAGAAATGAAGAAAATGCATGAAAGGGGAGCTGATATGAGATTGCCATCTAAGTAGACCAGCCCATGATGGATGTCCAATGTGCCTGCCATGTTAAAGTATTGTTCGTTCGTGTTTAATAAACGACGAGACAATCATAATATATATATATATATATATATATATATATATATATATACTATGTAATAATTGAATGGAATATTACCAATATTATTGAATCGAATAAATCATTATTAATATGGTTATCAGCCTGTATGCAAAGGAAGTCACGATAGTATCGTGACTGTCTGATTATATAAAACCCTCCGGATTATATGAGATTTGTTTACGGTGTGCAACAAAATGACAACCATAGGTTATTCAATATGTTAACATGAACAGTCATGACTTATCATTTAATATGATGAGTCATGTCTTTTCATATTTACATTCTTCAAATTCAATATATAGTCTTTGTATTTTTGTAGAATCAATTAATAACCAAGGCAATTGTATTCTACTGCATACATTCAGTTTACATCTTATGATCTATAATTAGTTTACTTAACATGGTATCAGAGCCAAGTTCCTTTGAACAAAGCTTTACCGCTTAAAGGAAGATCCTAAAGATGGCCGTAGGTGGATTTACTAAAAGTGAACAACGTAAGCATTAGAAAATATATTTGAAACAGCAGCAATACATTCAAATCAATCCCCACTGCCCATCGCCAAAACATATGATCAACAGACGGTCGCATGAGAATATCAACCTGACGATTACAATGGTCTCTTGTCTATTGCAATTGATGACCTATGACCGATGACCTATTCCAATATTGTGGTATCCGTTGGTGCATAGATGATTCTATTAGGAAATTGCAGGTGTCGTTTGAGATATCTCATAGTCAAATAAGGAACACCTGTATATTTCACTTCCGTAAGGGAATACCCGACAGCCAAACACATGTATTCTCTCATTCTGTCTAGGGACACAGGAGGGAGATTTAGTGGAGATGAGCATCCATAACCGAGTTACAAACGGATGAGGACCCCAACAAATAGTTCGAAGGGACACATAGAAGGGAGTGATAGAGATGACAACAACAAATATATTCGGCTATCGTGTATTGTTACTTGAGTGTCATACAAGGAGCCCGAGTCCTCCAGGGAATATAAAATGGAGAAATCGGCACAGGCCGCAGGAGATAAGTGGATTCACATACAAGATTGACACACATGGTTTCGAGTAATTGCAAGATTGGGCCCGTAGTCATACAATGGTTGTTTCTTGAGGAATAAGACAACACCATATAGAGAATGTTACAGTCTCACGTAGAATGATTCCACCAGTGGTAACACCAGGGCACATGTGCGTAGAATAGCAATAATAGAAAGAGATCTATGTTAATAGGAAGATGACTTCTATAACCCTGACCAATAGCAATTTACAAGACAAGGGATTAAACGATAGAAATTATAATATATCAATTTTATGGAAGACAACATCTTAGGTTGAAACATTACAAATTATAATCCCTAAATATGATATTGGATATAATCATTTGGCTCTTAGTAGACTCTACATCGTGTACTAGATTGGACATCTTCCAGGAATTTCATCATTAGCACAGTTCATGCACATACGAATTGCTGGCGCTAGTCTGTGCAGATTGTTGAGTGGAAATCCAGTATGTCGAGCCCGTATTTTTGTGTTCTGAGGCTCAGTCATTGATCTGGCTCTTCGACTAGGTCGACTTCATTTTATACCCGATCCCCTTGTTGGTGGTTTATTTAGATCTGCAACACATGTTCTCTGTTGTCTTTGTTAGAAATTGAGGCTTGTCATTTGGCTCATTTGTGATCGACTTTGCGACCAATTGCTGTTATTGGCACCATTCACAGTGGGGTTGACATCTTTTTCTCATCATATTTAGTACTCTCTGTGGATCAACTAGCGTGTTGGTTGTTTTAAGGCGCCACATACAATTTGTGATGCACATTGTAACTTGGGATTAAATCCCACATCGACGAATTCAGCCAATCTATTATTTAGCAGATTCTCCACACTGACTGAGGTGCCAATAAGGAAGGACAAACTCTCTGAGCTAAACATTAATGGAGCAATAATCAATGGCGCACACCCAGATTGGACCGTGGCGGCAATTAAATATGTACTTATGATCTCCGTCTATGTCTTCGACAACACTAGCCAGATTATCCAGGATGCTGCCATCATCAATGTATCCATCCGCTAGTCACCAATCAGAGATTGTGCTGTGTACGGTGGACGTGAGGCATAGATCCTTGGGTGAATGTAAGCCTAATATAGCCTATGGTTATAAGGTGTTGAGGCATCACACATTGACCATATAACTAAGGGTAAAGGTGAGTATAAAGTAATTTTATTGGTAATGAACATTTCATAAATATTCATTTATATGTTTTATATTATATGAGATGGATAATCGAAAGTATATGGTGATCATATATATATTTAAAGAAGTAATATATGTGAAATCATAGATTAAAGATATATATACTTAGAAGATTGAATATATATATATATATGTGCATATATATTCAAGTATATATTTAAATTAGATATTTATCTATATTACATTGGAATGATCTTATATCTCTATGAAGAATTATCCTTGAATATTATGTCAATCTCTCGCTTATTCCCTTATTTCTATACGTACTATGAGAGCTATTTGCCTTGATCTCTTCCGAGGATTCTCTTGCAGGAAAATGAGGATTGCTATCAGATTCAGAGGGAGTCTAACAAATATTAGAAGCAACCTTGAATGAGAAGGTCAAAAGGTTGATATCACATTTAGAAGAAGTCTAATACACCATCAGAGGAAACCTTGGACGAGAAGGTTAAATGTTGTTGTTAGTACTTCAACATTCAGAGGGGGTCAGCACAACATCTAGAGGATATGCCTTATTTGATTTCCAAGGATCTTGGTCATATTGATACAGAGGGAGTAACCATATCGCGATGGTTTCCCTAGTGACTAGGAAACTATAAAAGGAAAAAGAATTGTGATTCAAATGATGAAATTCCATGTATGTGAACTAGAAGTTTTTTATGCAGATATCTAGGTCATGATATTCCTAGATAGATGGTTGGGAATTCAAGATAAGAGCGTAATGTGGACTAAAGGACAAAGACACGACTTCCTCACAGAAGGTTGATATTAGATTCAAAGGGAGTATAATAGTTCATCTAAAACAACCTTGGACGAGGAGGTGAGGAGGTTGTTACAAAGACCTTAAAGGAAGCATCCAGAAGACTTGATCATGAGATTGAGTCTCATGTGTGCTGGCTAAAATACTTTTATGCTATCTCTTACATAACTTGGGGTTCACCTAGAGTGATGCAAACTATATAAGAGATATAGTGCATAAGTATGCTATTCAAGGTACATTATCCCTACAGAACATATGGCTGATATTCTCACCAAGTTTCTTGCTAGAGGTAAGGTTGTGTACCTTCGAGATAAACTTGGCATGTTGGAGAATGAAGCCTTAGATGAAAAGGAGTTTCATCTATCATCTTGTATGTTATTGCATTCTTCTCCTTGAGAGAGAAGTCTAAGGTGATTCCTCATATCAAGGTGATATGTAAAATTGGGTATCACATGTCAGGTGATTCCTCATATCACATGTTAGGTGATATTGAAAACTAGGTATCACATGCTAGGTGATTCCTCATATCACATGTTAGGTGATATTGAAAATTGGGTATCACATGTTAGGTGATACTTCATATCATGAATCATGTAATATATGATTTCTCAGTATCATTATGAATCATATTAGGATCTTTTCTGAACATTGGTTATTAGGATCTTTATTAATGTACATTGGTTATTCATGAATAAAATATTGAAATATTTCAAAATTGTGAAGATGACGATCTTCTGTGTATATAGGTTACTATGTCAAGGTGACGATCTTGACAATAGTAACCAAGCTTCAAGATCGACTCCCGTAAGGGTTTGTCCCGGATAGGACCGGACATCTTGTTGCTTATATTATTACTTGTTGGGTAATAAAGTTCAAGATCGACTCTCGTAAGGGTTTGTCCCGGATAGTACCGGACATCTTGTTACTTGTTGGATAATAAAGTTCAAGATCGACTGCCGTAAGGGTTTGTCCCGAATAGGACCAGACATCTTGTTACTTGTTGGGTAATAAAGTTGTTAGGATCGACTCCTGGAAGGGTTTGTCCCGGATAGGACCGGACATCTTAACACTTACATTATTACTATGTAATAACTCATCATGATCAACAACTTTTAAGTGTCTTGGATTGGACCAGAGATCATGACATGTATAGTTCTACAAATTCTATTAAACTCTCTCAAGAGGGAGTGTTAAAGTATTGTTCGTTCGTGTTTAATAAACGACAAGACAATCATAATATATATATATATATATATATATATATATATATATATATATATATATATATATATATATATTCTATGTAATAATTGAATGGAATATTACTAATATTATTGAATCGAATAAATCGTTATTAATATGGTTATCAGCCCGTACGCAAAGGAAGTCATGATAGTATCGTGACTGTCTGATTATATAAAACCCTCCGGATTATATGAGATTTGTTTACGGTGTGCAACAAAACAACAACCATAGGTTATTCAATATGTTAACATGAACAATCATGACTTATCATTTAATATGATGAAGTCGTGTCTTTTCATATTTACATTCTTCAGATTCAATATATATAGTCTTTGTATTTTTGTAGAATCAATTAATAACCAAGGCAATTGTATTCTACTGCATACATTCAGTTTACATCTTATGATCTATAATTACTTAACATGCCACTTGGGGCCAAGGGGTTATAAAGTCCACTCTTGGGCTTAAGAGGATTTCCAAGCACCCTATTGTGATTTCCTTTCCAACCTCTACGATTGTTGAAGATATCACAATCATAAGAGGATGAATGTGGAGACATGAATAGGGAGGGTAGAGATGAGCATCCCACTAGGTGACCACCCCATGATGGATGTCCGATGTGCCTGCCACTTGGGGCCAAGGGGGTATAAAATCTGCTCTTGGGCTTAGTGTGAGGATTGCTTTGGGCTAACCTACTATGCTCCCTCATTCAAATCCTATTGTGAATGAATACTAAAAATGAATACAGATGTGACATGACTTATTTTATATCTAATGAATTATGATGATTATACATATTTGTAATCATATGTGTGATTACTAACCCAAAAGAATTACTTGGATTTACATATTATATGTATATATACAATATTGTTTAATATGATTGCAGAAGCTAAATCAGGATTTATCTTGTTAAAATTGGTAAAGTCATATCTCTAGCTATCTTACAGTTCTGATTTTAATGGAATTTGTGATTCTAGGGTAAGACTTGTGGCAATCCCGAAAGGGGGCCATTACAATTGGTATCAAAGTATTGTTCCTTCCAACCTGAGGGACAGAAGATAGTTTATGCAACTTAGCCAAAGGGCTCAAAGAGCTTTGGAAAGAGAAAGAAGAAACTTGAATCCACCATTAACTACACTTAAAACAATACAATGAGTGAACAAATGGGAAACGAATTGAGGACCTTCATGGAGGAAACAACTCGAGCTCTCATGGGACAATTTGTGAGAACAATCCAAATACTTCTTCAAGCCATCCAAAATATGAACAACAATAATCATTGACCCAACCAAACCAATGGGGGATGCCAACTCTAACCATTTGGAAAACAACATTCCACCAAGGGTATCAACCCCTATGCCAACAAGACCTTCCATCATACCTAGGGGAGAACACACAATAGAGGAAGAAGCAAATAATCCACCCAGTTACAATGTTGATAAAATTGTTGAAGTATACTCAAGACTAGATCCCAAAGTTAGGAGAAATGTCTCCTCTAGGGATTATTGTGATGCTAAAACGTGAAACGGCCCTTGTAGGGAAAGAGGACAACCCAACAAAGATTTAAGACAAAGGGTAAGTAAAATGATCCTTACCAACTTTGATGGATCCAAAAAGGTCACGACACATTCATGGGTCCAAAACATGGACACCTATCTTTCACTTAGTCCCATGACAAAGGAAGATGCCATAACATTCGCCATACTCCACTTAGAGGGAACAACCCATGATTCCTGGCATCATGGCCTTATTACTGAAGGCCACCAACACATAACCACATAAGATGAATTCACTCAAAGACCTACAACGAGATTTGATAAAAGACACCCTTAATGGTACTTTAAAGAACTAACACAACTAAAACAACATGGAACCGTCGAAAATTATGTCATTGGATTCTGAAAACTATTAGTCACGGCACCAAAGGATTCTCAAAGTAGACTCACAAACCTATTTGTAGAAGGATTAAAAGAATCAATCAAGGGCATGGTAAGTGCCCTCTATCCTACTACACTTGAAGATGCAATCCAAAAGGCAACAAAATTGGAAATCACATCATCAAAAGACAGGCCCTACACTAATAATTTTACATCAAACACACATACCAAATACCCCTATAAGGAAAATCGGAATAAAAAAGGAATTACCTCCTAGAAATGACCTAAATGAACTTTGAAAAGGAAAACATATTTCCATTGTAAAGAGAAATGGGAGTGTGGGCATGTTTGTAAATGGGAAGACCTTAAAAGGCAACGAGAATACCTAAGAAAGAAAGATATGTGCTTCAACTGTAAGGAAAAATGGGAGTTAGGACACGTGGAAAAGGAAGCCAAGCACATAATATAGAGAGAATGTTTGACGAAGAAGCAAAAGGAAATCAAAGCAAGAAAACAAGGTACAACGAATTAAGAATGTTCTAAAAGGGCAAAAGGTAATAGCCCTCACAGATAGTGGGGCAACCCACAACTTTATTACAAGACAATTGCAAAAATGAAGTTGGAAACAAAGGATTTCAAGGGCTTTACAATAACCCTAGCTAATGGATCAACCGCCCCATGTACTAAAAAAAATTCACACCTAAACATCACCTTGGGAAATCATCCAACCCAAGAAGATTTCTATGTTGTTAAGTTGGGAGATATCGATGTTATTATGGGTACCCCATGGATGCACTCTTTGGGATGCTTCATTCTAGACATCCCAAAATTGGAAATTGTTTTCAAAGTAATTTTACAAGGGCTATCTAATGGATCCCCAAGAGTTGTCTCATCCAAGAGGATGGAGAGAGCTTTTAGGCATGGACAAGGAAAATGGACTACACAGTGCATGATTCTTGACAAGCCTTCCTCCCAAGGAAAACCTATACATATTGACATCCAACTTATCTTAAAAAAGCACAAAAGGGTGTTTGAAGACATTCCACTAGGACTACCACCAAAGTGAAGCTTTGAGCACACTACTGAATAAGAGGAAGGAACAAAACCTATTATTACCACACCCTACCATCATCCACATGGATATAAAGAAGAAATTGACAAAGCCATAAAGGAGTTACTAGAAATAGCACATATCCAACCTAACTCTAGTCCCTTTACCTCCTTTGTTGTTCTAGTGAAAAAGAAAGATGGCATCATGAGAATGCGCATTGACTATAGGGCACTTAATAAAAAGACCATCAAAAACTGATATCCTATCCTTGGGGTTGATGACCTTATTGATGAACTTCATTGAGCAAGATATTTTCCAAAAATTGATCTACGTTCAAGATACCATTAAATAACGATAAGAGCATAAGATGCTCCCAAGACAGTTTTTAGATCTCATTATGGACATTTTGAATTTCTGGTCCTACCTTTTGAACTAACAAATGCCCTTGCTACCTTCCAATCATGTATGAACCACATCTTCAGGAAATGGCTAAGGAAGTTTCTCTTGATATTCTTTGATGATAGGTGGAGCACTTAAGACATATAAATGAAGTGCTACAAACACTTGAACAACAATCCTTACTTGCCAAGCTACCCAAGTGTGAATTCAAGGTGGAGGAAATTTCACATCTTGGGCATAAAATCAATGCTCAAGACATTAAAGTTGATGAGGAAAAAGTTGAAGCCATAAGAAATTGGCCAAAACCAAAGACCTTAACACAACTAAAGGGATTTTTGGGACTTTGTAGCTACTACCAAAGGTTTGTCGAGGGTTTTTCAAAAATAAAAAAACCATTAACCAACTTAACCAAGAAGAGTGCTTTCGTTTGGAATAAAAGGCGCAACAAGCTTTTGAAAAACTAAAAGAAGTCATGAGCTCTTGCCTTGTCCTAGCAATCTCAAACTTTTCCTTGCCATTTGAGTTGGAATGCAAAAATTTTGGGGTAGGCACTAGAGTCGTACTAATGCAGAACAAACATCCTATATCCTTTGAAAGTAGAAATCTAAAGGAAAATGAAAGAAGCTATTATATATATGACAAGGAGATGCTAGCAATCATGCATGCCTTAGCCAAATTCCAACAATACCTAGCTTGTGGGAGATTCATTGTAACGACCAATCACAATAGTCTAAGATTTTTGTTAAACCAAAAATATTTAAATGATAGACAACAGAAATGGGTAAATAAAATACAAGCCTACGACTTTAATATTGAATACATGAAGGGAAAAAGAAAGTTGTAGTAGATGTCCTTTCACGACGACCCTAGCTAAGCTCCATGACAGGCATCTCCGTAGACTAGAAGAAATGTCATTATTGTCAAATAGGCCAAGGATCCACAAGCCAAAGGCATCCTAGAAGGATATATACCCAATGAAGAATACAAGGTAGTGGAAAAACTTATCCTATACAAGAATAGGGCAATTTTGTGCAACCTCAAAAATTAAGGAAAAGATCATTAGGGAATACCATAACAATCCTTTAGTGGGCTACCAGAGGTACTACAAAACTTATAAGCAAATAAGAGAAAAATACTATTAGAAGGGCCTCAAGAAAGATGCCCTTAGAAATGTTCAAGAATGTATAACTTGCCAAAGGAACAAAGTGGAACAAATCCATCTAATGAGCCTCCTACAACCTTTACCCATTCCTAATCAAAAATGGGAAAGCGTTTCTATGGACTTCATAACTGGGCTATCCAAAGTGCAAGGGAAGGACTGGATATACATCTCAGTTACCGGACTCTCTCCCCCCACCCCCGAATGCGGATGCATCTGGAGGCGAAGGCAGAGACGAAGGTGGAGGCGGATGCCCCCTGGATGCGCCCAAGAAGTGCATCACAGGGTTGTGGATGCGTTCCAAAGTGCAAGGGAAGGACTGGATATACATTACCGGATTCTCTCCCACCACCCTTGGATGCGGATGCGAATGCCTCTAGAGGCAGAGGCAGAGATGAAGGTGGAGGCGGATGCGCCCAGGAACAAACTTCTTATGGTGGTCCATCCAGAAAGAAAAAAATGCAATTACCTAGTGAACCAGTTGTATCCTCCAAACTTCTATTCTTGCAAGTACCTGTACCGGAAGTGGAAGAGGAAGAAGTAGAAATCACAGCCCGCAAAAGAGGTCCACTGGACACGACATTTAAAATAGAGGGAAGAGAGCTTGTTGATCAAGTCATTGCACGTTGCCTCTATGCCAATGGTCTTCCTTTCAACTTGGTGAGATCACCATATTGGAAGGAGATGGTGGCAGCCATCAATAAAGCACCAGCTGATTACACAAGTCCTAGGTATAAAAAGGTGTGTACCACCCTATTGCAAAAAGAGAGGACTTCTATAGAGAGATCTCTTCAACCAATTAGAAATTCTTGGAAAACTTAGGGTGTTTCTATTGCTTCCGATGGATGGAAAGATACAAGAAACCATCCATTGATTAATGTGATTGCAATGACCCCCAAAGGGGCAATGTTTTTGAGGGTAAATGATTGTGAAGGGGAAGTGAAAGATGCACAGTTCATTTCCATAATTCTCATTGAGGCCATAGAGATGGTGGGTAGTGAGAATGTGGTCCAAGTAATCATGGAGAATGCAAAAAATTGTAGGGGTGCAGCTGCTTTAGTTGAGGGCAGATATGACCACATTTTTTGGACACCATGTACTGTACACTCCCTAAACTTGGTGATGCAGCAAGTTGGCACCCAAATAGATTGGGTGAAACAAATATACCAAGAGGGGGAGGAGATCCAGATGTTTGTGACGAACCACCAAATGTCACAATCAATATTCAAATCTTTCTCCAAATTGGAGTTGTTGAGGTAAAGAATAATTACTATATTTTATTTATTTATTTAATTTTAATAAATTTTATGTCATGTTCAATTATCGATTTGTATATAAATTTGCTTAATATTTATTGACATATTGTTATTAACTTACTTAGGTTGCTGAGACCCGATTTGCGTCTCATACTATTGTTATGAGACACCTTGTCAAGGTGCAAGAGGCGTTGAGCCAAATGGTTATTTCCAACGAGTGGAGTATATGGAAGGCTTCAAATTCAGAGAGGGCCAAAAAGGTCAAGACATTGGTCTTGGATGGCGGTTGGTGGGCTCATGTGCATTCACCGAGCCTATCATGACTATGCTCCGATTTGCAGACACAGATAAACCTTGTTTGGGGGATATCTATGATGGCATGGACACAATGGTGGAGAAGGTTAAAAATGTAATACAAACACATCAACATGAGAATGACCCAATAGAATGTGAAACCTTATGCAATAAGGTGGAAACAATCATTCATCATCGTTGGGAAAAGATGACCACCCCATTGCACCTCCTTGCACCCTTATCTCCAAGGTACTAAAGTGTTGAAGTACTTGCTATGCCAGATAGAGTAGCACCATATGCAAATGAAGAAGTTGCTAATGGGAGCTACAAAGCTTTTGAAAGACTCTTCCAAGATGAAGAAATGCACAAAAAAGTTAGGACAAAATTTGGCTTATTTGCCTCGGGAATATTACATAGTCCAATTGCAATAAAGAACCAAAACAACATGGGAGCTATCACATGGTGGTACCTCTATGGTCAACCATTTAAGCATCCACAACCTCTTGCAATCAAGTTCCTCTCACAAGTTTTTTTTGTTTTTTGTTTACCACTTGTATTCTACAATTTAGTACTTAACATTCTTTAATTTGCTTTACATTTTTATGTTTAATTTTGTGAACACTGTCCAGATTGCAAGTTCTTATGTTGCCGAACAGAATTAGACTACATACTCCTTTGTCGACTCAGTGAAGCATAACCGGTTGGGCTCAAAAAAAGCTAAAGACGTGGTTTACATTCATACCAACTTGCGTCTTTGTCACGTAAGGAGGAACACTACAAGGATGGGGCAGCCAAGCTTTGGCATGTAACCCCTAAGTGTGCAAACTTGGATGCAACCGTTGAGGATCTTACTAGACTCACTACAAATTATGATGATGATGATGATGATAACATCACGACACGTGGAGCATCTAGTACTAGTGGAAACGCTTTGGGTTCAAATGATCTTGAACTTGCAGCAGTTGGGGATGATGAGGATTTTTTTGAGAATCCTTATGATTTTGATTAGTGAACACTGAATCTTGTTGATGAACATTGAATCATGAACTACATTTGATTTTGTAATTGTAATGAATTTCTGGTTTACATTGGAATCATGGACATAGAGTAAGAAATATATGATATGGCTTATTAGTTATTAGTTATTAGTTATTTGAGTATTTGTGAACTATCAATTGGCACTTAATATTTATCTTGGTCAATGATGAAGTATCATACTATCAAATGATTTAATTTTCTATATTTCTTGCATTTCTTTGCATATATATATATACGCATCCAAAAACCCAAAAAACAATTCCGCACATCCACGCACCTGCATTTGCATCCGCACCCAAATTGGTAACTTAGATATACATAGTAGTAGATCGTCTCACAAAATATGCATATTTCGTGGCACTATCTACCAACTACATAGCTCCACAAGTAACTGAGGTCTTCTTCAAGGAAATTTTCAGATTGCCTGACCTCTAAAGGAACATTTTTAGCGACAGAGATAGCCGATTCAATAGCCAATTCTGACAAGAACTCTTTCATATAGTAGGGACCGAACTCGCATCAATTACAAGCTATCACTCCCAAACTAATGGACAAACAAAGATTGTAAATAAATGAGTGGAAGGATACTTAAGAAAAAATGTCACAAGACAACAGAATGTGTGGATCAAGTGGTTAAACCTTGGAGAATATTGTTACAACACCACCCATCACATGTCAATAGGGATGAACCCATTCAAGGCCTTATATGCTACGAGGCAACCTCATTTGGAAGTTCGAACCTCCAAGAAAGCAATGTTCTAGGGACCAAGGACTTCATGCAGCAAAACATGGATATTATGAACATACTCAAGGATAATCTATGTCACGCACAAAACCAACAAAAGATTTATGCTGATCGGAATGGTTGTCTTCAATCAATGTCAATGGAGCTGAAAAACTTAAACCCTGATTTTACAGGCCATAAAAGATTTTGACAAGGATAGGCAAGGTAGCCTATAAATCGGAATTACCAACAAATAGTCGGATCCACAATGTCTTCCATGTATCACGACTCAAAAAGGTGCTAGGACAACATGTTACCCCAAAACCCGAACCATTCTTGATGCACGAGAAAAAATATTGAGGAAGAAATCATTTCCAAAGAACTTAGTTAAATGGAAAGGTCTACTCAATGAAGATGCCATTGCGAAGGAGTTCAAACCTTTGACCATACAAATCTAAAATTGCTTGAGGACAAGCAATCTCGAGAAGGGCAAATTGTCATGCCCCACCTAAGTAGTAGTGCCACCTTTGCATCAATCAACAGAATAGTGTCTTATTCATAAGACATCACAATTTTCTAATCCATAGAAGGCAGTGATTATGCTAAATAAAAGAGCAGAGAACACGGATTATCTTAAGAGCAGCGAGGTGGCAAACAACAACAATTAGACAACGATTCTCTTTTAAAGAGCAACGATTAACATAAAGGAAACAACACTCTAATTATGAACAGCAATTAAGTTTTGCTAACAGCAATCAATTACTAGCAGCAATTAAGACCACTTAAAGCAGCAATTGGTTTGGTTTATGAAGAGGCATTGTTATGAAAGATTGTGACAGTCCCTTAAGGACAGCAACCCCAAGGGTTGTCTCTCTTCAAGAGACATGAAGATATAAAGGTAAGAAGACCACGATGGAGGAAAGCAATGAAGGAAATCAATTCAATTAGTATCAAAGCCCATATAGAGCAGTGCAGTTCAAAGATATCAACAATCAGGAGCACAGATCAATCAAATCAGAAATTAGTACTTATTGCTGTTAACGTTTTGAACCAAAATAGCATAAAACAGAGAACAGATAAAACAAGAAACACAAGGACACCAAGATTACCCTGGGAAAACCCTCCTACTCGAGGGAAAAACCCAGCCACACCCAAAAATAATGCCTTTATTTAGATACCAAAACAAATACAAAAATGCTGCTTATGATTGAAGCCTTTTACAATCATCAATCAATAAGCTCATGTAACTTTCTCAGAATTTAGTAATCTCAGATATGATAATCAGACAACTCAAAAATGTATATCACAAAGATACTACATGATTATACACCAATCGCTGAGAATACACCCAACAAAAATATACCAGAAAATTCCTTTCTTACAATAACACACAGTTCCACCACACACAATCTCTATCACCCACAAAGACTGAAAAACAATACCATCAAAAGTGTGATCACTGCTCCAAAGAAAAAGTCACACTGAAGACAAAGCGCCGGCAGTTACAAAAGACACGGCAATAAAGAAAGAAAGAACCGACGCCAGCAAAGAGAAAATAATGGCACGCAAGGAAGCGCTGAGCCGTTACTCATGAAGGCTAACCACCGACTATCATAAAGAGCACGAACAGATAAGTATGACTGCCACACCAGCACACATGTGACGTCCAGTCAGCGGGAGAATGAAGCCGCATTAAGTCAGAGAGCTCATGATGCCCAACATAAGTAATAATCCATGACATCATAGCAAATATCCAGCAAACAATGAACAAAGAACTTTCAATCTCAGTGAAGTCATAACTGAGAACTGAGCAAGGAAAATAGGATGACTGAAGTGCTTATATTGAAGCAATCAGATCAAAACAGGAACACTGATCTCTATCGCAGCTACCAAAAATTCAACAATTGCAAGCAATAGCATTCTTGTTCAATTGTGGCATGCATGAGATATATGCTTAGTGTATGCACGATTAAGATATTGTATAACATATAATTTATGTATTTGATATAGTTAACGATGTGAAATGCATATTCTAAAACATTAATCTATTTATAACACCACAAGCAATCATGTAGAGAAGAGAAGTGAATGCAAGGAGCAGATACGAGATCACCATCTAAGTAGACCACCCCATGATGGATGTCCAAAGTGCCTCTCCCTTGGGGCCAAGCAGGTATAAAGTTCACTATTTGGCTTAGTTAGGAGGATTTCTGGGCACCCTATTGCAATTTCCTTTCCAACCTCTATGATAGTTGATTGCTGGAGAAATCACAGTCACGAGAGGGTGAATAAGGAGACATGAATAGAGAGGGCAGAGATGAGCATCCCGCACATGGAGCCAAGGGGTATAAAATCCACTCTTGGGCTTAGTGTGAGGAGCGCTTTAGGACAACCTATCATGCTCCCTCGTTCAAAACCTATTGTGACTGAATACTAAAAATGAATATAGATGTGACATGACTTATCTAATGAATTATGATGATGATACATATTTGTACTCATATGTGTAATTACTAGCTCTAATAGAGATAATTGGATCTATGTATATATATATATATATATATATATATATATAAACACACACACACACAATATTGTTTAATATGATTGCAGGACCTGAATCAAGATCTCTTGTCATATCTCTATCTTACATTTGTTATTTAAATGGAATTTGTGATTTTAAGGAAAGACTTAGGGCAATCCCAAAAAATGGAACATTACAGAGAAAAACCTACAAAGGGAGAAGACAACAACAGCCATCGCAACATCCATAGCTAGTGCTCATGGTCCTCAATTATGAGTAGAAATAGATGAATACACAACATTCAAAGGCATAGTGGGCTCCATTTGTGGTCCATGCATACGACGCACATTGGCATCCACTTCATCTTCTACAAGCAAACCACCCACACAAACACCACATAGCTTTTTTGTACTTGGAAACATACATAGAGCACAATTGTCATTGGAAGGTAGAGAGTTGAAACAAGAAGTGTATCGAGAAGTAGATAAGGTATGTGCCCATTTTTGGTACTTCAACAACCTTCTCTTCAATGTAGCAAGCAGCCTTTACCAGGAGAATTGATAATTGCATTTGCCCTCCCCCAGCTATATAGAGAATAAAATTTGTGCTTATTATTGTGAGAAGGAGGTCCCACGTGTATGAGCGGAGATGATTACAATGGCCCTTCCTTCCTACCCTAACCGATTTCACTTACCGATCTACCACCACTACCCCTGGATAAAGTTGAAACTCCCCCGGAATAGAATATCAGGGATAGGTGGATGGTCAAGAAGTATAATCTAGATAGTGTAATGTCCCCTTATGTTGAGTAGGTGGAAGTGCCTCTTTTAATTAACCTATTTAATTCTCATAGGCTAATTTCAGGCTCAATTAAAGAATAAATTATTTAATTAAATAAAGTTGTCTGATAAAGTTAAAATTTCTGATGACTTTATTTTAATTAATTTAATAAAGTGATTTAAAAAGACAACCTTATAAAGTCGCTTTACAAAACTGTTTTAAATAGTATATTTTGAGTGGGAAATTAATAGTACCTTCAAGAAAATTCTGCGGAAAAATTATAAAAGGGGATTTCAGAGCTCCCTTGCATAGGCTGGATTATATTTTCCTTGCGAAGATTTGAAGCTTTCAAGGAGAGATAACTGTGGGATGAAAACAGTAAGGGAATCGGTTTTGGTGGTGAGCCATCCACCCTACTTGATTTGTGGATGGAATCACATAAGGTTTCAAGCTAGAGCTGAACAATTGAAGATTCAATAATCTTTGCACGTATGTAGGTAAGAGCTGATCATTTGATCACATCCAGCTAGTATAAGGCAATCTAATTTATTACCTTGTTCATATAAAAAGGCTCAATGATCTAGCATCATTTCATTATGTCTAACCCATTGCAAAAACATAAAAAATTGCAGCCATAGTTGATAACTCTTCATAGCAGATAGCTTCATTAGCTCTACCTACTTTGTGTTATTTTATAGTTTGTGTTAAATTGTGGCTTATAGTAGTGTGTAATTGATTTTGAATGTTTGAATTTTGTAATGCACTATGCAGTGTGCATTGTGCTCGAAGATCTAATTACTAATGAGGAAAATCCATATTTCAATATTCATTATGTATATTCTCATTGCCTTTCACTCTTGCACACTCCATGTATTTAGTGAAGGGAATCAAGGTGTATCAACCTTGGCAATTCCAAAGTCATTTATTTATTATTATTTTACATTGTCTAATGATTGTTTGGCATTTATGCTATTGAATATATGCGTTCAATCGTAAGAGGCATGAGTTTTATGAGTTGGCACTTTTTCCACATGCCAATGCCTTTAAAAACAAGTTATTGGTTGTTAAAATCAAATTATGAACTGTCAAAAGATGCCCATCAAGTGGTATGACATGGAAAACCTATTTTGAAGAATGTTATGACAGATTTTATAACTATAAGAGATAGAAATAGGATGGACCATTTTGGATGTGAGAATCAATTATTATCAAGGTCACCAAGAAACAGGATTTCTCGGAGACATGGGAGACTGGTACCCTTACAGTTAATTTCCAAAAATAGGAGACAAGTACATAGAGATGCCAAAAAAATTTATTTAATAATTTCCAAAAAATATGACATAAAACTTTGAAAACAAGAACAGTACTAAAGTTTAAAATTGACTTTAAGTTTAAATACACAGATCAAAATGTCAAATATCATTGTGTCAACTCAAAGAGTTCAAAACCCACACAAGATAATTCATATTAGATTATCGCTACAAATTGAATTTCAAAAATACTGATAGTTTGATGTTGATACGCAAACAAAAAACAAAAACAAAAAATCTATCGTCGAATCTTCAACATTTTGATCATCTCTCTCAAGGTTCTCAACTGTGATGCTCTCTAGATAATCATCACTCTCCGACTCATGTTCCTCTAATGGTAGTAGAACTGATTAAGGTCATCTGGTTCAACCGCTTCATCCACCATCGCTGCCCTCCAATAGGTACAATTTGGTCCCATTTTGTCGAAGGACCCTCCAAGTACGCAAGATCAACACAAGAGAGAAGATGAAGCAAGCTATGAATGTGCAATAGGTTCTCTGCTTTCTTTGACTTTAATCGGTTCCTCTGTAGTGAATGAATAAAAGCAAAAGTACTCTAATTTCTCTCACAAGATGAAGAGCTAGCTACTTGTGACAACAATCTTATTGCAATTCATTGCAATTCAAGGGTTTCACCTCAATGGTTCTACCACCACTCTATAGAATCTTTCTTTTATCGCATATCATATAAATATTCTACTAAAGAAAAATCACCATGCCCACGTAAAAACTTATTCCATTGACTCCTCATAATTGAAGCCTCCTCATCTCAACCATAAATCTTTTTTGTTGCAGCCCAAAATCCGTGCATTACCACTCTATCCTCATATGGAGCCCTCTTCTTGGTCTCTTGTGTATTATGCCATTTATGATTTAAGTACGCAGCACAATGAAGGGTTGTCTTAAGTTTGTTCCATCTTCCATGTAACTTATGTTCTATAAAAAAATATAAAGAAAGATCTTTTGCATATGTTATTTTCTTGACTCTTTCACGCATGGAATCTATTTCTCCATATACTTGTCCCAAACATGGCCAGTTTGAGTCTAAGATTTAAAGTTAAAGATTCAAAATTTGAAAAAAAAAAAAAAATAAGGCAAGGTTGCACAGAGACGGGTACTTGGGTACTTTGGAGATGGGTAAAGGTATGAATAAGGCTATTTTTTCGAAATAGGAGACGGGTACTTTGGGTATGTCAATTTTTATATATATATATAATTTAATATTTTATAAAAACTCTGAAAATATAATGACATTGAGTTTTCAAAACAAGAACAGTGATAAAGTTTACCATCAAACATTAACTTTGAAGATTAAGTACACAAATTGAAATGTCATACAATCATTGTATCAAAGTTTCAAACTAATCGATTAGTGATTACATATTGAAATAAGCTTGATAAACAGCAAGCTGATACGAAAACAAAAACTGAAACAAAAATCACAAATCTTAAATCAAGTTCCTTAGCTATGATGCTCTCCACTGAGTACATGGTACGGGATACGTGTACCAATACCCAATACATGTCCCAAGGGTATGGGAATGAGTACCCATGCAAATATGAATAAAGGACATGACAAAAGTCCAAAGAACCCTAAGCAATGAAATTTTCTCTATTGTCCACAACAATACAAGGACCAAATACCACCTGTTGGGTGGATATTTTGTAACCAACAATTTTAGGATCAATTGCAAAACAGTGGTTCCAGCCACAATGTGTGAGACGCCATCTCTCCTACTTATAAGGGAAGGCTCCCCCTATCTATTGTTACTCAAAACAACTAATACTAACAAAAACCTAAGATTTTATACACTAAGCTAATAAAAGGGCATTACATTCACCATATCCTCTTTTTCTCAAAAAAGGTGTTCCTTCGTCATAATCTCTTATTTCATAATACACGATTCTTTCTTACAACAAACTTTCAAGTACAATCTGGCAAAGTTAATAACAAGAAATAATGAAAGCTCAAAGTCTTCCAATGTCTTCTTTTGTGAATTCAGGAACAAGGATGAAATATACATGCAGCACAAAGTCTCCAATATATGTTTCATCTTACATGGACAAACATAGAAAATAAAAGCAGAACAAAGTCTGCAAGTTACCTCCTTGCTTGAGCGTTCTACACTGGCTTCAAACATGATAAGCAGCTCAAAGTCTGCAAGACCAAATCTGAAAACAAACTATAACTCTAAACACAATAAGCAGCTCAAAGTTTGTGAAATCCCTCTTGAACAATAGTACTAAACTCACAATCAATCGCCAAAACATGTCATCACATAACATCTCAAATCAGCACAAAGTTTGAAAACAATTTGCCTCTTTTATTGAAAGCAATTTGATTTACATCTAAGCTCAAAGTCTTAGAGTGCACAACAAACCGGCAAAGTTTTGTTGTATTTCCAAAAGATAATTATTTTCAATGAGCCCTCTTGGATTTATAGAAGAGAGGTTGTGACAAAAAGGTGGAAGACACCTAACTGTTAATTTATTCAACATTAAAATCCTATGTAATGTGATTACATGTAATGTGGTTACGTGCAATTGCAATTTTATGCTTTACATGCGACGTGGCCATATGCAATTGCAATTTTATGCTTTACACATAACTTGTCAAAACTGAATTACATATGCATGATTGAAACTAAACTAAGTGTCTGACAAGATGCAACTCTTATTACATCATCCTCTGTCAAAGAGATCTTCTTGTCGCTAGATTGCCAGTGCTTGGAATCTTCAAATCTATATATGGGTGAGAATATCCGCATGGAAAGCATCACTTTGACATATGCAGTTGATGGCATCAACAAATCACTGATCTTTCTAACCAATGACTGAAAACTATTCACGATCCATCTTATTGATACGCTACCACTTGCTTGGAATCAATCTTTGAAAGCATTCCACTACCTTTGATGAAACAACAGCATACTGGTTTTACAAAGATCATAATAATAAAAGGCTAAAGCAGGTCCACATCTCTATAGAAGAACGCTAAAACACCAACCTAATCTTCTTGTATGGGGTAGTACTAACTCTTCGGGAAAATCTTTTTGCGAAGTTAAGGCATAAAACCCAAAGTGTGATTGAGAGAAGTCATAATGGCGTTGCAATGATGGATTTCAAGAATTTTCTAGGCTCAATGACAACTTGACTCAACATACAAGATGACAAATTAAAAATCTCGACTAATAATGAATAGACAAAAAGAAAAAAGAAAAAATGACCAAAAATGCAATTTTGGAGTTTTCTGACACATTGGACATGAGTTAACAACATGGTTACAGAGTGTAAAAGTTCATGTAATCGGAACAAAAAGTTCTTCTTACAAGGGAAAGACATTAAGTTTCATGTGAAGTTGGGGTTTTTAACCCCAATTGCACATGAGATTGCATATGGGATTACATGTTACAAAACATGCAGTCGAGGTTAAAACCCCCGAAATGCACATAATTAGTATGTAATCGGAGTTTTTGGAGGTGATCGCACATAACATTATATGTAATAGCACATGCGATTGGGACTAAAAAGTAAAAACCCCGATTGCATGTACTAATACATGTAATGGGTGTCAAAATCCCCATTTTACAAAAGGGAAATGCCAAAAGTGTAATCACAAAGGGATATACCGCTGTTTGTAAAACATATAATAATCTGTGTAATTGGCATTATTAACTACGATTATAATCGCTACTCTAAATGATCACACATCATGCATATAGAAATATGTTATCAGGATGAATACCCCTGATAAATGATGCCAATGAAGATTTATCAATCTTCAAACAATCCTGAGAGTATAGAATGCATATGCAAATGCATATGGAATTCCAAAACAAAATAAGGTAAGGGCACATATAAACAAAGCGTAAAAACGAAAGTTTGAAAACAAAAAAACATGCACCAATTCAAACAAAGTTTTGGGATCTTTCAAAAGAGATTGCAGAAAAAAGATAAAAGAGGTCACCTAATTTCAAAGACCAAAGATTATGGCATAAAAACTCAGATCGATCTACGAAACTGGCATAGAAATCGCAGACAGCCACAAAAATAACGTTTGGAAAACTCGAAACAATACTCTACATTCTCAAAACAAGTAAAATGCATGAAAACGGGATTAAAACAAGACACTGAACGCTAAAATGGAGACTATGGATCTTCAAAACAGACCAAAATACAAATTTTTTAGCACAAAGGCATTTATGTTGTGATCTCTGATAAGCACCAAGGGTTTCGAATAATGCAGGAATGAACTTCAAAAAGACTTAACAAATCATTATAAAACTCAAAATGGGCTCGGCGTCTTCTTAAACTCGAACAACGGCTTCTAAAAACATTAAATATGTTTGAGTTGTAGTCAAGATTAAAATTCCCAACTACAAGTCTACCTTAATGCAATACATGGTATAGTCAAACATTAGAAGCCCGACAACTAGGAGAACACATGCATTTCGGACCATTTGGTTTTCTTTGCATAAAACATAACATGCAATACAAAATGCAATTATCCTAAAAAGGTCTGACTTTGTGCATGTCAGGGTTTTAGGATAACATTGCATATGTATTTGTATGCAAAACACTATACAATGATGACTAAAGGGTCTGATTTGCATATATTTTGGGACTTTTAAGGGTCATTGCACAATGCATTACATGTGACAAACTTTGCAATAGAGCTTAAAAGCTCCGACCAATAAAGAAAGAGGGGGAAAACCCTTAAATAAAAACCTATTGAAATTAAACAAAAACAACTAAAACAATAACAAAGATACTAACTTTGACGACAAAAATACTTTACAACGAAAACATTTACGAAACCAAATGACTTTCATTTTCGAAAACTTGCTTAGAGCACACAGACCAAGATTCAACAAAAATTCGTATGGTTTTCTCTGATTTTCGACCTTGCGAAAATTGAGAACCACACCACCAATTACAAATTTACAGCTGTAGACCAATTATATGGCAGCAGAGATAAGGCCTCTCCACAATCCCATAATACAGAAAGAAAGCCAAAGTCATAGCAGTAATGGATGAGAGCTCCAGAGCAATAAGAGCATGCCTCTCCTAGAAATCAATTGAAACTCCTCATCGTGTAGCTAGAATAATTTTGAGCAGCAGATATGACTGAAAAATACCAGAGAAAACCAGCCGATGTATCTGTCAAATATTGAACAACATGCAAGTCAAGTATCGTCCACACCAAAATCTGATCTCTCTTTTAGAATATGTAATCTGCATATTGGCTTAAAAGGCTTCCAGTTATATATGCCAAGTACATTTATACACCAAAATCTGATCTCTCTATTAGATATATTTAAACTGCACTATTGAGCACATAGATGCAACAGCTATATTAAATAAAATGCTAGGGGAAACTAGCCAATATATAAATCAAATATTAATCCATATTCAAGTCATATATCAGAATAATATCTTCCTTTGACAGTGCGTAGAACATTTATACTCCAAAATCTGATCTCTTATAGGTACCAGCTTAAGGAATAGAATCTCTGACAAATGCAGGAATTGCACAAGAATGCATGTGAAAACCTTTGTCCTTATTTGCCAATGTTCAGCTACAAATTGTTTATGACAATGTTGCATTTCCAAGATTTGGACATTCAAAAGTGTGCAACTGCAAATAAATATGTACAATCAAATAAAATTTTGAAGTAACATCATCAGTAAAATGCATAAATTATCCAAGATTGAAACTAGCCTTGTGGATAACAGCAGATTCAATAGCAGGGGCAGATAAAGCTCCTCCACACTCCCACAGGACACAAAGAAAACCACGGTCGTAGCAATACTCCATGACAGCTTTTGGTGTTAGCATATCAAATTCGACAACTTCCACACCTTTACGAGCAAGTCTTTGCTGGAAGCTCCTGTTGGCGCCATGTTGCGTCACTACAATGGTGTGACCAGCAGATACATCCCAAAGATTTGCATCTTCAGGGAGTTTCATTGATCTTGACATAACTATCCGAGCAGGTAAATGACCCCCTTCCTGTCTTGTTGTCAAACGTGGATCTGAATAGAGGCCAAGGCAAATCAGCTTTATGACAAACTTAAAATAGTTGGAAGTTCATCCTCTTAAGTGAGATTGACATATTTATATCAAAAGTAGAAAAACTCACTATCACGGCGCACAGTATTCCCTCCCACAACAACGGCATCACTTCTGCTTCGTGCTTCAAACACCCTTTTCCGAGACGTTTTACTGCTTACCCAAGCTGCATGACCTGTGCTAGCAGCAATCTTTCCTGGTAGTTATTGAAAAGATAGTCATTGTTAGCACATAAAAAACAAAAAGAAATAATATCCTAATAGCAATTTATCAATATACTAACTGCAAAGGCCCTAATGAAATGCTTACTAATTGATAAGGAACAACAAAAACAAACATGTTAGCAGAGCTAAAGAACTGCTCACTTTCCAGAAGAGGATTCGCCTCTTAAAGGTAAACAAGTACCAACATGACAGAACTGAGGAGAGTAAAGAAGCACACCATCCAGAGTCATAGCATATTTGAGAACTGAAAATGGGATCCGACAAGCCTCTCTGTAGAGCAATGGAGCATTTACCAATTGGCAAGCTCTCAAAGCTTCCTGAAACAATATAATGTAAGTGTTATAGAGTACCAAGAAAACTCTTCCCAGTGCAAAAAATGTGCATCAAAAAAGATATATTGTACCCAATTATTGCACTTTAGTTAGAACACTAAGAATGAAATTGCATCAACGGGCATCTCTGGTGAGCAATAGATCATTTAGAAATTTGAAATGTTCTCAATGCTACCTCCAAAAAATAAAAAGAACTCATATATAGGTCTTCAAATTTGCTTCATTAATATTTTGTTCCCTTGAATGAATGAATCTCTATATCCATAGAATGGTTGATTTCTCTTATGTTTCATCCAATTAATTGTTTCATGTACTGGTCCAGGTTTTGACTGACAGGAATAAATAGTTCATCTATAGAAAACCAACTATAAAAGCCAATGCGACCTCAATGATTTTTGAGCTTCTTACTTGTGAACTTGACCCCAGTATTAGGGATAAGGGAGAGATCAGGACTCTAGGTATCCAAAAGATACTTTAAGCAGGAACTATCATAGTAGACTTGGCAATTAAGTTTGCGTGAATAATAACAGAAAATTTTAGTCAGATAAAAGTAGAAGCTATAAAAAGTCCAAAGCCAGAACATTAGCCAAATTTCAATGGAAAAAAGTTTTATTTGACCATTTCCATACACTTCAATTAAGTGATATATCTTTAAACTTCTGGCATCATAAGGAATTTTGTGACCCAAGCTAGCGCTGAATAACCTTACCTCAAGTGAACAATCCATTTCTGAGGTAGAATATGTACACTTTGATTGACATGTATTGCAATCTAGCATTAATAAAATGTAGGTTGGCAGATTGGATAAGGCAGTTTGCTGATTTTTTCTACCCGGGCTGGGTATTGTAGAACAAAATATACAATAAAGGAAGTTAGCTCAAAATAATAAAAAACCATGGCCATGAGAAAGGTTAAGTTGTGGGCAGCAAAGAATACCAAACACACTAATTTTAGGATGGTAATGGCAATGTGGATAGAGATAAGGATAGGTAGAAAGAGGGATGGAAAAGGAATTACCAGGATGGGCTATTGTCCTCATGCATGGGAAAATAGAAATTAACTAATTTGTAAAAAATTGCCATAGTTTACACAAAATTTAAAATAGAATACACCTGACAATTGATAATATAATGTCTAATGTCAAAGATAAATCAAAACAGTTCATATGCATTTGAAATAAAACAAAATTCAATAGTCAAACATGCAATTACACAATTTGAAACTACATACAAACATCATATTACTCTTCATTGCCACTCCCACTAGCTACACTTTATATGTCTTGCAGAGCAGCCTCACACCACTCATCATCGATCAAGGATCAAGAAGTCGTGCAACAGAACATCCATATCAGAATACTCTAGGGCTACATCCAAAAGTCTCATCATCCACTCGTACTAGAATTGTTTGTGTGAGATGAGGTGCAAGTTGGGATGCATACACCAACACCTATATCTTTTTTCTTCCAACCGGATGAACTTAACTAAATGGATATAAGAGTATGCACTCCAATTCCTCTTAACTAAAGAAAATTTCTCAGTCTATTAAGATTTGAAACAAAGTCAACACAAATTTAAACTTTCTTATGAATTTATAAATAATAAAAAAACATATAAATAATTTTTCAAAGAAAAATAAGACTTAAATATTAAAATTGCAGATAAATAGATGCTTGGCCATCGAGGTACCACCATGTAATGAGCATCCTTCTTCTACATGTCTCAAATGAGAGCTAAGGTTGTGCCCTATTGAAGTTACAAACTTCTTGGATTCACCCTCAACTATGTCCCCTACATCTAGATTAGTGAGACTATAGTGAATGTTAGCCCATACCAAACACTAAATGTGGAACCCTTTTGGGCAAAGAATCTTCATGCTATAATACTTAAGGGTCAAATCAAAAGCAAGGAGATATAGAAAAGAGATCATTGTTTCCCAACATTCAATAAAATGCTTCATGACGGTTTTTCTTTTAGCAACTACTATGCACTTTTTTCTGTATCCAAAGCTATAGAGATCACTCAAACATGGCTGATCTATCTTAGTAAATCTAGTCATACCTATGTTGAGCTCAATGAAAGTCAACATAAGTCCTATTAGTGTTTCAATTTGTCCTTTGTTTTCCCTCTCGGGTCAACAAGAATAGTTGCATAAACACACATTAACTGATAAACATGAACACAGGAAAGTATTGCAATTCGGTAAACATAAAGTATTTAGAAAACCAAATCATAAATCGTCCTATTCCCAATCTGAGCAAAGTATACATAAAGCCTCCGAAGGGACACGACCGAAACGTCGCGTCGTAACGGTTCACACTCTCGGTGCTAACCGCCAAGATTAACATAACTTAACATAAGTTTATTACATAACTCCCGTACATACAAAATATACCGACAACATCATCCCCCCCATAAAAGAAGTCGGCTCCGACGACTGACAAAAGAAAACATAGACAAAATGGAGCCTATTACAAATTACTGAGAAGGGGGCGTAGGAAGCATCCCTGAAGATGAGGGTCCAGCTGGTGCCGGTGCTGAAGCAATCTGGGCTCGCAACTCATAGACCTGACTCGTCCGGGTCTGCAAAGCCTGCTCTGCTCGCATCTTCAGTTCCATCGCTGTCCGAACCATGCTGGCTGCCTCTAACACTGCTTTCTCCTTTGCATCCGCAGCCTCCATAGCTGAATTCAAGCGAGTCTCCAATAAATCCCGCTCTGCCCGTAGTGTGTCCAACTCTGACCTCATGGTGCTCCGCTCAACCTCCCAGGACTCCCTCTCCTGAACCACTACTGTCTCCAAGGCTGTGAGATGGGAAACTGCCTCCTCCCGAGCTGCCTCAGCCGCCAAGCCCGTAGCCTGATGCACTGAAGAAGCGTGCTCCGAGCGTCTGAGAGTGAAGTACTCCTCTCGAAATGCCTGCTCCAATTCCCGAATAAGACCCTGCAGTCGGCTCTCTCCTGCTGGCACCCGAAGAGCCCAATCCTCCAACATAGTGAGAGTCTCCTGTGTAGGCCATCCCCGAGCCTCAAAGCACTCGACGAATGCCTGTGGACAGCCAACCCGTACAAATGTCAAAAGGCGCTCCAACTCTTCAGCAACCTTCTCCTGGCCCTGAAGCTCTGTTGAGGCGACGACCCGCTGGCCTGCAGCAGCTACATCCGCCAAGTACTGCTCCCATACTGTCTGCGCGGTCTCCCTCAGTGGCATCGCCCTCTGTGACTCCTCCCAAGCCTCAACCGGCTGTCTCTGCTCCTCCACAGGATCAGGTCTTTCACACATCTCACTCCCTTCTGCTGGCTCCTCACGGGGTGGCGACATCATTGTATCCAAATCAACAATCTCTACTACTGCTCTGTCAGGCGACAGGGAACTCGGGGCTGCCATGGCGATGGGAGACATCTTGAACTGCGCGAGCCAAGAAAACACTCGAGAGTTCGGGTCCCCAACCCCTGTCGGCACCGTCTGAGGTGGCGCCTCCTCCAATACCCCTGGCGCAACCCGCACAAACGCCTCAGTGCCCACAACCTCCAAAGTAACCTGCTCTGAGCCTCGAGCACCATCTCCGCTAGTCTGTCCTGCATCAGCTGGCTGAACTGTAGGTGGCTCTAAAGTCTGGCCCGTCGGGTGTAATACTACAGGAGCCCGGAGCTCTCCGAACGGTGGTACTGGTACGGCCTCTAATGTGGTACCGGATGGTACAGAGGGCCCCGCTGCAACAGTCACCGAGGGTGCGGGTGGTGTGAATAAAACAAGAGGTGGTGCACTCTCAGTCGGAGTCGAAACTGGTACAACCCCAGATGGTGAAGTCAGTGCCTCTGTGTCGGGAGTGTCCGATCCGCCTACTGCCTCACTCTCACTGTCTTCCTCCTCCTCCGAATCCTCACTGGACTCCTCCCGTCCACTGTCCACATTCTCCCCTTCCGACTCAGAGAGGGCCTGACGCTTCCTCTTCAGTCCTGTCTGTACCCCTCCAGCATCCAAGTGCCGCCAATGAAAGATGAGAGGCTCTCCCGTCGCAATGTCCACCGGCTGTGGCCTCAGCTTCTCCGCCGGAATCTGTTCTCGGGCAGCATTCAGAAACAACCCTATGGCAATATGGGGCATGTAAAACGTCCTATGCTGTAGAGTCATAAACTCGTACAGCCTCTCCGCCATCACTGAAGCCCAATCATATACTGTCCCCTGGCGGATCCCGTTCATGAAAACCAAATGTGTAAGGGCAATGTCGGATGCCCTACTCGCCCCGGTCAACCTGCTCTTCACGATATCCATCAAACATCGCCATTCACCTGGGGCCACAAATGATTTTTTAAGTCCTCGATTCCGGGAAGAAGAGCCAAGCAATGACTCGAACTCCTGCTGAGACAAATTTCTTGAAACCAGCTTAATATACTTCTCCTTGTCTTCTCTGGTCAGCTTCCTCGGCTTCAAGTCGATTTTCCTGCCCTGTGTACCAGGAATACCAAACACCCTCGAAATCTCTCGAGCTGTGAATGAAATCTGAATCTCTGTACCACAATATTTCAATGTACTCCGTCGGCTGAACCGGTCAAATGTATCAATCATCCCCCTCAGAGGACCCTCGTACTCCTTAATGGAAGGCAACGGCATCTGTATTGCCCAATGAACTCCGGCCCGCCGAATCTGTCCCTTCAAGAAATTGGTATCCGGAGTCTGCTCCCACCATGTACGGCATTCCACTCCGCTCAGCCCTTCAAATGTCACAGTCTTCCAGGTGACTTCTTTTTGGGCCTGCTGCGGACGGTGCTTCTGTTTCCTGTCCATGCTTCTGGAATGTGAAACCCTTGGTCTGCTACTACTGGCTGGTTTGGAAATTTGCAATTTTTGTCTCCAAGAACTCTGCTGTTGCCTTGAGCTCATCCTTCTGTACTGTGTAATAACGGTTCGTAACTGATTTTTGAAATACTTCTGTCGTACAAATCAACTTCCTTCAGCCAATGTACTTTTTCCAATATGCAAATATGTAGCAGCTGCAGGTCTCATCAACTGGTCACACTCTCCAAGGGTTGATAACTAAACCGACTGGGGGTCTAGGGGGCAACGCCCCCAGCGGGGTCGAGGGGCAGCGCCCCCGCGGGGTCCTGGGGCAGAGCCCCAGGCGCGCTCCCTATCGCGGTACAGGGCGGGGTCGAGGGGCAGCGCCCCCGCCGCCAAGACCAATTTAGCACCTTCAAAGTCTATGAAACACACTAATTTTGTGATTTTCGTATGCTCCCATGCTCTTTTCTGCAAACCGCTTATGTTTCCCTTACTTCCTGCTCATGCCCTTCCCTTCGGTACCATTTGTTCTTCAATATGAGCTGCTTTGTTTTGTCGTCGTTTTTTTTTTTTTTTTTTTTTTTTAGTATACCATATGAATTTCCTCTTTCATGCTTTCCCTTCACACGCCCCAATGCTATGTACGGCAATCCCAAGTCTTCCTTAGACGCAATGAAAGACAATGTGTACAGACGTCTTTGCCAAAAAAAAATTGATCTCTTATATACTATAGGGCCGTACGGACCCTTACGACATATATGCAACTTAACTGTTATTTGACGTACTCACTTCCTCATGCTGTACGATCCTGAATGCCTTCACGTTTTGTTTTTCTTCCTTGCACGTACGGTCCATGCAATGCGGCAGGCTACATCCGTACGGCTCCGTACGGTCTTCAGATTTGATATTACGAAATTATACCCTTTCCATACGGCAATGTACGGCACTCAAAACCGTACGGTGATGCACGGTCTACTCCTCCAAAGTGTACGGTGCCGTACAACAAGTCCTTATCCGCACACGCCAATTGGTCGTACGGCCAAGTTCGATAGCAATTTCCTCTATGCCTGGCGCCGTACGGGTTTTAATAATGCTGCAATAATGTCGTACGGTGCTAATATACCTTCCGTACGGTGTTAAAACATTAAGATGCATGTCGTACGGTACCGTACGGACATGTTACTCTGCACTTTTTTTTTTTTTTTTTTTTTTTTATAAAAAAAATTTATTTTTTATATATATTTTTTTTCAATTTTTTCAACTTTTCAATTTTTTTTTCAATTTTCAATTTTTCAATTTTTTTTATTTTTTTTCAATTTTTATTTTTATTTTTTTTTTTTTTTCAATTTTCAATTTTTCAATTTTTTTTTTTTTTTTTTTTTTTTTAAATAATTTTTCTGAATTTTCTAAGTACCCGACGCTCGCGGTGTGGCCGTCGGTCGTTCATGATAGACTTTCAGTTTCGACCCGTTCACCGCGTCCGGAATTTCCCGTCCGTCGAGGGTCCACAGCTTCACAGACCCATTGGCAGCCACCTCTCGTACTTTGTAGGGCCCAATCCATTTTACTTTGAATTTTCCAGGCTTGATTTCATTTCGCCCGTTGTATTTTAAAACCAATTGGCCTGGGGTAAACTGCATTCGTCGGAGATGCTTATCGTGCCAGACCTTCCTCCTTTGCTGCGTCGCTTCAGTGGTCCATTGTGCCAAAGCCCGTTTTTCATCCAACTTGTTTAAGAGATAGAGTCGTTCCCTCAGACTCTCCATATCCCCCAATTTATTCTCGATGGCAATCCTCAGACTTGGAACCATGAATTCCACCGGTACCACGGCCTCCTGTCCATACATGAGTTGAAAGGGCGTCTGTCCGGTGGTCACCTTGTAAGACGTCCGATAAGCCCATAGTACCGAGGGTAGCCTCTCTTCCCAATCCTCGCCCTCGACACCGCAAGATTTGTAGATTACGCCGACCAGGATCTTGTTGGTGGCCTCTGCCTGACCATTTGCCCGGGGGTAGTACGGGCTCGAGAACGTGTGAAAAATTTTGAACTCTGTCGTCAGGAGTTTGATCACGTGGTTGACGAAATGGCCACCCCTATCACTCGTCAACTGAAGCGGGATGCCATATCTCGTTATTATCTGCTCATAAATAAACTTAGCCGTGCTTAGAGCAGAGTTATCCGTCAGTGCTCGAGCTTCCACCCACTTGGTCAAATATTCCGTCGCCACCACAATGTATCGGCAGCGTCGAGCGCGGCTGGGCTTCAAAGGCCCCACAAAATCCAGTCCCCACCGTTCAAACAATTCCTGTGCATGAGAAGGGTTAAGTGGCATGTAGTCTCGTTTGAGAGGTCTCCTTGCCCGCTGGCATGTGTCACAGCCGACGACCCACTCCCTGGCATCATTGTACACCGTCGGCCACCATAAGCCTGCCAACAAGACTTTTCTGGCGGTGGTGTCGGGGCCCATATGCCCTCCGGCAGGTCCCTCATGAGCTTCTTTCAACACTCTCGGAACCTCTTCCTCCATTACGCAACGCCTCAATATTTGATCTGGACCCATTTTGTACAGCAGTCCGTTGATAAGCTGGAAGGTTCTGCTCCTCAGAACCAATTTTCTACGCTCTCCGGGGAGCATTCCTTCTGGAAATCGGGCCGTGGACAGGTACTCACCGATACTTGTGTACCACTTCGGTAGTACGGCGATGTGAAACAGGTGAGTATCTGGAAAGTCATCGTTTATTCCTACTGGAGGCTCGCCAGACTTAATTCGAGACAATTGGTCCGCAATCACATGACTGCGTCCTGGCCGTACAACAATTCTGAAGGTGAATTCTTGAAGGAGCAGCAACCACCTGCTCACCCTTCCCTAAATGATGGGCTTGTTAACCAAGTACATCAAAGCCTGGTGGTCCACGAAGAAAGTAAACGGCGTCGCCAATAGGTAGTGCCGAAACTTCTGAACCGAGTAGACCATTCCGAGAGCCTCTCGCTCTGTAGTGCTGTAGTTCTTCTCCGCCCTCGAGAGTAACCGACTTGCAAAATAGATTGGGTGATCCAGCCCATGTTCGCCTTCTTGTGCCAGGGTGGCCCCGATGGCGTAGTTTGACGCATCCATATGAACATGGAACTCTCTGTCCCAGTTCGGAAATGCCAAGATGGGGGCTGCCAACAGTCTCATTTTTAAGTCCTCGAATGCCTCCCCTTGCTCCTTCGCCCAGAGGAACGGCTCCCCTTTCTTCATAAGTTTATCCATCGGGTATGAAATCCGGGAAAAATTCTTTATGAACCGTCGGTAGTACCCGATATGGCCCAAGAATGACTTGACACCGGTTACGTCACTGGGAGCCTCCATTTCAATTATCACCCGGACCTTGTCGGGGTCCGTCTTCAACCCTTCCTTACAAACGATGTGTCCGAGCAGCTTCCCCTGCGGTACCATGAAACGACACTTCTTCGGGTTGAGTGCCAGACGTGCCTTCCGGCACCGCTCCATGCACTCTCCGAGTGCTACAACGTGTTTGTCTTGGCTACTGAAAATGGACCAATCATCCAAAAATGCTTTAAAATTCCCTCTCGACATCTTGTCAAAGATGTGCAGGATGATTCTCTGAAAAGTTGCAGGTGCATTACACAGGCCGAAGGGCATCCGGTTGTAGGCGTACACACCATCTTCCACTACAAAGGTGGTTTTTAGCTTGTCCTCCTCTGCAATGTATATCTGGTTATATCCTGAAAACCCGTCCATGAAGGAATAGATCTCATGGCCTGCCACCTCCTCGAGTATGCTGTCTGTGAAGGGTATCGGGAAGGGATCCTTAATGGTCACCGCATTGAGACACCTAAAGTCTACGCAGATGCGGATTTGGTTAGCCTCTTTCTTCTGAGATATCACGATTGGTGACACCCACTCACTTGTGTCTACTCGGAAAATTATCCCCGCGTCCAGCATCCGCGCAATCTCGGTCTCCACCCTTGCAGCATAGTTTTTGTTCATCCTGTACGGCCTCTTCCGCACAGGTTGGGCTCCAGGAACCAAAGGGATGCGGTGCACGCAGAGCTCCGGAGGTACGCCCTTCAGGTCTTTATAATTCCAGGCAAACACGTCCTTATACTCTGTGAATATTTTGAAGGCTGTCGTTTTTAACACGGGATCCCAGTCATCTCCCACCAGGATAGTCTTGGGATTCTACTCGTCCTCGAGATTTATTGTTTCCAGTTTTGCCTCTTTGTATTGGATAGGTTCTCCCTCCGAGAACATGTGGGCCGGACTTACTCTCATCTGGGCTTCCCCCTCTGTATATTCTGTGTACTCCGGAGGGAACTCGTTCGTGTTTTCTTCCGTAGGGAACTCATTCCCGATCTCCAATATATTGCACGATGGCTGAAATACCTCGTAGTCACGCATTTGCCAGTGAAAGAGACCATCTAGTGAATCTGTATCTCCTTCTATCTCAAGTACCCCTTCATCGTTCGGTTCCATAGTTTCTTCCTCTCCGTCCATCCCGCCACCATCGGAGTCTGAGTCGGATGCCATTTCCTCTCCAACCATTTGTGTGGCGAGGTCTACCACAAATTTCCTCCCCCCTTTCTCGAATGCGAGGGTGTTCTTCTTCCAGTTGTGATTGGCTCGGGCTGTCACCAACCACCCTCTACCCAATATAGCGTCATACCCCTTTTGCTTGAGAGGGATTACGACGAAGTCTAAGGTGAAAGGCTGGGTTCCGATAGTCACGTGCTGTGCCATCAGCATACCGAGTGGTTTAATACCGTGCTGGTCGGCCCCTAACAGATTGAAGGTTGGTGGCCATAGCGTCGGTTTCCCCAAACTCTTCCAAGTTTCCTCCGGAAGGACATTGACACCCGACCCTCCGTCAACGATGGTGTTCGTGAGGATTTTACCCAGGATACCCATTTCTACTACTGCCGGGTTCCGTCCATGGTTTATTGATAACGTCATCGGGTCGGCTGCACAGCCGCCTGGGATCTCCGTTCGTTCCACCGTCGTAGGTGGCGTGTTAGGCCCTAGGAATAGAGCTGTTTTTAGGTGTGGCATGGTCTCCAACAAGTCCTTGACCTTCACGGGTATTTCCATTTGCAGTATCTGCCGTAGTATACTTTGCTCCGCCAATTCTCGGTGAGAAGTGCCGGCGTCGGCAGGTTCCTTCCGGTCCTGTATCTCTTTTTCGATCTCGGCCCTCGCTTGCAGTACCCTCTGTTTCTCCGTCAGAGGGTGTGGGTACGTGGCCTTTTTGGCTTGGGCACGGGTGACTGTCAGGACCTTCTCAGTACCTCTACATTCCAACTCCAGGATGTTACAGCCGGGCTTCGGACAATTAGCGTCCTCATGATCGCCCGGTCCGCACCACCGACACAACTTCTGCGGAGTCGCGGGCTCCGTCTGACAATCACGAGCATAGTGACCCCACTGATTACAATTCCGACATTGTATCATGGGTCTTCCCTTGGCATCATATTGGATCCGGGGCTTATTCTCATTGTTGCCTCGGCCTCCCCGGCGGTTATTTTTATATCCGCCAGATGATGCAGCATTCTGTTGTCCACCCGTACCAGACGTGGAAGGTTGCTCCTGTGCATAGAGTACTTGTTGGCCTCTTGCCCTCAAGTTATAGGGACATTCTTTAAGGGGATGTCCTGCGATTTGGCAGATATCACAAAAAGCTTTTTTCGGACAAGACCCTTTTGTGTGGCCTGCCTCCTTGCAGTCCGTACACCACACGGTATCTTCTTCGGCTTTGCTAGCACTTCCTTTGGCGGCTTTAAGTTCTCGCATCATCCTCTCAAGGTCTTTTTGCAATGCGAGCACTTTCTTGCTCGACCCGTCCTCACTACTTTCCGTCTCTGAATCATCATCAGAAGATGACCTTGTCTTCTTCGAGGTCTTACATTCGCTCTCGAGATCCATTGCTCGGTTATATGCATTACTATACGAAGTAGGCGGTACTATCTTCATTTTCTTTCGGAGGGATGTTTTGAGTCCCTCCACGAACCATCTCTTTTTCAATTCATCCGCTGGGGCCGACTCCATTTTTCCAATGAGTTCTTTGAGTCGTCGGCCGTACGCACGGACAGACTCATTCTTGGCTTGCTTCGTGTTGTAGATCTCCGCCAATATTTCATTATCATCCCGTAACAATTGGAACTCTGTCTGGAAGGCCTTTTTGACATCGTCCCATGTCGTGAGCCTTGTCTTGTCAACGTCCGAGTACCAATCAATGGCACCCTCTCGCAGTGTTGCAGGGAACTGACGGATCCATTCGTTCTCGTCAGTTACCCCGTGTGCAGTCCATATCGTTTCACACGTTCGACAGTGCCGAACTGGATCCTCCTTGGATTGCCCCGTAAATTTCGGTAACTTCTGCTTATTCACTGCCATGGTTGGCCGCGGTGGAGGCGGTGCACCGATACCACTCGTGCCCACACCTCCCTGAGTGCTGTGGGTAGTCTGGACTTGTGGGACTTGTCCTTGCGGTAGTTGCTGGGCTGGTGGTACTTGCCCTTCTCCTGGCACCGTACCGTGTGGGGTTCTCGGTTCCAACGGAGGGTTTGCTGGTGTGCTCGTGCCACCCTCTGCAGTATCACCCTCTCCGCCGGTTTGATTCTCCGCGCTTGGTGTACGGAGACCCACCTCAAACCGTACTCTCTCCTCTTGGAGAAAGGCTCTTCTCGCCCGTGTCTCCTCAAGTAACTCTTCCCGACTCCGCACTCTCCGTTCCGGAGAAGTGAACTCTTCTTCGGCTTCTGCACCCTCCGTACCACTTCCGAGGTCCCCTTCGGGCAACCCTCTGGCAAGCTGGTCTTTGGCAAGTTGCCTGAGCCTACACCGACGTTCACGTTGCTGCGCGGATATCAAAGCCTTCTGTGCAGCTTCCCCTTCGTCATCTATCACTTTCTTATTTCGATCTTTATTTAAATTATTGGGCATCAAGACAAACTATACACATTGCTCAATCAAAAAGAACACTTATTTTTTATTAATTCATGTTGCTTTACAACATTCTCAATTGAACTACAATGGAATTTTTGTGTTCCGTTCCCCTTTGTTTCAAACTTCAACAACTTTACTGTTTGTCATTTCCTTCCTCCCGACGGCGACGAAGATGCTCTCGGGCGTGGAATGCACGGAGGATCTCCTGGCGGCGGTCCTCACGGTCAATTTCCTCTTGCCGAATACGTCGTGCGAGTGCTGCTTGTGCCAACAACCGTGGAAGTTGGTTCAACAACCGATTCGCTGCAGGGTTCGCCCCAATCGCGTCCCACACTACGCCTGCAAGGACGTCTCCGTTCGTTGCCTCCCTTCGGACGTGAGTTTCAAGAGCTACTTGAAACAAAATTCGGAAGTCACGTGCCAGATTATCCTCTCCGTCGTACAACTCGGTACGGGCTTCCTCGGCTTTTGGGTTTATCGCACTAACGGGTAAGCCCATTATGCCTACTCGCCATCCGGGTATGTCTAGGCAACGGCGCCAGATGTTTTCCCTCTCGGGTCAACAAGAATAGTTGCATAAACACACATTAACTGATAAACATGAACACAGGAAAGTATTGCAATTCGGTAAACATAAAGTATTTAGAAAACCAAATCATAAATCGTCCTATTCCCAATCTGAGCAAAGTATACATAAAGCCTCCGAAGGGACACGACCGAAACGTCGCGTCATAACGGTTCACACTCTCGGTGCTAACCGCCAAGATTAACATAACTTAACATAAGTTTATTACATAACTCCCGTACATACAAAATATACCGACAACATCCTTTACAAGACAATTCAATCCAGAATATTATGTGTGGTAAAGAACCCTCTTCAAATTAGCAGGGGAAGCTCCCGAAGGTCTAAATTACTCCTTAAACATAAAACAGTAAGCAACCTTACAACAATACACACTATACAAATTCATCATATGGGGTTTGCATGACAGAAAAAGGGACTAAGGTTAACTTGGCTTATCCTTTTGATCTCTAAGTTTGAGCACAAGACTTGAAAGTACTTATCTCAAAATTAGGTTTCTGTTTTATGCATTTAAAATTAAAACATGATATGATCTGAAAATGAATGTTGACTACTTGTTAAAGCAAAGATCAGCAGATTCACATCCACAATAGGAGATGATTAAACAAAGAAACTAATTGACTGCCATAGGAAATGCAGTGCAAGATTGAAGAGAAGCATGCATAGTAACTTCCAAGAAGAAAGAGGTGCATATCAATCCAAAGTTCAACACCAAGTCACAGTCAGGAATTATCATGTTTCATCCATTAAAAAACCTGTTGAGTATACAAGGGCTGCCATAGACAAAGTTGGCATGCTACAGTCATCATACTGCTGAATACAAGTTAAGACATAATCAGCAGGAAATACCACTTTCATAATGCAGAAATGTATCAGTAAGACCCTGCACAAACAACTCATAGAACAATTCCATCCATTAGTATCCCAGCTGAGGTCAAACTGGAACATATACCAGTAGTCTTTTTAATTCATTATTCCTCTTTGTTAATGAGTTTGATAAAAAAAACATGCAGTATTGAAGACTTCAAGGAAAACTTCAATGGTAAATCCCTCGCTTGAATATACACACCAGATAAGCATGTCTTTATTAACTCATGCCCATATAATATAGAACATCATAATTCCTATTCAATTACACATGCTGTCATGTCCCCATACTTAGCATAACCTCACTCGGCACATAATAGGTCAAGGGTAAAAATTGAATCAGTGATCCTATAATGGAAAATCGTCTAACTTATAGGACTTCACAAGTTTCCTATCAAGCATCCAAAGATAGAGTAGTAAACACAAAAGGTTTCATATGCTATCCACTCTTCTCATAGTCAAAGAATGAAGGCTTTACAGATGATGAGTAACATAACCCATCCTCATCATGAAGACTACGAAACAGTAATATCAAAGTATTGAAGGCAACAACTTAGCAGCAATCAGCTTATGGATATTGACCAAATGGATTTGGTGTCGATTATCAGTTAGTCATATTGATTATCATTCTAGTTTAAAGACACACTATCAATACTTAAGAAGGATAGATAAATGTGGAATGAAGTGACTAATTAATAAACAATTAGTCTATGTGCTGACTGCACAAAGCTGATTACAAGTCAATATCGATTTAAAGAAGAAGATTGGCTAATCAAGTCAGGAAGCAATAAACAAATAAATGATTATGAGACGTTCACACAAAGAATGATTAAAGAGACTCAAGAAGCAATTAACAGCAGTCCATTCTCAACAACAAGCACACGATCAAATGGGAAGGTCAAACTTAGTAATGGCAGAGACGACAAACATTCGAAGTAACTCCTCTTGATCCTTAGTGCTGCAAGCGGTCATGATAATTAAATAACATTATATGACCCCTAACCATAATAATGTAAGTCAAAACTATGGTGCCATAGATTATCGGGTGACTAAGCAACGTAGGTAGCCTTCATCTATCAAGATGATTAAAGAAGATGATCGATTAAAATATCAATTATTAATGGATAATGGTTACTATAGTCAGAACCCAACACTAAAGAACAATTATGAAAAAGAGCGATGTGCAAGTACAAACCATAATTAGCAACTATCTTATTGCTGACAATAATATGATTACAATATCGATTAAGACAAGGAAGCGCACCATCATCTAATCGATTCCTGATATGAAGAAGCACAGTAATAAAGACTAAAAAGTCAGACAGCAATCATATTGCAAAGAGGTGGATAATGACAGCTATTAAGACAAGGACAACTATTGGTATGATTAGATGAGCCAATTGTCAAGGAGAGATGCGATTTGATTTGGTAGAGTCATCATTATGAAGAGACACATCTTTAGAAAGGCAACCTTTCCACCATATATATGAAGTTCACTTTCATTCCAGAAGATCTAAGATTTCAAAACTTATCAATTCTTATCCATTTATTGGAACTGCTCTTGTGAGCATTGGCCTACTTGGCTAAACCAGTTGCAAGTTCATACTCCATATCTGAGACAGCACCATTGATTGCAAGCAAGAATAGCATATGATGCAGAGACTAGTGGTATGTTACATTCCTTCATGGTTTAATTCTTCTCCCCTTCTTTTCGTGGTAGCAACTTGCTCAAACTTCCTCCCAAGATCACTCTTGAACCCATTCCACTCCCTAGACCTATCAGAGGTCGACTTAAAACTCCACTAGACTCCACATCTTTAACTCATCCATTTCTTCATACTCAAATCAGTCACTCACACTTCATGCTCCATACAAGTACACCCCTCAACCAATAGGGTTCTTCAACCAAACTCATGGACCTTGTTTACAAGGTAATCCTAACTTCCTAAGGATCCCAAAATACTTATGCATACTAGCAAGTCCTTTCCCACATCCTCCAAACACCTCTGACCCATTAACACAACACCGTTTCATTAAATAAAACAAACTTTCCTGTTCGCTGTCTTCTTCGATATACCTATGTAAAGAGGTCTATAACTTTCGAATGACACATTATTTCTCTAATCCCTCCGGTGAGCATTGGCGCAATTAGGTTTCAACAAACATATTCAATAATTAGCATGATCCAACGGTTCAAATGAAAGTTAGAGCCCCCGCATCAGAGTGCCTTTTTCTGCTATAGTTGTTCCTCCAACTGACTGTCTTTCATTGATCTTCCAAACACAACTTCCTATATCCCTGCATTAGATAAGTTTGAAACAAGAAATATATGTTACATGATTGTGCTCTCCCACCAAATAAAGGCACCACAGAGGGTGGGAGAGTTATGTCATTCTGAGAACTTCAAACCAAAGAAAGGCTGACTGTGTCTAACCAGTCACTGGTTTTAAGACACCAGTCCAAATATTCTTAAACAAACACAATGAAAGAATAAAAAGAATTCAAGGGAGTGTGGAATACAACTAATACAATGTTATAAACCATTCCTACGCTAAGATCACATTGAAAATAATCATTACAACTCACTGTTCCAGACTGTACCGTGAAACAGAGAATGAGTTGCAGAGAATAGTTTAAGTTTTATTGATTTAAAACTCCTACAATGCTTCTTCAGGTATCCACCATCTCTCCCTCCTATCTAATCACGCCTACCTCTCCTCTATAAAGCCTTACAAGGCCAGATATCCTCTACCCAACTGTAACAGTCAGTTACATGACTGTTACAAGTTGGTTACAATTTAGAAATTATTGAGGATTTGTTGTCTAGTTGACACTAACGTGTCAACTTCAACAACTTATAATCATTTATTCCTTTATTACATTGCACTAACCTTTTTAAAGGTTTTATAACTTCATCAACCCTCCTAAAAACTTTCTAAACCTCCCTATAACCCTTACTAGCCTAATTTAGCCAACATGACTAACTCCAACTTGTGAGCACTTGTAGTGCTTTTACAATATTTAATTGGCTCTAGTGGCCAAATTACATTCATTAAAGATCCTATAGACCTTTAGATCATTTAGATCCTATGTTTGACCTTTAAATTCCCTTAACCTCTATTACATGCCTTTATAGTTTAGGCTTATTACATTCAAAACATCAAATACAAAAATGGACCATAGGTCCAATTACACTCATAACTTGATCTTCCTAAATCATTAAGCCTTTATGAGTCTAAATGATTCTCTCCTCATGCTTTTGCCAGGGTGCCCTGCACCAGCATATCTCAGATACAGCATCAGATTATTGTTGCAAGGTCATACACCTACATTTGAGACAGTAACTACATCGCTATAGGCAACAATACATATCAGACAATGCACGATTTAAGGGATCATATCAGAGACTGCAATCAATTTTGCTATATGCAATTATCTTACATCTCATTGCATATATTCAAAAGTATTACATCAGAAATAGCAATATAACAAGATCATCTTGCATATTTACATTGCCATATTTGTTATAGCAGAGATCCTCGTGATCATTGCACAAGTGCAAAGATATCAATTCACCTCAGCATACACCTAATTGTATAGATCAGAGATAGCAAGTGGCATTGATAATTGTCATTTAATATATATTTGTCTTTATATTATCAATTACACAAGTTCATAGCAAAATCAGATATTGTAGTTCTAAGGAATTCAAGTAATTGTCCCATAATTCCAAGTTATCCAAATAGGAGACATTACACATGCTCGCAAAGAACCTATGATGCTTATGATGAATGCTTTATTAATATTTAATATGTGAAAATTTGAAATTTCATATATTTTAAAAAATTTCCTATTTTTAACTAATCATCCCCTACTGTCCCCTAAAAAATGGCAAAAAAGCTGTACCAGAAACACATCCCCCCATCCCTTTGACTTGAAATTGGAAAACGGGAATTGGTTTCCCTTCTCAAAATTGAATTCTCAATTCCAATTCCATGCCTCAATTCTAATTCCAGGTTCTGAGATGGAATTGCAGAATGCTCATTTTGGACCAAAATTAGAATTGGCCTATACCAATTCACCAATTCCCGTTTTCCAATTCCAGGTCAATTCCAGCAACCAAATGGGCCCAAACCCCATCCCGGAAACTTGGGGAGCATAGGTTTTAATCTAGTATTTTACATGGCAATTTACATCTTTATAGTGGTAATATTCTCTACATCTTATAGCCTTTGGGCTCCACCTGAAAATGCAAGGTCTGCATTTTGTATCTATTTTCAACAAATATCAAAGACAAACATAAATAGCATTGCTTCAGTCCAGATTCAAGTAAATACTAAGCAAAACATGTCTAATATTGAAATCTCCTAAAAGAAAAATTTCTAAGACATCAACAATAAAAGGAATTATTTTACATCAGGTGTAGCTGGATTGGCAAGGTTAGATTTACTTCTGAGCTTGATCAGATGATCAAATTGTAGAAATATAAAATTAATTAACATAGAATCTAAATGAAAAGAAACCCTCCTATAGGCTTTCAAAGGGAGTCTCATGTGCCAATTGATGTTTGGCTTATCCATGGCCTAAAAAAAAGTTTTACTTTACAAAAATTTTAAATTTCTCATGCAAGTCCTGTGTACTTTTCCATTTACTGCTCTGTACAAATGTCGGTGGCTTGAATCTTTTGGTTTATTTTTATGTCATAGTAATCTTGCAAAATGTACTTTCTTATGGCACCTTGCATATTTACAAGTTATTTACTGTAAGCACACAAAGTAACAGAAAAACTCAACAAACATGGAAAAAGAAAATAAATTGAGATACATCAAAATTACATATTTTCATTACCTGAATATTTCTGTTTTGTAAATCTTCTCCAAGTACATTCACTTCTATTCTTGCATCTCTTAGAGCTTTGATTGCCTTTCCTCTGAAATGTTTCAAGGGATGTCTAAGCCCAACAACCACTTTAGAAACTCCCGCCTGAAAACCAACAAGTCAGTCCTTAAGAACAAGGGGCAAAATAGAACACTATTCAGTCTACATTCATCTATTAAATAAAAGTTAGAACTAGATCTTCTTTCCAGAACTAGCATATCGATTCTCATCAAAATGTAATCAAATTAAACAAGATTCCAGTTCAACTGTATGTGAACAAGTCTTTTCTAAGAAAGAAAATTTGACAACAAATGAAATATTGAAACTCATATAATAGTGTCAGTTCCAAGAACCTCTTCAGGAAAATGTAACCTCAAATAAAGTTATTTTTTAATATGAAACTCCCAGATTTTATATTTGAAAATAATGAATAAAATTAGAAAACCATGTTTAAGTCGTATACTATAATCAATGCTGCCAAATTCTCCAATTAGTAAAAATTTGGTGTTATCCCAAAATTTTCCCAATTTAATTTTTACAAAAGGGGAATTCATAATTAGTTGTTTTAAAGGTGTTTCCCCAGTTTTTGCCATTTTTCAACTTTTCAAATTTTCCTGATGAATCTTCTTAAGCCCTTAAAATTTAATTGTCATTCACAATTTTGGTAGCATTGAATTAAATATCAACCTTACGTGAGAAACAAATAAGGATGGTTTACCATCAGAGAGAACTATACAAACTATTTATCATACACAGAAAATGATTAGCACATATTCAATCTTCCTGCCAAGTATCCTAATCTGCCCCAAGTCAAGAAAACAAATATGGTACTGCAGAAAAATGTATCTGTTCAAAAATGCACGCAATTAAAAAACTTTTCCCAAGGATAGGCTGTCCATCTGCCCTGTGTTAGATAAATCAAAAGAACTAGGAAAGATTGTTTATTACCAAGTTACCAAATCAAAATCAGAATAGAGTATGTAGATACTATACACCACTTACAGCAAATTTTGGGAGGACTGAGTACCTTCATACCAAAAAAATGTAAAAATAATTTATATGTATAAAAACCCAAATATCATAATAACTAATATAAAACTAACCATATATTAGATTTAGTGTTTCGTCTTTTCAGAGACATCCAATAAAATAAAAACAAATCAGGACTTCAAATTTAGAGAGCTAGTCTAGCTAGGCGTAAAACAATGAAGAAAAAATTACTGTTTCAACTATATTCCAATAAACTATATTAATACTGTACTAACTTTAAAATGATTTTTTTAACTATATTTGAAGAATTTACAAGTAGAGAAATGTTAATATTAAAGTTATTACATACTATAAATATTAAGAGTTAAATACTATTGATAATTATAAATTATAAATTATAAAGAGATATCTCTAAAATTCTTAATAACTAATAGACGTCGCTTAATTATCCATTGACATTAATTTATTAAATAGCCAGAGCAAAGGGCAAGAATTTTCAGATATCTTACATTGGAATAAACAGAAAGGCACCTATAGAATTGCAAAATGACCCACTTAAGTACAGAACAATAAAAACAGTAAATGAAGAAGGTTTATGTAATGAACTAGTTTTGGAAGAATTTAATGGCTACAAGTTCAAATCACCTGAGAGAGAGGCATCAACTATGTCTGATTATGGAGGCTTAGAAGAAGTGGAGAGCAATGTTCTACAATAGCAAAGCGAAGAGTTTTGTGATGGAAAGCACCAGACATCACTGGCACAACACTAGTACATGATGAATGGTGCCACTCATGCCGCCGCCGCCACAAGGTTCAGAATGACTACAGATAACAAGTCAGATCAGCATTTCCATTCCTATGAACAAACTGGATACAGGTGCAAACAAGAAAAATATAAAACATAAAACAAGGACTCAAACAACAAATTCAAATCCTCTCCTACAACAAATTGTACCTCTGATTGAGTGAAGGAATTGAACAAAGGAGAAAAGAAAACAAATTTTCTAACACCCACACCTCCTTGTTGCACACACAAGAATGTGTGTAAAATCCCAGAATAATTTCCCCATTCCCTTTCTGATTTTCTGATCATACAATGTTTCGGTACTGCTATGTTTTGAGTTTCAGACTTGCCAGTTTGTCATGTTTAGTGTCATGAAATACAGAAAGCAAGATAAAGAACAATGACAATTATATTTTTCAAATGAAAAAATTTGGTCGGCGATCTAGTTTGGGCTCTGCAGCTTTTTTTCACCCCTGGAGAAGCTATCTCGCACGAGGGAGCATTTGCTCTCCCCATGCGGAGGTGGCTTCTCCTCTCTCGGCCCATTCTCTGCACTAAAGGCGCTCTTTAACTCAGCTCTCGCTCCGTTCTTGTTTATGTTATGGGTGATGGCCCTCAAACTAGGGCATCAAATATTGTTGTTCCTAAATGTGGAGATTGTAAAAACTTCAAGGCTGCTGTTGTGGGAGAGCCAGAAAAGAGATCTGAAGCCGCTTTCTTCGCCGCCAACAGTTCGTCGAGAGCAACCAACAAGGATGGAGGACCAAGTAAGCATCCTAGTACCTCCCTATTTGTCATTCCTAACCCTGAAATGGTTAAAGAACTAAACTCTGAAAAGTGTAGACTTAAGAATGTTGCTATTTTTCTTTCTGCACTGGATCCGTCTCGCATGCCTACTAGGAATTTTATGAATGCTTGGTTTCGATCTGTCTGGGTGCAAAAGCTTGGGTATTCTTTCTCATTTTGTCAAATGATTCAAAAAGGGCTGTTTATAATTTTTTTTCAAAAACCACCACTACCAATCTAAGGTGTTAAAAAAAGAATTTTGATCAATAGGCGGTGCATCCTTTAGAGCCATTGGCTGGAACCCAGACGCTAATGTTCAGTAAGTAGCTGCTTTATCCAGCCCTGGGTGGGTAACAATAAAAAATGTCCTGCCTCTGCTATGGCGATGGATTCCCAAAACCCTCAACTCTGTCGGTACTGTGCTTAGGGTTGATGAAACTCAATCGATCCTTCCTCATATGGATGCAAGGGTTCTTCTTGCAGTTAAACCTGGCATAGATCTTACCAATCTTCTAGTCATTGAACTGGAGCAAGAGCACTTTGAATGCCCAATAGAATTCTAGGATGGACTCAATGCTTGCTTCCTATGCAAGCAAGAAGGGCATGTGAAAAGAAGTTGTCCCATCTTGAAAAAGAAGCACAAAAATGGCTCTGCACAGAAACCTCCTGCCTATTTTGACAACCAAACACCTTCTATCCAGACACCCATGCCTCCTGCACCCCCTCCCGACCCTGGACAACCTCCACCCACTGAACACATCTTCCATTCATCGGCTTCTGCATCCGACAATGCCTCTCCCATACCTTCCTCTTCGGATGTTCCTCCCCCCACCACTATTATTCAAGAACTGGATAGAACACACGAGGCCATTAAAAAATCATTGAGTGCCAATGCCCCTGACACTATCCACTCCATTGTGAAGGCTTTTGAATCTTCCCCTCTTGTGGTTGATCCCCCTGTCAAATGCAGAACAAAAAATGCACAGCAAATTATTGTTGAAAAAGTCAGAAAAATATCAGAGGTAAGAATGAGGATTGAAGATTTTGAAAAGATAAACAGAGAACTCAAGCAGAATAACTTGCACTTTTCAGCTATTAGGGTTGAGCCCACCATTGTGGACCCCAAAATCTCCAATGGTGACTCCACCTTGGCTTTTGATGCTGGTAGGGAGTTGCCCACCCCTACCCAAGGGATTGACCAACCAAGCTCTTGCCCCTCTATATCTGTTGAATCCAATAAAGACCATCAATTGGATAAGGATGAGCAGCCCAGCATGAAGGATCAAGGTGCAGTTAACATTGGACATATTCTTATCCACCATGATGGGCCTAACCCTGACAGAGAAGATGGTACTCCTAGTTCACCTAATGTTACTCCTTCTAAGGACTCCTTAGCCTTGATTCCCTATATTCCTCTTAATATTCTTGAAGGGTAATCTTATGAAGAGGAGGAAATTGCTATTAAATCTAAATCAGGCAGCAAGAAGAAAAAACGAATTAGAAGGGATAGCACCTCCTCTACTGGGTCAGGTCATGGAATCATTATCAAAAAGAAAAGAGGCAGGCCTCCTGATTCTACCGCTGCCAAAGCATCCCTTAAGGCAACCAAAGGTCAATTACCCAAATGCTACAAGACCTTCCAGCCCCCCAAGAACATGGATCTGAAAGTTAATCTATGGAACTAAAATGTATCTCTTGGAATATAAGGGGCCTGGAATCCCCAGATATGAAGTATGTTGTAAAAAGGTTCCTGAGAGCACATGGTAACACAGACTTTTTGATGCTACAAGAATTAAAAGCTGTAAACTTTAATCTAAATGTGTGCTTCAAATGTATTTGGAGAGAAGCTAGTCCTTTCAAGACCAATCACATTAGAGGTAAGGGAGGTACAGCAATTCTGGTCAATAATAAATGGACTAAACATATTGCAAAATGGGGATGCTCCCCATGCAACTGGGTGGTCTGGATTATTCTGGACACTAAGGAGGGCAAGGTTGGAATTGCCTCTATATATGCCTCCAATGATTATAAGGAAAGACTTGAACTCTGGAAATGGATGACCCAATTGGATGAAGTACCATGGATCCTTGGAGGTGACTTCAATATGATAGAAGCTCCATCTGATAAATCAAGAGGATCCAAGCTTGAGTGGAAAGGAGAAGAGAGATTCTTTTGGATGAGAATGGTCAATAAACTTAGGCTCTTTGACCCTATGGCTGGGGCAAAGAAAGAGTTTAAGGAATTATGGTTCACTTGGTGCAATTTTCAGCAAGGCAACAAAAGAATTTATTCTAGATTGGATAGGTTCTACACTAATAGAGACATGATCCTATTCAAAAAAGATGCTAAAGGAGGAGCAATTCAAGTTACACCATACACCCTCTCTGACCACCACCCTATCATTTCAAAGCAGAGAGAAAAGGGTAAGGCCTTTGCCCTAAACACCAGACTTTTGTTGGATGAAGATGTCCTCCAGACTGTCTTCATCATTAGATGCATCAATCAAACGAATCCCGCCATTCATAATGCAAAGAATACATAGAATCAAAACACAGCAGCTTGGAAGGGGTTGTTTCAAACAGTAGGCAAGAAAAAAGCCAAAGACATGAGGAAGTATGAAACTGAGCTGCATTCTGTCCTAGTTGCAGTAGAAGAATATTTGCAAACTGACCACTCCAACATAGAGGCTAATTCTGCATTGTCCCAAGCCAGAAATGCACTCAGAAAAATACAAAATGTGAAAATTCTAGGGATGAAAACAAGAGCCAGGTTAAATTGGCTTGAGCATGAGGACAAGGGCTCCAAATACTTCTTCCAAATGCTCAAGATAAAGGAAGCAAAGGAACGTATAGATAATATTTGGGACAATGACAAGCACATCACAGAACCTATGGAAATACTTAATGCATTCAAGTCCTTTTACACTGAATTGTTCTCATCTGAAGATAATAGTAATGAGAAGAAGCAGGCCAGAGATAAGATAAAGAGATTGACTCCTAAGACGATAACAGATATAGAGGTTGATGCTCTTAGCAAGAAACTAACAATAGATGAGATAAATAAAGCCATTATCACCCTGAGCAGTGATAAAGTTCTAGGGCCAGATGGACTATCAGTTGAGTTTTATAAGAAGAAGTGGATTGGGGAGGATCTCTTAGAAATGTATAATGAAGCAATTCAATCAGGTTCATTGGGACAAGAGATCAATACTGGACTCATCAAACTCCTCCCCAAGGAGGCTGATAAGTCTCTGCTAAAGAATTGGAGACCTATCACCCTTCTAAATGTATCCTATAAAACATTGGCAAAGATCATTGCTAAGAGACTGGAATCTATTCTCCCTAAAGTGGTCAGTCCCACACAAACTGGATTTCTGAAAGGTAGGTATATCCTGGAAAACCTACTTACTTGCTAGGAAGCGTCAAATTGGGCTAAGGAATCCAAACAAGATGTCTCCATGCTGCTCATTGATTTTAAAAAAGCTTATGACCGGGTTGAGTGGAGTTTTATATTCATGATGCTTGAAGGATTGGGGTTTCCTAAACAGTTTTGCAATATGGTGAGTACACTTATGGTAGATGCTCATGCCATAGTTGAGGTTAATGGTGTAAGGTCTGAACCAATTGGCCTTACCAGGTTCATTAGACAAGGCTGCCTGTTGGCACCAGCTATTTTTGTGCTTTTTGCTGATGCATTATACTACCTTCTGAGGGATGAACAATTATCACCAAGAGTCCATGATGTGCTTCTCCCCAATTCAGAGGAATTATCCAATGTCCAATTCGCAAATGATGCTGCAATGCTAATACTAACAGAAAACAATTTTGAAGCATTAATGATTAAGATGAGCATATTTTGTGAGGCATCAGGGAGCAAAATATCTCTCCCTAAATCAGTCATGCTACGATGGGATAACAAAGCACCCGAACGATTTGACAAGCATCAAATCATATGGCGGTGGGGGGGGCCACCCACTAGGTCAGATACCTAGGTATACCCTTTGCCATTAGCCCAAATCTCAGGAATATGTGGAACTGGATCAAAGAAAAATTGGATTAAAAACTGAAAACATGGAACAATCACTATCTCACCATGGCTAGCAGAATACAAGTATGCCAAAAGATCTTCTCATCCTATAACATATACTATTCTTCTGCATGGCTTTTCAACTAATATCAGTTTAACACCATCCAAAAAATGATCAGAGATTTTCCGTGGTCGGACAGTAAGGGCAAGAAAAAGAGACATTCAGTCAGATGATCTTGGTGCACTATGACCAAATCAAAAGGGGGCTTGGGTTTAAAAATCCTGAGAACACAAGGGGTTTCATTAGCAGCAAAGTGGATTTTCAAAGCATTACAAGGGGAAGAACCATGGAAGATATTAATCAGACATAAAATTGCTAGGTCTGTTCCCAGTCAAGGTCATGCATGGAAAAAAAATTCATTCTGTGATATTATTGCTGGTTATTTCCCAATCAAACCAGCAGGCTCTGATGTCTTCAAATCAATATGGAAGGCATGGGAAATAGTAAGGTCGCATATTACTCATAATGACATAATAGATTCCAGCAACACAATCTGTGGTGAACAGTCTATTTGGTGGAGCTTGAAGCACAAAGATAGACCATTTGCTCTCATCCAAGGCTTTTCAGCTAGGACCTGGGCTAATAAAGGAGTAAGAACCTTCAATGACATCATAAGGAATAAACAGCTGATCACATGGACTAAACGTAGACCAGAATTCAGCATACACCTACACAATGGAGAAAAATATTCTATGCTGAGAGATGCATGCAGCTCTTTAAACTTACCCACAACCTGTGTGACATTAGTTGATAGATTCACCACATTCCGCTGGCCTGATGGCTCATCCCTTCCCTCCATCAAAGCCAAAAGCATATCCTCCACCCTTGCTGACAGTAATGAAATATTGGATCACCTCACCTCAACCTGGAAATCTGGCTTTAGCCACTCAGATTGGCAGTCCACTCTGTCTTGCATTTGGTCCAGACCTATAGAACCCAAAAAAAGATGTTTCATATGGAGTCTCTTGCTTCTCAAATTACCTATCTCTGCTAACTATGGTGAACCCAATTTGTGCCCTATTTGTAGACTTCCTCAAACTATTGTCCATGTCTTTTTCTATTGCCATTTTGCTTATGAGGTTTGGAAAATGTTTGGATTTAACATAGGTTGTAACATCCATCCATGGGAAATAGCTGTGGGTAAGATCCAGTTCTTAAAGAAAGATGCAAATTTTTTTCTGTCTATATTAACAAGTGGAATTCTTTGGTCATTATGGAAATATAGGAATGATGAATTGTTCAATGGACATACTAGGTTGCTTACTGAGCCTCTCGGGAGACTCATTAGAGATGACATTGCATGTCAGGTTACAATTACTTTCAGGATCTCAAGGCAAAAGTTTGAAAGACTACTGGGAGATGGTCAGGTCAGGGTATATGTTAATGAGATATCATATGGCCATACATGGACAAGAAGATCGGCTGAGCGTACCCCATTCAAGATTGGCTTTGGAACCAGGAAAACTTCATGACAGAGTTAGAGTCACAAAGGAGAGAACGGGAAAAAGAACAAGTACCTGTTGCAGCAGCGCCAGAGGCAGCTATACCCATTGCAGTGGCCGTACCTGATGGAGGGAGGGACTTATTTATGTCACCAAAAACAGAGACTAAAGCAAGTGTCGGATTCAAAGCGGGTGTTAAAGATTACAGATTAACTTATTATACTCCGGAATATCAGACGAAAGATACTGATATCTTGGCAGCATTCCGAGTCACTCCTCAACCTGGAGTGCTCCCCGAAGAAGTGGGGGCAGCAGTAGCTGCTGAATCTTCCACTGGTACGTGGACCACTGTTTGGACCGATGGACTTACCAGTCTTGATCGCTACAAGGGGCGATGCTATGATATTGAACCCGTTCCTGGAGAGGAAACTCAATTTATTGCCTATGTAGCTCCTAATCCAGTTGTGGCAGATGTTGCTGTCCCCAGATGGTTGGATGGACAGCTGCCATGGGCAGCTTGGATCAAACAGCTTTAGATATGATCTATTAGTGGATAGTTTTCATTGTATATAGTTTCTATAATCTATATGTCTAATCCGTCCATGCTATGTAAATTTTGTTTGCTGATCAGACCTCTGCAGTCCCCTTTTGTATTGGATAAAACAGTTAGCTGATTACAATACATCAAATAGAACAATAGGAGCAGTATGCTCAAACTGAATACTTACAGTTAACACTGATGTATGTTGATCTATTATATCCTAAGATACCAATGCGTCCACAGGCATGCTGGATGTAGAAGCAGATGCCTGTGGAGGCGGATGCCCTGTGGGTGCCACCTGGAAGCCACCACTCGCATCCAGATGCCTGTGGTGGCTTCCAGGTGGCACCCACAGGGCATCCAAGCACTTCCGGACGCCTCCGCCGACATATGCCCAGAAAACTTAATTTTTTCACCTTTTTGCCACTTAAATTTTTTTTTTTAAAAACCTGTGCTAATAACATTTTTTTAATCTATTTTTTGCTCCTAAACCCTAAAAGAGGCCATTCAACCATTCTTCATCTCATTAGTTATTGAACTTATTTCAATTTGAATATTTGTGTCTGTGAAGTTTTAGGTTGAGCTATCAAATATGAAATATCTTGAATCTTGATCAATGGTGTAAGTATCATACTATCAAATGATTTATTTTTCTATATTTCTTGCATTTCTATATACACGAATCCGCATTCCCTAAAAAAAAATTCACGCATCTGCGCACCCGAATTTGGCATCCACACCCGAGTAGGTAACTTAGATTATATCTAATACAAAAAAAGATAAAGAACAATAAATTCCTTAGATTTCACACTAGAATACCTTTACATCTGTTTATGCTTCAATTCCAATTCACTGCTAATTCGCTTCAGATTGCAAGGTATATTGCTTCAGATATCATCTCATCCGATTAATAAAGTTTGTCTTCCAACTCTTGAACAATATAAAGATATTGCTGTTCCTGACATCACTGTATACTTATGCAACTGATCTCCTTCGATCGGCTTGATTGCTTGTCAGACATATGTCATGAGAAATGGTGATGTCTTAAAGATTGCTATGTCTGATATTACTTTAGAAATATGCAAGGTATTTCTGCTGATTGGTCTGATAAGACCCAATCGCATGTCTGATGTAGATGTTTGAAGTAGCAATTCCCTTGGCGCTGTTTCTGATGTATATCACTGTATGTGTGCATTCTAGCCTTGAATGGCTGCTGCTCAAACTTGAGCAATACAATACTCGATATGAAATTATAATAAGAAAATATTAGATGCCTGCTTTAAAATGATTACCAATGCCACTTTAATATCATATGGTAAAAGAGTGGAAGAATGGCGACTCTTCATCACATCCTTAATATAAAACTCTTCATCATACCCACTTGGATAACTAATAAATGATTAGTTAGTAGCTGATTGCAATTCTCCCTTTGGAGGTGATAATGGTATTTGCTTGGTTGGTTTGATACAATGATTGATTGTTTGCTAAGTCTTCCTCTTGCTCAATGTAAACATGAATATTATTTATCGTTTTACAAAGGCTTGTTACGTATGCATCTTTGGAGATTACATCGATATTATGTTTGCCGATCGATGTAATATTTGAATCTGCTTCAAACTTTCTTGGATGCTATATTGTTGATACCATACTTGTCTTGCCAAGATGGAAATATCGGTGAAATGAACTTCATGATCAATGGACATGTCTATACATGAAGTTGTTCTATACATGAAGTTGCTGTTTCCTAAATTGACCATACTAATTCAATGTAATCGATGGTTCTTATGGTAACATCAATATATGGAATTATTGCTTAGTGTGATCTTAATATTGATATGGTTGGCAACCAACATATTGTTGTTATCAAGATCATCTTGCTTGATATCATTTTAACTCAAGGCTCAGATCATACTTGGATATGCTTTGAGTGTTCCATTCAAGTATAAATTTGCCAATGGTGCCTTGTTTGATCAATAAATAATCCATCTTATTATCCTTCACTTGATGCTTTGCTAGAGGAAAATTGTGAAGTCTTACAAATAAGACGATTTTCCTTGATAGGATCACTGCTTCTGTTTTGCCCTTCATAACACTACTTATTTTAACAGCAAGAATATACATATCTAACAGCTTAAACTACTAACTGCTATGTACAATTGTCAATTCTACTTGCTAACTACTTGAAAATGTTCAAGGTCTGCCACACCTTGATCACACATGTGCTTAATGCTAGATTGATATTATGCAAAGGATGGGGACATCACAATCAAATGCGACATATAACACGGATCAAGCATCAAGCGCACTCCCCAGTGCAGTGAACAGGTGCAAACAATAGTGGACTGCCGGATTAGATTGAATTTCAGTGTTCAGATGATGCATTTTCATTTTGTACTTATTGTGAAATATTCTGCAAAGTTCCTTGAGATTACAATTTGAATTTAAATGAATAAACCATTTGTTTGAATTTCTAGGAGTATTTGTGTATTTCATTGCAACATTAGCCAGGGATATTTCAGATTCCACTAACAATAGAGAAGATTTACTGAAACTGTAACAGATATAGATCCCCATGCCTCAATAACAACAGGCCAACTTTTCCAACATCAGTCAGGCATTTTACCCACACAAATATAAGGCGTTTGTTTCACCATGTCGCTTGTAGTTTAATGAAATAGAAGGGGGCACGGATCAATACAATGTTGTGATAATCATCCTCGTAAAGTATACAATAAGCAGAATCGCATTAGTTCTACTTGTTGGTGTTGACTACAAGTTAAGAATCTTCACAAATAATACAATTAATTTTTAGATAGATTATCCTAACCCTCTGGACGAGAATCACTTCTTAGTGTAAGTACATATGTATAAGGCATTTGTTTAGCCATGTCGCTTGTAGTTTAATACGACAGAAGGGGGCACGGATCCACACAATGTTGTGATAATCGTCCTCGTAAAGTATACAATAAGCTGAATCACAGTAGTTCTACTTGGTGATGTTGACTCCAAGTTTGGATCTTCACAAATAATACAAATAATTTTTAGATAGATTATCCCAACCCTCTGGACGAGAATCACTTCTTAGTGTAAGTACATATGTTTATCAAATATCCAATAACCGATGTAACGGGCCGACAATTCAAGACATAAACCACTTGAGCACCTTGTTAAGTTTGCAGTTTGTTAACTAGTGATTGGAATTTCGAAAACATAATATACGTTGGAAACCTTAGGATTATCTGAGCCAATTCTCCTTGATTTGGAGTACCGTCGTTTTGCGAAAACTTGAAAAGGATATATAATCCAAAAGTACGAAAATATGCAAAAACCTTAAAAAAGAAAAATGAAAGATTATGTTTTAAGGAGCCTCGCGGGGCGATATATCCCCTTCCCTTCCTTGGGAAGATGCTTGGCATGTGTCTTTTAAAATTCTAGATATAAATATATCTTTCTTCTAAGACCCTCTGGGTTCTGCATATGAATCACTTCATCAGCCTTTAAAAACACAGAGACACGTACAGTTGCGAAAAGCCAAGCAAGGTATAAAGGTAGCAAGTTATTTCCTCCGAGTTGAATATAGAGAGATCATTTCTCATATATAGCTGTTCATACCTCACAAATCAGCACAATTGTGTCGCGCGTTTTAATCTAGATTTATACATATACTTAAGCAACAATTCTAGAGTCATTTCTATACTAAATTTCCTGCAATTAACAATAATTTTGCTAAAAAAAAAAAATGGGGTAAAAAAAACACATGCCTGTAGAAGAGCATTAACAGAGCTGTCATCGCCGTGGCAATCGCCAGGCTCCAAGTTCACATAAGCCGTGCTCCCTTTGGCAAGCTCTCTTGCCTGTTCAAGAGCTTTTATTTCCGCGGCCCTCGTTCCCTGCCCATACAGAAAACCGTCTGCAACAACCTTCGAGCCCCGCGCAATCACACACCCTGCATTTGGATGTGGAGCTGTATAGCCTGCTGATTTGTCTGCAAGTTCTGCGGCTCTTAGCATGTGACCACTGTCTACGCTGCTGCAGGTAACCAGAGGCATCAGATTTTTGATGCAGAAGGCCATGGTGCGGCCGAGGTGTTGGCCCTTCCAGAATTTAAAATGTTTGGGATAAGATGTTTTGAGAGAGAGGGAATGAGATTTGTTAAAGCAAACTAGTATAAACTGCATTTAAAATGTTTGAGATAAGATGTTTTCTTTGGAAATTATATTTTAATTAATGATTAAGCATTCAATGTCTTTTTTTTCATTTGATGTGATGACTTATAGTATCAGTGTTTGTTTGCTCTTTTTTTAATCATCAAATTTTATTGTTCTTTTATATATCACATTAATATTGTATTATACAAAAAAAATATAAGTATAATAGTAGTATAATATAAATAAAATTTAAATAAGAATAAATAAATTTATATTATATTATTATTAGTATATAATTATTTTTTAATATTAAGATGTTTAGGTGGCCTTCGTTGGTTGGTAGCTCGCAGGTTTTGTGTGTGTTTGTTTGCTCTTTTTTTTATCATCAAATTTTATTGTTCCTTTATATATCACATTAATATTGTATTATACAAAAAAAATATAAGTATAATAGTAGTATAATATAAATAAAATTTAAATAAGAATAAATAAATTTATATTATATTATTATTAGTATATAATTATTTTTTAATATTAAGACGTCTAGGTGGCCTTCGTTGGTTGGTAGCTCGCAGGTTTTGTGTCTCATTTGCCTCACAGATCTAAACCCTCCAACAACAAAAAAAATTATTAAAATTTTTTTTTATAAAATTATATTATCACATTTTTAATAATATTATTATATTTTTTAATTGTAATTTTTATATATAATTAGATTAATGTCTTCATTATTCTATTAATATATTATAAATATAACATAAATAATAATTTAATGTTCATTAAGAAAAGTTCTAAAATTAAACAAATATTATATTCAACATTCAATAAGTACATAAATAAAAGAGAAGTTGTTCTTTTTCCAAATTGTCATTATCTACATATCTTATTTAGAGCTGAATTTACTTTAAAAAGGGGCTTAAAAAGTTTTAACGTTACCAACTTCCTTTAACAAAAAAATAATCTCATAATGAAGGAAAGTGAATAAACTTAATTCTAGTCATTGACATAGTTGGGCGCACCGCTTGCTAATGAAATATATATAACTGTATTGTTCAAAATGACGAGAATATACCATTCGTTTATACGGAGAGTATATAGTTTCGAAAAGAGGAATATTTAATAATTATTTCATGAAAACTCTGAGCCACGAGGAAATAGGTGAACCCTATTAACATATTGCTTCATTGCAAAAATACCATAAACCATTTCAGCACTTAAAAAGCGTCAATGCAAGTCGAATTAACCCCTATCACTTCTGACGAAGACAGCGCTGCATAAAGTGTGTTGTGTTGTAAGGGGCACTTTGCAGAAAATAAATAACCTTTAAAAAAAGGAGTAAAATGATTTAATGATTGATGATATTTTAATCGTCTTGCACTGCTGTCAACAAATGTAGACCGTGGTTATTTTTTGTTTAGCTTGTCTTGTTCATATAGGGAACACCTTCGGTGTAATTATTAAATAGTTTATGTATTATGTATATCTATAAGATTAAAATTGATTCATAGGTTTATATGGGTATATAGTATACAACTAGCTAAGCATGCAATAGTGACTCGATAGAAAATGTGATTTGGAGTAAAATTAGTTTGTACAACACATAAAATAGATCATTAATGATGTACTAGTAGTTGCGCTCTTTTGTGCAATGATGAGTCGATAGGAGTTAAGTGATATGCTTTTGTACGATGTCAAAATTAGATCAATAATGATATGTAGAAGGAATTCTGAAAATGATACATAACAATCCTTAGGTCATGAGATTTTCTTGCAAATATATTTTCTTTTAAAAAAATTATTAGAACCATAAAAACACTAGTATCCATTTAAAAAAAGCAAAATATGTATCTATTTTAGAAAAACATGAGGAGGACAAACCTAAAGATTCTAAAACTAAGGGAGAATTTTGAAAATTTAGTGTCCAAATGTTGCACTCTAATTTGAAAAGTCCTAGAGCCAAGAAAAATAAAAAAATGCTTGCAATGACAAGTTACATGGATTTTATATCAAAAAAGTTCTACATTTAAAAAATATATATTAATTTTATAATAAAAATGGATGAAAATTTTGACATTTGATTACAATCCCCAAAAAAATATTTTATATTCAAAAATTATATATTAATTTCATAATTTAAAAATAATTGAAAAAACTAACATTCAGATAATCAACACTAAATAAAAATCGAGTGGTCCCATGAATTTCTAATGCAACTCAGCTTAAAAGTTTAAGGTCCAAACTTTAAGAAAGTCAGAGCCTCGTAGATTTTCCTTCTAATACTTTTAAATAAATTTTATTTCACGAGACAATTTATATATAATATCATCACTTGAACATGATATAAATTTTTACTATTCCACTCATTAAGTGAATGATTTTGCAAGATACAAATACATATCGAAGCAATATGCATTCATAATATACTTTTATTTTTAATATTTTTTAAATAGGTAGAACAAATGCTACAAAACATAAGCAAATGGAAGAAACAAATACACAATTAAATATAAAATAAAATTGTTAATTACTCGATAAAACTATAATATCAATGAATTTAATACATAAAATAAATTATAAAAGTGCACAAATAGATAAATTTGATATATATTTTTTGTCAAAAAGATTCTAAAAAACTTCATTGGACCTCTTCTTACTTAAAAATAGAAGGTTAAGCCCCTCCATAAGATCCTGCCTTAAGATGCACAAAGACATCAATTATGATATATGAGAGGCATGAACCAATATCCAACCTGCCTATCTGATCAATAGATGAGTTTATTTACAATTTAAAAAGTTAGCATAAGTTGTTTCATATCCATGGATTTTATGAGGATTATACCCATCCATTTGAATATCTTGTGAGACATGTTGTCTGGTAGGAATAGTAAGAGGCTTGTAATCTTTGTCATTAATCACAAACACTGTAAATTGTAATTCTTTTTTTCCCTCCCCGAAACTCAGAGTGATTGAAACATTATTTGCATCACATTTATGGAAAGCATTTATAACCCAAAACTGAATTGGCACTATGTCATAACCCAAATTGTCAAATTATTTAAACTCTGTATGATAATTACGACTCTTTCCTAAATCTTCGCCAACTATGAAAGTGGTCATTACTCAAAGGAGGAAGTAATTTATCTTTGTCATCAAGATTCACGTGATTGGCGGAAGTAGTGGGAGTTTTCTTTCTGTTTTCGATTCTTAATTAACTATCCACATTATTATATTAAGGAGACAGCTGGAGGAATGGCAAAAATTTTGGAAAAAGATGTGATTCATTTCTCCAACTTCAAGCTGCATTTACGATGGGAACCCTTTGATTAGGGGGATACATAAATTATTCAGGGGAGTTAATCAAAGGGGGGAAGAAGAAGAAATTTTTGGGGGGAGAATTTAGAACAACGCTGAGGATTCACATTACCAGTAGTAACGAGAGAGTAGGGGGCTCCAATTTCCTTCTCTGCATTTTTTTAAAGGATGCTAGGGGTGCGAGTAATGGGGATTTGTTTAGGAACTGACTTTGGGGATTTTGTAAAGCACCTTGATGATTATTTGAGGAGATGGAAGTAAACTTTGGGGACCCTTGTTTATTGGTAGCCTGCGATACTTATCATTTGGAGACCCAATTGGCTTCTTCAAAACAAAACTCAGTAAATGTTTCTGGTTGTGGTTCCACTTTTTGCATGCGTAATTGTTAAAGTGTTACTCCACATTCATGTCACCGCCTAAAGGAAGTTCGGAGAAAGATCTACAAAATTATCTCTTTGAAAGTGGAATTTGTTTTTTGGATTGTGGATTGGAACTTCTTAACATTCATTGCCCTTGTTACTTTCTCTTTTAGGAAGGTATGAAATTTATTTCGTTTGCATGGTTTTATCAAGAAAAATTATAAATAAGTTAATACTGTGAATCATTGATCATTAGAGTTCACATATTGTGATGACTCCAAGAGGCTTCCGTCTGCCTGTCGAGAGGGTCCTAGCCCTTTCTATTGCAGCATTTGCTGCCAATCTAGAATTTGATGGTGATTGGACGATACTTTTCCTCCATTAATTTTCATTGAGCATTATGTTTTGATTAGGAATTGAACCTAGTTTATTTCTTTCTTGTTCTTGATTTCTTTCAATTTGTACGGCTGCATGCAATCACCAGGCTGCAATCAGGAGAGATAGTGTGCTTATTGTTGGTTTTTGGGCAATTGTGTTTGGATTGTATTGTGAATTTCCTTCTAGTCCTGGCAAAGTTAACATAATCATCTTTCCTTTTATTGCGGTAGAGCCCTCTTAACTTAGTAATTTTTGGGGTTTGGTGCTTCTTAGTACCCACGCTTCATTCAAAATTTTGATTGGTGTCTTCCTTCCAGTTGTTTGGCCACGTTTTAAGTAATTATTGGGCAATTTGGTGTGCTAAATCTGTGAATACATGCCTCCTTATAATTACGATTTATGACCTTGTGTAGGATTGAAATGGGAACCATAGTTTGTAGTTTATTATTTGTGTAAATCACTCTGACATAAATTTTATTACTTCAGATCTTGTCGTGGTTGTAACTCTATGTTTCATTCCCTTTGGTATGGTGTGTTCCTATAGCTTGAGCTTGCAGAAACTTGGCATTTGTTTGGGTAGTCGGGCTCACTTTGCTTGTTCATGAGATATATACTCCTTATATACTTTGTTGTGGTTATAGATTCATAGATATGTCTGTAAGTGAGTATATACCCATGATCTTTATAGATTTATTATATATATATATATATATATATATATATATATATATATATATATATATATATATATATATATATATATATATATATATATATATATATATATATATATATATATATATATATATATATATATATATATATATATATATATATATATATATATATATATATATATATATATATATATATATATATATATATATATATATATATATATATATATATATATATATATATATATGGTTTAGGATGTAAATTAATACATTTTACCAAAAGAAAAATAAAAGATGTTATGACCCTCAGTTATGACAAATTATTCTGTTATATGAATAGTTTTAAAAGTTTTCAATCCTATGGACACCCCAACTCTTAGATATAACTTCAGTAGGATTTTTGTTCCCACAAAAGAGTTCTATTGCTACATAGCTCATTTTCTTTTCTGAGCATGAAAGTCTATCCACAATATGTTAAAATCCTCTTCTTGTTCTATTAAAAATAATCTATCAAGTCAAATTTTGATGAAATTTTGTTTTGTACCTGATTGAACAGTTGTTATATGAATTGCAAAATAATAATATGGATATTTACTTTACTAAAAATAGTTATTTGTGTTTAAAAATACATGAATAGTAGCACACTATGATCTATTAGTTTCAAACCAAAGAAGACTCTACTTGGATAATGCTTGTTCGATATGAACTATATTCTTGTGTGAGAATTGAATATTATCATTTTTTTAAGAGATTGAGAATCACTTTCAAATATAGTAGTTATGTCCATTTGATTAACAATATCTATTTATTGAGATAGGCTTATGTCATATAAGATTGGAAAACTTAGTGGTTTCTTTAGTGAATTAAAGAGTATTTGCCAACAAACTTATGTAGAAGGTAATTCCTAGTTGGGTGCTTACTTTGTCCATGAGTGTTTTTATTGATGTACACTTAGCTTTTTAGTTAAAGCCTATTACAACCCTAGTTGCAAAGATTTTGTGAAATTATCTCTATTGGTAAACATATCTATGAATGATGTAAACATATGTTTTATGAATAAGAAAGGAAGGTGTCTGACAATGAAATGTTTTATATTTTGGTTTATTTATGTATGTATTCAGGACATTGGTAATCATGATGTTTAGTGAGTTTTGATGATCCTCTACTCTAAAACTAAATGATTGGATGCATTCTTGAGCTATCTCTAAGAGTACTTCACGAGTTGGGTTGGTATTTGAAATGGTAAAATATCATTGAAAAACTAATTCATGCTAATGCAAAATTTATGATTGATCATAATGATGACATTTTCTAGCATTTGAAGTATGTATTTTCACTTGCACAAGTTCCATCAATCCTTAGTTTTACTTTGTTAGATTACTTCTAGCCGGGCTGGGTATCCTTCACGTCAGGAAGGATTCCGGGGAAGTGTTAATACTTCATGGTAGGGTAGAAAAGCACTCCTACAATGTTCTCACCCTTGCTGACATTTGTGAACAGGTTACTGAAGCTTCTTACAAGAATGACTTTCTTTTTCAAGTGTTACGCAATTTCATATTCGACATTATGGTATTTGGTAAATTTTGTTGTTTGCTTTTGTCGTTAATATGGAAGTACATATTTTGATCTAATCCTTATATTTTATTGATGTGATTTGACAATTGGTGTGAAAATTTCTTAGGTTGTTACCTAGACATGATAGCTTGTACTTGTTTGAAGCTGATACGACATCTCTTATCGTGGTTTCTTTAGGACACTCAACAGATGGTCGACTTTCCTCTTATCTTTGGACAAAGGTATGCTTTAGCATCTCGACAATTCTGGTCTTAATTTTATTTCTTTCATTCTTATATTGTAGAGAATTGATTAGTATCTTGTCGACCTATGCATTCAATATTGACTTTTTGACCGACTCCCTAAAATTACGGGGTTTACTGATGTGGATTTTTGTGTCGTAAGATCAGTTCTTACACACTATCCAAATATCTGGTCTCTCTTGCTTTTTCTCATGTATCTCCTACTTATATCGGCATTCACCCAATTCCATGGATTTTCTCTCCAAATTTGTGTATCAATTCAATGTATATTGATTGTTAGATGCTTAAAAATACTTATAAAGAATTAAAGATATTGAATTGTAACTGTACAGAATAATAACAAAAGGGTATTCTTACCAGCCTATGTTGAGATTATATGGACATTGATCACAATGAAGAAACCAAGAAAATTGAAGATTTGATTATTTATGATTTTCATGCATTCATTTTGAGAAATGAGAAATCAATGTAATTAGTGCATCCAAAAACCAAAATAAGACGGATAAAAAATATAGAGAATATGTGGGAAGATATTAGGAATAAAATCAAGATACGTAAGGTTGGCTATATCTCCATACACCGCAACCTTCATCAAAATCTCTATCAAGATTGTCGTTGATAGCTGACATTAAAAAATTTGAGGATTTCGATAAGCCCCAAAAAAATAGGGATAAGAAGAGGGGGAAAAATAAGGTAACTTTCTATTTGTGCTTTCGAAATTATTTGTTATTATTGAGAAAATATTTGCATGACCAAAAAATAATACAGGTGGAGAGGCTGACAATTTTCTGGCATAAATATTATTTTTCATGGAGCAAAGCTCCCACAAATAACCTATCAGCTAAAAAATTAATATAAATTATCCCAATACAAAAAAATAATAAAATTAATATAAATTATACCCAATTAAAAATATATTATTAAAATTAACTAAAATAAATAAATTTATTTATAAATGCTCAGAAATTCTACTAAAATCTAAAAATGAAATAGGAATAAAATTGAAATAAAAAATAATATAAATTAGCCTAAAAAGTTTAATTTGACACAAAAGGCATGAAATAAAGGTCAAAAAAGAAGAGATAAGGATAAGGATAAAAAATAGGAATAAAAGTGGAAAAAACATGTAAGAGGAAAGTATTATAATTTGTCTTTTTTCATATACTATAATAATTATAATTTCTTGAAATTCTTTTAGATATTAAAATAGTATAAATATACAATTCTCTTAGATATTAAAATAACATTATGATTTCATGGAGGAAATAAACTCGCACAATGATTACCAAAAGTTTTATACAATAGTGTGATTACTTTTTTCAATGTATTAATGTAATAGTAAGATTTTTTCTACTCATTAATATAACTAAGAGTATAATGTGAAAGGAGAAAAAAATATCTTCCTTGACATAGTAATAAGAGTCTATGCATCAATGTTAGGATCAAGGTATTACATTATAGCCTCGCAGTCTTATGTCTAATGTTGGATCTTGGGAATGGATACTTATACATTCAATAGATAGTTGAGAGATATTATTGATTAGTATTCTCCTTGTAACTTAGAACATTAGTTGTGGGAGGTTACTTGTGATAGTGATGGTTACAAATTGAGTTCACTCTACATGCAACAATTTACTAATCTTGGGGCACTAAGAGAGAGTGGAGCAACTTTTGTGTGTTGAGTGATAAGCATGTCAGTTGGTCGCTCCATTTTAGAGCACTGTACTTGAGAATGTGTGTCCATTCTTTACATAGATTAAAGGTTTTGAAGGTTATGGTTGTTATTCATGGATCATTAAATAATTGGTCTTTGAAACATTAAATTCTCACTATACCATGGATTTTGGTAGTAGTTTGAGTATTGGGAAGCAATTCATGGTTTTTGCCATGCTATTTCTCTATAAATTGATGCATTGGTTATTTTATTGATCTTTTGCATGTGAATAAAAGTTACTATGATGGAATGATGTTGAATTGAAGAGAGAAGTTGGATGTATTATTGTAACAATTGTTATGGGATTGATTTATAGAATTGTGCTTTCGTTGGTGCTAATATTTTTTTGAAAGTTTTTTTTGTGTAAATTATAGTGTTATGTGTTTTTCATGTGATTGTGGATTTAAACTTCCTTGCAATAACGTAGTGATTAGTTACAATACATTTTAATCAATAATTCAAAATTATATACTAGGTTAATAAGTTTTACTATAGTAGTTCACATTATTTATCAACAATAAATGTGCATGGTGGTGCATTAACATTATAGTGTTATGCCCTTGTTAATGTGATTGATTATGTTGATACCTTCTTAAAAAGGGCACAAGGAAAATGAGAAGCACCCCAAAAAGGATGGGTACAACTAAACTTTGATGGGACAATGGAAGTAAATATCACCCCTTGTAGCGTTAGATGTATCATTTTGGATTTGGACATGGAATATAATTTATAAGTTATCAAAACATATTAGGAATGACACGAACAATGAAGTTGATTTCTAAGTGCTTCCAAGGTTACAAATTTACTCAAAATTAAATAGAAAGAAAGTGATAATACATGATTTCACATTGGCTATTAATTCCTTAAGATTGAGCCCCATCCAAAATTTGAAATTAAAATATTTACTCTTCAAAATTCAAATGGAGGTCTCTATAATGGATGATTGCATCTTGAATCATGTTTATCATGAATTAAACTCAAATGCTCATTGACTTGCTAACCTCATTGTCAGGAGAGAGGAGGAGCTTATCCATGAATCATTAATCATTAATAATGATAATGACAAATGTGGCATACAAAATTAGTGGGAGTAAATATTGTTTTGTGCACAATGTTATTTAACTCATAATTCAAAGTTGACATACATACTACAACTCAAATAAATCATTGTATATAATTAATCAAACCTACCTATCATGTGATTTCCTTCCACATAACATATTAATAAATACATTTGAGAGTTGGAAATGTCCATCAATTGCTACTAAAAATTTATTAATAACTTAATTATTGTACATCAATTAAGCTTACTTCTTGCCAAAGACAAATATCCTTCTTAGGCTACATTACTAAACTATGGTGTACTTGTCAGATTGTAACAATAGTAAAGCAACAAAACAATTGAAAAAATTATATCTTTTTAGAAAACTAGTTTTTTTTCTTTAAAAGGAAACTCATAATTTCTTGTAAGGAATAACATAGGTTATTTCTATGTTTAGTGGTGATTGTTAACTTGAAGATATTCTATATAACTTGGTGCCTTCAAGGTAAAGTTAGTGTTGTGAATCATAAATTGCAAAAGCAATTGTGATAGTAGAAGTTGTGAGGATTATAATTGTTTTCTTTGAATAATAACAATGCTTATGCACCTTTCCTAATGGATGTTTCATTGGATTTTTGTCAAGGTTTACCATATAAATCAAGGTCTTATTTGTTATTATATTAATTTCATTTTAGTTGTTATTTGTTTACAACTAATTTGTGTTGTAATATTTAATTATTTGACTTTATGCTTCCAATAGGACAACACTACTCAATTCAGGGGATGTGAAGAAAGGTATAAAATCTCTTGTGACTAGCTCGGTGAAATGCTAGTTCCTAGGCAATACAAAGAGTGAGCTTCCCATCCTCTTAAACTTTTGAATACTCTTGGAAAGGGGTGACAATAATGAATTATTTCCATTTATTTTCTCAAACAGACCCTTGTAAGTTCTTTATTGCAAATAATTGGCATCAAATGGTGTGGTATTTCTCAATAAAATTTTGGGTATTGAGCATTTGAAGGGGTTGGGTTTCTAAGAAATTTTATTGAGGAGAATCTAGATGAATCCCTTTATGACCCCAAGTGAATGTCTTCAGATAGAAAATAGTTTCACTTTAATGTAAAGTTGGTATATAATAGGATAGTACTGTAATATCTAGAGTGGAGCCAAATTTTGTTGGTATTGGCCAAATGTAATAGGAATAGAATGTCAAGTTGAATCCAATATTTGTTCTAAACTAAATTATTGTAGCTACAACTTATCCTTATGCACTCAAATGGATTTAGGAAGATAAGGGCACAAGGAAATCGGTGACCAATCCACATGTATTCTCTCATTTCTAAAAGAAATAGAATGGGAGTAGCCCCCAACCAAAAATAAAAGATTATATAGTTTTTGTTATTCCATCTTCAACCATATATAATGTGCATTATTTTCAATGTATTAATATATAGCAGAACCATAATTTGATTTGTTTTCAATAAAGTAATATAATAGCAAAATCTTAAGTAACAAGTGTGCATGTTTTTCAATGCATTAATTAAATTATGGGAGCTTGACCAATGGTTGATGGATGGATTAAATGCAAGTCTTCATTATAGTAATGCTCTAGATCTTTACAAAATAATCACACTCGTAAAACCTTGTTATATTGGAAATAGACTACAAGATAGAGTGCATTATGAGGAGCAAGCTCCATTAACCCAAGATATAGACCCCTTTTACAAGATGATTTTCTACCATCAAGATCAATAAAAAAAATATATAGTATCAAAATACAAAAAAGGATTAAGCATCCCCATAGTATCATATTGTAGATAACATATTGTCATATAGCATTAAAAATTGGCTTAATATCAAACAAATGAGATAATAAAACTACTCCCAAAGACCCTTGGCATTACTATTGTAATTTTCATAGTCACAATCATATGTACCAATGGGAGGTTCTATTTCATCCTCCAAATCAACATCTTTAACAATGAGCTAATACTAGGACTTACATCCTTTTTTTTTGGCATACAGCTTTCTTCTTAAGGGGTTTAATAATATTTTTTTATCCATATATTGCTTCAAGAGTGCAAGTTCCTCATCACTTGAATTATTTCTTCCATGTGGGGATAAATTTGCAGACTTCAACTATGTTTTGTACACAATTGATAAACTTTTTTAAAGAATTATAACCTACCTTTATGAATTTCCATAAGTGTGGGAACATGCAAAACAATGTTAAGAAAATTAAGTTCACTAGTGAGCTCAGTAAGGCACCTTTGTTTACCTTAGAATATTTCTTCATTTCTCTTCTTCTAGATATACCACAAAATAACATTAGTCAAAATAAGCAAAATTTCATTAAGCTTAGCAAAAAATAACATTGACATGGCCAACCAAAATTTCAAATGAATCAAAATTATCTTTGGAGTCCCAACCAATCAACCAAGCCATAGACATAGATTGTAATTAAAAAAAACTCACAATCAAAGAACAAGTGCTCAAAAGACTCATTAACTTGGTAGAGGTCATAAGGTCTACTAGTGAGTCCAACTACCTCTAATACATGCCCTACAACAAACTTTTCAAGCGAATAAAACCATCTAAAATAGGTTTTTTTTAATTCAATAGATTTGGACTAGATATAACTTATCCTAGTAGACCAAATACTATCATTCCAATCTAACTTCCAAGACTTATTAATCCAATCAATAACATTCCCCATATCAATAAGTAGATGGCACAATGTTTTTACAAATATTTGTTCAAACTTGGATCAAATAGTTCTAATAGCCATATCCATAAGGTATGAGTCACACATAGAAGAACCCAATTCCTCAAGAGAATTTGTGAGAATAGAATATGTTCTCTTCTAAGAATATGACAGACCAAAGAGTGTGCATTATTATTTGTAGCTAATTAGACCCTACTAGAAAGAATATCCTACAAAACTTTGATACCTTTAATATCCCAACCCTTAGTAAAGATTCTAAACCAAACTCCACTAAATATATTTGTATTTAAACCAAGACTACAATGAGGAAGAGAGTGCATTAGTATTATTAAGTAAATAATTAACATTAACCAAAGCTTTCCAAATATTGCTAAACACATTGACATCAAATTTCCCAAAAATAATATCATGCAAATGGAGGCTTCCCAAACTCTTGCTCATTTTCTTCCTAGACAACATTAAACTATTTCTAAGAATAATTTTATAAGGTCCCTCACCAACACAAGATTTTACTATCCACTTAATTTCCAAACAAAACCTTGGACTTTCAAGCACTTAAGGCCGAGACATCCAAAGAATTTAGGGAGACAACACCATTTCCAGTTTATTGTCTTTTCTAATACCATCTAACTGCAAAAAATCTCTAAGAATCTTCTAAATTTTATGATAATGACAATTGGCAAATAACAAGGTGGATGAAAAAAATATAGGATGGGAAGCCAAAACTTTTTAAACAACTTGAATTGTACCTGTCAAGGATGCCATGTGAGTTTTCACCCACATATTTTTTAGTTTAAGGGAAAGATAAAAGGAGATCCCAAGGTAACAAATAACCTTATTTGGACCCACCCACCACCATTCTTGGTCCCTGAACCACTTAGGTGGTTTTTATTCCAACTTAGTATAGAAGATTTAGCACTAAATATTTTTTGCATTTGAAGCCTTACAAAAAATATTTAGCTTATGAATCACATTGTCAAAAAATATCATTAGTCATCTAAATAAATAAAGTAGTGTCATTAACAAAAAGTACAATTAGGATTTTATCCTTGCAAATAGGGAGGCTTGTACCATGCATTATTGTTAGGATAATTAGTAGTTGTTAAGCAACTAAAGGTTTGTTGTTGAGGGGTTGACGGTTGGCACTTCCACACCTCTGTATATAGCATCAAAATTACCTTAGGGTGATATCACTTATGTGATGGTGTGGTTGTAATACTATTATTGTGAATGTTATGAGACATTATAATTTTGTAATCAATGAATATACATTTGTAAGTTAAGACACAAGGTATGGCAGGATGAAGGGCCAAAGGCACACCTTAATCACAACCCCCTTGTAGAGATCACACACATGGAAGTAAACACACAAGAGGGAAGAGAGAATGCTCCCCTTAATACCACAAACACATAACAGAAATAGAAACAGAGAAACAACAACAATAGGCAAGAATAGAAAATGGGCTTCTTATTATCTCCACATATGTGGAATTACAAACTTTCAGAATTACAATATGCAAAGCCACATGGGCATTCCCTTACAATATTATGTAGGACAAAGCCTTGAATCAATACTCAAATCTATTACCTAGAACTATCCCAAACTGCCTAAGACAACACTACAACCTTCCTTATATAGGCAATTTTCCACCACCTGGGAAGGTTCCAGAATTTTAGCCAACAAGGCCGACCAACTTAGAATTATTTTATTTTTCAATTTATTACATCAAATTCAGCTCAAAATAACTTTTGAAACCCAAACAAAATTTTTGAAGGAAAATCATTTTTCGCTATTTCAGGTGACCCAACTTCCGAAGACCATAAGTCATCGCCAGTTGACCCGATTGACTATTATAACCCCATTCCGAAAAGGCCACAAAGCACTCTACAACCTTGACTTGCGCAAGCACTTGTCACCCAAAGTTTCAACCTCATTTGAGGCCTCTACAGCCTTCAAAACTGAGTTCAAAGTTTTTGTACCCTATTGCCAATACCGAAAATCTTCAATATCTATAAAGCTAGACTTGATCTGTCAATGAAACTTTACTAGCAGGCTGACATGACCAAAATGAACCTCCAAGGAAGAAATTAGAACATTCCGAGATCGGATGACCAACTTACTAAAAATAACAAGTTTCCATAAATAGCAGCTCTGCACAAGATAGCCCTTATTGAATACAAAAATATAAATATTTTTGGGTGATGCAAGATTGCTCTTACACCCAGGATGCTCTTGCATCAACTTCATATATTATTCATCAAAATAACCTCATACATGTCGGGTTGTAAGGCCTTCTCAGTTACGGCCAAATACATTCAAAGATCAATACAAAAGTCCTCCAACATGCGAGGATTCATCTTTCAGAAACTATCTTCTAACTCCTAAAAAAATGGATCTCTCCCTCTTGATGCCTAAAACTACGAACAACAACTTTATTTATACAAGAGGCTATCGAAACAAGTCAGCCTTCAGATCCATCATTGGAGAAAGAAATGACCAGATCTAGGTCCACACGCTTCCCAATGATTGGTAGGTCAACATTAACTTCGTAACCAAAATTCAATGCACAAGTCGGCCTCAATAGAAAATCAAAATAAACCACTTGGGGAGCAAGGTTACTGAGCGATAAGAAATAAATCAAAAAACTAACTGATCAACTTGATTAAGCAAGGAAATGAGCAACAACCAAGCCAACTCAGTCAAGAAGGGACTGAACAACTACCGAGCAAACTGAACAACTCAAACTTGTTTTTGGTGACACAAGATTGCTAAGAACCCGAGATGCTCCTACATCAGACACCTAGGGTTGTTTGAAATGATTCTCCGAATCATGCAACAGGTACAACCCAAGCTGAATCCAACTCAGATTGTGAAATCCATGAACTATCTTCAATTGGTCTATTCTTCCATTTTACCAGATACTCCAGGTAATCCTTTCCTCTTGTGCTTCTGCCAACTCTGTGTTCCAAAATCTACTCAACTTCTTTTGTCTATTTCTTAGGATAATCATTTGATACTGTCATTTCTTCATCAGGTTCATGATACTCATACAAGTCTAAAATATTGAATATAGGTGATATATCCATGTCATTAGGTAACTCAATCTTATAAGCATTTCCACTGTCAAATCTCCTCAATATCTTGCAAGGACCAAATTTCTTCATTTCAACTTTACATAGGTTCCAACAAGAAATCTACCTTTCTTCAAATGAACCATTACTTCATCCCCAATTGCAAAAGTCTTATGTCTTCTTGATCTGTTTGCTCTGTCTTTGTATTTCTGATTACTATCTTCCAACTTATGTTTTACTTCCTCATGCAATGTCTTCCTGAACTCAGCAAAATCTTCTCCTTCAGCACTTCTCTTTTCTTCACCATCAATATCCATCAAATCTGATATACCTCTCGGTTATATGCCATTAACAATATCAAAAGGTGTTTTCCTAGTACTCCTATTCACTAAATTATTGTATGCAAACTCTACTTGTGCCAACATAGAATCTCAATTACTCAGTTTATCTCCAACTAAGCATCTTAAAAGATTACCCAAACTTCTATTTACAACCTATGTTTGTCCATCAATCTGTGGGTGAAATGTAGAACTATACCTCAACTTGATACCCAACTTTTACAAAGAGTCTTCCAAAAGTATCCAACAAATTTACCGTCTCGGTCAGAGATGATACTCCTCGATAATCCATGCAATCTAACAATTTCCTTAAAGAAAAGATCTACTATATGCATTGCATCTGATGTTTTTCTATAGGGTATAAAATGTGCCATCTTAGAAAATCTATCTACAACAACAAATATGGAATCATTACCTCTCACTATCTTCGGTAAGCCAAGAACAAAATCTATATTGATATCAATCCAAGGTTTCTCAAGAACATAAATTGGTATATATAATCCAATATTCTGACTTACTCCTTTTGCAACTTGACAAACTCCACAACTTTTCACAAATTTATGAACATCCTTATACAACTGTGGCCAAAAATATTTCTCCTTAAGAAAATTCAATCTTTTGTCAATACCAAAATGTCCAACTAAACCACTACTATGTTTCTCCTTTATCAAATTAGTTCGCATTGATCCTCTCGGTATACACAACTGAATACCTTTAAACAACATACCTTCTTTAATGAAATAGTATTCCCATTTAGTACTTAGTTGATCTTGAATAGGTGCTCTACACTTCCTCCATGGCTCAGAAAAATCAGGGTCAGTTTCATACAAATCTTTCATGTCATCAAAACCAAGAACTTCAATTCTCATCTCAGTCATCAAAGATCTTCTTCTACTCAATGCATCAACAACTCAGTTAGTGATTCCACTCTTGTGTTTTATCCCAAATGTATAACTCTATAGATATTCAACCCATTTCATATGTCTCTAATTCAACTTATTCTGACTACCCAAATATTGTAAAGCCTTATGATTAGTATACAACACAAATTCACTCGGTATCAAATAATGTCTCCATTTCTTTAGGGATTGAACAATAGCATAAAACTCTTGATCATATACAAAATATTTCCTTTTTGCATCATTCAATTTCTCACTAAAGAAAGCAATAGGTTTACCTTCTTCACTCAACACAACTCCTATTGCATTACCACTTGCATCACACTCAACTTGAAATACCTTATTGAAATCAAGTAAAGCTAACATGGGAAATTCAACAACCTTCTGGTTCAAAGTCTCAAAACTTTTATCAGCACCATGTGTCCACTTGAATTCTCGTTTATCTCCTCTCATAGTCTCAGTCATAACATTGAAAATTGAACTAAAATTTCTGATGAACTTTTGGTAAAAACTTGCTAAACCATGAAATGATCTTACCTCACTACCATTTTCAGCTGTAGGCCAATTCAAAATAGCTTCAACCTTTTCAAGATCCATCTTCAAACCATCAACTGAAATCACAAATCCCAAATAGACAATCTCGTATTTCATGAAGGAACACTTTTTCAGGTTAATTAACAATTCTTGTTCTTTCAACCTTTGCAGTACTTGCTTAATGTGAAAAAAATGTTCTTCTCTAGTCTTACTAAATATCAGAATGTCATCTAGATATACAATCACAAATTTACCCAAAATTTTCTTCAAAACCTCATTCATCAATCTCATAAAAGTACTTGGTGCATTAGTTAAACCAAAAGGCATAACCAATCATTCATACAAACCTTCTCTTGTCTTAAAAGTATTCTTCCACTCATCACCTTCTCTGATTTTGATAAGATGATATCCACTTTTCAAATCAATTTTGGTAAAATACTTTGCTCCAGTCAAACTATCCATTATGTCATCCATTCTCGGTATAGGAAACCTATATTACACTATTATCTTGTTGATTGCTCTGGAATCAGTACACATTTTCCATTCTCCATTCTTCTTAGGTGCCAATACAATTGGTACTACACAAGGACTCAAACTTTCTCAGATCAAACCTTTCTGCAACAATTCTTGGATTTGTCGATTTAATTCTTGATTCTTAGTAGGTGTTATCCGATGTGGTGCCTTATTTGGTAAACTAGCTCCTGGAATCAGATCCATACAATGATCAATGCTTCTCTTTGATGGTAAACCATCAAGTACATTATCAGAAATGATCTCTTTATACTCGGTGAGTATCTTATCAACCTCTTTCAGGATGCTATCCACTGTTTTCTCACTCGATTTATTAGGAATCACAACAAAACACACATCATTCTTCTTCAACTCCTTAACAAATTTTCTTCCTTATGTCAAGCAAACTTTTACAGATGTACAAGCCTTACTAACATATTCTTCAATCAAAGGCAACAAGATTTGCTTTCTCCCATCAGTCCAAATAGTATATTTATGCAATCTTCCATCATATATAGCACATATGTCATATTGCCAAGGTCTACCCAACAAAATATGACAACAATACATAGGCATGATATCACGTAACATTATTTACTTACCAAGAGTGCATGCTCATCCTTGATCCATGAAATCTGATAGGGTTTCGGGTGTTTCAACCTTTCCAACTACAACTTTGCAACCATTTCCTCAGATGCCAAATTCTCCCAGCTTCCACTATCAATGATTACCTTGCACACTTCATCATAAACTCTGCATCTAGTCTTAAACAAGCCTTTCCTTATCAGATCTTCCTTATTACTTTCACTCTAAAGTGCTCTCTTGACGATCAAGTTATTTTCTTTCTCAGGTTTATTCAGTGAGTCTTCTTGCACCAAAGCATTTCTATTGTTACCAACCTTCTTACTTTCATGTGTACACTCAAATGACCTATGTCCTTCTCCACAATTGTAACAAGTTCTTCAGAATCCACTTCTTCTATAACCACCTTGATAGTTACTCCCTCTTCCCCTAGCAGAACTTTCACCTTTCCACTTGGTCTTGCTTTTATCCATATTTGTTTTGTCTTGATTAGATCTATTGTTTTCACCATAAGATCTACCTCTTCCTCTAGGGAATCTACCACCTCTTCCTCTTTGTCTTTGCTCATGTCTTTTGTTCAATTTCTCCTCAGCTTTCAAGGAAAACTAATAAGCTTCCTCAATGCTCTCCAACTTAACCAAAATGATTTCCTCTTGGATGGAAACTCTTAACCCATTCAAGTACCTAGCAATTCTTTCCACTTCATCCTCATCATGTCCAGATATGATATCTAATCTATAGAATTCCTCAGTATAATATTTTACCAAGCTGTCTTTCTACCTCAAACTTTGCATTCTCCTAACTAGGTTAATCTAATAATCACATGGTAAGAACTTACCTTTCAACTTATTCATTAGATTATTTCATACCTTGATTTTGTCTTTGCCCTTCCATTTTCTATCCAACTGTAGATGCTCCCACCACAAGGATGCGTGACTCTTCAACTTCATGATTGCAATTTTCTCCTTCTTCTCCTCAGGAACATTTTCATACTCAAAATACTTCTCCATCTCAGTGATCCAATCCATTAGCTCATATGAATCTAGCTTTCCACTGTACTTAGGAGGATTGAAATGTGGTATAGATTTCAGTTTTATCAATGCCTTCAACAATCTTTCCTCACCCTGATCCATCACAGGTGTAGGTTTAGCTTCACCTTGTTCCTCTTTGATTTCTTCATCACTAACATCTTCAAGATGTCTTCCTCGACATTGGGCTATCTCAACAGCTTATAATCTAGCAGCAATATGACTTAACATATCAGTCAATCCTGGATCTGCATCTCACCTTCCATGAACCATCTTGAAAACCCTCTGTAATTGTAGGTCAGATCACAATCTGTTACCCCACAACAAAAATCAAGTAGGGTTTACAAGTAGGAACCCTCGACCTAAACTCATAAGTTCAGATCCAAATCTCAACCTCGCTCTGATACCACTTGACGCAAGGTAGGGTAGGATGAAGTTCCAAAGGCACACCTCAATCACAACCCCCTTGCAAATATCACACACGTGGAAGCAAACACACAACAGGGAAGAGAGAATGCAAAAAACTTCATATATTATTTATCAAAATAACCTCATACATGTCAGGTTGTAAGCCCTTCCTAGTTATGGCCAAATACATTCAAATATCAATACAGAAGTCCTCCAACATGCAAGGATTCATCTTTCACAAACTATCTTCTAACTCCTTACAAAAAATTGATCTCTCCCTCCCGATGCCTAAAACTACAAACAACTTTATTTATACAAGAGGCTACCAAAAAAAGTCAGCCTTCAAATCCATCATTGGAGAAAGAAATGACCAAATCTAGGTCCACACACTTCCCAATGATCAATACCAATATTAACTCCATGACCAAAATTCAATACACAAGTTGGCCTCAACAAAAAATCAAAATAAACCACTCAGGGAGAAAGGTTACCGAGCGATAGGAAATTACTCGGCAAACCAACCAAGCAACTCGGTCAAGCAAGGAACTGAGCAACAACCGAGCCAACTCAGTCAAGAAGGGACCAAGCAAACTGAACAACTCAAACTTGTTTTTGGTGACACGGGATTGCTAAGAACCTAAGATGCTCTTGCATCAAGTTCTCTATACACTACATATGTAGACTATTATATTTTACTCGCATTCTATTATGTTCTGAATATCACCCTATAGGGAAAACATTTTCTTGTAGGGTGATATTTAGAACATAATGAAATACGAGTAAAATATAATAGTCCACATATGCACAATATATACAGTACTCACCAATGTATATTCATTGATCACATAATTCCAATGTGTCTTAAAACATTCACAACAATAGTATTATGATCACACCATCCCATAACTGATATCACCCAAAGTTAATTGTAATGTTATATGTAGAGGTGTCGAAGTGCCAACCGTCGATAATCGTTAGCCAACTTTTGACCCCTCGATAACATCTTAACAATTACTAATTATTCCAACAACATGCACATGATGAGTTATTAGAGATGTTATCAAGACGTAGCACAAAGCATCTACACAAATAACATATAAAACTTGAACAATAGGGTAGCCTTTTCCTATAGATATTTGCAAGAGAATTGGGGTAGTGAGATATCCATTGATGTTGAATTGGGTAGAAGAGTCTTCAAATAATATACTTATCCATTTGCAAAACTTAGGAGGAAAACCAAGAGATTTCATCATATCCATCACAAAGGGCCATTTAAGTATGTCATACACTTTTTCAAAATCTAAAAGAATCATATCCATGTAATGATCAAATTTTTTGACCAATGCATATCTTCCCAACAAGATATATATTTCTATTGATGAATCTAGTTTGTGTCACTAAAATGAATTTCTCTAGAATATTGTATTACTTGATTGCAAGAGTATTAGCCAAGATTCCCATGTAGGAAAGTAAATGGCATGTAATTTCTTATTGGGTTTTTATCTCCACCTTTTGGTATGTGTTTATTGATCCCTCTATTAACATTTTCTCCTAGACTACCATAAGTGAAAGCCTCATTGTAAACCCCTAGAAACTTTTCTCCAGTTCATTTTGAATTGGATTTTTAGAATTCAATGGGTATCCCATCAGCTCCAAGATATTTTCCATTACTTTAGGTTTTTATAATGTTAGAATCTTATCCACACATATATCTTTATCTAGAGAACAAGTATCCTCAATACTAACCTTGAGGGTGATATCATTCAAAAATCCCTCGCTTTAGCAGAACTAGGGTTTTCTTTAGATGAAAATAGGTTTTTGAAGAAAGAGATAATTTTATGTTTTTAACACTAAACAATAGTTTTGAAGAAATTCAACCCATGTCATATGCCTCTGGTTTAACTTATCTTGGCTATTAATGAATTGCAATACACGATGATCTATGTAAAATTCAAACTCTTTTGGCAACAAATAATGTCTCCACTTCTTGAGTGCCTGCACAATTGCATGAAATTCTTGATCATATACCAAATTTTTTATTTTTGCTACATTCAACTTCTCATTAAAGTATGTTATTGGTTTGTCCTCTTGACTGAGAACTCATATTGTTGTTCCACTTACATCATAGTCAACTTGGAATACTTTTCCAAAGTTTGGTAGTGCAACCATTGGCTACTCTGTCACTTTCTTCTTCAACAACTGAAAACCCTCTCTATTGATGTTGTCCAATTGAATTCTTTCCTTACTCCACTCATTGTTTTAGTTATGGGAGCAAATATCCCACCAAAATTTCTTATGAACTTCCTATAGAAGCTCACAAACCATGAAAGCTCTAGGCTTCAAATATACTTTTTGGAGATGGCCAATCAACAATGGCCTTCACTTTTTCTAGATCCATTTTCAACTATTCTTTTGAAACTATGAATCCCAAATAAACTAATTCATTTCTCATGAAAGTACACATTTTCATATTGACCATTATTTTTTCCTCTTTTCTTGTTGTCCCATTTTGCATTTTTTGGGAATCAAAAGAAAAACAAACTCCATCTTTCTTCGAGTCTTTCAAGAACTTTTTTCCAAAAAATAAACAAACTCTTGAGCTTCCTTCAACATCTTCTTCTTTATTCCTCATGGGATTTAAACCAAATTGCTGCCAACACTCATTTATTTGAGACATTAAGCTATATCCACTAGCAATCTTTAACTGATACATATTTCTTCCCATTCTTTTTCCAAGAACAATCATAGTTTTAGATTTCTTTCTTATCTCACATCCATCTTCCTTGAAAAAAAAGTTATATCAATTTTCACACCTCTCCAATTCTCAAGGTATTATGTTCCAATCCCTTTGCATAGTACACATTTTTAGTATTATGCTTACCATCAAAATTGATAGAACTAATTCCAACTATCCTTGTTGCTTGATCACCTCTAAATATAACTATACCTTCATCATACATTTCAAGTTTTCTGAACTTACTTTTGTCACCAATCATGTGATTAGAGCATCCATGACACAATCACTGATGGAGGGACCTCAAGGAGATCATTCCAATCAGGCAACAAGAGTATACACAACAAAATAACACAAGAGAATATGGAGAGAACAACCAAGGTCTATACTTATTGATTGGAAATCAATTACATTCAATTGGAAACATATATGCCTTCACACATGCCATGCTAAAATTGACTTGCTTGATTATAGTGTTCAATTAGAGACCTTAAACCCAATTCTAGAGATTATCCTTGATACCTTACTTAAAGCCCCCCTTCTCTAGAAAAGTATTACATTATATAAATAGGCATCACGACACATAGGTCATCCCAAAAACAAATAACATTCTCCAAGAATAGGAAAATGTGTTAAATCAAATAAGATAGGTCCAATTCTAAGGAACTCGATCCATAAACCGTGCAAGACCCAAAAAACCAAGATTTAGGTCAACACACGATCCAAGAATAAATATGTATGATCCATTGAGCTTCACAAGCCATAGATTTCCATCACAAGATATGAATTAACCAATTGTTCACAAACTAACAAGAACATGCCACCTGAGAGAGGACAAATCATAACTCAAGCAACAATGAACCAAATGAGATGTGAGCCTAGGAACATGGTCTAAGATAGGCCCTGGATACAATCTAATCATTTCATAAGCTAACTTGAACATATGATGAATCACTAACTTGATCTCTTAGATTGAAAAATAGGAACAATACTGAACATAAATATTTTGGGTTGATGCACGATTGCTCTGAACCCAAGATGCTCCTACATCAGACACTTGAGGTTATTAAGAAAGAGAGTCTCTCACTTTACAACCTAAGAAGAATCAAAATGATCCAAATCATCTTGAGAAATCCAAGAAGAATCTTCAATTGGTTTGTCCTTCCACTTCACCAAATATTCCAAATATTCCTTTCCCTTGGTACTCCTTCCAACTCTATTGTCCAAAATCCTCTTGATCTCATCCATATTTTTCTTCGAATACTCTTGTTCACTTCTAAATCATCCTTAGGCTCATGATATTCATACAAATCAGCAATATTGAATATAGGTGATATATCCATGTCCTCAGGCAATTTCACTTCAAAATCATTTTCGGAGTCAAACTTTTTCAATATTCTACAACGTCCAAATTTCCTCATCTTCAACTTTCTATAAGTTCCAACTGAAAACCTTCCTTTATTTAATTGAACCATAACTTCATCTCCTACTGCAAAATCCACACGTCTCCTAGTTTTACCACCCTACTCCTTATACTTCAAATTACTACACTCCAAATGACACTTAACCTCCTCATGTAATGTCTTCATAAAATCTGCATATCCTTCTACTTCAACACTCCTTTTCCCTTCATGACTTAGGTTCCTCAATTCTATAAATCCTTTAGGATTCATACTAGTAACTATTTCAAATGGTGTCCTTCCTATGCTCCTATTCACTGAATTGTTATATGAAAACTTTTCTTGTGGAAAAACCAAATCCCAATTACCCAGTTTGTCTCTAACCAAACATCTTAGTAAATTACCCAAACTCATGTTTACAACCCTTGTCTGTCCATCGGTCTGTGGGTGAAAAGTATAACTAAACTTCAAATCAATGTTCAACTTCTTCAAAAGTGTCCTCCAAAAATAACCAACAAACTTATTATCCTTGTCCGAAACTATACCCTTCGGTAATCCATGCAATCTCACAATCTCCCTAAAGAATAAGTCATCAACATGCACATCATCTGATTTTTTCTTATAAGGAATGAAATGTGACATCTTAGAAAATCTATCAACTACCACAAATATAGAATCATTACCTCTTTATGTCTTAGGAAATCTCAAAACAAAATCCATACTAATATCTTCTCAAGGTCTACTAGGTACAGGCAAAGGTGTATACAATCCAACATTCTAACTAACTCCCTTAGCAACTTGACAAACTCTACAATGCTGGAAAAATCTCTGAACATCCTTATAAATTTGTGGCTAAAAATACCTTTTCACTCAACAAGCTCATTGTCTTATCGATTCCAAAATATCATGTAAGTCCTCCATTTTTCTTCTCCTTGATCAGATTATCCCTCATTGATCCTTTAGGTATGCACAACTGAACTCCTCTAAACAACATATGATCCTGAATGAAATAATCCAACCACTTGCTTCAGTCAACTGTAACAGGTTCCTTACAAGCCTTCCATGGTTATGCAAAATTAGGATTTGTCTCATACAACGTCTTCAATTTATCCCCTTCTCTAATTCTGATATGATGATACCCACTCTTCAAGTCAATCTTAGTAAAATACCTTTCTCCACTCAAACAATCCATTGTCATCCATTATAGGCAAAGGAAATTTGTACTTTACTGTGATATTATTAATAGGTCTAGAATCAATATACATTCACAATTCTCCATTCTTCTTAGGTACCAATACTACAGGTATTACACAAGAACTCAAAATGTCTCTGATCAAACCCTTTTGTAATAATTCTTACACTTGTGTATTCAACTCCTCATTTTTTGTTGGTGTCATTCTATGTGGTTCTTTATTCGATAGACTAGCTCCCAAAATTAAATCCATACAATGAATGATACTCCTAATGGGTGGTAATCTATTAAGTACCTTGTCTGAAATGATGCCCTCAAATTCTAACAATAAATCCCTTACCTCTGGTGCTTGTTCATCCACTATTCTTGAATTAGGTTTCCTACAAATCAAAGCATAACACATAGTTTATTTCTTTAAGTTATCCAAGATTTTCCTTCCTTCAACCAAGAAAACCCTTACAATAGTACAATTCTTACTCTTAGGATCTTATACCAAAGGTAATAAAACTTGATTCATCCCATTTTCTATTATAGTATACCTATTCAATATACCATCATGCATTGCCTATTTGTCATACTGCCAAGATCTACCTAGCAAGATATGACAACAATCCATCGACATAATATCATAGAGAACTTCATCATGGTAAGATCCAATTTTAAATTTCATAAGACATTGTTCACTTATCATAATCTTATGCTCATCCTTAACCAATGCAATATGATATGGCTTTAGATGCTTCTGTCTTGGAAACTACAACTTAGTAACTAACTCCTCTTGTGCTAGGTTATTTGAACTCCCACTGTCAATGATGACCTTATAATATTTTCCTGCAAATTTACATCTTTTCTTGATCAAACTCTTCCTTAACACTGGTCCTTAATCGTGTTCCTTATTACATAAGACCCTTCAGATCATTAGGTTTTCTCTATCTTCTAGTTTATTCACAGATTCAAGTGACTCTTCTTTCATGAGTTCATTTATGCTAATGCTATTTGTCTTCCTGCTTGAACTCCCATGAGTACATTCCAAGGCTCTAATACCTTCTTCTCCACATTTGAAACACATTCCTTTAAACCAGTTCTTGTCCACTCTGTTGTAACCATTACCTCTAGGGTAACCTCCTCCTCTTCATTAGTATGAACTCTCTTCTTTCCATTAAGATTTTCCTTTATCTTGATCGAAGTAAGATCTACCTCCTTCTGCAATTGATCTACCTTTACCCATCTGAAATCTGCTACCTCTTCCTCTTTGTCTATGTTCATGCCTCTTGCTCAACTTTTCCTTTTCTTTTAAGACAAACTAATAGGCCTCCTCAATGGTATCTATTTTGGCCAAACTAATTTCATCTTGAATAGATATCCTCAAACCATCCAGGTATCTTTCAATTCTTTCAACTTCATCATCTGTGTATCCAAATCTAATATTTAACCTATAGAATTCTTCAATACAATCCTTCACAACAAATTCCTTCTGCTTTATTTTTTGAAATTTCCTCAATAAACTAATTTGATAATCATCGGTTAAGAACTTACCCTTCAACCTTTTTACCATTTTATCCCAAGATTTGATCTTTTCCTTTCCTCTCCTTTTTTTTATCTACCTGCAAATGTTCCCACCATAAAATGCGTTTCAACTTAGTGCCAAAAATATTGACCTTGTTGTCTGCATTAGTGTTCTCATATTCAAAATAGTTTTCCATCTCCGCGATCCAATCTAATAATTCATCAACATCGAGTTAACCATCATAATCTAGTAAATTTAAATATGGTCTAGCATTCACCTTAGTTAGAGCCCTCAAGAATCTTTCATCACCTTGTTCCAATTCAGGTTCATTATTTTCAACCACTACCTCAACTTCATCATTACTTACATCCTTAATATAAGGTCTACCTCTTCTTTGGGAAGTCTCTGTTACTTCTAATCTAGTTGCAATTTGTCTCAACATATCCATCATGGCTGGATCTACTTCTCTCCTTCCTTGAACCATTTTTGTCGACCTTCTGTAATTGTAGGTTAGGTCTCAACTCCACCACCCTACAACCAAATAAATTTAGGGCTTCACAATAATTAGGTTCAACAATCAACTTGATAAGGAACACAACTTAGCTCTAATACCACTTGGTGCAGTCACCAATGGAGGGCCCTCAAGGAGATCAATCCAATCAAAAAACAAGAGTAAACATAGCGAAATAACATAAGAGAATATGGAGAGAACAAGAAATATCTATATTTATTGATTGGAAATTAGTTACATTCAATTGGAAACATATATGCCTTCATACATGCTAGGCTACAACCAGCCTTCTTAATTACAGTCTTTGGTTAGAGACCTTAAACCCAATTCTAGAGATTATCGTTGATACCTTACTTAGAGCCCCCCTTCTTAAGAGAAGTAATACATTACATAAATAGGCATCACGACATGCTGATTGGCCCAAGAACAAAGAACATTCTCCAAGAATAGGAAAACATGTTAAAGAAAATAGGATAGGTCCTAAATTGTAAGGAACTCGGTCCATAAACCATGCAAGACCTAGAAAACTGAGATTTAGGTCCACACACAATCCAAGAACAAATATGTATGCACCATTGAGCTTTGAAAGTCGTAGATTTCCATCGCAAGATCAAAATTCACCAACGGGTAGAAAATTGGCAAGAACATGCCACCCAAGAGAGGACGAAGCATAACTTAGAAAAAAAATGAACCAAATGAGTTGCAAACCTAGGAACATGGTCCAAGATAGGCCCTAGATTCAATCTGATCACCGCATAAGCTAACTCGGACATATGATGAATTGCCAACTTGATCTCTTGGGCTGGAAAACATGAACAATATTGAACAAAAATATTTTTGGTTGATGCAAGATTAATGCTTTGAACCCAAGATGCTCCTGCATCAATCCACTATCAATAAGTCATTCATCTCTATCTCTTCTAACATGTAAAGTAGAATGTATAGTATTTCTAGCCTTAATATTCACTTCTGGAGTCTTGTTAGGATTAATAGGACTGGATTGTTCTTTAATTGCCATAAATAAACATTGATAATCTTCTTCATAATCATATTCATCATCAAAAATACTTGCATTTTCTCTAACATATTTGGCTTTCCTATTGAAATTTATTTTCCTTTCCTTAATCTTTTGATTTGTAATTCTATGAAGACACCTAGAAGCATAATGGCCCATCTTTCTACAAATAAAACATTTAAAGGGTAACTTACCTTTGTATTTTTTAGTCCCTTTCTTCATTCTTCTCATAAAAGTTTCCTTGATATCATCAAAATCTTCTTCATTTGAATATTCATCCTTTCTTTATTTGGTATCCTTGAATGTATTTTATGTCCTTATTCCGACAATGTTGAATTCTCTCATCTCAAAAGCAAGTAAAGATCCATACATTTGTTTTGTAGTATACTAATTTAAATTATGTGATTCTTCTATAGTAGAGACTTTAGAACTATAGGGTTTGGTAAGAGTTTTGAGAACCTTTTTCACAACATCATTTTCTTCCAAATTGCCACCAAGACTTCTAGTCTCATTCACCACATTATCAATTTCCTATAGGTATGTGATTATATTGTCATCTTCCTTGATCTGCAGTCTCTCGTACTTGGCTTTAGCATTATTTAACTTAGATTGTTTGACTATATTATTTCCTTCATAAAAACTCCTTAACTTTTTCCAAACATCATGAGCAATTTCTAAAGATACAAATTTAATTCAACTTTTTATAAGACACTAAAAATTTCATACCTTTCCCTTTCATTTTATTCATGAGCTTCAATTTCACTGGAAGTGTTTGAACCATTTGCAGGTTTCACAAACTAATTTTCAACATTTTTGTAGGTCCTATCACTAAGAGAAACCAAGTATCCTCATATGTGCATCTTTCATTAAGCATAGTCATATCCATCAAATTTAGGTAGTATTAGTTTATGTTCCATAAGGAACCAAATATCCAATACTAATTCTTGGATGTTCAAGACAACTGATAGGTGGGGGTAAATTGGTTGTCCACAAAATGATAACCTCAAAATACTTTCTAATCAATTCCACCAAACTTACTTTAAAATTTTAATTACTAAAAGATATGAACATGAAAAGCATAACAACCATAAACACATGAGACACTAGGTTTACGTTGAAAACAATGTTAAGGGAAAAAACCACGGAGAAGATAATTCTCAAATATAAACATCAGTTAAGGTGGATAACAAGAAAGGCTCATTGCTAGAGGGGTCATTGCTCAAAGAAGGTTCACTACCTAAAGAAGGCTCACTATTGGAGGCTCACTTCCCACATGAAGAGGGACAAGAGAGAAATTATTTGACATAATATTCAACTACAATACAAGAAAAAGATCTATAGTCACCTTCATCTCACTTCTCCTGATAGCTAGCACATTAAAGTTCGTAATGCTTTGCACCACACTTCACTCTTGAATTATGTAATAAGGGAGACATATCCTCTTCCATACATACACATTGCACATACACATACTTGCACAATATTCATACAAATATATGCATATGCCATGATTCCATGCCATACTATTCCTAAATGATTCATCCTTTATTTATACCAAATTTGCATTTGTGAAATATCCCACTTTCGACTAGGCAAAGATCAAACAAAATTTGAATTAGGTTGGCACTAAACATTCCTGTGGTAGGGAGGAATGATAAGTGTCCTATGGTAGGGAGGAATGATAAGTGGACCACAACACACCTTAAATAAGACCATAAATAGAATCATACTTGTTAAATATCTTCTTGCATATATTAAGACAAGTAATTGAAGTGTAAACACCTAAGGTCAACCGAACCAAGAGTAGAAACATCATTGATATTTGAAACCATGTCTTCAAAGACAAAAATATTATCCCAACTAAAAATGAATGAATATAAGGACATTAATAACTCATTTCCAAAATTACACCATTAGAAACCATTATGCGAAGAAATGCAAAACACACATTTCATAGATAGAATATTGACAATCACAATCATACTCAAACAAATACTAATTTCACTACACTACATTCTCAACCACAAAAAAATGAATCTAAGAACTCTACATTGTACTCAACAACATATCAAAATCTCACCAACAAGTTTGTAACATAAAGAATATATAGAGTAAAATCCTCAGCACCTCTGTATAGAAAGTATGTTGACATTAATACAACAATGTGTGACATAAATGTAAACCATACCAAAACAACCCTACTAAATTATTATTTTTCCAAACTCACTCACTCTTTTTAATATTGCAACACTTTGATCCTTTTATTGTTGTTATAGCATCTATCCATGTATAAATCAAAATATATAACCTTCCTCTAGTTATACATGATTCTTAGATCATTACAATTATTTGGATCCTTTGTGAAACTAGATTCAGACACAATGGCTCGCTCGTATATATTAGCTAGGGTTTGTGATATCATTGAAATCTCTAAGCCATTGTACCATTTAGTTTTGATCCACTCTTCCCACATCACCTAGACTCAATATTTAAAGTACAAAGGCCATCCCTTTAGATGTTTTTAGTGCAACATGTTAGGTCACAATGTCATAGGGTTCTCTTAACCCACCTATGTCACTTTAAGGAAGTTTCATCTCAAGAAGTGGGTTGGGAAGCTAAGCAATCCTTATCCTAAATATATCTAGCATAATCATTGAAATTTTTTGTTGTTGACTCTAACTCTATTATTGATGTTTCTAATGCTACTACCTCTCTTCTGATGCCACCTCCTTCTCAACCTATTTTTTTCTACTGTACTTGCCCCCTTCATTCTTATCAAATATCTTCTTTGTCTTAATCAAGTTGATGAGGAGGTTGGTAATGGGTTTGACTCTAAGAAATTGCACCATCTCGCAAACTCCTGGTGTCATCTCAAAACCAAACATATCTTTCAAAAAGAAGAAGGGTCACGAATATGAATCTGAGAATCTCCATATCAAAGGTTGTGGAGAAATCGATGATCAAACTCAGTGGACTATGGATGCTCTTCGTACTAGGATCAAGAGTAAGAGGTTAGCTAAAAAGATTGGTTGAGGTGTTTTATTTTGATAGTCAAGATTTTCCTTTTTGGTGGCTAGTTTTTCCATTGTCTTCTCTATTTTGGGTTCTTTTAGACCTTATTGGGGTTCTTTAGTTTTCTTACTATTCTCTATGCTCCCTATTCATGGGTCTAAAGTGGTTTTATTGATTTTTTTTGTTCTTATATTGGAAGTTGCCTCACATAAATCCTTTTATGTACCATAAGTCCCAACTTAAACTCTGATTCGATCTCTAATCATAACCTCAAGCCTATCCTTATTTCTATATCTAATTATAAATGCAAATATTATTCATTCTAGCCTAACATTTATTTCTAATCCTATCCCTAATACTAACTCTAACCTCAACCTTATCCTTGACCCTAAATCTAACCGATATTCTCTCCAACTCCATCCCTAATGCTAATTATAATCATATCCCTAACTTTAATCTTGACCCTATTTTTATCTCTAATCCTAACCCTTATCATAAACCTAATCCTTACCGTAGTCATAATCTTGACTCTAATTCTATCCTTAATTTTAAATATATTCACAACTTTAACTCTAATTCTAAACCCTAACCATAATCCTTATTTGAAATCATAATACTAAACCCTAACCATAATACTAACTCTAACCTCAACCTTATCCTTGACTCTAAATCTAACTGATATTCTCTCCAACTCCATCCCTAATGCTAATTATAATCATATCCCTAACTTTAATCTTGACCCTATTTTTATCTCTAATCCTAACCCTTATCATAAACCTAATCCTTACCATAGTCATAATCTTGACTCTAATTCTATCCTTAATTTTAAATATATTCACAACTTTAACTCTAATTCTAAACCCTAACCATAATCCTTATTTGAAATCATGTCCCTAAATATGAGTTATAACCCCGTCCCTAGTTTTTATGAGATGCCGGTGCATCATTGAGATGTATGTCTGGTGGGATTTAGTCTATTAAATCAAAGTCAAAGAGTGTGCAAAGACAATACAAGTTACAAAAACATGAAACATGTGATACCAAAATGAATATAACACCTTGAATTTAGGATAAATAAAAAAATGATTTCAAGGTATAATGTGAGATTGCAAGGCTATGCAATTTTTTTAATTAGTTTTTACCTAGAAGCTGCAACTGCATAAGATCTAAACTAAATATGTATGCTAAAGTAAATGTATAAGCTCTTAAATGATACCAAAGGATACTACATACAATTTTAATCCTTTAGATGAGGTGTATATTTCCATAAAGATAAGACATACAAAAATAATCAATAAATATCTTACATAGAGCACAAACATTGGTCTCAACTTTACAAAATAAACACATTAGCTAAATCCTAGACTAACTAACAAACACATCACACAATAAAATAAAATGTTATATGAATAATCATGCAAAATAAACAAACAAAATCACTCAAGAAGAAAAAAGAAGAGCTATATTCAAAAGAGGCCTTTTCTAGCGATGTGTTGCTTGAAGGAATGCCAAGTATGGCTAGTGAGTTGTGTTATGCTAATGTCCATACAAAACTTTCATAAATCACAGATAATGCAAAACATGATGTAGTGTGACAATGAAAATGTCCTAAAAGAAGTTAGGACATGTAGGGACCCACAATTATGTAATTTGTGTTATGCTATGTGGCTCCTATGATATTAACACGTCAAAGAGGGTAAATATAACCAATGCCATAGAGATTAAAGATTCATGAAGAATATAATTATAGTTTGTACCATCAAATTTTACATAATATACAAAATGTGATTTATTTTAAGGTGGATAAAGGGAAAGAAAGATGTTGAAATGAGTGAGAAAGATAGTGAGAAAGTAATAAGCACAAAACATATGATACATGACAAATGGTATGAAATCATGCAATGTAGGTATGTCACATGAAAATAAATATAATCATTAAAAAATATATTGTAAGTGATCTAGTGGCTTGGAGTTAGAATGAATATATGAGTCGTTACATACAATAATGTGCATCATTTAAGGGTAAAGAGTCTAAGATATCATTATTCACAGAGTGGCATCAAACTATGAATACACAAGAGGAAATAAACATAAAGAACAATATAAAATTTCAGTCAATATAGAAGAGGCATAAATGTCTTAATGTTTTGCATCATCCCTAAACATGAAAAATTAATGTACAACAAATAAAATAATGTAATAATATGCTTGTCCCTACATCCATGTACCTATAAAGGTAATGTGGGTCCTCTAGGATAAACTAACAAATACAAGCAAATATATGTACATGTATAACAAAACAAAAATAGAATCACCTATGTTTTAATGAAATGAAAGCACTTTTCTAATAGTTTTCATCAGCTAATATATATTGTCCTCTCCATCTTGATCATGTGGAGAGGGAGCATAAGCTTATAGATGAATAAAAATGAGACCAATATTTTGTGCCTCACATGTAGTGAGAGATAATGAACAAACTATAATTTCATTGTCATCATAAGTATCCTATAATGTAATTTGTCAATAATCATGTAATGGTTGATAACAATGCCAAACAATCAACAAAGGATTCAAACCAAAACTCCTCAAGCCAGGAGTTTTGTGAGTCATTGTTGAGATATATAGCAAGTGATAAATCATTGCTAACATCCTCAATAAAAGCAAGGAGAATATTATAAAAGGTAAATTTTCCTATATTCAAATAAGTTCTAATAAATAATGGTTTGGAGGTGGTGAAGAACATGGATTGAACTTTTTATTGTGAAATGCAATAGTGGGATAATGCCTTGTCTTTATTTTTGGTGGCAAGTTAGGAATATTTGTGTCGATGTGATGTCCCCTTATGTAACATGTTAAGATTATGGGACTATTTACTTATAATTTAATTGCTAGAGACTTATTTCTAATTAAATTATGTACTTACAAGGCAAAATATAATATCTTGATACTTTGCAACACTTAGACGAATGATACCATTCATGTAATGATGATAATATTTCAACTCAATCAATTATCTTTAACTTATGAACTATTATATATCAAATTCACTATAATTGATGTACTCCAACGTGACATGAATCTTGTATCATGAAAATAATGTATATGTAATGAAAAACTTTATTTTCATATTCACCATATATGAACCTTATTGATTTGATATAATGGAGCTAATCTTGTTGTCTCAGATATAGGTTTGTGAATTATGAAATTGATCTCCTCCTTTATCACTTATGGAAATGAAACAATAATTGTTGTTCCCAATAGTACTTTAGAAGTATGCAATGATTTTGCAACTTTTCTCAGACTGCACTACTCACTTCAAGTTGATGGCTTGTTTGATATACTAATTAAAATGTCGATGTCTCTTGCCATTGTTCCAGGTTGATATCTTTTAATATATACAACTAATTGCCTTAAGCAGGCTACTGCTCAACTTGAGAAATCCAAACATGGATGAAATAACAAATAGAAAATTTTTATGATGTCTTCAAATTATTTAGATTTTCCTTATATAATTTCCATATGTCCTTCCATTAAGGGTTGTGACTCTTCAATCGTCAATTAAAAGTTATATTTTCTTACTATTTCATCTAACATAATCAAATTTATTCATCATCATGGGTTTTGGTAAAAGTAATAGACTTGCCTTCTCATGATAAATCACACCCCCTGGTATATTAAACACGCAACCTTAATGTTTATTAATATAAACATATTAACCATTTTAGTGAATTATTTCTTTGACAAACATAGTTGACTCTTTGCTTGCTATTAATTATTACTTTCTCAAATACTATAATTGCTTATCGATGTTTTTCATTTGTTCCAATACAAGGCACCATTTTATCTTTAAGTCATTGTCATCATAATTAGGGACATCAACCATGATGTAAGTAATTTTCTTAGTCTTGAGTTTGGTTATAAAAATATAATCACTAATTACATATTAATGAAGTCAACAACTAAGAAATGTAAGAGTAACTGACCCTTAATGAAGTTGGATTAAAGGATCTAGAATCGTTTATTTGCATTAATGTGTTTAATATAAATAAATTCGTTTATATCGGCTCTAATGTCAAAATGTACGATCAATGCATTTTGTTGGTAAATACTAATTATTGTATTATGAAGGGTTCAAGATCACACTTGCTTACTGGTTAAGATGCTATAGTGGTGAATCATTTAACTCTTTGATGAATTTCTCTTGTTTGGATTGTATGTGGCTATCATAGTTGATGGTGGTGGAATGAAGGATATAAAGAAAGACTCAACATTATGTTAAAATGAAACAAGAGAAACAAGGGCAGAATTGGAGATCACACTAATTTTAGGAATGTATAGGAGCATTAAAATTAAAGGTATATTAAGAAGTTAAAAAATGAGAGTATGATACATTAGAGGTTATGAAAACACCTACACTCTTTTGAGGTTAAGTTTATCCAGGTCACAAAAAGGAATAAAAAGGGTCATAATAGGAACACACATAGGCGAAGAAGGAGGAGATGGACGGGTAACTAGTTTAGGGAATAATCTCATCATAGGAGTGTGCTTGGTTTGAGGACCTCCAAAGGAACTCACTCAAGATTTGATATAAAATATTGATGATGTTTGCATTCTCTCATAGGTTGGTTTTGATGTTGATGGACCTCATATTGAGTTGTAAGATGTGCTGGATGTATTTTCTTTGATTGTTGTAATTTCATGATATGGGAGATGAAAGGAGGAATGATTATGATATTTTTATGTTTAGAGACCAAGGGTTCATGGGGTGGGACCTCCATTGAGGGAATATCTAATATTTTTTCTAAAGAGACATGTGGAGGAACTAAATTTATTATCAAAGGATGAGAATCAAATACTGCACATATTGGTTCTCATCCGATGGATTAATTGTCATTCTCCATCAAAGAGGTAGGTGGGTTAAGAAAGGGAATCATAATAGAACAAAAATATAAGGGGAGGATTTATGTAGCATGATTAGTTTCATTTTTTTTTCTATGGAGATGAGTGAAGGAACTGAAGACACCAATGGAACTTATAAGACTATTCTAGGGAGCAGGGTAATCTTTAAGAAACCCCCCCTTTAAGAAAGGTGTAAAAAAGTGGCGAAAGTGAGAAGGGAATTTTATTTTTTTTGGCGAAATTATTTTATTTTCAAAGAAAAAAAAATAATCTGAATTGGTGAATCATTGATGCTCCCTGAAAGTAGGTGGGACTATCTTGGTGAATATATAACAGTATTTATAACTACAAAAATATAAATTGGCGAATATAAAATAGTATTTATATTAAAAAAAAATACATTGGCGAATAGAAAATAGTATTTATATTATAATAAATATAAATTGGTGAATATAAAAGAGTATTTATATTATAAAAAATATAAATTGGCGAATAGTTGTGGTGACTAGTAACAGTGTGTTGTGTGCGTAGTTTCAGCAGGCTAAAAGGAGGGTCGATGTTGACAGTTACGAAGATACGTAGTGGTCAGGTTGACGGCATGCGTGACTTCAGTGGTTATGCTAGTAGGTTGCAGTTGAAGGCCATGAAGATATGCAAAGGACATGTTGACAGTGTACGTGACTTCAGAAGTTATGATCGTGATTCGTAGGTAAGATATGGGGGTTCCGAGGCCACGTTGGTAGTCTGCGTAACTTAGCCACAAAGTTGCAGTGACATTGATCACTAAAGTACAATTAATGAGACTTAACGATGACAAGATTTTGATTAAAATCATAAATATTCATTATCTTTCTTTTCGGAGCCAAGTGACATTATGCGAAAGTTTAATGCGGCTGCCAAGTTGTCAGTTCAAAATTTAAAATCGCAAATATTCATTATCTTTCTTTTGGGTAGCCAATTAATATGGAGGTTGCAGGACACTACAGGATTAGAGATAGCAAATCTCTTACACCATGCATCCTCCATGAATAAAGCAGTGGTTGAGGACTTGGAGAATAGGCTAGCCAGGACATTCAGATATTATGTGGCAACTAGAAAAAAGTTTGAAGAGGAACTAAAGAAGAATTATTTGCTGGATAAGACTATGAAGGAGCTAAAAGATGAAATAAATACTCTAAAAAATCATTCCAGGGCATTTACAGAGGTCTGTGATGCAGGGGTCCAAACTGAGCATGAGGGGGGCTTAGCTATAGAACTTGCAACAGAAAAGATAAATGAGGAGAAGAATGAGGCCATCTTATAGGCCCTATTAGATATTCTGCAGCACAGAATAAATGTAATTAAAGATAAATTTGATCTTGTTTAAATGTAATTAAAGATAAACTGAGCATGAGGGGGGCTTAGCTACAGAACTTGCAACAGAAAAGATAAATGAGGAGAAGAATGAGGCCATCTTACAAGCCCTGTTAGATATTCTGCAGCACAGAATAAATGTAATTAAAGATAAATTTGATCTTGTTTTTAATGCTTATGGCAAGTTGCCAGAATTATAGAAAGAAGTGGATAGCTATGTACAAATTTTAAGTGGGTATCATGCAACTTGGTCTACCAGAACACCACTTTTTGATAGATTGGCATTTGCTCAATCTTTGAGAAGTGATATTCCAGAGATAGTTGTGAGGGTTGGTGAGGAGATAGACAGAATTAAAGCCGTATTACCACTTTTTAAGGGTAAGGCAAATTTGATAGAGGCTAAGATAGCCATGCTCAGCTCCTGTTCCAACAATTTTATCCCTTCCATTAAGAATGGGGATGGAGCCATAAAGAGCCTTGATCAGTGGAGGTCAGATGCTGATCTTTTATTGCCCAGGAAGGAGGCATTTTTAGGTGAGGGGAATAATGTTGATTTGGAGAGCTTCAATAAAACCCTAGATGAAGCTATTAAGGTAGAGACAGATCTCACTAGGTTTGTAACAGATGTCAAAGCAATTGCAGATGCCAGGTGGAGAAGACAAAAAGCACAACTACAGCTTGTCCAAGACTTCAATTGGCCGTCAGAGGAAGAAGTAACTGCATGGAATGAGCTAACAAAGGCCAAGAAAGTTAAATCCACTGCATTTGACTTGGACATTTTGGATGATGAGTAAGGAGGACATCTGGAGCACCTAACACCTGAGCTCAGAATACAGGGATGATAAGCTATCATTTAAGAATGGTGTAAGTTAGCCGGAATGGCAGTCACCATATCTTGTTATAACAACAGCTATCATGAATACTCACAGACAAAGGTGTTAGTTATCAGTGATCCAGGATGCAGAACATGCTAAAATAATTTTGTCTTTCCACCACCTGAGGGCTCATTGTATTTTGTCTTTTATTGCTTTATTTCTTATCATTATGCTTTTTAGGTTTAGGGTTTTCAACCATCCGAAGCTTGTTGCATTCCCATTCACGAGGGAATTCCAAGATGGTTGAAACGAGGTATAAATAGAGTTGAAGACTCATTTTTGGGATAGAGTTGAAAGATAATAGAAAAATTTGAACAGAATTACTTTGAAGCAGACTTCTAAGTTATGTGTCTGACCTTCTGAGTAATTGAATTTTGAATGTAATTAGCGAGTTGATTTTAATACAAATACACTACAACTTTTGCCAAAGGCCCGGTGATATAAATAATATGTCCTAAGTCCTGAATACCTCATATTCTAATGTTTCAGATGTCATTTAGCTTTGAATCTTTAATGAAGATCTAACGGCAGTCGTGTGTTCGCATGGAATCTTTCCAAGCCATGCGAACATAAGACTAACCGTTGATCTTACAATGAAGCTTAATGCGGGAACAAAGTGGGGCCACTGACAGGTATCTCACAAGTGGCGGCTTTTTATTTGAGATGGTGGGGCCAGTGTCAAACGGATCTTTAGAGCTTAAAGTAACAAAGGAAAGATCAGATGGCTGTCGTATAATCTCATAAGATCTTAGAGGCCTATGCGATCATGCGACCAATTGTCGATCTTGCATAAAGACAAGTGCAATTCTCAGGTGGGACCACTGACAGCTCTCTTCACAAGTGGCAGTTTTTCATTGGCTAAAAGAAGTGGGGCCAGTAACTCAAAAGGATGCTGACAGTGGTTGCATGCTAGGTTTTTTTCGTATGATCATATAGGCTATTTTTAAGTTATAAGATCATGCGACTAACCGTTGTTCTAACAATAAAGGTTGGAGGGATTGCCGCCAGTGAAAAGACTAGTATGACTATTTTTTGTATGATCACATAGGCCTTTTTCACGCTATGAGATCATGTGAACAAACCATTAAATGATATGCTAGTAAGAATCGACGGTCCTAATTCAAATTGGAGATAAAGTGACGCAAATTTCAAGTTTCCTATTGAGAAGTGACAATTCATTTTTTCAGAGGAGTAATGGTTGAATCATGCTGAATAAATTGATGAGGTGAGTGTTTTAATTGTTCATATATTAGAATTCTGCGCACTCTCATAAGCACAAAGAGATCAAAAAATTATAGAGACCCGAGCGTGAAGAATTGCAAGGACTGGCTGTTGTCTCCCGGTGATTTCCTAGAAAAAAAGGTCAGTAAAATACTTATACGATTTGCTTCCGTACTAAAAGAATCATAGTCCCATAGTTTGTATATCTTGCAAAGGTTTTTTAGCATAAACCCTAAAATGGCACCAAGGAAAGAATTGTCTGGTAAAATTGAGTACAGTGAAAGAGGTTTGCATGAGGATTTATTGCAGTTACTTCCCGGCTCTACTACTAACCTAGTGAAAACCAAGAGTCTGATTCCCAAAGACCCTAGGGTAAAGGTAGCAGATGGTCTATATGAAATAACACATTTTATTAGGGAGGCCAAAATCGGTACAATCAATGCAAATGGTGACCCTGATATCAGTGGCTTAGAGTTATTCAAAGTGTGTTTTAGTCAGAGAAATACTCCTCGCCTTGCAAGCAATATATGGCAGTCTGACCTGGGAAAACTTGTGGTACCCGATGTCTTTTTAGATGTTGATTTGATGACCCAGGTTGTAAAGAGTTATGACCCAATCACTAGGGAGGTTAAGGATGCAAAAGGAATGTTATTGATCAAAATTTCTACTGAAGAGATTAGGAATGTGTTCAGGTTAAGTGAACCCTCAGACAGTCTAGAGAATATTGATCTTGAAGAACTAAAGCAAGTGTATGATGCACAAAGAAACTATTTTAGAGGCAAATTATTGAAAGATTTTTGCACCAAAATTGGGGAAATGGTTATCATAGGACAGAACACACAAGAGCCTTTTATGATAGAATATTTTGACTTCAGGGCTAAGGGAGCATATTGGTCATTATGTTAGGTTTTTGGAGAGGATGTCAGTGAAAGGATGCCAATACATTTGATGTGCATGGTGATTCAAATTCTGCACCCACACTTGTCTATTACCTTTGATTTTGCTCCATTTATTGCTAAATTAATCCATAATGGATTAGTGAAGATTCAAAAGAATGAAGATGATAGGCTTTTCTGCTGGTATTCTTTCATAATGTACCTATTTTTGTTTAAAGGAGCAAATTATTTTGAGCAAGAAATGGAGTTGGTAAGACAAAATGATGGTGAAGATATGCCAGTCCAATTGTGGAGCCTCACAATGACCTGGGATAAAAGGGATCACAGTTTCACAAATTTTGATAAACGTTTTGTAGCCAGACTCAGGAAGTTGTTTGTCCAAGACAACCCAAGAATCCCAGTAACATTGGCACAGCTCATTAGGCCAAATCAGTTTGCTAAAAATTTGAATATTATACACAATTGGGGTGATGTCATTTTCTACAATGTATCAACTGTCATCAGGTTGTATGGTTTCAGGGGAACCCCTTTTGTATTGCCTTATCATGTACCCCTTAGGATTGGAATCACTGAATTTATTAGGCAATTAGGAGATATTGAAGAGTGTGCCCTCACTGGAAAAGGCAAGGGAACTCTGTTCCCAAATGTTACCATTGCCCACTAGTTCATAATTACCAAGGGTGGATGGGTTCACATAGATAAAATCATGGCTCCATACCATAGCTACTGCAATTGCTAGGACAACAGACCCTGAGGGGTTTTATAATGAGATGTTTAAGAAGAGAGCCAAATGTGCCATGGTTAACCACATTTTTAACTTTCCTGAAGATATTGTTAGAAATACCCCAGAGTTAGAGGAACAGGAGGTTAGGAAAGAAAAATGGTTGGTGTACAAAAAGACATTGGATTTCATCTGACATTTTGATTCTGGATGGGACCCCCTGAAGAGCATAACTCCAATGGGCAAGAAAATAGATACTCTCATGAATTGTTTCCAGGATATCTTTCAGACCCTGAGTGAAAAGAAGGAAAAGGTGATGAAGGATGACCCAGAAAGGGCTAAACAGTTGCTGAGCAAACCTGTATTTGCAAAAGGATTACCCCTAGGGAGGTACATGGTACAAAAGAAGACTGGTTACAATGTTGTAGTAACAGAGCAAAGCCAACAAAAGAAGATGGATAAAAGGGATGTCCCATCAACTTCACAACAAGTTGAGAAACAAAAGGAGGTTATAGAGGTCCCTGACTCTCCTCATCTTCAAGCCTCTGAGGATGTAACTGATTCTCCACCCCCATCGAAGAAACAAAGAGTGGAAGAAAGACATGTTCATGTTGAAGAATATTACTCTCCATCACAGTCACCTCTAAACATTTTGGATGACCAGGAGGTTATAGAATAGGTACAACAAGTAGATGCTCTAGGTCAAATATTTATGACCTATGAAGAAATAAATGAGGGAGTACCAGAGGCACCAGAAGAGCCCAAGTTGGATTTAATAGCAGGGGAATTGGCAGGTACAGAATTAGACCTTGTAATCAAGCAAGCCTGTCAGGAGTTTTTGGCTGATGATGCTTTTGTTAAAACTAGGGCTTTCATGCAATTTCTTTGGAAATTGAACATCAACCAGTTTCAAGAAATTTGTGAGAAGAGACATGAAGAGAATCCAGAGAAGGATTTACAAATCATAGAGGAGGAAGTGAAAATAGAGATGACTGCAAAATTTAAGCAAATCACTCCAGAATAGGGAAGAGATATGGTGAAAGTATCAGGAGTACTAATCCTTCCAGAGTGGGATATAGCTGATGCGGTGGTTTTTGACACAGTCAGAAAATAGACCACTCCTTTCCACAAGACTAAAGAGGAAGCAGAACAGGCTATCAAAGGGGTCACTTTCAGTGACAATCACCATGCTTTGGTAATGTGGTCCCTAAGAAAGAATGAAAATAACATGGGAAAACAAATTGTCAGAGATGACCTTTCAGGGAGTCTAACTGTAAGAAGGGTTACTGATACTTCTTTGGTTGAAGCATCAGGTATGGTAATGGCCATAACACAATTAACAACAAAGGTGGCAGAAAAGGAAGCCAAACAGAAGGAAGAACTCACTGCCAAGTTGGAAGCAGTTTTGAAGGTTTATGGTGAGTTGAAACAGGGGATTCTTGAAAGAGATACTTTAATTGCAGATTTGAAGAAGAGATTGGGTCAGCATGGACCAATGCAATTATCATAGCAGATGTAGATTGCTTCCTCCCCTGCTGGGCCTTCCTCTTCAAGCCCTATTATTGAATTTCCTCCTTCTCCTCTTCCTCCTTCCACTGATGAGAAAGACATTGATCAAAAGGTAAAGGAGAAATATGTAAAGAAAATAAAGGATGTTGTTTCATAATTTGTTGGAAAGGTAAGACCTAAGGAAGTATATAAAATTGCAAATCAATTGGCATTTGTCTTAACATCTTTTCAGAAAGAAGTAGCTACTGTGGACAAGATTTTGGAAAAGTGGGTTACAAGGAAAGATAATTTGAAATCATTTTTTGATCAAATTAAGGACAAATCTATTGTGGATATAGAGCTAACAAACACTTACAGGTTTGTTAAGGATCTTTTTGATTTTGAGGTAAATAGGGCAAGTATAAGAAGAAGATCAGAAATCTTAAGGGTAAGATACTTCCAAGATGATTTTCAAATTTTTCCTGGTCTCATTAAGGCAGATGGGGTAATTAAAGATAAGGATCAATGGACGAAGCAGATAGATAGACAAGCATTATCTAAAATAGACTCCATTTTAGATACAGATGATAATATCCCATTCATACAGCTTGTCAAGCTCCTTCAAGATGCTAGGATGCATTTTGCTAATGTCAGAATAGAGGTTCACCAATTGGTTGCTGAGTGGAACAAACTATTACCAAAGAAGGATGAAGTCCTTGCCTTTCATTGGCCGAGTGAGGAGACCTATATGACTTGGAAATCAACATATCCCTCTGAGAGTTCAGAAGAAGAAGAAGCATCAAATGAGGAGGCAGCAGGTGGCAGTGTTCCAAACCCTCAAGATCAAAGCCAACAAGGATAAAGTCATCAAGCAGTTATCATGAGCATGGCTATTACACCTGGCAGAAGTTGAACTGCCCTTGGGAGTTACTACATGATTTTTGGCGCTCATTTTAATGATCCATTTTAAAGTTTTGTAACAAGAATTATAAAGTTTTATTTTCATTTTTTGTCCTATATGAACGCTCCTTTCTTGTCTTTTCTAAAATGATCTGAAGCTTGTTTGCAATCCTTATTTTCTATAAAAGGATTACCAGGATCAATGAAAAAGGATCGAGAACTTGATCAATTTGACTGATAAGTTTCTTGAGTCTGGGATATCATAGACTGTAATAGGTATATTTTCTATAGAAGACAATATCTTCTAGTTCAAGTTATTTTCAGAAGGTTACATTGTAAAGCATTTTGTGAGCATGATATAATATAGCATTTGAATATAATCCAAGATTTATATCTCTCCTTGAGTATCTCTCTTTGAATTATGAATTGTTCCAATTCATTGCATGAATAATCTTTTTGTGTATGTTCATATTTCTCAGCTCTGATCCAGGATCAGAATAAATAAGCTTTGAATATAACATAAATTCTCTGAAGTTTTTCTTAAGGATATACTAGTAAGTAGTGTGAATCTAGAAACCTTTGATAAAATCCAGGATATACTAGTAAGCATGTGCGTGTTACTAACAGACCATCAGCAATGTTCTGAAGTAACATTGGGTTGTTTTGTAACTTCTCCACGGTTAAGTGGTTAGGATGCTAATGGGTTTCAAACTTCCGAAGGACTCCCGACTAACGACGTGCGTAACTTCGGAACACTTTGTTAGGATCAGTTGGTTTACAGAGCTTTGCGAGGGTTTGTTGGCCATTAGTGTTGGTGGTTACAAAGCTGCGATGAAGCATCTGGCAGAAAGGCGTAACTTCAGAAAGGTTAATCAGTTACAAGATTAAACAACTGAGAGGTTACGAAAGGTTTTATGCGGGACTTCGCAAGGTTATATCAAATTACAAATTTCTTGAACATTCTACAATTACAAAAATCATATATATCCCTGGCACCTGCTATTGTGGACAAAGAGGGAGATTCTAGTTTATACAATCTACATTACAAAAATCATGAATTCAAAATTTCAAATTACAAATTACAAAAATTGAAATTGAAATTACAAAAATCATGAACAATACTTATTACTTGTACCCGTAGGCTTGTAGCTGAATATGAGTCAATTAATAAATTGTCAATAAATTAATAAATATTCAGAATTAAGTCCAATTCCATTATCAATTTATCCAACAAGTACAGTAATAAGTATACAGTGTATAAAATTATAAATACCTATTAACCAAATGCTAATTCTAAATCACTTCACAGTTCACTCTTCACTCAGTGTCAGTGAGCAGTCTGCCTCACCCTCTTCTATATCCCACATGGAATCTAGCTCCTGAAATTGACTACTACCACTAGCAAGAGGTTCTTCTTCATTCTGAGTTGGGTATTCAAAATCAAAAAACTCTTCATCTTCATTCTGAGTCTGGGACCAAGATCCATCGTTTGTCTCTGAACCACCATGTTTTGAAGTAGTGTTCAAAAGCCCTCATCTTTCACGCAGGGAATTCCAAATTGCCAATGCCCTATCATAAGGAAAGTCTGTAACATTGTACTGAGTTACAAACAACCTCAAGCAAGTTTCCAAATTTTTGTCTAGTTTGTTTCTGATCTTTGATTTCAAAAACCCCAATGCACTGAAAACTCTTTCATCTTCCACCGACCCCAATATCATTGTTTGACATAAATCAACAAGTTTGAAATATTTTGATATTGAATCACGTAGTACTTCACTCTGCTCTATCCTTTTCCAAATCCTGGTTATTGCACCAGGTTGAAATGGATTCTCCAAGTTTTTTAACTGCAATTTCATACATGATGCAAATTGTCTACATTGTTTTTTAAGAATAGCTGAATCTATAATTCCATCAATTGGTTGTCCATTGCAATCTACATGTTTTGAAAACTCTCTGATCAATTCATCAATTTTTTTATGAAACATATGAGCATCATGTTGTCTATCTCCGATGTTTTTCCAAAAATGAGGAAACACACAACCCATGGCCTCAAGAATTTCTTCTCTAGGGAATCTTTCACGAATCTCACTTGAAATTTGGTAGGAAATTGACTTCAAATTCTCACCAACAGATTTAATAAACATGTCAAAATCAACCCTTTTAACTGGAAGTAGTCTGCCTCGCTTGCCCGTCTTAGATTGGTGCATTGGTATTTCATATCCTTTCACAAACACACATAAATCATTTTTTGCATTGAATTGAAAAAAATTCTCAGCATGATTCAAATCTATAATTATTTGCCACCTGAAAAAATTTGGGCTGTGAATTGTTATCATATCTGAGTATAAATTATCCAGGGCAACGCATGTCATTTTACGTAAATCTGAGTACTCATGGATATACATAGTCCTGTCTTGGGCTTTCTTAATAAGCTTGTTCATTAAATTCAGCATGGGGAGAAGACTGGCTAAAGTTAATAGAGTCTCTATATCACTTAACTTATGTAACAAATCAGGAGCTTTGTCTACTGTGAGGTGTTGCTCATATATTACTCCGATCAAGGATTGATATTCTGTTAGAACTCTTTCTACTAGTCCATGCAAAGAGATCCATCTGGTCTCAACATCCTTGAGAAGCTTGTTTCCTGGTGTTACTCCCTCTGAGAAAATCTTAAATTTTGCAAAACATTTAGGACTTCTGCAGAAGTAAGAGTATATGTCGCGAGCTAGATCTTCAACTTTTGACACTGTAGGAAAATCGCTTACAATTTTATATGCTAAATTCATTCGATGGGCCATGCAATGTATGCCAAGCATGTAAGGTGCAATACTAGTTTGTAATCTTGCACAGAGACCATTCCTTTGGCCTTGCATTATTGTAGCTCCATCAACTGCAACACACACTAACTTCTTTCCAATTGTCAAATCATCCATACCAGCAATTTCATGCAAAGCATTCTTCACTTCAGAATATAAGTTTTCTGCTGTTGAATTGCCCCTCATTTTATGAACGTAGAGTAGATGAGCTTGGTGGACATGTTCTTTTACTGTATACACATGCATACACATCTAAGCAGTGTTATCTACTGTAGTAACTTCATCTATGGATAATGAAATGAATCTGGACTGTTTTACTTTCTCTTGTAAATTTTGCTTTTCCACCTCAGAAAGATAGTTTGCCATTTCCCATCCAACGTTTGTTGACCAATGTGACATGGGATAGTGAGGAAATTTCAAAAAAGACAATAAATTACCATATTTTGAGAAGTCTCTCATAGGACGCCCTCTAGACATAATATGAAAAACAACACTCATCTAAACGGTCTTTGCCAGGTTTGCTTCATTGGCTGCATGTTTAAACCCAACCTTGATTGGATTTTCACTACTAGCAATTACTGCCATTCTCTTGTTATGCTCTTCATATTCTATGGCATACTTAACATGAAGACATTCTTCCTTTGATTTCCATCTCATTACTGATATTTCTTGTCCATCTATGGTTTGTTTTTCATAAACCTTACCAATATGCTTTTCTATAGTGTCAAGCTTTAGCTGCAACTTCTTCTCTCTTTTAAGTTTCCAGGGACAAATCTTACACCTGCATTCTATTGGTTGTTCATCATTGCTTAGGACTGGTTCAATGAACCAATACTTTGCTACCCAATCAACCTTAAAATTTCTTGCCATTTCCCACTCCTGCCCCATTTTTACTTCCCTTTTTCTTTTCTTCCTACCAACATTATTATTATCTTCATTGCTACCATTTTCTTCCAACTGGTTCTGTGTATCCCTTATAACATCTTCTCTCGTGCCACCATTGTTATCCTCATTTGATGCATTTTGATTTTCATTTAACTCAATGACAACCCCGACTTGTGGTACTGGTACTGGTGAGCTACTGTGAATGGATTTTGCACTCACAATTGCAGATGTTGATGGAGCAGAAACATTGCCAACTCCAAAGAAAGCCTTTATGGTAGTATCTTTAATTTTTGGGCATTTTGATGGCCTCCCAGGCCCTTCACTGCCCCGAGGAGTCTTACCCTTGTCTAGCTTTCCAATCTCTTCACTACCCTGAGTCTCAACCTCCCTTGATATCTGAATCCCTTCAGTAGTAGTAGCATGAGGATACTCAATCTCAGCCTCAGGATAGTCACCCTTGTCCGACGTCTTTACCCAATGACCTCTCACTAGTTACTAGGATTCTAAAGGATTCTAGCCTCTACTGTGAATTGTGAAATGTGAAGTTGAACAAATAATTGTTTACATTTGTCTTGCTTCCTCTGATTTTTGACTCTCTGAAATGCTGAATCCTCTATTTACTGTTGCAAGATTATTATTTGTAAATCTGGCCCTCCAGGTTCCGGCTCCAAAAATTTGTAACGACGCACGATAAGACTACTTCTAAGTTTTCTAAATTTGATTTGAATTTATATCAATCCATGATACCAAATTCCAAATTTCCAATTTTTAAAATCTCGGGCTTTTGGCAAAAATGTGCCGAGTGCCGACCTGATCAATGCTATGTTTGGCAAAAAATTAAATATACATGGTGAATAATTAATTAACGGGTTGGTGAAATATGTCGTGGACCAATAAAACAATTAATTAATGGGTTGGCGAAATACGTCGTGGACCAATAAAATAATTAATTAACGGGTGGCGAAATAGGTCATGGTTAAGATAACAATATAAACCATTTGGCTATTTCAAATTTTATATGCAATTCATAATTAATATCGCTGGTGAATAAGAGACTGTTAAAAGAACCACATCACATTAATTATAGGCGAATATGATGGTCAATAGTGTCAAATGACAAATCTGGCGATTCCAATTAATATTCAGTGGTTACCATGTTAAGATTGGGCGAATATTTGCCAGCGTATACCTGCGCGATTCACCAATTCCACGAGACATTATTCCCAGAATTTGCCAAAAGGTGAATATTTGCCACTAAAAATTACCCTGCTAGGGAGCACATGGACATCCGAAAAAATATTGTTTTTCCTTAGCTCTCATGGGGGTAGGCAGAGAAACTAGAGTAGTAGCTAAGGGATGGAGAGTCAAGTGAGATGCAACCATTAGAGAAGATAAATAAAGAATGATAAACACATATACTAGATTAATCAATTTAAATTCTCTATAATATTTGAATAATATATTTATTAGAGGTCATATATGTCTAAAATGTGTTGGATAGAAATAATTTAAGGAAACATTCCTACAAAATGTTAGTGACTTATATCGAATATAATGGGTAGTATCTACCTCCATCAATTGGGAACTTAGAAAATTTATGAACAACAAAAGCGACTTCTTTTATAGATGTACAGATCATGGATAACCCAACTTTACATGAAATCAATCAAAAGTGGGGATGACAAAAAATAAGTTTCCATGTGTGTAGCTCCTGCTTGTAGAGAGGGTCATGGAACCCAAGGTAAGGAGGGACAATTCATCACGAGCATATACAAAATCTCAAATTTATCATACTCATGTTTGTACAACTGATCGACATATAATATTTTATTGGTAATTACATTAATCCTATTAGTAGGGTCAATAAGAACCCCATTAATGGTTCTCTAAATGAGGTAAGAGGGAATTTATAGAAGATCATGTTCTATGTTGTTAGGCACGTCATATGAAGAAATAATACATAGTAGGATCAATAATAGATGAATGAAGTGAGGATCCACGATGCTTACCATATCTACTAAGGAGGGTGGGAACCCAACAGGAGGGCATTCTAGTGCACCAAAAGTAGGAGTAAGGTTAAATAAATTTCTTAGAGTGTTTGATAGATGGATCAATGTAATTTTATAAATTTTGGTCTATTTTAGTGATGAATATATATATTTTTGTAAAACCATATAAGAGTTTGATGGTACTATAATTGATGTGTACTTGAACAATATGTCAGATATGCATATAATGCTTGGTATCATGACTAGACATTTAATGGAATTAATAAAATGAATTTGGGTCATAAAAATATGGGAGTAACTAATTTAGAGGAAGATGATGCATTGACAATAATTGTACACTAATTTTTTAAAAGTGTTTTTGGCAATGTTGTGGAAAGATTTGAACAAATCTATAAATGTTCAATGCCTCCAGGGCATAACAACTATATCTAGTATGAAGCTTGAGATGTGTCAAAAAGCATTATAAGTTTTTTGGAAGTATTTATTCTTTTTGAAAATTTGAGATGAAGAGTAAGAATCCCTAGAGGCATTGGAGGGAGTCAACAAGGTGTATCCTTCATACTAATTAACCAATTGTTGATAATATCATAAATTAATACACAAATGAGAAAACAAATTTTGTTACAATAATAATATTTTTTTTCAAACAAAAGGCTCTAGAAAAACAATGAACATTTGCTAGTCATTAGAATCATCTATCGCAAAAGGCTCACATGCGTGTACATACATATCAAAATATAATTTCCAACTTTTCATTTTTTTTTCTTCTTGACAATGGACACGATTGGTAAAGGTGACATGTGGAATGTACACCAAAGCACATGCATGACTGATAATTTGAAATGTGTTATCATATTATTAGTAATTTCATTCCAAAAACACAAGGATAATACACCCCCCTCCTTATTTCTATTTCTCTACCTCGTATACATACACATACACTCTCCTAGTTTCTCCCTCTCTATAGAAATCTTTATATCTCTCTCTCTCTCCCTGTCTTCACATTGAGATATCTCAACCCCCCCCTCTCTCTCTCTCTCTACTCTTTATATATGTATCCTTATATATGTTCATCTCTATATCACTATATGTGAACTCTCTCTCTAACTTCCTATCTCCCTCTTCCTCTATATCTTGTTATCTCTTATGCTCTAACTCTCCCTCTATTTCTCTCTATATTTATCCCTTCCTCCATTTCTCTCTATCTATCTCTGTTTGTATCCCTCTTCCTCTCTTACTCTATATTCATCTCTACCTCTATCTTCCCCTATCCTCCTCACCCCCTAAACACCTATATATATATATATATATATATATATCTCTCTCTCTCTCTCTCTCTCTCTCTCTCTCTCTCTCTCTCTCTCTCTCTCTCTCTCTCTCTCTCTCTCTCTCTCTCTCTCTCTCTCTCTCTCTCTCTCTCTCTCTCTCTCTCTCTCTTGATGCCTGTATATCTATATCTCTCCTTTCTATGTCCATCTCTACATATTTTTCTTCTATTTGTATCACTCTTGATCTATCTTTTAATAAACAATGCCATTTGTTGAATGACCTGCCAATCAACCTCATGAATTGTCTAATGTATGCAAGAAACTTGAGCCAAAATTTCCTCTAATTGACCTTTCACACATCTTTGGTGTGCCTTTTGTACACCAAGATGCAATTTGTAGATAATAAAAAGTTAGGATGGTTCATCCCATGCGTAATTTGCAAGCAATTAAGGGATCAAAATATCATGAAGTTATATTTTTTAAGTAAATAATGAATCATAATACTAATGATAGAGTTAATGACATCTATGCGAAAGTGCGAAACTTGGGATAAAGAATTTGTTTGATCAACTAAAGATAACAAACACAAGGAACAATGACAACATGTAATGATAAAAACTACTTGAGAGCTAATGACTATGTAAAATGACACCTACCAAAATGAATAACTAAGTATCAATTTACCTCATATATGTTTTGTGTTGGTTCACTATGATTACATATTCCCTCCTTATATTTTCCCTCCAATTAGAAACACACCATTCATATCAAAGGTGAGAACATTTAACATGGTTAATACATCATACTAAATCACTTAAAATACACATAACTAAATGTTAATAATAAATTACTACATATAATTTTTTAAATCATTCATAAGCAACGAAAATACACTAGTATAAATCAAAGTTATTTTTTTTTAATCTTTAATAGTAGCTAAAGGGGCTACAATCATACAAATATATAAAAACACACTACATTTCCTATTAGGCATCTATGGCGTATTCATTTTTAGACTATCATAAATCAAACAACACCCTACTTGCATTTTTATCGTAATACTAGCATTTTTACCAAAACCCAGTGATTATATCTTATATAGTATCCACTGAAAACAATATGAAGATAAGCATATATATATTTTTGGATACTAACATCCCCACCCCCCCCCACTCCAAACCCTCCAAATCAAAGAAATCAATACAATAGTAGAACTAGAAATTGAGAAAATAAACCAAAGAGAAAACCTTATTTTGGGTCCTTACTCTGAATTCAATAGACAACCATGATTGCAATTTGTATGGACCTTCATTTCAACCTTTTTCTATAGTCATTCACCTTTAGAATCCACCTCCTTAATCTTGGGGTCCATAATCCTCCTTCTCATCACCATCTTTCACTAGCTCCTCAACTTTCATATACTCTACATCAAACCATCCCTTTTAGTAGCAATAAGTCCCATCAACTTATTTCAGAAAATAATATCATAGTAAATAATCTACTTTATGCCCTAGAATGCAAATGACTCTAATGAAGATACAAGAGGTATTTTATTCACCTCCCCACCTTTGTGCTTCACCACATATCAATCTTTTGGGATGGAATAAAGTCTATTTTCATCCACATTGGCCAATTCACCTAGAAACCAATGCTTGATTTAATAATTGAGACAATCGATGCTCCCACCTTTAACAAGGTCGAAAGAAACATTGTAGATATATCATTATTCACCCTATACCTATGCCGGATCTCTAGAAATTCATGTCCTAGAATAGCCTCAACAACATGCATTACTAGTATGTGTCTAGAGAGAAAAACCTGCTTAATCCGTTTCTGAGAGATCTCAACTAAAAAAGACACATGACATTTTTTGGAAATCAAACAAATTGGGGTTTCCATGATCAACACATATCTGACTATACTCACAACAATAGTTTTGAGTCATGACCCACCATCCCTGTAGATAAATAGCTTTTTCCAACTTGTCCTTATCCTTCCATAAGCTTATTTCTTGATTTTCCTTGTAAAAAATATTGTTATCTGCCTTTTTCATCTTCTTATATCTACTAAATCTGCAATATTTGGAGGGCTGCAAAATATGATTAATAACACCTCCATCAAGCATATTATCAGTGAGTGAGTATTATTCATATTGTAATGTGTCTACCAGAGGATCGACCAACACACTCAAATCATCCACCACCTTGTATCAAAATTCCCTCACAAATCATTTGCACATCCCCCACATTGGTTTAGTATAATCGTTAATGCATATAGGATAGTCATTAATAATATTCAGTTATGCTTGCTTGATATAGATGATATAAACACCTTCAACATCGAATGCATTGTTATTACTTTACTCCATCAGTCATTATCTAATGTGGTATGCGATCCTATCCATGTATTTAAGGTCTTGACTTTTTGTATGCTCTTTTGGCCAATTCATCTGCAATAGAATTGCCCTCTCGATAGACATTCAAGACTTAGAACTCACTAAATCTTGCAATCAACTCTTGAATCATGTTTAACCACTTGTTGAGCTTCCAATTGGGAGTGGAGTTTTGTCGTATGACATTGATCATTACTAGTGAATCCCCTTTTAGGTGTATATGTTAAACTTTAACATCAAATCCACATTTTAGTCCTAACAAAGTCACTATGAATTCCACGATATTGTTTGTGATTATCCTATAAATTTTTATTTCTTTACTGATATCATTCCATTATAACCCCGAACCTCACAACCAATACCACTTGGCCTAGGATTGCCCCTAAATGCCCCATCAAAATTAACTTTTACTCATCTTATTTGTGGATTGTGACATATAACCCCATCACTTAGATTGTGAGAAAAATCAATCTTTTTGACCCCATTAGCAAGGGGACAAATTTATTAAATATTGAATTTAGTGATATTGAAAATTGAAAAGTGATTTGTAAATTAATAACAAGATTTTCTTTTTGATATTTACAAAATTAAATACTAAACACAAAATAAAATTATTTATTTATACATATTATTCTAAATAGAATCAAAATGCATAAATCTAAAATCCTTTAAATGTGTAGTATATTAAAATATTATAATTATGCAAATTACTAAATAATTTAATTATTTGGGGTCCTATAAATGCTACTATCATGTACAATGTTATCATTAAACATGGAAAAAGTAGAAGTAACACAACAAAGTGAAGTAACTATATGCAAGAGGAAATAAAAATGATTGACTAAGATTGTGGAGGAGTAAAAATTCCACAAAATCTCCACAAAAGGACATCCCTGCCATAGGATAAACAAACCACGGAACAAGAATAATAGAAGCATTGAATGCTACAAATATGAAAATATATTCACGTGATAAGATCAAGAAAGGACAAGCAATTACCAAAAATGTGAGGGCAATCCATGAACATTTAGCACCATAATCAAACCCTAAGAAAATCCAATACAAAAATATTTAGAAAAATAATATTCAAAGCCCCAAAGGAGGCGAAGGAATCGTAGGCCATTAAGAAAAAAGTTGGATTCACCAAGAAAGCATAGAAACAAGTGAAGTTCTCACATTACGATTAATGAATACGACAATAAACTAAGCTAATTAAGATGTCCAATGGGTTATGAAACAAATTTTTCAAATCTTAAATAATAGAAATGAAAGTGCCCAACCAAATTTAGTGATTATCATATAGTTAGACCTACTAATATTTGTAAACTTAGAATCACCACTTATTATATACATTTGATATTGAATAGGAAAATGTAAGTCAAATGGTTATGATGATTTACATAGTTCAAACTTATAGTTTGTATGGTTGATTTTTATGTCTAAAAAGAATTAGAGATATATAAGGTTAAGCTAGTAAAAAAATATGTATGAGGATTTGCTCATTTTTACCTTTTAGATATTTGAATTTGTGAAGGTTGTTTCTAAATACATCATTAATGAGTTTATTGATTTGATAGGTGAATGAGTCATTTAAATTTAAATTTCCTCGTGGGTTGGATTAACTATGACAAGAAAGATTGAAGACAATATTTGTAGACATGTAGATGGACTATATAATCATGATGCAATTTTGATTCCTTTGTTGCTCTTTAAAATTGAAGCATGCTATAATAATCTAGCATCTAGAATTAAGTGCACAATGAATGACAAAACATAACATGTAACATGGAATGTGGGCTAAGTTAACACTCATGGTTATTAGGAAGGGGAGGGAAAATTTGGATTTGAATTTGATACCTTATGATTAGAAAATCATTTGTATATTTGAATAGACTAGATCAATCTCATAATATCTAGAGAAGATTTGTAAGGATAAGATTGAGATCTTAAAATAAATAGTGAATATATGATGCAAAAAACTTTCACACAATAAAAACTGTATTATCTTTATTAGATAGATTGTAGAAATCTCCTCACATTGAACAATACAAATAATCACAACATAAAAATATATAGATAATGAATATATACAAATTACTACAAATTTATGTAAATTAAAAAGAGATAAAAGTTAAACCATAGACCAAACCAAATACAATAATATATACTCTTAAGAGTTAGAACTATACTTAGTCTAATTATTACAAATCAAATTGTTTAAAAATCCCTAAAAAAACGAAATCATTTCTTATTTGGAACTTAGTAACGAACGCTGTCCATAGAAACGAAGTACTTCCAGAAAAAGCAGCTCATTAGTCGCCATTTATCCGTTTACATCTTAAATTTTGCGCATTGATATAGACACATATTCCAATTTCTTGATTCATCATATTGAAGGTTATTTTTTAATCTGCAGATGGCCTGCCTCGCCATGCCTATCCTCGTATGTATATGTCTTTTCTGTAATTCATAATGTAATTTCATTTTTTTTCAGCATGTTTTGATTGTGCTGCAGTTTTTAGTATCAGGAACCCAACTCACTGGATTATATTCCAATTGCCCGAATGTTGAAGTTAAAGTGGGTTACAATTATTTCGAATGTTTAAATTTCCACAATCATTCTTATAATGTTTAACTAGAAAGTTGAGATGTGTCAGAATTGTTTTTACAAAATTAGGTGAGGTTACAGGCGGCCTGTAACATGGGGTGGTGTGAGTTTGGATCACATTCTTGAGATTTGTAAATACGGGTCAGAGTTTAGTGTAACGAATATTTTCAAACACGGATTCAAATATGATGATAAGCTAACATGGCTTAATAAAAGAACACAAGTCAGGCTCCTACAAAATGTGAGGATCTTGTACAGGGAGAATGGTAATATCCAAACCTCATTGTATGTCCTGATGGAGCCCTAATTTGTTGTAGAAATCATGGCCTCCATTTGTAACATATGTGGAAGTTTTGATGATATTATTAAAGTAGTAATAGATTACATTGGTCATTAGTTGAAATATAAATTTTTTTTTTTTGTTTAAAAGAGACGTGACTTTTGATATTTAAAAGACACGTCACTTTATAAAACCAAGTATAAATAAGGATTTTATAATCCGATAGAAGGAGACATTTTGAAGATAGAAACATTTTTATATATTTGTATGGAGGGATAAGGAGCATAACATGATTTTGTAAATTTAAATTTATTTTATTTTAATAATAAAATAAAACATCCTTTGTTATTTATTAAAGGCAAAGAGAATTAAACTATTGATGAACCGTCCTTTATAATTATTATTTTTGAATATTATGTGCAATTTAAACATCGGATAAGTGGATACAGTCAGATAGCATCCTAAACTTACGCTGAAATAATTTAGGATTGCATAAATATTTGATTTGTCGCGTCTTGATTATTGAATTGATTAGCAATATAAATGCTTTGAACATTATAAAGTTGTACGTAAACTTTCATTGAAGTTGACTCTATTGCCCGAATAAGCAGAGGCACTGGTCTTATTATTATTGAAATATTGGGTTTATATATGAAGTCAGAAAATTTATCAAATCCTTCCTACAAACCTTATTAATTATTACACAGCATTTTAATTCAAACATTCAGCATTCAACTTTATTTTGATCGAGTTCAAAGATTTTGCCAACCGAGGAACTCACCAGCTTAAATTCGCTATAGAAGAGCTTCGAACCAGGTGATCAAGTTTGAAGTAAAGGTTTACCCGCCTAGGTATAGCGAAGCCTAAAGTGTAGGGGAGTTTGAAGTATTCCCGTTCGTTGGCCAAAATTGATTTGGAATTCTAGTGGAGAGTTGGCAGGCTCTAGGATTTCCAATCTGCGGTTTTGGGAACCAACAGATTGGCGACTCCGCTGGGGAGTTGTTGTAAAAATATTATTCAGAATTTCTGGTGATCAGAGAGTTAGACTCTACTGGAGACAGAACTAGAATCAGTTGTATAACTTTGTCCTTCTTATGAAGAAGGTGGCGACTCTATTAAATAAGATTTCAGTTGGTAGCTCTACTGAGGGAGAAGACTCAGAAGGAAATGGTAGATAGCTTTTTCAAATGTATTGATCATTTGAAAGAAGGCTTTTTATTCCAGATGGCATCAGGCCATTGGATTTCAGCAAGTTTGATTATGAACCTAGCAAGTTATCCCCAAAACTTTCACAACTTGTGCCAAAGTTTCATGGAGAATGGGATGAATCCGCATTTCAACATTTGGATGTGTTTTATACGTTCATAGAGGACAATGAGGTTGATGCAGAAGATCAGGTGATGAAGTTGTTTGTCAGAACATTGAAGGACAATGCGAGACAGGCTTATGAATCACTACCTACACAATGTATCTCGTCTTGGAAAGAGTTTGAAAAATGGTTCCTATATGAGTTTCATGATGCAAGCGAGGAAGATGACATGTGTTATGAATGGTGTGAAGATCAAAGTTGCAACATGGAAGAGGATCCTAACATGTCTCCACTTGATGACTTTTTCAGTTTGGAGAGATTTGAAGGGGAGTCTTCTGCGCACTTATTCTTGAGGATGGCAAATATGTATCAGAGGATACCTGTAACAATTATGCCTTCACAAAAAGAAATAATGAGAAAGGTCAAAAACTTGGGAATCTCATTAGGTGACCCTGATCTAAAGCTTCTTTTTCAGATATTAGAAGAAGATGATGAAGACAAAGAAGAGGAGGCTTATGATCAGATTGAACAAGGCCTTGTGCTTGACGGCAATTGTAGTGATGATGAAGAAGATCCAAATTACATATCCCCTTTGGACACATTTTTGGACTTAGAGAAACAAGAAGAAGAATTTGCAGTACAATTTTTCCTGAGGATGTTTAATATCCGTCAAGAAGTACCTTTAGAATGCAGACCTTCAGCCTTTGATGTTTTCAACAAAATGCGAGAATTAGGTCTTTTATATGATCATCAGTTCCTTACCTTTCTCAAACTTATGAATAATGAACTAGATGCAGAGGAGAATGAATGCAAGACTGAAGTAGCATGTGAGTCAAGTGAAGTTTTAGATGTGAATGGAGGAGACTCTTTTGGACAGTTTGAGGAAAGATCTCTCCATGATGATACTTGTATGATATCAAACACCGGTGAATGTAAAAATGAGGAAGAGGATTCTCTTGGTGTGGAAGAGATTTCAGCCTTGTTAGACATGGAATACCAAAGACTTATTGAGAAGAATGGTCCAAAATTTTTCTCAATCCACCATGGTAAGGAAGTTGACAGATCAACACATGTTGAAGAGATACTAGATGAAGGAGACGATAATTTTCAGGAATCAAATTATGGAGGTGTAATAGAACTGCATAGACAGGAGGAAGTTTCAGAAGATAGTATCCATGAAGATATCAGTCTTGATGAGGAAACACTTGATGATCCAAATGAAAGCTCTCATGAAAGCATGTGTGAATTCTCTGTGTTCCTAAATCCATTGTTTGAAGAGGAAGCAAATGAAGATATGTCAGAGTTCTCTATATTCTCGAATCCGTTGTTTGAAGAGGATCTTTTATGCAATGGAATCCATCAGCATCATAATGAAGATAGCAGTCCTAATTTTAAATTTGATAAAACTCATGAAGTGCATTCAAATGTTGAGATATCTTTCAGCTCACCCTATGAGAATGAAATACATCAAACATATGAAGATGAGATGAAATCAGCTAGACATGATGAAGAGATTGTGTTGAAGTATGGTTCTAAAAATTTTCGAAATGTCCTAGCTGATCAAACTCTTGGTGAGAGTGAGTTTGTACCTCTTGGAGATAAGTTATTCTCAACACCTTTTTGTGAGAAGGAAAAACACCCGGAATACAGAGATGGGACAGATAGTGAACAAGAAGGTATCCAAACAAAGAAAACTGATCTAAAGGTTTGTATGATTCACCAAAATCTTCTATTCAACAAGGATGGCAGTAGACCTGATGACTTCTCAAGGGCTGAACACATATTGGATACCGAAGATTGTATTGATGAAGCGGAGAGAATTATCTATAAGGAAGATGCATCCAATACAACAAAGTTAAAAGTGTTGCATGAACAAAATCGGGTTTTTGATAGAGGGAAGAAGTGATTTTCACTTTGGGGGGCCTAGGGCCACCAATTTTTACCTTGCATCATGTGAAGCATGGATGCTTGGTCTGCTTCTCCAGAGATAGCTGGAGTCTCATTATGCCCACAAGGGACATATGTCCCCAATAAGAGCCACTGATGGAGCCCTAATTTGTTGTAGAAATCATGGCCTCCATTTGTAACATATGTGGAAGATTTGATGATATTATTAAAGCAGTAATAGATTACGTTGGTCATTAGTTGAAATATAAAAACTTTTTTTTTGTTTAAAAGAGACATGACTTTTGATATTTAAAAGACACGTCACTTTATAAAACCAAGTATAAATAAGGATTTTATAATCCGATAGAAGGAGACATTTTGAAGATAGAAACATTTTTATATATTTGTATGGAGGGATAAGGAGCATAACATGATTTTGTAAATTTAAATTTATTTTATTTTAATAATAAAATAAAACATCCTTTGTTATTTATTAAAGGCAAAGAGAATTAAACTATTGATGAACCGTCCTTTATAATTATTATTTTTGAATATTATGTGCAATTTAAACATCGGATAAGTGGATACAATCAGATAGCATCCTAAACTTACGCTGAAATAATTTAGGATTGCATAAATATTTGATTTGTCGCGTCTTGATTATTGAATTGATTAGCAATATAAATGCTTTGAACATTATAAAGTTGTACGTAAACTTTCATTGAAGTTGACTCTATTGCCCAAATAAGCAGAGGCACTGGTCTTATTATTATTGAAATATTGGGTTTATATATGAAGTCAGAAAATTTATCAAATCCTTCCTACAAACCTTATTAATTATTACACAACATTTTAATTCAAACATTCAGCATTCAACTTTATTTTGATCGAGTTCAAAGATTTTGCCAACCGAGGAACTCACCAGCTTAAATTCGCTATAGAAGAGCTTCGAACCAGGTGATCAAGTTTGAAGTAAAGGTTTACCCGCCTAGGTATAGCGAAGCCTAAAGTGTAGGGGAGTTTGAAGTATTCCCGTTCGTTGGCCAAACTTGATTTGGAATTCTAGTGGAGAGTTGGCAGGCTCTAGGATTTCCAATCTGCGGTTTTGGGAACCAACATGTCCACGGGAGTTCAAGGCTTCCCGATTTTTTTTGAAAGAATTTGAACCCAGATTATACTCTGATACCAATGTTCCTTGTTGTCATTACACCACAGGAATATCAGAGCTAAAATAGATTAATGAACTGAACATCTTAATAACCAAGCATATACCAAATATCACTTAAGAGTTTAAAAATATGAGTTCCTATAGCCATTACTTTGTACTCCACCAATGAGCCAAAGGATTTTTCATGCCGAGACCTTCCCCGACTGTGGATTTAACTTGCACAGTTGTTTACTCACAGAAAAGTTGAAGCAGAGTGGAAACTGACAAAATTAGATTACATTGATGCTTTGGTTGAATCGCGTACAGTGTGCAGCAGATGAAAGCTGACAAATGACTTTACATTGATATGGATTGTCAGATACTATCAATTGAGACTGTTTTGCTTCATTGTTTGCAAAACCCGGATCACCCTTCCTGTAAGTAGGTGTGATTCCCGGTTTATCTGAATTACTTTTGCTTGTTGACCAGTGCGCAATTCCTGCTGGAGAATTGCTTTGCCGCTGAGTTTTAAACTTGGGTGTCCAAACAAGCTAGGCTTTTAGCATTTGAAGCCCGAGCCTGAGCATATAAAAAAATAAAATAAAATTTTTGCACAAAATGGTAAATCTAGCTTAATTTTTGTTTGCTTATCATTATCAGATTAGAAAAAAGAAAACAAGAAGAAGGTAGCTTTATGGTTGTTGAATGATAGGAAGCTCTCAAGGCTGAGGTGGGAGTAATATTAATTTGTCGCAAAAAAACAGTCTCTAGGTTTTTGTTGGAGCCACCGATATGAGAGAAAAAAAAACAAAAAGTTGAATTGGAGGGTTGTCTTTGCCTTCCAATCCCTGTCTGCAACTTTTTATTTCTTTAGGTTCAGTTCAATAAAATTTGCTTTCATTGCCAAGGCCCTTAACAAACTGCTGCTCTATTTTTAAAGGATAATTCAACTTTTACTGGCTGTTCTGTCTCTTTAGGGTTGTTTTTAGTTGAATTCCAGAAGATATTGGATGGATAACACTCTAGATGACCAGAACTCAGATGTGCTATAATATGGAAGCAAATATTGAAACAAGAATTATAACAGAAATTTTATTAATCCGAATGTGTACATTCATATTCTTGCATGTACATGAATGATTCTGTCTTTCTCTAGTTTTGTCTGTCTTCTCTATATTTAAATATTATCTATCTATTTTTGAACCATATATTATTATACCAGAACTCAGATGTGCTATAATATGGAAGCAAATGATGAAACAAGAATTATAACAGAAATTATATTAATCCGAACGTGTACATTTGTATTCTTGCATGTACATGAATGATTGTCTGTCTTTCTCTAGTTTTGTCTGTCTTCTCTATATTTAAATATTATCTATCTATTTTTGAACCATATATTATTATATCCAGATGTGTATACAATGATTTTATACTGCTGCAGAAGGGAAATGACGATTATGGATGATGTAACAATTGCTCATGAGTAAATGAATGAAATTGCCTGTCATTGGTTATGGTTCAGATGCAAAAAATGTAATGGTTAAAGCTGGACCTTGAGTCATAAGGGGTGCTCTGCCTCGCTAAAGATGGGAACAAAGATACTCTGGGTACTCGTGATATCCTATGTTGAGAGTTAAGTGCTACTGTTTGGACTTTAGCTAACTGAGACTGTGGTAGATCCTCAGATGTATACTGCTATTGAGATAGGCGCTCAATTTAATCAAGCTTCCAGATTGCACCGAGTCACTAGAATTGTTGGTGGAGTATCAGATGATGGTGGAATGTTGAGCATGGTTGAACCATTAATTGTTGAAGAAAAAGATTGTATATAGAAAGAATCTGAATGCTTACTATTGCTTGATATTGCCGCTGTGATTGATGTCAACCATTGAATAAGCATCCTTTATAAATACACTAATAGGTAGTCATATATATGTAGAGGTGTGACTCTTACAATAGAGTCACAACTCTACATATATGTAACTACTAATTAGTTTGCTGATTAATTAGTTAAGCAGCACCGATTTTAGATGGTTATGTATATTAAATACAATTATACACACACACACACACACACACATATATATGTATATATATATACACATACACACTCATATATAGATATATGTTTATAGTATACATTCCATCAATCAGATCAATGCTATTCTCTAACACTCCCTCTTAGCAAGAGAGGATTGATTAGTGTGTTATCACAATCCCCGACTTATTCGGAACTGGATTTAGTGATAACTAACACATAACTTCATATCAAGATATCCGACACAGCTTAGGACATCATCATGATGTACTCATCCTGATAGAAGAGTTATCGCAATCCCCGACCAATTCGGAACTAGATTTAGCGATAACCGTCAAGATATCCAGCACATTCCGGGACAACAACTTAATGTAGTCTAATCTTGATTCACATGTTATAATCCCCGACCAATTTGGAACTGGATTTAACAATAACAGTCAAGATATCCGGCACATTTCGGGACAACAACGTAATGTAGTCTAATCTTGATTCACATGTTGTTATAATCCCTGACCAATTCGGAACTGGATTTAACAACTCCAAAAATTCAGTGTCAGGACGAGTGACTACAATACATAGTCATACTTGACACTAGGTTAAGCTATTGTCTAAGTCGTCACCTAGCAATAGTAACCCAACACATATGAAAGATCATCACCTTTCATAATATAACACAAAATGAATGGGCCCATAAAGTCACACATATGACATCCACCTTGACTCTTCTCAGAGGGTGGATCCACCATGGCTTTTCCCAGAGAGTGGAAACCAATACTTTCACCTTAGACTTGTCTATCAAGGACAATAATCATTTAAGATACAAAATGATGGATCACTGAAGCTGAAACCTTCTTTTCAGCTAAGGCTTTACTCCTCAACATACCAAGGTTATCTGAAAGTACACAATCTTCTTTCGAGCAAGGGGTTTGGTAAGAATATTGGCCATATGTTCTCCACTAAATTGCATTTGTTTGTACTGTCTCATAGTCTTGGTGAATTCTGAGCTTACAAAGTATACACCATCTTGACATGGTACACTTCCTCTGAATTTGTATGACCAAGATCCTGGGGTGCCAACTTAATTTGATCTTCTAGCTTCTCCCTCTAACATATAGCCTTCTCACATGGTAATAATCATAATTCTCTGCTACAATTTCTTGATTACTAGAGAACCAACAAAACATGGTCTACTCCCTCTGAATCAAGATCCTCGAATGTCCACTGATGCAGATCCTTTAACTTCTCCCTCTGTCACGAAGGTATACCCTGTTTATATACTCAACTCAGTGTCACTGCAGGATGTCACTTCATACCTTCCTTCCTGAGAAAACCAATACGAATAATCTGAATAATCATAAGGTTACGTCGGCTAGCGTAAGATGCATTTTGATCTTTTCCAAGGCTACAATATTAACACTCCCCATTGGACTTGAAGGAAGATAATAAAGACCTCTAGTATGATGTTTATCTCAATGAGTTGTAGTCTCATGATGTATGGAATGCCTTAATCAGGGATTCTATCCATGTGCATCTCATCGGTGATTCCATCCACGAGTTCCCACTGCTATAATCTCAGAATTGTTTTACCTTCAATAGTGAACTCCCTCTCAATCAATACGATTGAGATTGTCACAAGTTAACTGAACCATATGCTCCCTCTGAAGCTCAAGTTCATCAACTTCTTGACCTCTTTGAAAATGTCAGACTCCCTCTGAATCTGAATTTCATATGCTTTCGTCCTGGAAGTATGTCAGAGATAGATTACAAATATTTTATAAAGCTAAACTATCTCGTACAAAAATACAAATGATAGAAGCATACAAGATTTATTATTTAATGAATTACAAACTGAAAATTCATATGCTTTAATAAAACATGGAATACTTATCTTAAATTTCAAATATTTCCATTCGTAAGGTGAGCCCATATAGGAAATATCACGCATGATTCAATTCTCATTTTCTGTCCTTATCATTGCCGCTGAATATATATAACTATTATATTCATCGTAGATTATTGTTTTAATGCCTTCGACTTACTCCTTATTATCACTGATTCTTCTCTCCCTATACGAATATGCCTATCTCTGTTATAATGGGCACTCAAGAATAAGTGAGCCATCAAATAGTGAAAGTCCTCCACGTTGATTGTATCATGCGTGAGCTTTTTTTGCTGACAGAAATTATTGACGTCTCTATATATTTCGAACCCTATTATGATTTGTTGCGTTCATGAATATTTCTGCCTTACAACTCCTTTATGATATATATTTCCACGAGTATCCACGTTGCAGGTGGGAATGTAATTCATCATTTTGACAGCAGTGGATGATTGTATGTTCGTTGCTACTGCCTCGTTACCTTTAATAACAGATGCTGACACTGTGTCTCTACATATTCCTGCTCAACCGCAGGCAAGAGGAGGTTGTGATGCCCTGTCACCTGTGTTAGATCCGTCCATATCCCCTCACTACAGTCCAATATCCCCTTGCATGGATTCTGGACTTGACTCACACCGAGCCTCTCCTCATTCTGCTCGTGTCTCAACAGAGCGCATTAACCTCTTTCCCACGCTCCCTCCATTCTCAGCGCCCAGTCATACGCTAACTGGACCTGCCAACAGTGTGTCTTCCAGTGTTGAGCACACGCAGCATTTCAAACTCCCTGTTATGTGTGGTTGAAAGATTTTATCAATATCTATATATTGAGACAAATATATATATAAACATATATTCGTTGTATATGGTTAGATTAAGATGTATTGCTGTGAATTTTTAATGACTTATCAATTGTACCCGAGATACTCGCTCTGCACTAAAAGGGTCACCGATGATGTATAGAAGATATTGAATATAATGAATTGCCATCACTGGTTTCTTCCCGACTATGCTCGGTATTGAACTCAATTCTATGATAATACTTGAAGCGATATTATCCAATGCGCCCAAGATAAGGTTAACCTTGTACGTGGTCACTTAACACTCCCGAGCAATGACTCCTTAATTTGGTTAGTTTCTATTTGCTGACTGTCTGTTGCTGACTGTTTTTCTATTGTGGCTGTCAAGAAGAATTGATTGTATTCCCTTGTTATAAAGATCAGTGTATGTGTTACTGATAGGATTTGAACTTATTCATGATTGTTGCTTTATGACTTTGCTGAGTCGAATGTTGAATCAAACATTGAGACGACTTTCTCCTGGGAACCATTCCTTTGCTTTTGGTGTCTATCCTTTATTAACTGTTTACACCCCATTTCCAAAACGTGCTTGCTGTATTCACTCTTTGTTGAGTGGTCTCTATCGTATATAACTATCCATGTGTTGTGGCAGATAGCATTTTCTTTCGTGAATTATGAGTTGTATTTTTGTGGACTGTTCCTTGTAGATAGATAATCCTCTTGTCTATCCATTCCCCTCTCCGTACTTCTTTGATGCTGGGTGGTCATCCCACAACAGAGCACCTGCAGCCCCAATTCACTGCTCAACAACAGCCTGCGGCTTCTTCTCTGCCGTTCATCGGGATCCCTGTTATGTCTCCAATCACACTCTTACTCATCGGGTGGCCTACCTTCAAGCTGTTAGGCTTTATAGAAGGAACCTGGCTCTGATACCATGTTGAAGAAAAAGATCGTATATAGAAAGAATCTGAATGCTTACTATTGCTTGATATTGCCGCTGTGATTGATGTCAACCATTGAATAAGCATCCTTTATAAATACACTAATAGGTAGTCATATATATGTAGAGGTGTGACTCTTACAATAGAGTCACAACTCTACATATATGTAACTACTAATTAGTTCGCTGATTAATTAGTTAAGCAGCACCGATTTTAGATGGTTATGTATATTAAATACAATTACACACACACACACACACACATACACACACACACACACACACACACATATAGATATATGTTTATAGTATACATTCCATCAATCAGATCAATGCTATTCTCTAACATTGATTAGTGGAAGTGGCTCTATATTTCCACATACTACAAAAGACAGTTGTCAGTATGGGTATAGTGTCACAACAACTTGTGAGAATGGGATGGTACTGTTGACTGTGCATTTTGAGCCACCATTTGGATTAGTTTACTTGTAATATCTTTAATTTCTCTAGCTTTTAATCTGGAAAAGCATCATAGTTTACAGGTCACATTGCATCATAGCTTACAGATCACTTCTAATCTAGAATTGGACACAAATTTACAAAAGATACAAATAGTATAGAATACCATGGAATGATATCATTGGTTTCAAGGATAATTTCATAATAAAAATTCATAGGTACATAAATGTCATTAATAGATTCTTACAGAATTTCAAAACAGATGCATAATTTTTTTATAAGCAGCTATAATTTTTAAGGATCACTGACCATAGCTTTTAGGAGAGACATTGGGAGGAGTACCCGCCTTATTCCTATGATTTTTTTAATCAAGTCCATTCTTTGGAGGATACTGTTAGACATTTTAATGGCTGTATTCTGGCGATCAACAAGTTTGTGGGTATGTCACACAAAATTTCTTTCCAATTATCTACAACATGAAACATAGTTTGGTTACCATTAATTTTGCAGATGAAAATATACTATTTGAAGTGAACATTTTTGTATTCTGTAGACTTAAGGATAAAAGTTGTTTGTTATTATTGTGTGCTTTGCAGCTGTTTGAGGCTCTCTTATTTGGCAAAGGGATTCAGCCATCTTTCAGGTTTATAAGTATTGCATTGGTCTTGGTTAGGGAATTCTCTTAATTTGCCTCAATGTCCTGTATGACTTTCTTGTAGTGACAAAGCTGGCATGGCATATGATCACCCAAAAAACAACAAAGTACTATACCCGGAATCTTTTTCTCCAAAACAAACCTCCTACACCCATGTTTTGATCAAACTCAGGAAAACTGATTTTCTGTGCATGCTACCCCTTTATTGAAGTGCATGGAAATATCTGCTTGTGAAAAATTGGTAGTGGCTCCATCCCACATGTTGATCTTACCTCAACTTTACCCTCATTCCATGGTTGAATTGTGGTTTTCCTCATGAGAAGCCATCTCTTGTTCTCTTCACTTTACAAGGGCCATATTTTCATCATAATATGTTCAACGTACATTGAAGGTCATGAATCATTAATCATATTTTATCTCCATTACATTGTATATATTTTCTCTACATGTTTCTACAGCTAGAGTTGTAAATATGAAAGTTGCTCCATTCAATTCTTTTATTCTTTATCAAGGTCAGTTAAAATTGTAATTGAAAGATATCTACATTGAGAACCCAAATTCAAAAAGTAAAGGATTGTAGGTTGTAACTTGCTGTGCAACTGCCATTCCAACTGAGACACATCAGATTTTTGTCCCTTTCAGGAAAGAAAATTCTTTCCTTTGATGGTTATTTGTCAATTAGAAAAATTTAGTGCAACTTTTTAATTCCTTTTTGGTTTACTTTTTTCGCAACTTTTTACTTCATTTTTACATTGTTTAAAAGGAATATCCTGTTTCATTGTAACCATTACATTTACCAAAACTGAGCCCTAAGAGGGTTGATAACTTGATATTTGCTTTTTATATTGCTACTATTTTAGTAAGCTCTTGCTATGCTTATATATTCTTGTGCGGCTTCATTTCTAATAGAAAATGGTGAATCCATTTTGCAGGCAGATTCACATTTTTCTAGGGGCAGTTGGCTTTTGACCACACGGGTTTCAGAACAAATTATCTTGGGGAGCTACGCATGTATGTGTACAAATAAATTCCATGACTATTCATGGCTTTCTTCGGGTGTAAACTATCGTAATTTTGCACTTCAGGCTATAAATAAAGGGAAGGTAATGAAAAGATCTCATGCCAATTAATACACGCTTCTCCATATTGTCTACTAATTTTTTATTAGACATGATGTTTCCTGTAGTCCATGTAAATTTTCAAGTATCCTTTTGGTAAAATCGTGTCAATATTTTTGCATTGGATCACACTATGTGACCAATCATCAAGATGAAGAAAAAATACATGTTGGATTGTAGACAAAGCTCTCCAAATAGCTATTAAGGTCAAGGGGAAACATCGAGAACATGGGAAATGAGAAAAACATCGGAAGGTAAAGAAGAGTTCAAGAAAAATAGTTATCATGATTCATAATATTAATAATATCATCAATAATAATAAGAGTAATAATCGTGTTAAAAATGTTAACAATATATGTTATCTCAAAAGATCATTACTAGAATATTATTATGATAATATAATTGTAATATTGTTAAATTAAATAATATGGTAATAATGATAATGGTATCATTTTCTTTTGCTAATTAAATCAAGGAAGTAGGGTCCCTAGACTATTTGTATTAACCATTCAAAAATATATTATATTTCAAGAATGAAGTATCTTTTGATGACAAAAAAGATAACCACCCTAAACATCTAAACACTAACAACCTTTTAACACCTAGGAAAAATGTCAGGCTTGAACAAAATTTAACAATCCCCCTATCTAGCTTCAAATGTTTGATCTATATGGGGAACCTATCTTTTGCTCTTAATGGATCTAAGATTCATCAGTAATGGAGTTATATTCTTCTTGGTGTCCCTCATTTGATTTTCACTTTGATCTAATCATTATTAGAAGTTGCCGACTATAATTCTATATCAAGGTCTCGCTCTTTAGGATTCTCTACATTTGCTTGTGCTACCTCTAGAGTTGGAGAGATAGGAACCTTTGCAACTTTATTTTCCATGGAGTATCCTTTCTTGATAAGTAGGAGATATTTTCCACAAGTCAAATTTTGATATTGCTATCAAGATTCAACCGTGTAGTTTTTTTAAGTCAAACTCATTGACCCAAAAAAAGTTTCAGAACAAGCTTCCTTCTCAATTTGGAGAGGAGGGCGAGTAATTGGGGAGGAAAATCCCTCTTGAAGAGCCTTTTGGGAGTCATTTTTAATCAATTCAATTGGAACAATCAAATGACGATAAGTTTTAGAACCAATCCGTCTAGTGTGTTTCAAAGGCACAACCAAACTTTGTCTACCCTAATTAGATTTAGCCTTCTTGATTTTTCTTTGGAATTGGGAGGTTTGATACTCATTATAAAAACATTCTCTCCACTTGAAGGTGATTTTTATAATCAAGTGTTTGTTTCCATTTTTTAATCTCTAATCTTCTTTAAATTTTTAGTAGGCAATCCCTTGGTGATATATGATTCCTCATATATTCAGGTAAAGATGGGCATTTGAGATACAATAAAACTTTCCAAGTCTATTTCCAATTGCCTTAAGACCATTGGTATCCTGATATTGTAAAGATATATAATAGAGTTTATTTGGGGATCAAAGGTTTTTGACCAAGGTTTGATGCAAGGAAAATTATCCTTTAAACTCCACAATTCAAAATTTAAAACAAGCTCCTTATCATTTAATTTTGAATTTAAGAATAAAAAATTCTCATGTGATAAGACGGGTCATTTAATTTGTTCCTACAATCTTATGTGTTGGATGGTAATGTGCCACTTTAATGTATACACAACTAGATGCTAAAATGGATCACAATTCAATAAACTTATTTGATCTGAAATTCTGTTAGTGGAATTTAAACAATGGTATCATAGATTGAGATCAACAACTTGCATTCAATTAACATTACAGTTAACTACACGGATAAATTGTATGATGAAATAGATTGTTAAATTGGCAATATCACTATGACACAAGATTGTATGTTGTAAATGAAAGAAGCACAATCTACTTGACACTAGGGTGCATGCTACTGATGGCATGTGAATGATCACCTATTTGATTACTAGATCCCTTCCTGATGATAGTCATGCAATGGACACCCCCAATTGGTCTGAATATGTGTTGATCAGTGGTATGAGAGAACAATCCTTAGCCCAATTGCATTCACTCTTCTCTTCCTTGGATGATTGAGTGGTGGTAGTCAAGAGGCAATTTGACTTGTTTGATTTCCACTTTCAATGATGGTTTGGTGGACAATAGTCTTTTCAAAGTGACCCAAAACTTTGAGTGGTTTGTTAATCATTGGTTGTCATTCTTTGAGCGTATGGTGATCCTAGGCAATTGTATTTGATGTGCAAATGCACTTAGATTTGATAAATGTGTTGTCTCAAACTGTTAGCTAATGTTGAAGGCCTATTGGAATGATTCATTCCTAATGGACAATCAAGTTATTCCCATTGCAATACTTGCAGTGCCTAACTAAACTGTTGATAATAGTTGCTTTGACCTATATGTGTTGTCTCGAACTGTTAGCTAATGTTGAAGACCTACTGGAATGATCCATTCCTAATGGAGAATCAAGTTATACCCATTGCAACACTTGCAGTGCCTAACTAAACTATTGAGAATAGTTGCTTTGACCAACAATTCAAAATGAGATTTGTTATGCACTATAAAGTATGCAATACCAAACCAATGCTATAGATGATCCTCCCCACAATGGCGAACTGTGTGATGAATCTTGGATAGTCCTGGGAACAATCAAATAAGAACTCAATTTAGTGCGACTATAATCCTTGTGTAAAATTGCCAAGCAAGAGGGAAGGGTTTTAGTCTTAACTTTAGAAATTGCAATTAAGGGATTTCGTTGTTGATTGCATGATTCTTTTAAACTTAAGTTAGACAATGCGGATATGAAATTGGATACCCAAATGAGTGACTGAAATTTGTTGTTATACCTGCCTTGTTTAGGATCCATGGGCCCAATTTTGGCGCCATAATTGCTTTTAATATTGTTATTTGATTTTTATTACTTTGTAGCTAAGTTGCAGGGTTCACAGCCCCGGCTCCACGTACCCGCACTGGGTTCACCCCTGTACGGGTATGCTTGGGTGCGCCCAGGGTATGCCCCAGGTGCACTGGGCACTGGGTATGCTGTGGGTGCGTGCCTGTGCACCCATAGCGTACTTGGGGGCGAACACACATGCTACCCACACTTAGTCACTTGAAAAAGCATCCAATCACTTTAAAAAAACATCTTTTAACCTTTTCTTGGGCAAATTATAATAAAACTATTTTCTATATATAGGTATTGTTCGTATCACTAAGACTCTATTTAGAAAATACATTCAGATATTTAGCTGTTGAAGGTGAGTATTCATAGCTTCATTTATGTTAGTACTTTTTTTTTACAGTATAGTTTCTTCAAAATATGTTGGTCATTCACCAATACAGTAAATGTGGCCACAACTATGATTCAATACTTAGAAGTAAACAACCAAAGTATTTGGTTGTCTAAACTACAGAAGGAACTGAATTGTCACGGTAAAGGAAGGGTGGACTAGGTTTCTCCTGCGTTTCATGGACTGGCCTACTATATTTGTCATTCCTATGATTTTGGGAAATCTTCTAAGCATCTCCTTTTTGCTTTTCCTAATACTCAACCTCCACCTGACCAAAAAAATGGGATTTTCGTTTAATAGAACGTAGAAATTTATTTATGTTGCTAAGAGTACATTGTGTTGGTCTGAATCAATTTGAAGAACAGTTCATTGTGCACCACTCTGATACAACTGAAATTTGCAAATTTATCATTCATTGTTTCATTGTGAAGCAATCTTCCAATGGTATTAATCCCTATATCCGAAGTTTTTGTATCATTATATAAATTGAGGGTGAAAGAATGAGCATATATCTCATCAAGTCACTATCACGATATATCCATTTCAAAATCAACATTCTTGGCAAACATCTGCATTGTTTCTTATGGAATTGAATAATGTTTATCAATGGTGTGTGATTGATCACAGAAGCCTTCTCAAAATAAACATTATTACTATTTATCAATTGTCCCCTTCAAAAAAAATATAAACCAGCTTGAATACATGCTAAGTACAACTCATGATGGTTATGAACCACCTACATTGGCTCCCAAACATGATTAATGTTGGCTGACTTAATCATCTTTTTCAACAGCAACGACTTACCAGCATTTTCTCCCTAATTCTATGACGTCCAACTGAGCATAATTACAGCTGTTCAAGACTGAAATCTATGGCTCACATTCTAATTTTTCTAAGATCAATAATCTAAAAATAGGATAACAACTGCAAAACGTAAATTTGCTAACAAAAAGAGAGGAGAGTGCTGAAATGACATCTGTAGAATCTGAAATTTCCTTTTTCAATCACAAACTGAATTTTTTTCTATTCCATGCCTGAAAACATTTGCGAACTTACCTGAAAATACTGTCTATCATGTCGATGCAGAGCTACCTTAATAATCCTATCCTCATCATCTAGGTATCTTCTGGGCATACTTGAAACCTCTTCATGATAAGTTGTTGACTTAAAAATCTCAGAAAGCTGGAAATCAAGTTTATCGTTTGATAAAAATCTGTTTCATGATTAAGCACTTTACTTGGACTCCCCACTCTTATGTGAAGACAATCTTGAGCAAAGGGATGTGAGTATCCTTTGCTACCAGTAGTATCCTTTTCTGCTTCCGATCCCATGATCCATGTGAGCAGTCTCTTCCTTTATTTCTTGTAGGTGTTTTTCTTGTGTGGTTCTCAACTTAGCTTCCTTAGCCCTCCCTAGCCATTCACCACACATTTCTTGGCTCCTCAACATTTTTTATGATTGTCAGCAATGCAATTACTTTCTTTCTAGTGCCAAGATCCACGTTTGTTATTTGAATAATTGAAAGTGGACCAATAAGCACTGCGGGGACAACATGACTATCATTTGCCAAAAAAATGCTCTTTGGAATCTTTTGTAGACATAATATGTCCATCAAGATATAATACATTCCTTTTCTGTATTTTGTGTAAACCCATTACTTGCTTTGCCTCAATTTTCAGAGTTAGGTGTCTCAAATATTCACCTTCAAGACAACTCAAGTGCTCCTTGTCCTCTTGTGAACAAATAAACTGTTCATGGTGTGCATTTCTCACCCTTTGCTTGACAATAGCAGTATTTGGCAGATCCTTAAGTTTACCACAACCAAGTCTCATATTTGAAAATTTCAATTTGATCCCATATTCTGTTGTTGTTACCAGCTAGATTATTAAAATAAGGAAATATCTTGGCTTCCATCACAAATAGTGAATTATCAAAAGATAACTTTGCATCCATTTCATAATGTGGATTATCCATAGATCAGGAGTTATTTCCATTCTTTGATTTAAATCAATTCTCATGTTGCCTCACATCTGAATATGTAATCTTAGGTAATTGTTCTAAATTAAATTTTTTTTGAAGCCTATCTATTGGTTGCCATTGCACCAAAAGATCGACCTGTTAAGCTATGCCATGAACCACTGCTGCACTGCACAACACAAGGAGACGAAGGGCACACACCTTGCAACAATCCCCCCAGTGCAAGCGCGGGGTTCGAATCTGTGCCCTTGGTCTTATACCAATTGTTGGTTGCTGTTGTACCAAAAGCTCGACCTGTTAATGCCCGATACAACCATTGGACTTACAGAAGACATGGGAGGTGGTTAAGCCATGTCACGAACTACTGCTGTGCTGCACAACACAAAGAGACCAAGGGGGCACACCTTGCAACACTATCAAGCCCATCAATTGCCTCAATGATTTCTTTAGCTCTCTCTTCATTCTGTTGTTCCCTAAATTTTTTAAGAGCAACAAGTTCTTCTTCGGCCTCTACAGTGCTATTTGAGTGCTATCCACTGAGTTCTTAATTTATTTAAGCTCATAAGTGACCTCATCAACCTTTGCCTTTGTTTCCTTGGATGTAGAGAAAGCCTCATTGTAATGAACACCCCTGATGTTTTTTTGAAATATATATGCAAGTTTATGGACCCAATGAGAGTAGTTTTCTGTTTGATGCAATCAGATTTTATTCATAATGAAGAACATGCACAAGCATGATATAATTGCAACACAATATATAAGCAATGAGCTGATTACAACTAGTCTTCATTCAATCATCATTAAACTCATTCAAAGATATTCAAATCAGATTTTAAACATATTGCAGACCTGCAATAGGCCCCCAAGCATGAAAGATAACACTCAGAAATTAGACCCAGCACTAACTAGGCGCTCAAGTATGACAGGGCCGATTTCTTGATGGGATATTATGTGTGTCCAACAGCTCCAAATCTGCTCCAGAAATCTGTGTTATCAATCATCAATATCAAGCTCCAATGTCACCCATTTTCCAGTGCTCAGAAACGCAAATTCAACACTATCAATCTGGGCGCTAACTTCTAGGGCTAATTTTGAGCTAGAAAATTTAATGCTTCACAAAACCCTCATTTGATATATCAATCCCCATCGCCTAGCAGCAAGAAATCCATTTAAACAATGCCTCAAAGTGTATTTAAATTTCTATAAGAGTTATGATAAAAAAACGTGCTTCAGCCACCTTGAATAATCACTTCCAAAAATCTGTTAATAAACTCCAGCACACTGAAATTGAAGCCAAACACACCCTAACTCACTCCAAAATGAAGAACGATCACCAACACATTGAAAACCACACACACCAAACTGTAGACTGAAAACCCACATCAAAACATGTCAAAAATCTTCATCGTCACACCCCAAAACACACCAAAACCTTCAAAACTCTGATCTTCTAACAATAACCAGCTTGAGTGGGTCTTTCACCATTGAAACCAGTGGCCCAACTGAGGGTTCTTGTCCTCAAGCCAACAGATTGTCCTTCCTAGAAATATTCCAGCAGCACTTTGTTATGTTGTCATAAACAAGATGATCAAATGAGAGCCAAAATGTTCTTTTTAAAGAAGAAAGGAGAGGATTAGGGCAACACAAGTTTAAAAATCCTTTTCCCTCCAAAACTCCACGCCCTTTTAAGGTTTCTTTTAATTTTTTAAAAAACTCCTTATATCTCCTTTCCTAGTCATCCACCCCTCCTTTGCATTTTAAATTGTGTTTTTTTAAAAAACATTTTTTTGCCTTTTACCTTAGGTGTCCACTTTCAAGGCATGATATTAGCCTCATGTCTAAGAAATACATTGGCCACCTTCTTAAAACATCGTTGTCTGTCTAGGACATGGGGTCCTTTTCCGAGAGACTTAAAAGGCAACATTTAAAAGATTAATAAGGCCAATTAATCAAATATTTCTTTGAAACACCAAAGATATAGATAGGAGCTCCGCACTACTAAAGAACTAGTGGCCCACTGACTTACTATAAGTAGTAAGTACCCTTAATAGATCCCTGCTAAAAATAGAAACCCTACTAGAAAGCTCTGGAAACCCCTACATGAACTCAACTAGGACACAAAGGCCCTTAACCCCGACCACTTAGCCTACTAAGACTCAGAAATAGGCTAATGGATGCCAATGAACCATCTAATCAAGTGCAAAGAGGGGACTGTTTTCCCTCTCGGGTCAACAAGAATAGTTGCATAAACACACATTAACTGATAAACATGAACACAGGAAAGTATTGCAATTCGGTAAACATAAAGTACTCAGAAAACCAAATCATGTCATTCACACTTAGAGCAATGTGTACATATAACCTCCGAAGAGACACCACCGAAACGTCACGTTGTAACGATTCACACTCTCGGTACTAACTGCCGAGATTAACATAAGTTTATTACACAACACCCGTACATACAATATATACCGACAACATCATCCCCCCCAAAAAAACAAGTCGGCTCCGACGACTTTTACAAAATATAACATAGACAAAAATGAGCCTACTACAAACTACTCAGGAGGGGGCGTAGGAAGCGTCCCTGATGGTGATGGCGCGGCTGTGGCTGTGCCGGAAGTGACTTTAGCCCGCAACTCGTACACTTGAGTTGTCCGAAGCTGTAAAGCCTGTTCTGCCCTCATCTTAAGCTCCATAGCCTTCCGAACCATGCTAGCTGCCTCGAGCACTGCCTTCTCCTTCGCATCCACAGTCTCCAAAGCAGAACCAAGGCGAGTCTCAAGAAGAGCCCGCTCGGCACGCTCAGTCTCCAATGCAGCCCGTAAAGTGTCCAACTCCGACACCATAGTACTCCGCTCAGCCGCCCAAGACTCCCTCTCTTGAACCACTACACTTCGCTCAACCGCCCAAGACTCCCTCTCCTGAACCACTGCAGTCTCCAAAGCTGTAAGACGGGAAGCTGCCTCCTCCCGAGCTGCCTCTGCTGCCAATCCCGTAGCCTGATGTACTGAGGAAGCATGCTCTAACCGCCTGAGAGTGAAATACTCCTCTCGAAAGGCCTATTCTAACTCTCGGATAAGACCGTGAATCCGGCTCTCGCCCACCGTCGCACTAAGAGCCCAATCCTTCAACATCGTAAGAGACTCCTGAGTAGGCCATCCCCTAGCCTCAAAGCACTCTGCAAATGCCTGTGGATAGCCAACCCGCACAAAGGTCAAGAGGCGCTCCAACTCCTCAGCAACCCCCTCTTGAGCCTGAAGCTCTGCTGAGGCTATGACCCGCTGGGCTCCAGCAGCTACTATGGCTACATCCGCCAAGTACTGCTCCAACACTTTCTGCGCGGACTCCTTCGCTGGCACCACCCTCCGTGACCCTGTCAGGGCTGGTGGCTCCGCACTAGCCTCAGCTTGCGGTCTCTGTCCCTCCATAGGAACTGGTCTCTTGGATATCTCTCTCTCCTGGGCTACCGGCTCTTCTCTTGGTGGCGACATCACTGCATCTAGGTCAATAACTTCTGAAGGCCTCTCTAACACTACTCTGGCAGGGGAAAGTGAAATGGGAGTTGCCACTGCTATCGGGGGTAATGTGAACTGCTCCAACCATGACAACACTGAAGAGTCCTCATCCCCCGTCGGCAACGCTCGAGCTGGCTCCTCCAATACCCTTGGCCCAACTCGCACAATGGCCTCAGTACCAACAACATCCAATGTAACCTACTCTCGCGGCTGTGTCTGCTCCTGCTCTAAACCTCCAACACCATCTTTGCTAGTCTGTCCTGGGTCGGTTGGCTGAGCTGTAGGTGGCTCGGAAGCCTGACTCGCCGGGTGTAGCACAACAGGGGGCCGGAGCTCTCCGAACCGTGGCATGGGTACAGCCTCCAATGTGGTACCGAATGGTACAGAGGGCCCTGCTGCAACAGTCGCCGAGGGTACTGGTGGCGTGAATAGTACAAGAGGTGGTGCACTCTCAGACGGTGGAGTTGGAGCAAATGCACTTTCAGATGGTACCTCTGTATCGAGAGTGTCAGAGTCTCCCACTGCAACACTCTCGCTGCCTTCCTCCTCCTCCAAGTCCTCACTCGACTCCTCTCGGCCACTGTCCACATTCTCCCCTTCCGACTCTGAGAGGACTTGGCGCTTCCTCTTTGACCCTGTCTGTACTCCGCCAGCATCCAAGTGACGCCAATGAAAGATAAGAGGCTCTCCCGTAGCAATATCAACTGGCTGTGGCCTCAGCTTCTCTGCTAGAATCTGCTCTCGGGCAGCATTCAGGAACAACCCGATGGCAATATGGGGCATGTAAAATGTCCGATGCTGTAGAGTCATGAACTCATACAGCCTCTCCGCCATAACTGAAGCCCAATCGTACACCGTACCATTACGGATCCCGTTCATGAAAATGAGATGTGTAAGGGCAATGTCGGAGGCCCTACTAGCCCTGGTCAACCTGCTCTTCACGATGTCCATCAGACACCGCCACTCTCCGGGAGCCACAAATGATTTCTTGATTCCTTGATTCTTTGAAGAAGCGCCAGCCAATGACTCCAACTCACTCTGAGACAGGTTTCTGGAAACCAGCTTAATGTACTTTTCCTTTTCTTCGCGGGACAGTTTCCTGGGCTTTAAATCTATTTTCTTCCCGTGCGTGCCAGGTATGCCAAAAACCCTTGATATCTCCTGGGCAAAAAATGAAATCTGTATCTCAGTGCCACAATACTTCAGAGTGCTACGCCGACTATCCCAATCGAATGTATCAATCATGCCTCGGAGAGGTCCCTCGTACTCTCTAATGGAGGGCAAAGGCATCTGAATTGCCCAGTGTACTACTCTTCGAAGCTGTCCCTTCAAAAAATGTGCGTCTGGAGTGTTATCCCACCATGTTCGGCACTCCACTCCGCTCAAACCCTCAAACCCTCAAATGTCACAGTCTTCCAAGTAATCTCTTCCTTTTGTGCTTGTGGCTGCTGTACGTGTGGACGGTGCTTTCTGGCAGTATCCATGCTACCAGCAATGCGGACTCTAGACTGTGAAACCCTCGTCCTCTGCTGCTACTGGCTGGTTTTGAAACCTGTAATTTCTGTCTCCAAGTACTATGCTGTCGTGATCCCATACTACTGTGCAGTGTCCAACAATAACGGTCTTAACCGTTTTTTTATAAAAAATTCCTCCTCTCACCGTACAAATCAACTTCCTTCAGCCAATGCAAATATGTAGCAGCTCCGGGTCTCATCAACTGGTCACACTCTCCAAGGGTTGATAACTAAACCGACTGGGGGTCTAGGGGGCAACGCCCCCAGCGGGGTCGAGGGGCAGCGCCCCCGCCGCCAAGGCCAATTTAGAACCTTCAAAGTCTATGAAACACCCTATTTTTGTGAATTTCATCTGCTCCCATGCTCTTTTCCGCAAACCGCTTATGTTTCCCTTACTTCCTGCTCATGCCCTTCCCTTCGGTACCATTCGTTCTTCAATATGAGCTGCTTTGTTTTGTTGTCGTTTTTCAATCCTTCCTCCCCAAGCTTGCTTGTTCTCAAGCAATCACAACTTTGGATGCTATAAAATTTGCTCATTCTCCCATGTAGCATCCTCCATTGGTAAGTTCTTTCACTTCACTAGATATTCAGTGATAACTCTTCTCCTAACAGTACGGTTCCTGAAATTAATCACTACCTCAGATATTAGTATCAATTTGCCTTCCTCATCCAAAGGGGGCAACTTTGGTGAAGGTATTACATTATGCTTGAGTGCCTTTTTAAGGTATGATATGTGAAAAACATTGTGCACTTTGTTGCTAGCTGGTAACTCCAGCTCATAAGAAACCTCTCCAAACCTCCTAGCAATTCTGAATGAGACATAAAATCTGGCTTAAGGTTCTCAACTCCACTCTTCTTGAGAATAGACCGTATATAAGGTTGCAATCTCCGATACACCATGCCTCCTACCTCAAATTCCCGCTCAAGATGGTGTTGATCAATGTACAACTTCTGCTGATTCTGTGCATGCTGGATGTTATCCCTTAAAGACATCATAATATCTTGCCTCTCCTACAAAAAATCTCTAGCTCTGAGCACTCTACTGTCCCCAAACATAGGTGGTTACCCCAGCTCTTCTATGATTTGAAGTTGATGAAATTTCAAAATTTAAGACAATGATATGTCAATCCATGAGTATTGGGAAAAGTTTACAAGACTTCTCAAGTATGTCCCTCAGTACCAAGTGGATGAGAAGTTTTGCATACAGAAATGCATCATGGGACTTAATCATCGTATTGGAGGACTTGTAGATGTTTTAGTGCCTTGTACCATTGATGGAGCTTATGAAAGAGCAATCAGATAGGAACAGAAGGTCAAGAATGATGATGCGGCCAGAGACAAAGGAAAGAAATTTGGTCGAAAAAACTCCTCAGACTTTCAAGAAGAAAGGGTTTAAGGGAAACAATTCCTATTCTAAGAAAGACAAGGGGGCGTAATGACTATAAAAAGGAATGTAATGGAACAAATAAGAACCCTAAGAAGAAAGGACCAACGAGAGGATGTTTTACTTGTGGTGGAGATCACTATACCAACCAATGCCCCACAAAGATGTCCGGAGTTCAGCCATAGAGAAATCCTCTTCCACCCTAGCAGACAACTTTTCAACAAAGGATTCATGCCACGATAGACAACTGACAAACTGATTTCCAAATTACTCCCATTGAAACCACAAGTACACTTTATGACAATTCCATATCTATCTTAATTGATACTGGAGCTACAAAATGTTTTATATCTCCTCGAATGTTGGGGAAATTTCCTAAACGAACTGAAATTTTAGCTAATTCCTGGTCACTAGAATATGCCAACCTGTTGAGGGCTAGGGTAGAGCAGTTTCTGTTTGAAGCTAGGTCTGAGCTTCATGAGTTCTCTAAATAAGTAAATTAGTACGTGGCACTTGTAGGATCCTATGATGTAATTTTAGGAATGAACTGGTTATGGAGACATAGAGCGAAGGTGGATTGTTTTGCCAAGATAGTAGAACGCTTAGATGATAAAGGGAATAGAGTCTTCATTCAAGGAGCTCAACGGGGAATTCAAGTCCGATGGATTTCAGCTATGCAACTTAAAAGGAGCAAGAGAAAGGGATGACAAATATTTGTAGTTAAGATGGAAGAAGTAAGGAATCCCGAGGATGTTATCTATCATGATGACAAAATGATTTATGAAATGTCAACACTTTCTGAAAAGAGGGAGGTAGAAGATACCAACATGACATGATCTAAAAGGAGCAAGAGAAAGGGATGACAAATATTTGTAGTTAAGATGGAAGAAGTAAGGAATCCCGAGGATGTTATCTATCATGATGACAAAATGATTTATGAAATGTCAACACTTTCTGAAAAGAGGGAGGTAGAAGATACCAACATGCCATGATCGTTTGCAAAAAAATATCCTTATCTACAAGAGTTCCAAGACATGTTGTAGTGACTGAAAAAGGGATAGTACATGGTAAATGAAAAAGTGTAGACTACTTGCTGCCATAGTGTGTGCTATTGATGGCATGTGAATGATTGCCTATTTGGTGACTCAATTCCTTCTCGATGACAGTCCATGTGATGGACACTCTAAAGTGTTTGGATATGCATTGAGTTGTGGTATGTGAGAGCAATTCTTAACTCATATGCATTTGCTCTTCCCTTTCTCGGGTGGTTGAGTGATGATAATCAAGATGCGATCTAACCTGTTTGATTTCCCCTTTTAGCGATGGTTGGACAGACAATAGTCCTTACATAGCGACCTGAAACTTTATGAGTGTTTTGGTAATCACTGGTCACGATTCTTTGGGTGTATGGTGATCTTGGGTGATTGTATTTGCTGTGCAAACACACTCAGATTTAATATCTGTGCTGTCTCAAATTGCTAGCCAATGTTGAAGACTTGCTGGTATTGTCCACTGCAAATGGATGACCAAGTTATAACCATTTTAGCACTATGTGATGAACCTTGCATAGCCTTGGTAACAATGCAATGTACTCAATCCTCCAGTGTAAACCAAAAAAGTTTCACGTAAGAACTCAATTTGGTACAACTGCAAACCTTGTGTAGAATTGCCAAGCAAGAGGGAAGGGTTTTTGTCCTAACCTCAGAAACTGCAATCAATGGGTTTTTTCCTCAAATGGATGATTCTCTTGAACTCAGGTTGAACAAATGCAGATATGAAATTAGATACCCAAATGAGCGATTGAAATTTTTAGTTATACCTGCCTTGTTTTGGACCCTTGGGCTCAATTTTGGCGCCACAATTTGAATTTTCTTTTCTTTTATTTAATTTAATTTTTCTAGAAATACATATATTTTATTATTTGATTTTTATTACTTTGTATTAAATAATGTTAGTGTTTAAAAACATTATTTTTTTTAATAATAGCAAATCATTGACAAGAGAAAGGGGACATGGCATCCCAAGTGCAAGGGTATTTGTAATCTTTACTATCTAGGTATCATTTCCATTGTTTTATAATCCACTTATGTAACCTCCATAATTTGGGCCATAAAAATTATGAATTTACAAATGATAGTATGCTCAATCAGATACTCTTTCTGCTCAATCACCTCAGCATCCATGTTAATCTCTGGGATTACCTTAGATGCTCTTACAGCTGTTATAACTTGTCATATGTAACTTCTCAATTTGGGTGTCTATTTTGGAATATTCAAACCCATTCAAAGATGTCTTATGTCTAGGAGCATTTGTATGGCATTTTGCAGCTTTATTTGGCCCTTTTGGAGTTCTTTGTAATGCATCCTAGAATTGTGATTTCTGATAAGCAGGTGAGGAGTTATGACCCTGTAAGTTGGGGTACGAAAAATAAATATTTTCCTAGTTTTTAAATAATCAATAAATCAGAACACAAGGATGCCAGGTTGATATACTTTTCTCAACAACAGGATGGTATCACATAGTTGAATATAAATTTGAATTAGATCCTTCTTTTATTAATTAGGAATTAGTTTGTAACTTAAAAAACAAAACATGTTAAGTGAGGGTCCAGCAAAGTCATTTTTGATTTAGGCTGCAAATTGGGGTTGCAACAAATATTGTTTGATTTCCTTTCTATTAGTTGTTGTGATTTGAAGAGTAATGGTCTTTCAAATAGATTAGGATGAATAATTCATTATTTGATGAATTTTACTTACTATTTTATGTCCTTACGACATTTTGCATTGGTATGCCTACACAGAAAAGTGGTGGCAGGCGTTCTAAAGGCGAGAATGGTGGGTTATCAAAAGCACGGTACAAGATCTGGCCTTATGCTGCTCTACACGAAGTTCTATGCAGAAGTATTTAGTTTACATGGTTGATTTATATCTCAGGAAGCCATTCTTTCTCATTTTGTATTTCAGAGAATTATAATTTCGCAGCCTGCATATTGGATTTGGATTTTGTAGTTAACTTATTTTTGTCTCGTCATCTGGATTCTCCCTTGCTAGTAGATCTACATTAGCTATTTGAAGTTTCTCATCACAAGGAAAGTTCCCTATTACTTCTAGTTTAAGGAGAGTTGCCAGTTTTAGTTTGTTTTATGCCACTGAAATAAAATGCCGAATTGAATAGAGGAAAGGAAATGCTTAACACACAGGTTCCGTTTCATTAGAATTGTAAATTGCATAAATCACTAGCATTCTAGAATATTTGTGAAGATGATTAGACATGTCATATAGTTAATCTACAATATTTTCCCTTTCATATGCTATGATGCTGGAAAGTTAAAGCATTATTTGTTTGTCATTCTAAGATTTGATACTCACTGCACCATTAAATTCTATGACCCTTAAGAATTCAATGGTCCTCACTAGTGTCAGAAACATCTTGTACAACTTTGTACTAGATGCAGATATTGATGAAGAAGAACCTGTGATTGATTGATTGGAGATTCTGGTACAAGCGATCGGAGAAGATGTCACTGATCTAGAAACAGTGGCCATTGATCATTATGAGAAGAAGAGAATAGAAATTCTCCATAAACAAGTTGAAGAAATAAAAGTTTCAGTATCTACCAACACAAAGGTACTTCATCAACAGATACAGGTTGCAGGAAGTTTAATGACAAGAACTTCCAATTTTGATGACTTTGTCCAAGATATCACTGAAAAGTCATCTAAGACTTCAAAAGATATAAGAGCTCGTTCTTCTCAATTTGATATAAAGAACTCCTCTGCAACAGAGTACAACAGACAGATGACCAGTCTTTCTCTCATTTTGAGAAAAGCTTTAGAAGAGAAGACAAAGAGAATCCAAGATCTCATTGGATTCCAATTATTTCTGGCCCCAACTTTTGATCTAATGCAACAGACTGCAACAGAGGCTGAAAATTTAATCAAGGAACCGCACTACAAGACTGTAGAAGACATGGAGAATATAATTGTATCACTACAAGCATCACAGAAAAATCTGGAACATGTCACCGGTCAATGAAATCCTTTTCTACATACAACAAAGAAATTGTATAAGGATATATTCACAAAGCTACAGATATAAACCGGGATAACAATGGAATACCTACCCTTTGTCCTATGGAGGCAAAAAGGGGAAGAAGCTCAGAAACGAAGAAGATCAAACAGAGAGATTAGAATATCTTCAGGACGGACTGGAAGAAGGTTAGAAGAAGGTAAAGGTCAGAATACATTGTAGATTCAGCTATAGAGCAGAAGCACATGCACAGGGGAAGTCTACATAATAGGGAATTAAAAATGATGTTTTGCCACCAATGCCAAAGGGGAAGATTGTTGACATATTTAAGTTGTCATTGGTTAAGTTAGATGCAAACATCATTCCCACCGGTAAACCGGTAGAGCACTCATACTCCTTAATAGGCACCGTTAGACCCAACAGTGTCTACAACCGGTCTATAGAACATACAAGGGATGTATGAACAACCGGGTATAAGATTGATACTGGTCGACTGCATGTTAATCCAAACCGGATTATGCAGAGTTGTCTGAGTTAAAACCGGATAATACGGAACATCCACCATTTAGAACTGGAGTTAGTTTTATTTCTACACGGATGTTTCAAGGTAAACTCAAGATCATTTCGCAAAGCCTTTTTTTGCTGCATGATTTATGGGTGAGTTTACAGCTTGGCAGAACTATGAGTTGAGCTTTTATTAAGATTAATTTCTTATAAATACAGGTCATAGGACACAAAAGAAGTGTTGTTGAATATACAGAGCAGGAGAAACATTTTTTGAGTGAAGCTATGGTCTCAAGAGGTGAAAGGTAGAGAGGTTCAACAACCAAGCAGAGTGAAAAGGGTATCAGGTATGATCTAATCAGATAGGGTGCGTCATTAGAAATCATTGCTTTTACATTGTTAAAGCATATTTAAAATCCCTCTATCAGGGTGAACCCTAACAGGTTCGTTGTATAAATCCCTTAACCGGGTAGCATCTTAATTGGTGTTGAAAGTCCTTTTGCAAGGCGACTCCTAACAGAGTCAAGATCTTAACAAGTCTTCTATCAAATCCCTTTACCAGGTAGCACTCTTACAAGTGCTTTGTAAGCTCTTAATAGGGCATCTTTATTACTGCAGTAGTGAAGTTGTGAGCTCTGTCTTGTTGGCAAATTTAAGTTGTCATTGGTGAAGTTAGATGCAAACACCATTCCCACCGGTATAGGTACATCGGTAGATCACTCATATTACTTTATAGGCACCGGTAGACTAAACAGAGTAAATGCACCGGTAGACCTAATAGAGTACATAGTACCGGTCTTATAGTGCATACAGGGGATGAACCGGGTATAAGATCAATACCGGTCAAGTGCATAATAATCCGCACCGGATTATGCGAAGCTGTCTGATTTAAAACCGGATTATACAGAGCATCCACCCTCTAAAACTAGAGTTAGCTTTTTAACAGGAGTTAGTTTTGTTTCTACGCGGATGTTTCAAGGTAAACTCAAGATCATCTCGCAAAGCTTTTTGCTGCATGATTTTTGGGTGAGTTTACAGCTTGGCTGTTCTATGAGTTAAGTTTTAATAAGATTAATTTCCTATAAATACAGGCTATAGGACACAAAAAGAAGAGTTGTTGAGTATACAGAGTAGGAGAGATGTAATGACCCTTACTATAAAGGCCACTAAAACCACTAATATTGTAATAAGAAATTTCGTCAAACACTTTCCTTGCAACCTGAGTTTGCTGATGTTCGTTTGTTTGATTTGATTGTTTGGTACCAATGATGTTTTAATGATTGCAAATGATTGCTGAGAAACTATTTGAAGAGCTAAATGGTATGCAACTTCTTTATATTTCTTTTTCAAGGCAAATACATGAAGTTCTGATATGAAAAGTACTCCTACAGCCAAGAGGCATTTTCACAAACAATTGGTATGCAACCTATATGCTGATAAGCACAACTACAGCCATTGACATTATGTCAAATAGTTGGCATACAACTGAATACCCAAATACAATTGCACACTAATGCAATGATGTAAGAACAGTACCAAACAAATGAAGTGTTACAAGAAGGTTGCCAATAACAATATTCAGAATTTAATAACTTGGCACCATACAAAGAACTATATCAACAATGATAGAACACTCTGAACAACGCAATGACCACCATGCCAAATGAGTCATGAAACTTCCAAAGTCTGATTACAATATGCAAAGTATGATAATGACTGAATTCTGAGAATGCATGGACTGTTACAACTCCCCTACATGGACAATGAAACTATTGTAATGACAAGACCTTATCAATGCACTTTCACTCACTATGACAATCCAATCACATATAATGAATAACAGTGACTGTTTTTTATGACATATACTGGACTGTTACAGCAGTGATAGAAAATGCAACTCCTATTACAATTTTGACATCAAATATCAAACTTCAAATTATGCAAAGGAACCTGGATAGTGCTGCAACTTTATTGTATCAAATGCTGATGAAGAAGACCTGACGCTGCACCCCCAAACTGGTCCAAAATCTGTACTGTACCCTGCTGCTGTACTGGGCCGTACAGTACAGACATGTACGGCAGCAGTATTAATTTATATGCAAAGTTGTGACTGCCGAAAATGATGCAAACAGAATCACCTAGGGTTGTATTATCATTTCCCAAATGCATAAAATTAATCTCCAAGTAGATAGGAAGCTATGAATAAAAATGTGAGTCTCAGGCCCTGATATGGACTTCACAGAAAATGCACTGAATGACCTCCAAACCCTGCCAAACTGATTCTCCAATGAAAGGATGAAATCCAAACCCTTATGCAATCAGTTTCAAACCCTCAAAATCAATACTCAGATAAATCCAACATGAAATGGCTAAATACCATCTCCAATGAGCAACCCTTCAGAAGATATTTCACTTCCTCAGTTATGCAAATCCAAGGGAGTTATCGTTCCCAAAGATCTAATGAAAATTTGCAGACCAAATGACTACAAATTGCTCCAATATGGAAAAGTAGAAGAATCCTCAAATCAGCTTGTCCAAATGAAAGCCCAAACCCTCTATTTATTCACTTTTTTAAGAAGTTACTAAGAACTTCTAGAAACATCCAATTATAATGCACTTTATAATAAAATAACATTATAATATAAAAGTGCTTTTCTCAACTCAAAATTATAACAATGTAGGCTCAGAACTGAGTGTAGGCCCAACTACAACCGAATGTAGGCTCGGACTGGATGTAGGCTCTAACAGCAATATGCAATCAACTGATCTCCAAATGATCACGAGATGACTCTCTCCTCATCGCTATCAGTCTATGAGAGCCCGTGATAGACTGATCCCGCACGCCAAATGATGTCAGCCAAAATGGGGACATGACAAGAGAGATATCTTCTGAGAAAAGCTACGGTCACCAGAGGTGAAGGGCAGAAAAGTTCAATAGCCAAGCAAAGCAGAAAGGTTAACAGGTATGATCTAATCAGACAGAAGGTGTCAATTCAGATCATTACTTTTATTCTGTTAAAGCATATTCAAATCCCTCTATCAAGGTGAACCCTAATAGGTTCTGTGTATAAATCCTTTAACTGGGTAGCATCTTAATTGATGTTGAAAGTCCTTTAACAAGGCGGCTCCTAACAGAGTCAAGATGTTAACCGATCTTCTACCAAATCCCTTTATCGGGTAGCACTCCTGCAAGTGCTTTGTAAGCTCTCAACCGGGCACCTTCGTTATTGCAGTAGTGAAGTTGTGAGCTTTGTCTCACCGTGGTTTTTTCCTTCTAACTGAGGGTTTCCACGTATATATGATTTGTTGATCTGAGTATTTCTATTTCTGTTTGTGAATGGTTATTTACATTCTGTTTATTCTGCAAGAATCTTTATACAAGGTTTAGTTGAAGATAGAAATAGTATTTACTGATTCACCCCCCCTCTCAGTAACCGGTTAGGAATAACAATTGGTATCAGAGCTTCGTTCTCTTAGATATAAAGCTTAACCGCTTGAGAAAAAGATCATGGAGGGTTACAGATATTAGAAACAGCTTGAGGAAGCCAATGACATCATTGCCTCTCTTGACAATAGGTTGAGAAGATCCCTTGCTAAAAGAAAAGAGCTGACTCTACAGTTGAATGAGAGCAATGAAACAATTGATGAACTCTCTGGGCAAAGTGGATTAGATGAAGCTGAGGAGGTAGTCTCTGAGCTCATTGAGAGAAACCGGATCCTAACCGATCAGATCTCCAACCTAAAAAGGGAGTTGGAAGATAATGCCCTAAGAATGACTAAACTGATTGAGAAAAAGAGGAAAGCTGAAGATGAAAGAAACACTGCAGTTAAGTCATTAACAACCTCTAAGAGAGCAAGAAATTTGGCAGAAGAAGCTATAAGGGAAAGTGATCTTGTTGTTCTGCAACTTCAAGAAGACATGCAAATAGTCACTCAAGAAAATACCAACATGCAAAAGATTTGGCATGATAAAAATGATGCATGCAAGAGGCTGGCAATTGAGCTGTATCAACTGAAGGAACAGATGGAAGAATTCGAAAAAAGAAATGAAACCGTCAGAAGATACAACGAAAGCTCAATAAAGCTTGATGAGCAACTAAAAGCTCAAAGAAAGCACAAAAATCTCACAGGACTTGGGTTCACCAGACAAGACACCAAGGAAATTGGCGAGTCATCTGGAGCCAACAAAAGCAAGAAGGAAAAGAAGAAACCGGTAGAACAAAAAGGTAAAAAGACTTTCAACACTTCTTGCAATCATTGTGGAAAACCAGGCCATAAAACAAGTAATTGCAGAAATACACCGGTAAAGCCAACTAACAGTTATTGCAAAAACTGTTGCAAGTATGACCACAAGACCATTGAATGCTGGTCTCGCCCCACAAGTGTGTCCAATGGAAGCAGGGGAAGCTTCAAGGGCTATTGCTACGCATGCAACAAGTTTGGACACAAAGCTGATGAATGCAGATCCAAAACAATGGCATTCAGATCCCCACCGAGACCGATATTCCCTAAAATAAATAAGAACCGGAGCACAACCAACTGTGCTAACTGTGGCATGCATAGTCATAATGATTCTTGGTGTAATTCACCTAATAAAAGAAGGGTAAATCCATGGAAGACAATCGGGATAGTCTATTACACCTGCAACAAAGTTGGACACCTGGCCAAAGATTGTAGGAACCGGTCAATGAACAAAAGAAAAGGATCGGTCAAACTGGTGATGAAGACCTCATCTTCCAATGAGAAGACAAACAGAGGAAAAGAGACCGAGAAAGAAGTCAAGAAGATTTGGTTCAAGAAGGAATCAAAGAGCTCTGCTGAGGAGAAGACAGAGGGAAGATCATCATCTGCTAATGGTGATATCTCTTCAGAAAACTGAGCCTAAAAGGCTTAGAGGGAACCAGTAGGCCGTCTACTATTCCCAGTAGGACTGGTGAGCATCAAACTCACTAAGTCGGTAAGTTAAACCGGACAGGTAAGCGCTGATCAACTGGGGTTTGTTCAAATAGGAAAAAGCCTGAATATCGATTAGTGAAAAAGGAAAGAAAGGTTAGGTAAGGTAATTAATGCTATAGCCGTTAACAAATAGTTACCGTTTGGTAATTACCGTTATGCCCTAAATCTATATAAAGAAAGGAGGATTACTCATTTTCTTTTACTTTGCGATTTGTGATTAACAATTTCTTATGCTTGATTAATATTCTCATGCTTTGATCATTGACAAGATATTTTGTGTAAGTCCGATCAAGCTACTTTTTGAGTAAACCAGTTGATAACAATGGCATTATCATCATCTGTCTCCAAGTTGATTCAAGCAAATCAACTCGACCGACTTGTCTATGACATCATGGTAGTCCAGAACAGGGAAAACGACATGTCTGGTGCACTGTCATCTATGCCTGATGGAGTTCTCATGACAGAAGATGTCATCGCTTTCATTCATGCGAAACAAGAACTGGGTGAAACCTTCATCTAGAGCGAGTATCTCTCGCTGTGCACAGACGGAAAGCTTCCAGACAAATATGCAAAGCTGGTGTCCTCAGGGCTGATTAACGGAGTTTGTTACCCAACCATTTTCTGACTGGACTGGATACAACTGGTTCTCAGTCGTGTGGATGAACTTGGTTTTTGGCTTGCAAAAGGAGCATGCACGCAAATCACCAAGGAGGACCTGCACAGAGTGACTGGGTACAGCGACCAAGGGGAACCTCTCACCCTTAGAACTATCTCCAATGTCGTGGTCACCAAATTGACGAAATTGAAATCAGACAGTCGACTAATGACCGTCAACGACATTGAAGATGAAGGAGTTCGGTTCACATCTGCAGTGATAGGTTACAAAATCTATCAATCAAGTAACCTGAATAGCATACCGGGAGGAGCCATTCATTCCGCTCACCGGATAATGCATGACAACGCCCACTACGATATTTGCATAATGCTTCGAGGACAGATTTTTGAGAATTTGAAGAAGCTCGGTATCGTCAAAAAGAAATCCCTAAAGTATGGAACCCTATTGGTATGCCTTTACTTTTACTATTCTAACTTCTTTCCGGGAATAGGAAAGGTGACTTGGGGAACTGATCAACCTATCATGATCCAGATCAGTGATATGGCCAACCAACTGGGAAACCAGTTTGGAAAAGTCATGGCTGAATACTTTGAGGCATTCCAGCTAAGAATGCACGCCAGGGAGAGGGTGCCGTCAACTATTGTTGACTCCTACAAGGACAATGTATGTTTTCTGGTCTCCACCTATCATTGCATCATTCATGTAGTGGAACCACGAGCCGAGTATGCTCCTGAACTAGGGTATGAGATCTTAGCAAAGACAACCAAGGCATATGCAGATCCTCTGCAAGACTGTGATTTGGACTTGTTTGCTTACCGGTTTGGGACCTTTGAAGAGATCCAGGAGAATCTGAAGAAAAGGGCACCAATTAAGAATGTTTATGTCAAGAGGACCCCTACACCGAAGAAGAAACTGGTAGCAGATCAACCGAAAGTCCAAAGGAAAAGAGCACAAGCAGCGACCAACGCTCAAGGAGAAGAAACAAAAGGAACAAAAATTGAAGACCCAACTCCTTTGGTCCACAAGAGGAAATTTGCTAAACAGGTGAAGGAAGATGCACCAAGAGCAAGAAAGCCCACCATTGATGAATACGTAGCAGCATTAAAGAATTCAGGTGGTATGTCATTAGTAGGAAGGAGGTATGATCTGGCGAATGAAGAAGACATGAGGAAAATAGAGGAAGCGGTAGTCTATTGCATTCACAAGTTCAATCTAACTCCTACCGAATTTCATAAGGTCGTCCTTGACGATCTCCTAGAAATTCTTGAAGCAAGATGGAAAGCTTCAATGGAAAGAGAAAAGGAGCTAAGGATTAGATCTCTGCTTGAGGTTCAGAATCATTTCACTCTGGACGAGGCCACTCAACAAGCAGAATTGAACAAGCAAAACTTTCTGTTAAGAAAGAGGGTCAGTCATATGCTTGTTGGAGAAGTTGACAAGGTTCAGGAGGAAGGTGTGGCAACATGGACTAAACTTCTTCAAACCCAACAACAAGCAGAAGAAGCATGCCAGAAGAACGTTGAGCCACCGGTCCAAGATACCGGTAAAGAAAAGGGAATTCTGGGAGCTGAAGCTCAAGTGAAAGCTAAGGTATCGACTGAATCGGTCATTGTCGATATCACTGACAACAAAGGTGGTGATCCAACTCCTCCACCCATTCTTGTATCTCTAGAAAGAGGTAAGGCTCGCACTATGACTATAAATGATATAGTAGATGAAGTAATGGATTTTTGAGTAGTCAATGTGGCTAAATGGTATAGTGTGCTAGGAGAGGAAGATAAACAAGCAATAATAGTGGCTCTGTTAGAAACCTTCCTGGATTACAATAGAACTCCAAGAGACTATAGGTCCAAATTTCCTCCTTAAGGATGATGCTCGACCCCCTCTAGATATTCTATTGGATGATGTGGTGCCCTTTACTATATAGGCCGGCGGCCAGTGATATAACCAACCACCAACCGACCCTTATAAATAGTAGGGCCCTTCTGGGGCATATAGAATAGAATGTTATAAATACAAGATTAATGACTAAATGGAGAACCGGTCTGGGCTCCAACACTAGAATGGTTAAGGAGACACTGTCACAGGTGCAACCTGGTCTCAGTGAAGACATAATTAAACTTCTAATGGAGGAAGTATCCATGAACTTGGATACAAAGAATAGGGTTGCCAAAATAATAAATGGTTATGAAAACGAAGTCTATAAAGAGACACTAGATTTCTAGCAACAATATGATTTCATTGCTCTCGAGGCAACAGGTCCACAAGATCAACCTGAAACAGCACAAGAACCACCGGTTCAATTCACCACTTGTGAAGAACCAACAATCGGTGAGTAGGAAATTCCAAAGGAACAGTTCACATCTGGTGAACAGGTAAATCTTGGAGAGTCATCGGTAAAGATGACTACTGACTACAACACAGTTGGTGAAAAAGAAATTGCTGTGGGTGATCTACATATAGTTGAAGAGAAGCACAAAGAAGCCCCACCAAAAGAGCAATTGCAACAGGAAGAAGATGCACAACTGAAGTAGAGGTACAACCGGAAGGGGAAGTACAAAAAGAGGAAGAAAGACCAAAAGAGGTAAGAATACCAGAAGAGATGGTAAAACCGGGGAATGAAGAAAAACAAGAATAGGAACAAGAGTTACCTGTATGCATTGAGCAAGAACAACCGGTATAGGAGCCAAGGCAAAAGGAACAGGTAGATGTTCCAAGTTCGTTCTCATCCAAGAGGAAGTTATCCTTTGTAGTAGACACAGAAGCCAAGAAGAGCAAGGTTAGCGAGACTGTGGTTGACATAAGTAAAATGTCAACTAGGCAACTAAAGGAGCTGACAAAGAGGAAACAGGACATGGTCCTCACAAGTGTAAAGAACATCCTGTACAACTTTGTACCGGATGCAGACATAGATGAAGATGAACCTATAATAGATCAATTGGAGATTTTGGCAGAAGCAATAGGAGAAGATGTCATCGATCCGGAGACAATTGCCATTGATCAGTATGAGAAGAAGAGAATAGAAATTCTCCATAAACAGGTTGAAGAGATAAAGGTAATGGTATCAACCAACATAAGGGTACTTCAACAACAATTACAAGTTGCAGGAAGTCTGATGACAAGGACTTCAAATTTTGATACTTTTGTACAAGACATCACAGAGAAGTCATCTAAGACTTCTGAAGACATAAGAGCTCTGTCTTCCCAGTTCAACATAAAGAACACATCTACAACTGATTTCAGTAGAGAAATGACAAGCCGAGCTCTCATTCTGAGAAAGGCATTTGAAGAGAAAACCAAGAGAATCCAAGATATTATTGGATTTCAATTATTTTTGGTCCCAACATTTGATTTAATGCAAAGGACTGCAACTGAAGCTAAGAATCTGATCAATGAACCGACCTACAAAACTATAGAGGACATGGAGAACATAATTCTCTCTAAAAGCAGCACAGAAAAATATAGAACATGTCACTGGTCAATGGAACCCTTTTCTTCATACAACGAAGAAAGTGTACAAGGACATCTTCACAAAGTTACAGATGTAAACCAGTCAGTACCGCATAACCCTTTGTCCTATGGAGGCAAAAAGGGGAAGAAGACATCAGGGAAAGGGGAGAAGATCAGAAAGGGAGAAGTTCAAAAAGGATACATACAAAGTTGATTCAGCTATAAAGTAGAAGGCAGCTCAAGAACAGGGGAAGTCTACAGACAGAAGAGCTGAAGCACACACACAAGATAAGTCTACAGGACAAGGAATTAACTGTGATGAGTGAGTGATGTTTTGCCACCAATGCCAAAGGGGAAGATTGTTGGCAAATTTAAGTTGTCATTGGTGAAGTTAGATGCAAACACCATTCCCACCGGTATAGGTACACCGGTAGATCACTCATATTACTTTATAGGCACTGGTAGACTAAACAGAGTATATGCACCGGTAGACCTAATAGAGTACATAGTACCGGTCTTATAGTGCATACAGGGGATGAACCAGATATAAGATCAATACCGGTCAAGTGCATAATAATCCGCACCGGATTATGCAGAGCTATCTGATTTAAAACCGGATTATACGAAGCATCCACCGTCTAGAACCAGAGTTAGCTTTTTAACAGGAGTTAGTTTTGTTTCTACGTGGATGTTTCAAGGTAAACTCAAGATTATCTCGCAAAGCTTTTTGCTGCATGATTTTTGGGTGAGTTTACAGCTTGGCGGTTCTATGAGTTAAGTTTTAATAAGATTAATTTCCTATAAATACAGGCTATAGGACACAAAAAGAAGAGTTGTTGAGTATACAGAGTAGGAGAGAGATATCTTCTGAGAAAAGCTACGGTCACCAGAGGTGAAGGGCAGAAAGGTTCAACAGCCAAGCAAAGTAGAAAGGTTAAAAGGTATGATCTAATAAGACAAAAGGTGTCAATTCAGATCATTGCTTTTATTCTGTTAAAGTGTATTCAAATCCCTCTATCAGGGTGAACCCTAATAGGTTCTGTGTATAAATCCTTTAACCGGGTAGCATCTTAATTGATGTTGAAAGTCCTTTAACAAGGCGGCTCCTAACAGGATCATAGCTCTGATACCATTTGTAATGTCCCTTGTCGGGACTTTAATTTATTGTAGATTTATCAATTAGGGTTTGGATTGTTATGTCCATGATAGGATTAATCATTTATATTATTAGATTTAGTTATCTTTAACACTCATATCCAACCTTATTACTATTTTTACTCCATGAAGGGAAGCGTAAACATTATCCAAGGTGCCTAGAGACCACTGCAATGGGCTCCCTCAAAGTTTACAGGTCCAAGCCCAAACTATTGGGACGCTGACCCCCACCTTATTTTGGGACAGATAGCCATTGCTTGGATTTAGACAAGCCCCTCCTTGGTAACACTTTAGTCTTCCTTCTTAATTATAAGACAACATGAGGATCACTTATTTAATTATGTTTTCAGGCTTCAACATTACCTGATATAGTAAGATGTATATCACAATCTCATCCCTTTTATTGACACAGCTGATTCATTAATTTGTACTTACCCTGCAGGATGGCAGGATCATAGCTCTGATACCATTTGTAATGTCCCTTGTCGGGACTTTAATTTATTGTAGATTTATCAATTAGGGTTTGGATTGTTATGTCCATGATAGGATTAATCATTTATATTATTAGATTTAGTTATCTTTAACACTCATATCCAACCTTATTACTATTTTTACTCCATGAAGGGAAGCGTAAAGATTATCCAAGGTGCCTAGAGACCACTGCAATGGGCTCCCTCAAAGTTTACAGGTCCAAGCCCAAACTATTGGGACGCTGACCCCCACCTTATTTTGGGACAGATAGCCTTTGCTTGGATTTTGACAAGCCCCTCCTTGGTACCATTTTAGTCTTCCTTCTTAGCTAAATAGTAATAGGTTCTATATATCTGTTCTTACTCTATTTTAGTTAATAGATATATATTATCAATGTAGATGTTTACTCATTTATGAGTGCTATATATATATATATATATATATATATATTGATTGTCATTATGAATATATATATATTAGATCTTTGGAATATATAGTATAGATTATTCAGATATATAATTCAGATGTATATTTCATATATATAATACATATTCATCTTTCATATATATATATTAGTTTTGTTATGAAATAACAGATGCATATCAATATTAGTACAATGGAATTGACACTCAGCATATAATATTTTACTGTGATTATAAATGGTTCAGTCTATATATATATTATTCTTGATATATTGATGATACGATCTCAGTAGAGATATCCTCTATAACATTGCGATTTTAACCTATGAGAATAATAATCCTCCATAATGATATGCTCTGTTGTAAGTGCAACCTGTGTATATGCCGTGATCACAATATCCAATGTTTATCCTTTGCAAAGTACTAATTTCAGCCAACAATCTGTATATGCTTTATTTCCTTTGGGTTAACGTCATTGAATAGTGATCTGCGATAGTATGTATATCTACGGCTTCAATGGTTATGTATCCTTTTCAATATATGTCTTAAGATTGTGATCTAAAATGCCTTGTTCTTCTTCGGTGATTCTTGAATGAGTGACTTCAATGTTCTTATACATGCAATCTTGAGTGAAAAGCTGTGTTGTAAAGGACGTGCCCTTATGTCTTTTGATAATTCTTAATACTAATCGTCGGTCTCTTAATCATCCTTTATATCTTAATCAAACACAAACTTTAATTAACAACCTCTCCCTTAATCGAATACTTGGTAGCCAATGATTATATTTCTATTGCTGACATATATTACTTGTCATTACTTATCGTACACGTAGTCTTCTTGTCATGTTCTGTCGTTTGACTATTGTGTCGAGTATCCCTCTTCGGATACTTGGTTATCAATTAGACCATAATATTCTTGAATACTTTGACCCCACGTCGGTGACGAAGATAACTGTTATTATTGAAGACGGTAGAGGAATTGGTCTTGCAATGTCCTAGGTGTCGCATCGAGACTATATACAATTCTCGGTCATTAAATCTAATTTGTATACCTTTGTGAGTCGGACAGGGGATATCACAAAATCCCTTTACCAAGTAGCACTCTTGCAAGTGCTTTGTAAGCTCTTAATCGTGCACCTTCATTACTGCAGTAGTGAAGTTGTGAGCTCTGTCTCACCGTGGTTTTTTCCTTCTAACCAAGGGTTTGCACGTATATATGATGTGTTGATCTGAGTATTTCTATTTCTGTTTGTGAATGGTTATTTACATTCTGTTTATTCTGTAAGAATCTTTATACAAGGTGTAATTGAAGATAGAAATAGTATTTATTGATTCACCTCCCCTCTCAGTAACTGGTTAGGAATAACATGTCTCACTGTGGTTTTTTTCTTCTAACCGAGGGTTTCCACGTATATATGCTGTGTTGATTTGAAGTATTTCTATTTCTGTTTATGAATGATTGATTACATTGTGTCTATTCTGAAAGAATCTATATGCAAGGTTTGATTGAGATAGAAATAGTATTTACCGATTCATCCCCCCCCCCCCTCTTAGTAACCAGTTAGGAGTAACAAACCAAATCTCTAAGAACTCCAGTCGGTAAGCCAGAACTACCAAGCGCCAGTAAAACAACTGAGCCAGCTAGGCATCACCGAGAAAGCATGTTGACCGAGCACCACAACAAGTTCTGCCAAGCGCCAGAAGTTTACCAAGCTCCTTGAATGACCGAGCCCCCTCAATGAGTGAGATCCTCGGTCAAAGCTTCAACCGAGTAGCACAGAAACACTTCAATACACCACCATGCAGGATTGCCAACTACCCTAGGATGCTCCTGCATCAATGTCGAGAGGACTATGTTGGAGACCCGCCTAGCCAGTGCCATGGAGACCACAGATAATAAAGATAAGGAGGTATTGGAGGCAGTGCTGATGGTGAAGATTGCTATGGAGCAGAAGATGGTGGCAGAGCGAGTCTTGAGGCTGAGGCCACAACAGGTGTATGAGTGGCAAGCTCCGCTGGCTTCACCCACACCACCACCAGTGCCATCTTCATCAGGGACGCTTTCTTAGCCCCCTACTCAGTCTTGACTTTTTGTACAGTTGGGTTTTGTCATTATCCCCATTTTGTTGTGCGTTGTTGGGAGACAACTTTCTTTTTTTGGGGGATGATTTTGTCGGTAAAACATGTTGTTGGTAAGTGTGTCGTTAATGCTAGTAGTGTAACTGAGGGGTAGGTAGTTGGAATGGTTGCGACAGTTCGCCTCGCACCCCGTTGGGCTCTATATTATTATGATCATGATTATGGTTGATGATGCTATCATGTTGCTGTTGAGCATTGTTGTCATACATTGTAAACATTTGATGAAGTAATACAAAAGCAGTTGTGAGTTCTCTGATATACTATGTTCTTTTAAATTACATATTGTTCTCGTTTGCATTAAACTCGTTTACTCTACGGGGCAAACAATCTCAAGGTGCTATAGTCTAACTGTTGTTTTTAAATCAGAATAATATGTTATGCAAATTCATTATATCTGTATTAAACAAGATATCTAGGCTATTTACGCCTTTTTTGCTAACTATTATGACCATCTGGTCTAATTCACAAAACCACCATAAGGGACTTATTCTACCAAGTAATTTGACTTTTTTATTGGACTTGTACTCAACTCCTATAGAGGTTTCATAGTGACACATAGGATGCAAATTACATGCAACGGATTCACTTTGTTTTCTAATTCCTTTCTTTATTCTGTTCTGTTACAGCTGGATTTATAACTCTTAAGACAAAGTATCTACATTATTTAATTGAATCAACATAAAGTAGCCAATGAGAATGTTTGTATGATAATTGCAGAGATAAGTGCTAATTTCCAATTACATTTGCATATTGATTTCTTAACAACATTTTCTAACAGTTGATACTTGATAAATAATTAATCCTTTGATTTAATAACAACCATGCAATGTAAAACGAAACTTGATTATGATTACTCTTTGATTCTAAAACAGAATGCAATCAATTCTTGAAGATGAATTTCTGTTTTGATTCAATATGGAGAGGTCGTCGATTACTTGATGATGAATTCAATACAAAAATGCCAATTCAATTCTTAATTATTCTTATGATCATTTGACTGCACCTCAATACAATATGATAATGGCATTCCAACTTATGATTCAAATAAGAATAACTGATTGAAAGAGGATTGACATGCCTGAATGGTCGATGAAGTAATAAAGGTGGAGCTTCCTCAGCGCATTCCTTCAAAACAATATTTATCACTGTGGTATCAAGTTTAATATGCAGATTGATATATTCTTGAACAAAGTGAATGGTATGAAGAAGTGGCTCTTGACTATGATGCCAAGTTTTAATATTATCATTGATGCTTTGATAAAACTGCTGATCTTTTCAATAAAAGGTGCAACAAAGAAGAGAGTTACAATCTTTGTAACTCCAGCGCGGTGAGGCAGGTAGCTGTATGCCACCACCTGTGGTCTCCCTCCATGCAAGTTTGAAGATGCTACCCTGGCTTGAAACCATTGAACAATGAATTTAAATTCTCAAATTTATTGATGTTATAATGACAATATATAGATAGATAGAGAGAGAGAGAGAGAGAGAGAGAGAGAGAGCTGCATACTTTATATACACATGTATGGTATGTATATATACATATATGCATTGATCGTATAACTTCATGAATGCACGCATGTATGTATATGTATATATGCATAATTCTATATATATATATATATATATATAACCACGAAGTTATCATTATAAGATTGATTGAATAATTTAGTTCTGATTATAAGATTAAGATTATATATCCAATTCTTTATATATATTTTTTAATTAGAAGTTCTCTTCAAGTGTTTGATTGGATTTTCAATTAATAGGTTTAAACAAGAGAAGGGTCACCTTAACCGAACCTATTGGATGATTGACAACTTATGACCACAACTTGATCCTATGACTCTATAGGGTAACCAACCAACCCAAGGGTTGACTTATCTCTTGGCTCCAGGCAAAAAGGGTAACTTTGACCTTTCCTCGTGTCTGTGGCCCTCTCCTTGATGATACTATTCCTCCCTTTTCCTAGAGTAATCCAACCTTCTGCCTCCACTTAGGCACACAAAGGTAGTTAGACATAATCTTCTTACTATGCCAGGTATCTATATAGCAAAACATTAGTTGCTAGCATTTTAATCATAATTTCTATTAATCCATCATCAGATGTATAAGATATATTTCAAATAGCAACATCACATCTCTAATTATGCAATTTAAACAGTTATATAAAAGTTTATGAAGAAGGGATGTAATATTATGTATATCTTGGAGAAAATTCCAAGGGGGAGGTTTTAGATTGATTGATGTGCAGTAGTAGGTTCTATTATTTCTAAATGGATTAGATCCTTAAACATTCAACATTTTTAAGGTTTTAATAGAAACTGATGAGGCCGATCTTTGATTCTTGGCAGGCAGCAGTTATTCATTTCTTTAAAATTTAACAGAGCATTTGGCCAATTCAATCTGGTCCGAAGGTTTCCTGTTATGAACTCCAGGATTGAGATACATAAAGCACATTGTCATTTTTATTATAGATTCTTAATTAAGAACAAAACTTATAAATTTAGAAGGAAAATTTTTCTTTTTGAAACATTTGATTAGAGGGCTTGATGAAATTCAAACTTGATTGAATCAGAGTTGCCTCTTTAGTCTTTTAGTTCTTTTCTCAGGTCTTCAGACAGATTGGAGGTTTTTCAAATCACAGGATGGTGTAATGAGACAAGGCATTGGCTTAAATTAAATTGTCTAGTGATAGTTAGTCGTCATTGTTCTTTTGTCCACCTGGCTTGCATCTTTGTTATTTGTCATCATCTTAGTATTCCATTTATATGAGAATGACATGATGTGCCAAAAGTGTGAATGGAATTCTATTATCCGGCTTTAAAATAAAGAAAAAAATTATTTTATTATTATATCTCAAATATAGTGTATAGAGATTAGAAATAAATATAATGCATTAAATTCCAAATATAAAACAACAATTTTTAAAGACAATTATTTTACTTTGACATAAGAGGTTTTAGATAAAAAATATATGCTTGGACCTAAAATAGTAAGTACTATTGTCATCAAACACAACCTACTATTTTAGGGGAAACCCAATGTTATATACAGGAACCTCATTAGGATATAATCAATAGAAGACTAATTGTTAGTGTCAAAATTTTAACAAAAAAATTAATCCACTCAAAGCTAATCTTGAAAAGTTAGAATGCCAAAGCCTTAATAGTAATTTAAATATTTTCAAATTTCTTGTGCTTTATTTCTTTTTCTGCTGTGTAAAACTGAGCTGAACTAAAAAACATCAGAATTCATTTTCAAAATCTTGGGAAAAGGCACAGCGAATGAGGTGGGTAGTGATTACTCGGTTAATTGTGAGGTTGTGGACTCTTATGCTACTATACCTGTTATGTCTCTGTTAGATCAAGATGGACTAATGTTCAGGAAGCCAGTTCGATTTAATGAAATAGTGTACATATGTTTAACTGCTTCACAATCTATTACTGCTGCTCACAGTGTAGCAGTTAAATCAGAGTTTCAACTACTTTGGGCACTCCATCCCGATCCTCAGCCAATGTCATCATGTTCTCATTCTACTAGAACTTATCTTCCAAGCAGCTACAGGCATACAATAATGAAAAAAATGCAGCTGACTTAAATCAAATAGCACTCGGCAAAAATATAATGTGGTAGAGCCTTTTATTTTCCTGGCAAGCCAAATCCATTGATATATTAAACTATTAGTTGTTTCCCAAAACACTTCTTACTATCAGCAAGGCAACTGGTGTGATTGGATCTACATGTCTTCAATGACTAGGTAAACTTTTGATGTTTATTATTTTCATCAAAATATCAATCATTAATGGAATCATATTTTTTTATTCACATTTTGCATTCAATGCTACTGCTTGGTAACTACAAATTTGACAAGGATTCCTCATTAGGTTTATGTGGGTTTTATCTCCTTGGGTTTCAGGCTATTGGCATTGTGGGATGTTAAAAAAACATGTCATGTCTTTGAAATATATTCCACTGACTTGTTCGGGTTGCCATTTAATGGATTGTGGGGAATGCTCACAGACAATTATAATAACTGAGGCTTCTAATGAAGTCACAGAAATACATTTGGCACTGAGTAAAGGCAAAACATCTGTGAAATCAGAAATCTAGCTAATATTTGTGGCCAGTATCCACCTCTTATCCTGTTTACCTATAACATTGGTAAAAGAACTTGCTGAGGAGAAACTGGCTAACAAATTTTTGACAATGCCACTAAATTGATTATAGACCGATTTCCTTTTATTTCTCCCAGATTAGTAGCTACTAGATATGATGAACTCTTAAAAATAAATCTCAATATACAGTTTAAGGCATTAAGAAGCCAATGATTTTGGTAAACATTTAAAGACGAAAATTGATTGATACATTGTCCTGAATTCCTGTCCTGCTCATCTTCTAGTAGAAAGAATAAATGTTGCTTCTGTTCATGTTCTCAGTTTACATCAGCTGATATCTTGATCATCAAGTTTTGAGTTTCTCTCTTCTTCTTAACTGGATCAGAATGTTTAAACTTGCAGGTGGTTGCTTTCAAGAAAGCCAAATGAATCAATGAATGGTAAGTCAGCAGCTAGGAACAGTTCCATTCTTTCTATTATCTTTTAACAATTGAGTTCATGGGATGTTTTTTATGTCATTGATCGTTCGTTGATTATTTGTTTACAATTCACAGAGTTTTTTCTTTGACAACAAATTTTCTCTGTGCAACCGGTCTACTTGGGTGAACCTAAGAACACAATTATTATATATTTTATTCTTCTAATTCCTTTTTTTTGAATAGTCATGAAACCCATAGAATTTCATTGCAATACTTATGGATCTAATCAATATTTGAAAAATGAACCTAGCAATATCATAAACAACCTTTAGAGAGTAATCTCATAATGCAATTAGTGTAATGTGCAAACAAGCACTGAGTTATGTTAAATAACATATTACATATGTGTGGAATGCTATTGTGTAATGCCCCCATTCTTGAACTATTCCCACTAAAGCAGTAAGATACATTTGTGGACAAGGAGTGGCAGTCCTTGGACACCATTAGCAGTTAGGACTTAGTAAAATTAGCTAGAAGTAACTATAATTAGATATTAGTAAGAGAATAAGAACCGAGGAAACCGTGAAGTCTTATAAATAAGACAATTTCCTAAGATAAATGAGGATTTGATCCCAAATGGCGATCATGACCTTATTTATATCCACGGGTTGTGGTGATGGAGGTGTCGAGGATGTGGCTACATCCATCATAGATTCGGGTGCAATAGTCACAGTTGGGATGAGTATATTGGGTGAGAGCAGCAAAGAGCCACTGGTTGCATTAGGTTCTCTTGAGGCCAGCATGATGACTGATGATGCAGGTCAGATTACTGATCCTCCAGAGAGTTGTGTTAGTACACGACACTACTCCATCTTCTTCATAGGATATTCACAAAGTGTCATCTAGTTGGGAGTATAGCTCTCAAATTTGATTAGTTTCCCTCTCCTAGAAGAAAACCAGTTACTTCATCTCATGCAGTTGATGGTGGTAGATAGCTTGTTGTGTCATAGAGTCAGAGTGATCAGCTGGGGGTTGCAGAAGAATAGGTTGATTCTGCCTCATATTGTTTTTACTGCACAGATTCTTTTATTGAGCACCTACTTGAGAGTTCGGAGTTTCGGGAGGGACCGTTTGGAGTCACTGAGGCTACTCTCATTCAAGGTTATCGCGACATTCAGCGCTTGGCGAGACCGATTGTAGATGCTTTGACTACAATGCTTCCTCATAGATATTTTGTGGTTGGGTTTGCAGAGAGGGTTACCAGAGGCCTTGCCCAATTAGCTGTTTGGGGTCAAAGATTGGAGCCATCTTCTGATTCTCGAGTTGTTAGTGACGAGCCATTGATAGAGATTGGATCCTTTTACCGTAACGACACAGTGATGAATGCTCATCATTTTTCTTTTGATCCACATGTGGAGGACTTGGTGATGTGTCGATGTGGATTAACTCTGGGACTATACCATCCTTTGTGGGATGGGTATATGCCATCTTCAGTAGATGGAGTCAGCAACTGCAAGTTGGTGGGGGACTACTTGCAGAGTCATCACATCCAGGGTAGTTTAGCAGAGGGAGGATTCCACATCCAGGGAGGATTGAAAGAGTGTAGTATGGGATTCGGTGTAGCAGATGCTTCCAGATATTCTTTTCTCCTTATGATGGATGGATGTGAGTTTTATTTATTTTGGGATCCTGGTGGAGGCAGGGTTAGCACTGCGGGTTGGATGGGTCCTACTAGTTTGCTTCACCATTGCCAACATGGTGACGTTGTGATCAGATTAGCACAACAAAAGTCTATGGTTGTTCCTCTGAGTAGGCTGCTCTTCTAGATATGGGATCCAAGTATATTCTGTTGGACACTTTTTAGTGTGATGTGGGATCTTTTAAGTGCATCGGGGATCCAATTTGGGTTCATTGGGGAATATTGTATTGTGTACATGGTGTGGATTACTTGTAATTTCACTTTCGATCCTCATGTACATGATTTATTTCAGGTGCACATTTTTCAGTACGCAGAGAATGGACAGATGGGTTGTTGACTTCTATGCAGTTGTGGTTATGCTGGTGTTGCAGTTGTGTTTCAGTGTGGGACATTTCTCTATCTTCCTTTGGACTTCCAGTGTAGTGGAGTTTCGTTGTAGTCATGATTTCTTGGGGACAAGCAATCTTAGGGAGGGCCGATTGTAATTTCCCCATTTTTCGCGAGCATTAGAGATTGGATAGATGGGTTGTTCACTTCTGTGCAGTTGTGGTTATGCTGGTGCTGCAGTTGTGTTTCAGTGTGGGACATTTCTCAGTCTTCCTTTGGACTTCCATTGTAGTGGAGTTTCGTTGCAGTCATGATTGCTTGGGGACAAGCAATCTTAGGGAGAGCGGACTGTAATGTCCCCATTTTTGTGAGCATTAGAGTTTGTTTGGATTAGCCTATTATTGGCCCTCATAGGCTAAGTCAGATGGTTAGAGGGTCCCAGTTGGCAGAATAGGAGGCTCTTTCCCTTTCAGAGTACAAAAGCATTCAGGATTTTCTCTTCGTTTGGTTCAGTTTGGTACACTTGCTATTTATAGTAAGTGATCTATCCAACATTTCTATATTTGGCAGGGCACTTGGACTGGCCTTTGTTGCAGTGATGACCTTTGACACCTTTTTTGATCAGGTATTAAGGGATTTACTAATTATAGTAAATCAAGGGTTGATAGAGATAGATCCTTACTATTTTTTAGAAAGGCACCTTGATCAGCAGTGAATGCAGTGGGCTATTTCTTGGTTCTGACAAAGTCGAGAAATAATGAGTATCTTTGGAGTTATGACATTTTTATTATTAATAAAGTAATACTTTATTAATAATTAATTAAAAGTGCACATCATTAAATGTTGTTTGACTTTATTATTAAAAGGGGTTAATCAATGATCATAAAGTCAAATTATAAAGTGCATATGAGGAAGTGTAAAGTGCCAATTTAAATGGAGATATAAGTGTTTATTAAAATATGCTTTATGTTATTTTGTTGTGCACCAAATGGAGGGAAATATAATTACATATTATATTTCAAATACATCAAAAGCAAGTGCAACAAAAGCTAAATATTTTAAGTCATGAGAAGTGTATTGAAGAAGCCATGATTGATTTCTTCTTGTGAATTATAGAAAGCCAATAGAGGAGAGAAATCAATTTCATTCTATTGTGCATTGGATTTTGTGAATTTGTGAATGGTTTTGAGACGGGTTTTCAGAAGGAAGAGCTAGAGAAATTGTGAATTTCTATAGCTGTTGTGCGCTTTGAACTGGTGAAACTATCCAGTGAAATTGTGCCTGGAGGTGGCATCATTCAGTGCTATCCATTGTTACAATTTGTGGTTGATTTGCAGAAGTATTTCAGCATTTAGTTATAGATATCAATTTGCAAAGGCTGGAGATTATCATAATTGCAGATTGCATGGTCTTTAAGGGTCAGCATGTTGTATTTGGGGGCCAGCGTATTACAAGAAGGGGCTGCTTTTGGGAATTGAGGGCTGCCAATCATCATTTGCAGGCAGCATCCAATGTTTATAAGGCTGCATTCAGAATTCTGGGCAGTGTATATAGTACATGGAGCACGTTTTTGGACAAGAGTGCCTCCCCTTGAAATTCCAAGCATTCAACGTCAAACTTTGATAATTTCCAGGGCTGCATTATCATCTAGGGAGTCAGTTTGATGCTTGCAGACGGTCACAGGTTTTTCTCCAGCAGTTTTTAAATTCAATTCATGTGCTTTGTATTTATTAAAGTAAGAACTTCATAGAAGAATAATGGAATAAGGTTATTAAGGAAATAGTTGCATTGTAAATTGTTATTTCCAAGCATTGTTATTTAAATTCCATATATGGTCTAAAATCTCTAAAAGCATATATTTCAAAAACCGAAAGAGTTTTAAACTTTGCAAAGACCAAACAAGAATCGGAGCTTGCATGCAAAGTGTTTGACAAACTGTCAAACATTTAAAAAGTGAAACAATCCAGTGTTTGTTAGTGTTAGAACCACAGGGAGGTTCTTACACAAAAATAATTCTTTATTTTGTAAACTGAATAAAATCCCTCGGCAATACTATTCATTGATTTCCTTGAAAATCCTTTAACTTAGATTGAAGAACTTCAATGATTGTTCTATAACTATCTATAACAGATCGTTTCACTGCTGAAGAAAGGATTCTCAGGCTCTCAACTTGAGACTGCAAATTCCATATGTAATAAGCATCAATCCCCCTGTTTCATCAATCCCAAAGTCGTTTTTATATATTTTTTTTGTCAGTTCCTTCAATTCTTGCACAATTATTAGTTTGTGACTTTATTAATCTTTTGTCTAAAGTCACTTAAATTAACTATTTAATATTATCTTTTGAATAAAGATTAGGCAATATTAATAAATATTAAATAATTAATTTTAATTCCCCTTTTTGATATATTGTTAGCCTTTGGGAATTAACTAATATTTATTTTTCAAATCTATCAAAGATGGGACATTACACAAAAGCCTAGGTTCATGCAAGTTATTCAAAAATATCTCGTCATCTGAATCAAACTCCCAAGGCTCAACGTCCATTATACCCCTTTCCCCACCAATATGGAGACCTCGAAACAGGAACCATCACTGTTGCTGTAGGGAGAGCTAGAGGCAACCCACTCCCCACTCACACCATTCAAGCAGGCCTTGAAGAAGACTAGGAAGGAAGCAATGCCTATGTTGACCCCTTCAGAGACAACGACCAAGCAACATCTAGGGCTGGATTGAACAGGAGGAGGGGCAAATGCAACCTTTGAGGCTTGCATTCTGTCTCCCTAAATCCACAAATGAACTTTCTGAAGAAGATTCCAGAGCAGAACATCATCATCTCGATTGTCTTTTTGCCTTTGGTCTTTCCAGCGTTAATGACCATGCTAGAACTGCTGCCATTACTCACCTTAGCTAGAGTTTTCGACTGTTTTTGCTTTTTGTCTCACCGTGGAAGTGCAATACATAATTTGTCCACAATTCTTGTAGTTGCCTTCTAGTCCTTGTGGCAATTTCATTTACAGTTCCTGTAGTAGTTCAAATTAGAATTCTTTATAATTTTTGCAGTACTTTCAAAAGGATAGTTTTGCTAGCTATGTTTCATCCACACTTACCTCACTACTTGCAGCCCTTGCACATATAGCTGCAACCCTTTTTGCAAGTTTATGACCTCAGATTGACATGTAGACCAAATTGAAATATTAATTTAACATTAAATCTATTTTATATGCCCTCTCAGTTTCAGCCTATTAGCATCCCTTGAACCCACCATAAATGTCCAGTTGTCCCTTTTGTGAGATAAATTGAAAAACAATATTTTAGAAAATCATGCATTTTTTTTTGTAATTTGGGCTACAAAGTCTATCAATAGTCTAATGGACCCCACCCACACCTTAAACTGCATAATCCTCATCATTTAGATTATTTAAATTCTTCATCCTCATTGTGATTTCTCTAAAAAATGATTATTTGGTTAGAAATAGTGAGAAATTAGTGTTGGAGAAAACATGGTGACAAAATTATGAAAATGGCATGTGCCATGAAGGTTTGTGTGGTCTTGGAGGCCTTAATTTGGACTTTTGCATTACCTCTCTTTTTCTTCTATTCTTGTAGTCTACTTGTGATTTTTATTTGTTTATCTAATTGTATCCATTGTACATTATGTTTTTGTTACTATCTTTGACCTCTTCTCATTGTCCATCTGTAATGTCCCCTTACTTGTAGCCATCTCAGTTATTGTCTTAGCCTTTATGCTCCCAAAGGCTAAGTGGAGAAATAAGGGAGAAATTAATTAATTATTTGTAAGGTTATCAAATAAATGACTATTAAAATGTGACCTTATATTTAATTAATTTTATAAAGTGACTTAAATAAATATTGTATCATAAAGCCACTAAAATAAAATAACATGTTTCTAGAAGCTTCTTGAAGGAAGCACCTCCTCATGTTTCTAGAAGCTTCTTGAAGGATCCACCTCCTCTTGGAGAAAAAGTATAAATAGGGGGTCAGTTAAGCTTTTAATCATCCAGTAATTGACAATTACTTTGATATGTTCATTTGTGGAGCCAAGGGTTTCAGCAGGTTATTCCATTGGTCATTGGGAACAATCACTCCCATTGATTAGCATAGCTGAGGTGGTGAAAGATCTTCTGAAGGGTTGCAGCTGTTTGGGTGAGAGATATCCAGTCTTTCACATTGGTATCATTGTGTTCAGATTCATGGAGGTCGACTTGGTATGAAGTATGCAGATTCTTGATTGTTGAAATCCATTTGGGGATTGATTTCACAAGGTAGTTCAATCGCTCTTTTGAGGGAATTTTGGCAATGATTTTTAGAGCTTTTGAAGTGCTTTCCCTTGTAAGCCAAGAGTCTTGGCCATTACTCAATGTTTGTAATCAGTCAATTGCATTTTCATCCTAGTACATTGTTTAGATGTTTTGAAGTCTTTGCAAGCATTTCTATTGTTACCAATTGAAGTTAAGCATATTAGAAGCAATCTACAAGATATCCCTTTGTGTACAAAGTGTTTGACGAAATTCTCAAGATCAAAAATCAGAAAATTGGAATCAGAATTAGTAAGGGGTATTACACTATCAACCTAGACTTACATTCTTATCTATGCTCATTTTTATCAATGCTATGAACAGCTTGAATTTTTAGTATGGAAATGTAAGCTTTTTCATTGCCTTTGCTCAAGTGTTTGTACATGCTTTGATTTTCAAAGAAAATCTGGGTACGCAATTGGTTGTATTGCCTATTTCAGAAATTTACATTCCAATTTTATCTAAGGAACTCTATGATTATAGTAGCTGGTAATGTCCAATGGTTCTCATAGTTCTCATTTTTCTTTATGAATTATACATAGGTGCTATAGCATGTTCGATGTGTTATTATCAAGAAAATCTAAGACACTGGCTCCCTGTATTTGGGCTCTGTACCTGGTTCTGGTTTAATGCTGGTTCTGGTTCTGAGCCGGTCCTGCCCAGGGTCCGCTCACTGGTTTTTTGCAGTTCCGCTCACTGGGCCTCCAAATTTTCTTCCTCTCCTGCTGCTCATGGATGTTTGAAGATGTTTGGGGCCGTTTGAATGCCCTTAGACTCCACTTGAAGACCTACTTGTTGCTTGTAAGGTTGCTATTGGTGTTATGGAATTAATATCCTGTTTGAGTGCCACTTGAGTGGCCTTTGATGCTGCTTGGAGGCTTCTTTTTCTACTGTCTGCCTCAAATATTTGGCTACCGCTACTGCTTTGAATAAAAAGTATTTTTGTTTTGAATTTGCATTGTTTCTGTTACTGAAATTTTTGCACACATGTAAAATTTCGGTATAAATGCCAATCATTTCACAATAATTTCTTTTGTATTAATCATCATAAGTTTATACATTTGATATACAATTGTTCAACAATTGATGAAATGAGAAAGTAAAATGCTGAATTACATATGCACCTCCCACACAATAAGGCTGTGAGAGTAACCTTAGCCTCTACTTGCTAATACTGCCTATTCTATACAAATGTAAAGAGCATGGAAAAAGGAAATAGGATAGGTATGAAAGAGGTTCATAGGTAACCGGTTATTGCCTGTTGAGAATAATTGGTCATGTCGTCATTTGGATTGTGTCATCCTATCAACTGCTTCAAGTCATGCTCCAATTTATCAGCTGTCCTGCAAGGAAAAGCAAGATGAATTAGACCCCAAGGATCTAAGCAATTCCAGTACTTCATTCTCATGCATACATGTCCTTTTCTAATGCTGCATTGTACATTTGCATAGAATAAAAGGAATATATCAGCAGGAGATCAGAAAAATATATGCTAAATCTGATTTTTGTATGCAAATGATCTGAAAAGTATCACTCAGAATATGCAAGCAAGAAAAGAAGATGGTTTTGCATCCTGTGCATACTGAATATTAACAATGATTGTGAATGGGATCAGTTTTGGAGGCTAAGTCATGGATATGAGCAGAGCTAAAAGAGAGTGCAGAAAATCATGAAAATGGATGCTGGGATGATCTTGAGAGCTTTTGCTTAGAACTAGATTCAAAATCGGCAACAACAAGCATCACGGTTCTGGATCAGCTAAAAGATAGTTCAGCAGCAGAACATTGTCCTGTAGTTGTTTTTCAGATGGCATTGGTCAAAAGGTCAACTTCAAAGGCTGGTCTTTCCAAGGGTTGTCCTATCAGACACCTAGCAAGGCTCAATGAGACCAAGGAGGTGTCAATTCTAGCACTTAAACTCGAAGGTGTAGCTGAAGAAGAGGAGATGCAATGCATTGATCAAATACAAATCAACAAACATCTTGACCATATGTTTGAAGTGAACTTGCTTTTGTTCTACTAAAAGCATTGCACCAATTGGTCAAGTGTATCTCATTTTTCCATACAGTTGCCCATAGATACGATTTTCATTGTGCATTGAGGAAAGGCAACTATTTTTCAGAGCCCGTAAATGGTTTTATTTAGTGGTTTATTGCTGATAGGTTTAGGATAGGATAGATGTTTCCTTGTTTTCCCTAAATGTTGTCTAAGCATAGTAGAGTAGTCTTAGATTAGTGTTTCCTGTTTTCAATCAAAGCCTCAAGTTCCTGAAGAGCTGATCAGGTAGGACAGTCCTACATGCATGCAACTACCCTAACCACATATCCGTACTCATATATATGCTCATAGCAAAGTTTTTTACAAGGTCTATAATCTCTATGCAGCATACATATGATTATGGCCACTTGGCTAAGATACCTGCACACATCTAACATGGCCCCATCTGATTGCCCTGTTGTTTTGTATTTCATGAAGCAATTAGAATGGATAATCATTTCTTCTAGACAGTTTCCATATGCATGGTTCATAATGACAAAAGAGGACCAATTTCATCACTATCAACAATGTAGATAGCACTTGGTTAAAAGAAAGAACTACCCACCCTCACAAATCTGTATTGACTCTCAGCCCAATGGATACTCAAGGCAATTGGTCCAGTGTATAGCAGGCATACATCCAACAAAGATCGCCAAAAATGTTATTGAAATTTTTGCACACATGTAAAATTTTGGTATAAATGCCAATCATTTCACAATAATTTCTTTTGTATTAATCATCATAAGTTTATACACTTGATATACAATTGTTCAACAATTGATGAAATGAGAAAGTAAAATGCTGAATTACATATGCACCTCCCACACAATAAGGCTGTGAGAGTAACCTTAGCCTCTACTGCTAATACTGCCTATTCTATACAAATGTAAAGAGCATGGGAAAAGGAAATAGGATAGGTATGAAAGAGGTTCATAGGTAACCAGTTATTGCCTGTTGAGAATAACTGGTCATGTCGTCATCCTGATTGTGTCATCCTATCAACTGCTTCAAGTCATGCTCCAATTTATCAGCTGTGTCCTGCAAGGAAAAGCAAGATGAATTAGACCCCAAGGATCTAAGCAATTCCAGTACCTCATTCTCATGCATACATGTCCTTTTCTAATGCTGCATTGTACATTTGCATAGAATAAAAGGAATATATCAGCAGGAGATCAGAAAAAATATATGCTAAATCTGATTTTTGTATGCAAATGATCTGAAAAGTATCACTCAGAATATGCAAGCAAGAAAAGAAGATGGTTTTGCATCTTGTGCATACTGAATATTAACAATGATTGTGAATGGGATCAGTTTTGGAGGCTAAATTATGGATATGAGCAGAGCTAAAAGAGAGTGCAGAAAATCATGAAAATGGATGCTACAGAAACCTTCAATACTCCGGTGAATCCTGTTGTTCTTGGAATCCCAGATTACTTTGATATAATTGACACACCGATAGACCTGGGCACAATATGCACTGCATTGGAAGGAGGGTGAAAAAGATTTTTGTTAAGTATTGGATTGCAGCTGGATTATACTATGAGTCACTGAAGAGAACAGTAGGTGGACAAAATTCTGTAAAAAGAGATGCTAATCAAGTCAGCAAACATGATGGAGAGGCTTATATGGCACCTAAAACCTGTGGCATAGATGTCAATGTAGATCCAGTAGCCATGGATGTAGGAAATAATGATGGCAAAGCACCATTAAAGGTGTATTCCATAAAAGCTAGCATTCATTGGCCATTTGATCACAAGCTATTCGTTCAGAACCTTACAGTAAAGGAGTTTTAAAATGACATTGTGCCTCAATCTGCCCAAGCAATATTCCCATATTCCTTTGCCGTGAGCAAGTTTTTGCAGGCTCATTTGACCTTGTTGGTAGCATCTCATATGAGGTAGATGAACAACTATTTCGGACTGTATTCTACAATGGTACTATGGAAGTAGTTGAGGCTAGCGGCATCATCAGCATTGAGACTCTATTTCTGATTACTCTTGGAATTTCACTCATTGGTCTTCTTGGTGTATGGGTACATGGACAGATACAACGCATTTCTCAGAAAACCTAGAAGACATCAAAAGTAGAAGTTGGGACCAGAAATTCTGATGTAGAAAATGAATGGTTAAAGGGAATTGCATTTACACAAAAGCTTGCAAGCAATTTTTTTTACCTCGCACAGGTCAAAGAAAAAGAAATAGATGCAATTTGCATTAGCTATTTAAGTAAAAGAGAATGAAAAGGAAAATAGCAGCCGTTAATGGTGAATATACAAAAATATTGAAAGAACAGTCCAGGCAACAAATAGCACAACACAAGTAGCAATGATCGAATGTCCAACCATCAACAGCAAGCAGCGAAAAAATGAAAGATAAATAACAGCAAATGGCAGTTCCTTCCTCAGAGCTCACAAATCCTCTTCCTGGCGGCGGCTCCCTGTTAAAACCCTACCCTTCATCTCCAATGCGAAGAACATGAAATGATCATGTGATGCGTTTTGTCTTAGCGTTGGGCTTTATGTCGCCCCTTGACACTTGCATTGTATTTTGAAGTCCGTAGTCACAACTTGTAATGGCATTTTTAGACGAGATTATTTTACTTAATATTAGAATCCTATGTTTCCTTAACATGTGATTATAATATTAAGTAAAATAATGTTTTTTTATTTTATTATTGTTTTCTTTAAAAAATGTATTGAGTATTTCAATATTTATTAATTGATGTATTTTATAATCAATTAATTAATATTAAAATCTTTAAAAGAAAAACAATAATAATGTAAAAGTGGAGAGATAAGGGTGTCATTTATAGCTTGAAGACTTCTTAGAAGTTGTAATTATTTGTAGACAAGAGGAGGGAATCTAGGAAATAGTTGAGTTCATTTAGGAGTGTTCTTAATTCAGTTTGGAGGTTTTTAGTGGGATCTTAAAGAGCTTTCATTGTGGGGTATGAGGTGGCTTGACTTTGTCATCAAGTACATGCCATTTGGAGGTGTTTTAGGTGCTATTTTTGGGCCTTTTTTCTTGAATTCGACCCAGTTGGTTGAATTAAGCATTGTACTTAATGAGTTTTGCAACTCATTCTTGAGGGTTCTCTCTTATGCAATTTTGGCTCTTAGTGATTTTTCTCTATCCTTTGGGCATATTTTTGCAGGATTTTGTAACTCCTTTTATGATATTCAGAAGCTACCTTGGAGACTATTTTGGCATAATTTTATCGTCTTGTCATTTGCAGAGTTGTGTTCGTGTGATTTGATCAAACTGTTAGTGAAAGCCTTATTTTCCTTTCAGTTTTGTCTCACTGTTGTACCTTTTCTGTAATAAATGTATGGCAGGTTGCAGGTTGTGTAGAGTTGATGTAACTTGTTCCTCTATTGTGAAAAATCAATTTTCGTTTACTGAGCAAGTATCCATTCCAACCTTTCTGCAAAATATTTATGTGCATGCATGTGTTAGGCAAGTTGTGTGAGTTTGAAAATTGTTTCATGGTTTTTAAGTGTAAAAGTTCTCTGAATATGATTGTTTCAATCTTTAGGTGTATCACTATAGGTTCAATTTTTGTTTTCCTTTATCTTTCTATCCCTTTCCCTCATAAGTTTTCAAGTTTTAAGTGAAGCATCTGATAGGAACCGGCCTAGAAATCGAAGGTCTCACTTCAATTGCATGTCCCATGTAGAAGTGATTCCCATGTTATACCAGAATTACTGAACTCATTCAGTTCAGTACCGGGTGCAAATTTTGGTACTTAACAGTTTCCTTTCCTTTTGCTATTGCCAGTTATGTATACTTTCCTATGACACCATCTCCATTAGAGACATTATTAGTGCTATTTCTTGGCCACCTCTCATGCATGCTCAGGGAAGGTCCATTTGTTTTCTTTTGAATAACTTCCCCTCACTGGTCTTTTGAATTATGGATTTATGAGTATTGCGCTTCTAACTTCTTTTTGTTATTATATGTTTGAAGTTTTGAACCAATGATGAATGAACATGTATGAATCTATGATATATATATATATATATATATGCGGAACCGAAACCCAAGCAAAATTCTTTTTGCCGAACCTGTGTACTTGAACCTAAACTTGTATCAAAACTAGGATTTGTAATTTAGAAGAAAATCTGTAGTCTGTAATATTCTTTTTCATTGATTTGTGGTTAATTTATTTTTTTATTAGAAGGCATTTGATTGTTACAGTAGACCTTTATTGTTAATCTATTCTTTTTTATTTATGTACTTTATAAATTTGAATTATGAAATAGCAATTTTTGAGTTCTTGAGCCAATTGGATTATTACAAAAAATATGTATTGTTAATCTATCTATTCTACGCTTTTGGATTTGATTGCGTAAGAATTTTTTGAACATCAATGTTTTGGGTCACACTACATGATCCATCATCTAGATGATTGTTAATCTATTTTTTTATTATATTTGGGAAAATTTGTTTACTTTTTAATTTTGTATCAAATAGCGATTCTGATTTATTGAGCCATTTAATTGTTACAAAAACTATATATTTGATACTATTATATGAAGATTTGGGTTAGGGCATAGAGATCTACTTTTCATGTAGGGTGTGTTGCCTCTTTATTTCTCCTACCTATGTAAATGCTAAAATAGTTGGTGCAAACATAAGTTAAAGCTTTCCTCAACTAGTTTTATAATCTTTGCCACTTACTTTTTTTTTTGATTTATCAGAGTTGCCAAACATGTTGGGAGATTCTGATGTGAACAAGAACGTAGATATTGATTCCGATCCAAATTTTAATCAACGCCTTGAGACAATACGAAGGTATGTGAATTTTATTGCATTTCAAGGAGGCAGTACTAATAATGCTGGACCTCAATGGCCTATTAATGTTAACAACCAATTTTGAGCTATGGGAAATTTGCATTTAAGTGATGTACCTCTTCAAACCTACACAATCAAAGTGATAGTCATGCCATTATGTATCATTTAGTTGATGTTATAATCACCATAACTTTATATTTGTTAATAATTGTGTGGTAGACTTGTTTCATTATCCAATTGCCAGATAAATGTAATAATTTAGTTAATAGTTATATGAAGTTAACTTGATGGTCATGGTCTAATCAACAACCACTGGCTCTTTAAGAAGAAAATATACAGTCAGGTAAATGTGCTGATTTCATGTACAGTCCTTGAACTACATTCTCTGTAATTGAACATTGCCTTCAATAAGGAATCAATTGTGATATTGTCACATGATCATTTCTGGTATGAATTATTCCCTTGATTTTTTATAGTGCTGCATTGGCAGTGTAGCATTATAGATCTGGCCCTGCTGTCTTTGCAAAGTAGGCTTAGATTTCACACACATCATAGTTTGTAACAACTATTGACAACACAACAAGACAAAAGAGTTGTAGGAGTAAATGAATCAGCCGATACAAGAATAATCTGGCACACAAATACATAGAAGATCAATCCACCTAGAACCTCAGGCACTTATGGGAACTTTTGGTTTAAGAGCATGTCAGAGAAGAATTTAAAATAATCGAATAGATTGTTTTATGTATTGAATAATGAAAATTACAAAGAGCTTCAAGCTCATATATACACTACGAAGATAACTTAAAATAGCAACTATCTAAATACAACACGATACATAAGATAGAGCATTACAGCAGTTCTCAATTATTAGAAACATTCTAATACCCTCCCATAATGCTCAATCTGTCAATAACACCAATAGCCTCCCTGAATTTTACATATTTGTTAGAACTGAGGGATTTGGTGAAGATATCAGCGGGCTGCTCTAAGGTAGGAACATACAGCAACTAAATAGATTTATCTTCAACCGGCTGACGAATGTAATGACAATGTGTTTCGACATGTTTATTTCGTTCATGGAAAACTAGATTCTTTGCCAGTTTGAGCACTCCTTGATTATCACAGAATAGAGGAGTTGGTCCTGACTGAGGAACATGCATATCTGCAAGCATCCGTCGAAGCCAAACGTCCTCACAAGCTGCTTTGACAGCTCCACGATATTCTGCTTCGGTGGATGACAGAGCCACTGCTTGTTGTTACTTACTCGTCCATGTGACAACACCGGACCCCAAGTTGAACACATATCCAGCGGTAGACTTACGATCATCAACAAAACCGGCTCAATCTGAATCTGTGTAGCCACATAGTGTAGGATCAAAACTTTGAGTGTACAAAAGACCATAGTCAAGAGTACCACTAACATAGCACAAGACACGCTTTGCAGCTGTCCAATGATCAGTTTTGGGTGCTATCATAAAGCGGGATATGTAGCTTACCGCAAAGCTAATGTCAGGCCTAGAAGCAGTAAGGAAAATAAGGCTGCCCACTAGTTGTCTAAACAAGTATTCATTCACAACAAGTGAATTGGACTGAGCTGATAATTTTAGCCCGGGTTCCATAGGAGTGAGGGCAGGATTGCAATCCTGCATTCTGAACCTGTCCACAAGACTTCTAACATACTTGGATTGAGAAAGAAAGATACTGTGCTTAGTCTACCAAACCTCAACTCCGAGACAATAGTGCAAGAGTCCCAAATCTGTCATATCAAACGTGCTACACAAATCCTGTTTGATCTCAGTGATCAAATGTGTTGAACTTCCAGTGATGATCAAATCATCCACATAAACAATGATAAACAAGACATCATCACCTACATGTTTGATATATAGGTTTGAATTCGATGGACTCCTCTGAAAACCATGATCGGTTAGATATTTATCAATTTTCATGTACCAAGCCCAAGGAGCTTGTTTTAGACCATAGAGAGCTTTGACAAGTTTACAGACTTTGTGTTCCTGACCAGCAACCTTAAATCCAGAAGGTTGCGTCATGTAGACCTCTTCCTTTAAGTCACCATTCAAAAAAGCACTCTTAACATCCATCTGATGAACTTTCCAACCAAACTAAGCTGCTAAGGCAAGAACAAGCCGTATAATACTCATTTTTGCTGTGGGAGCAAAAGTCTCCTCATAGTCAATACCTTCCCTTTGTGAGAACCCTCGAGCAACAAGACGAGCCTTATACTTGTCTAAGGTTCCATCAGCTTTATATTTTACCTTGTATACCCATTTGCAGCTAACGGGCTTCTTCCCTGCAGGAAGATCAGAAAGAATCGAAGTTTGATTTTTCTGAATACTCTGAAATTCAGCTTCCATAGCCTGTTCCCATTCGGGGATACCTTTAGCCTCGGAATAAGTCTGGGGCTCATAAACACTATGAATGTTAGCCATAAGAGCAAAATTAATTGTTTGTTTGCTCTTATTTCGAGAAACTCTACCTTCGATGAGCTCATCATCCTTGAGATCACTAGTAGTTTTAAACCACCATTTGGGTCGGAGAGTAGAGGAGCCAATCTCTGGAGGAGTCGGAGGAGCTGGAGGAGGTTCAGGAGCAGCAACGGGAAGAGGATCATTCTCAGGAGCCTCAACAGGATCAGGATCAGTATCCGGTGTCCCAAGGCAAGCATTAGTTGTATCATCCCTCCCATCAGATGATGCTACAGGAAGAGGAACACTATGAGGCTGTTCTTCAGAACATTGCATAGAAGAAGACATAAAAGGTCCTCGGGTTTCATCAAAAACAACATCACGGCTAAAGATGAGATGATCAATGTCAATATCTATCAATCTGTAAGCCTTATGGTTGTCACTGTACCATGTCATCATGAGTCTCTGAGTTTTCGAATCTAATTTGGAACGTTTAGGATCAGGAATCCAAACATAGGCAAGAGAGCCAAAAATCTTCAGGTAGCTGATCTTGGGCTTACGACCAGACCACAATTCTTCAGGAGTTGTGTTCTTGACAGCCTGAGTAGGGGAACGATTCAGAAGGTAAACAGCAGCAAACACTGCTTCTGCCCAATACTTATTAGGAACACTCCTGTGTTGTAACATAGAATGAGCCATCTCGACAATCGTACAATTACGACGCTCAACAACACTGTTTTGCTGAGGAGTGTAAGGCGTGGTGAATTGGCGTTTGATGCCATGTTCAGCACAAAAATCGGAGAATGTATGAGAACAAAATTCCCCCCCATTATCTGTTCTAAGAGAAATGATACTACAGCCAGACTCGTTTTCAACCAACGACTTAAAATTTTGAAATGTACTAAATGCATCGGATTTTTGTTTAAGTACACCCACATTTTTCTACTAAAATCATCAACAATAAGCAAAAAATATTTGCAACCAGTGACTGACGATGTATTCATAGGACCACAAATATCAGCATGAAGTAATTGAAGTACCTGAGATGCACGCCAAGAATCGCCATCTTTGAAAGGAGTCCGATGTTGTTTGCCAGCTTGACAAGCATCACATACTTCAAGATGTTGCGTCTGAATCGGAGGTAGACTAGAGACAAGTTCCTCCTGAGACAGCTGAGATAGATACTGGATGTTGAGATGTCCATATCGCTGATGCCACAAAGTATTGAGAGATAAATCACGGGCTGCCAGAGCAATTTCAGGAGAATCACCAGTGTCAGTAAGCCGATACAGGCCATGATCCTCTAGTCCAGAAGCAACAGTAAGACGAGTCGTGCGATCAATAATGGAACATTTGTGGGCACTGAACACCACATCTAACTGAGGGGAATTTCTCATGATTTGACTCACAGAGAGCAGATTGAGTGCCATACCAGGAATGTAGCATACATTGAGAAAGACGAGCTGACACCCACCAGACTGTATTTGAATATTTCCTCTGCCAATAATTTTGAACTCCTCTCCTCCACCAAACACAACTGAATCACTGTAGGGATAAAAGTCCGTAAACCAGTCACGTCGATGAGAAAAATGACGTGAAGCCCCAGAGTTGATATACCAAGCAGACGATCGGGCTAAGTTAGAGGGACTTTTAGCCATAAAAGCATAGAAGGCAGACTCCTTTGTCTTAGAATGTTCTGCAGCATTTGCTCGATAATTTGACCCTCCCAGCTTCTTTTGTTCGTAAGCGAGCTGCTGATGGCAATCCTCCTTCATGTGGCCGTACTTATGACAGTAATGACACTGAACACTCTTTTGCTGAGAATTGCTGGAGAATTGATGTGAACTGCCCTGTTGTGCTGACTGAGAAGACTTAAATTTTGCTGCAAAGGCTTGTTCTGATGAGGATGAAGAAGTACAGTTACCAAATTGCTGTTTCCAGCGATCCTGTTGTAGAAGTTTGGTGCACAACTCTGCAAATTTTAGATCAACATTAGTTGAGGTAATGGTGAGAGTCTCTATGAAATGCTCATAAGATGTTGGTAGACTTTTCAGGGTAATGACTACCATATCTTCTTCCTCCATCGTCCGACCAATGGCTTCAAGCTGATCACGAATGTCCTTAAGCTTCGTGAGATGTTCCTGTAAGGACATACGGTCATCCATCATAATGGAGAACAACTAATTCTTCAGAAAGAATGCGCGACTCTTGTTAGATTTCTCATACAACTGCTTCAAATATTTCCAGATGTCTGCAGCAGACTTGCCAGAGGGAATTTGAGGCAACTGATCATCTGTGATAGATAGCTTGAGAAGCATAACAGCTTCTCGATTTTGATCATCGAATTTATCCTGATTTGCTTGAACGGAGGTTGGACGGGTCTCTGTGCCTAGAACCAGCTCATCCAGACGATGGTACTCAAAGATGGTCAACATTTGCTACTTCCAGGTGATGTAATTGCTGCCATTGAAGCGTTGATTGTTTTCTAGCATCAGGTTGGTCAAAGACACCATCAAATGCGACTTCAAGAAGAGAGTTTAATAGGCATGAATTCCAAGACAAATTTCTGGCTGACCCAGAAAAAAGTGACAAGTACCCAGAAGAGTAGACAAAAAACTCAGAAAGAATTTGCAGTTAGAATGCAAATCCACTGGCCCGAAAATTGAGGCACAAAAAATGAGGTACCCAAAAAATTCTGACAAAGACCCAGATAAGGTCTCGAAAAACCCACCACAAATATGAAATCCAAAACAAATTCCGAGTTCAAAAATTAGGGTTTTCGAAGAAAACCGTAATTAGCGGCTATTGTAGAGCAGAACACGATTTTGTTGCAGTTGAGTTTGGTCGCAGTTGAAGGTTGGATGCAGTCGAAAACGAAGGTCAAGACCAGTCACAACCAGTCATGAATACTAGAGGAAGAGGCGCGATTTCCAGAGATTGAATCCCGTGAATACCAGATGCTAGTCTTTCAGACACGAACAGAAAAACGGGGTGTGATTTTTTGCACGAAAACTAGAATACCAGACGCTAATCCACAATCCTAGATGCTAATCCCAGACGCTAATCCCGTGAATACCAGACGCTAATCTTCCAGGACCGAACAGAAAATGGGGCGCAATTTTTTTTCAAACAGGCAACTCTTATTACGAGTTGCAGAAATATATTTCGAAAAGAATTGGGGACTGATAATTTCGTGAGAAATTATAAAACTTTTCAAAAGAATTTGATCCTTCGCTCTAATACCATAAAATAATCGAATAGATTGTTTTATGTATTGAATAATGAAAATTACAAAGAGCTTCAAGCTCATATATACACTACGAAGATAACTTAAAATAGCAACTATCTAAATACAACACGATACATAAGATAGAGCATTACAGCAGTTCTCGATTATTAGAAACATTCTAATAGAATTGAACAGGGACAAAGTGCTCACAGGTTTCATCTGGGGTAACTTGGTTGTGAATGACGAAGTTGATTGATTGTTGGATAATTTGCCTAGACTCCTAGCAAGGCACTATATACTTTTAGCTGATCTTAATGTTGAAGGTGTAATGAGCCGAGCTGGCTCTCAATAGAAAATTTATGTTTTTTTCCTAATGATACTTGCAATTGTTTGGTATTCTAAAAACATATATGAATTTTTTGCAATTTTCTCATCATAATAAATTAATTACCAGCAATTTAGATAACTCTGAAAATACGCCAGAATTAACATTTAAGCATGGAAAGCTTGTCAAAGACTACTACAATAACCAAATAGAAAATTCTTGCACCTTTGATGTGGATGTTGGTTACATAGGAGTAAATTCACCTTCTAGGAAAAGAAACACAGCCTAGAAATTATTGAACTCCAGCTGTAGAGAAGTACGTCCTTGCCAAGAATCAACCAGCTCTTCAATCCAAAGACTAACTTGCACAATTCACAAACTACCAACGTTTTTAATCTTCACAACAGCACACCATACGACAGTACGGCAGCAATTTCAGTACTCTCTAAATTCCATACTCTGACAGTGCCGTACGGTTCTGATCATTCAATACAAAATCCAATATGTTCAGCTCAACGCAAAAGGAAAACACTGTCAGAAAACCCTTCTAAAATTCGAACAAGACTCTGCAATTATTTGGCAAAGAGCAATGACGTTTTCTCCAGATATGAACACCAAACCCTTTCTTCTTGCACAAATTCGAAATTCTCCTTGAAACAGATTTTTAACACAACTTATCAAATCCTCAATTGTAATTCCCAACTCTGTAAACATCCAACAAGAACATTGATATTCTCTCCAGAACTGAAGACCAAATATCAAACCCTAGCACACATGAAGGAATTTCGATTCCCTCTCCTCAAGAACAAATTCATCAAAATGATCAAATTGACGTAAGGTGTGTAAAATGGCTTTTTCATGTTGTATTTATAAGCTTTATGAAAAAGCTTCTCCTTTACACCTTTCACTAACGTGGCTTCCTCAACACACAATTGATTTATAACATTAAAGTCAAAGTCATAAAGTCATAAAGTGATTAAATTAAAATAACTTAATTTAATAACCACAATTAAAATATGAAGCCACTGAATTGCTCTGACACAAATATTCTAACTTTTGACAACAGAGCCCCGAGCTCATACTACCCTACCAGAAATAGCCAACTGACCAAAAATAGACTTACTATAAATAGTAAGTCTCACAAACTGGAGATTCCTCGTAATCAATCCTGAAACATCTGAAAACATTGTGCAGGCACCTTGCTAAACAAAGCCATACCAAAAAAACCACTTACTATAAATAGTAAGTCATCCAATCTGACCCAAACGAAGAGTAGACCTGGCAACTAGAACTTCCAGAATGGAATCCAACCACTGACTTTGCCAACTGACTCCCTCTGATCACCTGATTAGCTTACGAGGGTCGCCAAACTAAGCTAATCCCAAGAGTCTGAAAAACAGGGACATTACAGTCCTCCCTTCCCGAGATTGCTTGTCCTCAAGCAATTACGAAAAACAAGCAACATCACTGTCCACCCGGATCCCAAGGATGGTCATGTGTAATGTCCCTATCACCACCATACTCCTGTGAAGAAATCATCAACATCCACAACACGAACATTAGCAACTGAGAAACTGCACTCAACACCCAAACTGAAGATGTTGCAACAGGATCACCACGTGGGAGAAACTCAACCGAGAGTAACTCACACGGGAGTAACTTAACCAACAAACTGGTCTTACCCCCAGTCTTCATGCTAACCAAACCATCATACCAGTCATCAAATGGATGCACTGAAGAACTCTGCAACTGGTAGATGTCCTGAACGTGAGGATCGAAAGCGAAACTGTAAGCACTCCTCACTGTGTACACCCCTGTAAACTGCTCAATTAGGCCTGACTGGCCTCCTGTAGAATCTGCCTGATAACCAAGTGTACAACTAGGATCCCAAACATCATCATCATCATCGTACAACACCGGAAAGGGATCATCACCAAGCTCAAATAGCAGATTGTCTTAAGTTATAACAACAACCACATCAAATAAGGGATTGTTCACAAAGTGAACGACAACCATCTGCTGATTTGAGCTGAAAATCTGCGAACTATGAGAGACATGATGTGTAATCTGCTCTATTTGCATGGACTCATGTCTCCGAGAATCCTCACTATCTACTGCACAAAAAGACAGTGCGTAGACTCCCCTTAGCAAGACCCGACAACACATACTCTCTGCCCTGGTACTCAAATCTAATCTACATCAGGCTCATGCTAAAGCAGAACTCAATCTCCTGTATCCACTGCATCCCTAAAACCACATCCATCTCCCCAAATCAAACACATAGAAATCAGATGTCACCTCATAATCACCAAGAAACAAGGAGAGATGACTGATGCGCCTGGTACAGGTAAAGTTGTAGCCATCGGCTACCCTGACTCTAGACCCTACAAACTCCTCTACCTGAAGCCCACACTGACTAACAACTCGCTCATGAATAAAGTTGTGTGTGGTTGCAGTGTCCAACATAGCAACACAGGGTTGTCCTTCCACTAATCCCTTCAATATGAAAGCAGAGGGAGGTGGCACAAAGGTGGACAACACAATCGCAAATAGTTTGGCATCAGGACTAAACTCTGGAGTAACTCACTACTCCTCCTTTGTATCTAAACCAACTGCCTGATGAGAAGACTCGGCCTCACTCTCACCAGAATAAATCCACGTAGAGCGATTCGGCCTGCCCTTAGGCCTCATAGTACAAGAATGCTCCCTGTCATAAGGCTCTTTGCACCAATAGCAAAGCTCCCTCCTCAAATCCTCTCGTGTAGCATCATCAAGTCTACCTGCAGATTTTTTTTTGTCAACTGGTGTAGGTACCTCATCTGTAGGAGGAATAATAGGACTAGGAGTAGACTTGCCCCGTGAAATAGAAGGCTCAAGATTCCTTGCCTTCTTCATAGCATCTCGCAAGGTAGGTGGATCCAGGGACTTAACCCACCCTCTATACGGCTCAGACAAACTCTCTATGAAAAGCATGACTCTCCTCCGCGCGGAGATGTCATAAACCATAACTGATAGGCGCTGAAACTCACTGATAAAGGCCTCAAGGCCACATGTCTGTCTAAACTGAGCTAACTTTCTAAAGTAAGTCTTAGGATCTTTCTCGTCAAATCGCTCTATCAGTCTATCCACAAACTCCTAGTACTCAACAATATGATCATGATGCAGAGACACTAACCCATGATACCACCAATCATGAGTTACCCCATCTAAATGAAGCACAACAAATCGTATAGCGTCCTCCTCAGACATAGGACGAAGTGATAGGTATGTATCCAGCTTGTGGACCCATTCTCTAGCTGTGGTCTTCCCAGTTCCATCGAAGTGGTCTAATGTCAACTTGCTGGTTGCCTGCTTGAGATCATTTTGCCTAGGTCTTTGCCTCGTGTCAGGAGCTGGCCTGCCTCTGGAATGCTCTCGCTTCTATGTCAAATATCTATCAAAATTCAAATTTCTTTTAATTGCCTCAAGAAGAGCATCCCACTCTGCAAAATGTGTCACCATGTCATCGACAAATGGTGCTAGCTCTGTCTCTACACTTACTGCATCCAGCTCTGGCCTCAAGAAAGTAGGACGAAGAGGCCTGTCATAAGTACTAGTATGGTCAGCTCTATAATCATGCCTATTATCTACGCGTGACCTGTGTGATCTGACTGAAACACTTCGTGCACCTTTGTCTCTAGTATGATCACCTGGTAATGTGATACACTATCTGACTGAAACACTTCGTGCACCTCTGTCTCTAGTACGATCACCTGGTAATGTGATACATTTGCAACATGATGCTGACCATCTGCAATATTCCTGAAGGCATCTCTGGCCTCCCTGTCAATATCATTCCCAATATTATTCCGGTCCCTGTCTCCTTCCTGTTCAATCTGTGGGCCCTGTTCATTACCTTCAGAAGGTTGTGAATTTCTACCCCTGCGGGTATAGTGCACTCCCGGTACAAATCTATCTGCCATTGCTAAATCCTCATACCCTTCAGGATGACAAGATCAAAGCTCTGATACCACTGTGATGAGCCCAGCTGGCTTTCAATAGCAAATTTATGTTTTTGTCCTAATTTTACTTGCAATTGTTTGGTATTCTAAAAACATATATGAATTTTTTGCAATTTTCTCATCATAATAAATTAATTACCAGCAATTTAGATAACTCTGAAAATACACCAGAATTAACATTTAAGCATGGAAAGCTTGTCAAGGACTACTACAATAACCAAATAGCAAATTCTTGCACCTTTGATGTGGACGTTGGTTACATTGGAGTAAATTCACCTTCTAGGAAAAGAAACGCAGCCTAGAAATTATTGGATGCCAGCTATAGAGAAGTATGTCCTTGCCAAGAATCAACCAGCTCTTCAATCCAAAGACTAACTTGCACAATCCGCAAACTACCAGCGTTTTTAATCTTCACGACAGCACACTATACAACAGTAAGGCAGCAATTTCAGTACTCTCTAAATTCCATACGATTCTGACAGTGCCGTACAGTTCTGATCATTCAATACAAAATCCAATATGCTCAGCTCAAGGCAAAAGGAAAACACTGTCAGCAAAGCCTTCTGAAATTCGAACAAGACTTTGCAATTATTTGGCAAAGAGCAATGACTTTTTCTCCAGATATGAAGACCAAACCCTTGCTTCTTGCACAAATTCAAAATTCTCCTTGAAACAGATTTTTAACACAACTTATCAAATCCTCAATTGTAATTCCCAACTCTTTAAACATCCAGCAAGAACATTGATATTCTCTCTAGAACTGAAGACCAAATATCAAACCCTAGCACACACCAAAGAATTTCGATTTCCTCTCCTCAAGAACAAATTCATCAAAATCATCAAATTGACATAAGGTGTGTAAAATGGCTTTTTCATGTTGTATTTATAAGCTTTATGAAAAAGCTTCTCCTTTACACCTTTCACTAACGTGGCTTCCTCAACACAATTGATTTATAACATTAAAGTCATAAAGTCATAAAGTTATTAAATTAAAATAACTTAATTTAATAACCACAATTAAAATATGAAGCTACTGAATTGCTCTGACAAAAATATTCTAACTTCTGACAACAGAGCCCCGAGCTCATACTGCCTTGCTAGAAATAGCCAACTGACCAAAATAGACTTACTATAAATAGTAAGTCTCACAAACTAGAGTTTCGTCATAATCAATCCTGAAACATCTGATAATACTGTGCAGGCGCCCTGCTAAACAAAGCCATACCCAAAAAACCACTTACTATAAATAGTAAGTCATGTCATCCAATCTGACCCAAATGAAGAGCAGACCTGACAACTAGAACTTCCAGAATGGAATCCAACCACTGGCTCTACCAACTGACCCCCTCTGATCACCTGATTAGCTTATGAGGGTCGCCAAATTAAGCTAATCCCAATGGTCTGAAAAATGGGGACATTACAGAAGGAGACCATGAAGCAAACAAACAACAAATAATGGAACAATGCAAAGACAGGTGTCATCAGGAGGAAGATGAGTGAAATGAGGACTGATGCAATACCTCAAGATATTAACGACACTAATCCCAAATGAAGTTGGGAGAATACCACAATGCGATTAGCGGGTAGGCTATTAAATCATACGATCCCTCAGATAAGTGGAACAAGAGGAATGAACGAGGCTATAATAAGCAATTGAATTTAGAAATCTGTTAGAACAATTTCAGAGCCAAACTTAGAGTAGAAGTAGAGGCATAGCTAAAGTTGTAGTCATGGACAAAGAGATATGAATCCAATTTACTTTGGAGAATAGTCCACCACTCACAAAAGAAAAGTGAGTTGAAATTGTTTGGCAACTTCCGGTTCTTGAAGAAGAAAGTGCTGATCGTACAACCAATTCCGGTCAAAAGCTCCACTAGAAGAGTTAATTGAATTGACTCAGCTGGTGTGAGTCCTGATTGCAGTATTTATTTTGAGATGGAGTTGGATGTCTTGTTTGGGTGTGAGAGAGAGAGAGAGAGAGGCATATAAGAGTAACATATGAGGCATGAAAGGATTGCTCCTTGAGGAGGCCAAAGATGCTAGGACATGGAACTGGACTATAGTGAACATAGATGAAGACAGCCACACAACTGTATAAATTTATTGAGACCACAGGAAGGGTTGAGGGTTGAATTGCTTGATAATGTTGGCAGAGTAAAGGAATGATCAGATCAAAAATTTGAGGAGGTTCTAATCATTATAGTTGTCTGAAGAACAATCAATGATGTTACTCCACAAACCAGCTTATGCTTGAAAATGCAAAATTGCCAAGATTCATTGGTGAAGAGCTTGAGGATTGAGTATGTCATTGGAAAACATGTGTAACCGTTTGGAAAACTGTAATATTCCCCTCTAGTCATGAAATTTAATATTAAGTCGTTGAAATATAAATAAATAAGTTATCATTGTTATTAGTAAAATAATCAAGATTAGTAAATATCGACTATATATAATGAATATTCTATTATATCAGTCAATAATTTTAATGTTTCAAAAAAACAACAATTATGTTAAAAGTAATCAATAATCCTTAAAGATTACCAAATAATAATGTTATCAATAAATTATGTACATTACTAATAATATTGTTATTTAATAAATATTGAACATATAAATATATACAAATTATATTATTAATGTGAATAAAGCAAATACTGATATAATAAATAGATTACTGATTGAGCAAATATATCAATATTAATCCTTAACATTAAATATAATATGAATCACTAGTATAAATCCACGATACAATACTTACTTAGAGTACCCGATATAAGTAAGTCAAATAATGACTTATACAGTGGACGTCGAACCACTGCAAACACATACAGCTTAGTAGTAAGATTAGGAAGCATTATATTTGCCCAATATCATCTGAAGATTGATAAGACTTCACCATTTTCTGCTAAATCTGTATCGTTGCATAAGAGCACAGCAATCCATAGGCAAATCGATAGGGCAGTGAATAAATTAAGAAGGGTTAAGAATTGTGTTCCATTAACATAGGGTGCGATTATGACAAAAGCCGCAGGTTATGAATAAAGAGGCATGGGTGTTTGGGCAGATTCATTAAGATGACAGCAGTTAAGTTAGCAAAAGACAACGGTCACAATAAAGAGAGACACCACCTTTTGAAAGGAAGATGTGGCTAGAAAATAGAACGTGACTCTCCAATCCCAAGGGGGAGATATATATATTGTCAATAGTCTTTAAGGGAAGGGGCACGGAGGAAGGAGATCATAAACAGGGTGTTACGCATAGATGGTGGACAGAGTATGATAGGAAGGAAAATAAATAAATGAGAATATACAATTAGCACTGACGGTAACAGCAGATGGGTGTGCTGTGACTTATTTATAAAGCCACAGAAATCTACAAAGTATTATATATGAATGCTGTTAGTAATAGATAGAAAAAAGAGAGGAATAAGGAAATAAATCATTTAATTGCTGGAAGCATTGAGTGACAGCAATTAAGCTGTGAGATATCTAAGTTAATTATTAATTCATAAAAATATTATATGTGAATCCCTGTTAGGGATTAGAACCACTATATAGCCTAATAAATATATTATATATACAGATTATATATATATATAAATATATAAGTTATTTTATATATATATATATATATATATATAAGAGATACGAGTTATGTTATAAATGTATATATAAGAGTGTGAATATATGTAAATCATGTTATATTTGTGTATGAATTATATACAGACATACTTGTAATTGCAACATCTTGTGATATTTATAGCAGACTATTATATATATATATATATATATAATGAAGACCATATAATTGGAGTATATCCATATATATATGATATAAATACATATACACTCATATATATATATATACATATACAATGTTGAAATTGATGTTTTGAAACCAGAATTACATGTGACTCCAATTCTGTAAATGATGAAGGGATGATTTTCTAATTCTTATGATTTAATTCCGCATTCTGGGATAGATTTCCTACTTATTTTTCTCTTATGCATTTATATGTATATCCACTAACTTGTTATGATGATATAGAGATCATACGGAGTGAATTTTATATTCATTAAGGATTGATCCTATATTTGGAGGTGACTAATGGAGATTGCTATAGTTTCCTTAGTCTCGAGATTGTTATAATCTCATGTAGGCAGTATATATACTGGTATCAGTCATATGCATATGTGTAGGCTTGGATAACGTCTATTGTTCCCAAGAGAATCTTAGGAGCAGTGCTCTATGGGAAGACGTGCCGATAGTCCGGGTTGCTTAGAATGGATCTTATATCCTTCAAGCGGAGAATCCGGAATCCTGTGAAGCCCGACCTAGAGGCAGCTCTTAGGATCAAATCCCCCCCTATTAACTTAGAATATAGAAATAACTGGTTGAGTATTATATAATCTCCTACTAATGAGGGTTTTTGCAGGGAACATATAGAAGGAAAACAAGTAGGGACATCACAAAAACTAATGGATAGATTGATGAATGTCATTTGCTATGATCATTCCCAACCACTTTTGGGGAGTGGTAATTGATTGGTTTATAGATGTAACACCAATAGAAATATGGGCATGGAAGAAGTTACAAAAGACCTTTGACAAAGGATTTAGAATTTTTTGAGATAGGAAATTGTCTTCGAAATATGCAACACTAGGGAAGGAAAAAAATGAAAATGTGCAAGCATATAATCATAGCCACAAATAAATTCTAGGTAAAATAGAAAAAATTGGATAGAGATTGAAGAAATATTGCTTCACAAAGGGAACTATACCCTTATTACAAAGGAAGATGAAGGTCGTGAGTCTTGACACCTTCATTTTATTGCAATGCACACAATAGGGTGATAGATGTTAAAAGTTAAATGTCCTTGTTTACTCCCGAAGGGATCTAAATTGATTTCGCAGGGTAAACAATATATAGAAGATACCATAAACAATACCATAAAGCAAGTAACAATCATAGAACATGACAGGAAAATATTATCTTTTATTTCTAGAGTGTAATGTTTACAACATGACAATGCTAGCTTCTGAGCGAAAGTAACTACATATATAGAGCCAGGTGGTTGGTTAAGAAAACCAACCATCAATAACCACCCACAACTACTTGGAAATAATTACCATTACACAACCAACTAATTATTTTCTAATTGTGTCTATTTCCAACTATGGCAATATTGTCGTCTACATCAGACCCCCCAAAAGAAGTCGTATTCTAGACGAAAACAAAATGGGGCTTAATACACAGAGTAGAAATATTAAGAAGAGGGTCAATAAGGCATTCCTGGGGTAGAAATCGTTGGTGTGGCTAGATGGAACTACTGCTGTAGGCACTGGAGGTGTTGATGGCCACCATTTCTTGCTTCCGAGATGCCTTGATGATATCAGTTGTCTCCACTTGTTTTTTTGTTTTCTCCAGTTTCTTCTCCTTTACCTTCTACCCCTCATGTGTGGCAACCAACTCGGAAGTCTTCGTTGTCATCTGCAATTCATTCTGGGCCAATTCTCGCAACTGCGCCATTTTTTTTCTAGGGCAGCAACCTGAGAGTATTGTTGGGCAAGTTGTGTCCTGCTCTTCTCTACCAATTTAGAAAAAGCTTTCCGTTCTTCCTCCACTTGTTGAGTGACCTTGTCCTTCAATGTACTGGACTCCTCAAGTGCCACCACAAGGCAATTACATCATAGAAATAGTTCCTTGAAGCACAAGTCCATGCTATGCAGTGCACAGAGAAACCCTCTGGCTCGATGATTAAGCTGGATGAATTTTTCTAACTTCTATTCCTAGCGGTTAGAAAATTAAAATGAATAATAAGGGAATATTGAGAATATTTAAGTTTTAGGAGCAAAAACCTGAAGTTATAAGTCTTGCCACTTAATTATTCACTTTATATTTTTAAAAGGGGCCAATTTAAGTGAATACTTATTTATCCTAGGTGATTTGGACATGGTTGGCATTTCAAATCATTAAGAGACAAATAATATAGTTAATAATGCCTTAGTCCAAGTCCTTGGAGGAAATCAATGGCTTTTTGGAGGCTTATAAAAGAATTCGATGAAAATGATTTTTCATTGTTTTGGTAATCAAATTTTCTTCTCTACAAGATTTTCCTAAGAAAAATCTCTCACGACACAAACCCCATGAAGGATCTCTTCCATGTGCAACCCCAAAAGATTCAGTAGAAATTTTACAGCGAACAAGGCCTCAAATTATAGTTGATGCAATATCCATGTGGCGACTTTCATATGGTAAGGGCATAGGGCTATATCTGAAGCAGTCTGAAGTGAACAACAAGAATATAAGGCACCAATCATGGTCTGAAACCTCATGACAGCTCTTGATAATGAAATTGCAGCACTTAGTAGGAAATCACAGCTTCTAATAGTTAAGTATGCATGTGGCCATCCTAGTTTCTACAGTTAATCCATGCATTCCTATGATGAAAGGTTTAGTGGCTTTGAAATCTGGTATGTAACATCTCATAAATTCACTGTATGTTCCAAATGCTGCAAACAATAATAAATTAGTTCTATCAAATCTTTCACAGCTATATGATGTAATCGGGTTCTTGCAAATAAGTAAATCCCAATAATTTTGGTGTAAAGTTCAAGTTCTACACTATGTGGTGTTTTATTTTTATAGAGATAAATTCATGAAATTCTTGTCTTTCCTTTAGGAAATTGCCAGTTAGAATATTTCATTGGTATTAGAGCCAAGGTCGAGCCCTACGGAGCATGGTAGGCTGTTTTGTCCCAGCCTAAATGTTGCGGTGGTGCGGATTCCTACCAAGCATGTACCCAGGGTTGGGACCCACCCACGATTAGACAACCATGTGTCCACAAAGGGGTTGGCCTATGCTGGCACTCTGGTGGGACGAAAATCCCACTCTTAACGCTGGTGGGTGCCATTCACCATCAGTCCAAGATTTTGGCATAGTGGTTGCCTTGCTTGGTATTAGAGCCAAAAATTCTGCCAGCATGTGAGGGTTTTAGTTGCATATCAGAATTAACAGTTGCATCTCAAGGTAAATTGTTGCATGTGGGTCACATGACAATTTTCTACAAAAAACAGTGTATGTGTTTGAATCGATTCTATGAACCCTCAAGAGGTTGGTCTTTACAAGCACTACACTAGGCGCAGAGTAGAACAACTGGAATGGGATGAAGAGGAAGAAATTGAGGATGACTCAATTCTTGGAGGAATGGGTGAAAGGAGAGCAGAAAGCCCGCCTAGGGACATGAGCAATCCGCTTAATGATTTTTTGACTACTTTTGCCCAAGAACAACAACAGATGTTACAACAGTTTCAGGATCATATGATTACAACCATGGGCCAATTGAGAATGGATTGTACTAGGTCAAGAAGGTCAAGTAGTGAGCATGACAGAAGTGATGCCGGGCATGGAAATCAAGATAGAGTAGCCTCTAATGTTGAGAGGACAGCCAATACGATGTCTGATTGTCCACGACTTGCATTTTTCCCAAGGCAAACTGAAAGAGAAGCAATTCCACAGAGGTAGAGTAAGAAGAAACATACATTATAGTTGATATTATGGTCTATGATAAATATAGGAATCTTCCAACTGACATAAGACAATTAATGAATTTGAGTCAATTCATGAATCAACAAAAGACTAGTCTAGGTACAGTTTGGAAAGGCAAGACAGGAGACCTAGAGGGCAAGTCAGGTAAGGCACTCAACTTGTGGAGTATAAGGATGCATTAAATAAAGTTTCTCTACCAACCTTTGATGGAAGCGAAAAGATAACAGTTAGATTGTGGGTATATAAATTGGATACATTTATAAAATTCAAATCCATGGAGGAAGATAAGGCTATACAGTTTGCTACAATGCACTTGGAGGGAGTGGTGTATGACAGGTGACACCATGGACTAGTATTGCAAGATCATGCCTTGATACACTCTTATGAAAAGTTTGTTAACAAGCGGACTACTCATTTTTACAAGAAAGATCTTGAAGTTTTACAAGGAATTGGCTCAACTGAAACAAGTAGGACATGTGGAATCATACACTAATGATTTTGTGATGTCCCCTCCTAACTAGAGACATTAGTTCAAGATTAGCCTAATAGTGGCCCTCGTAGGCTAATGCATTTGGATAGAGGCTCATCTTGTTGTAGACAACTAGTCAGTAGATGAGATATTCGCCTTCTCTAGAGCTTAGTGGTTGTAGATTTAGCATTTTTATGGGTTCCATGGCTCCGCTCTTCATACTTTCTTTTTATAGTAAGTCTTGGGTTGTTCGTGAAGGACCCTTTCTATTTTTAGCAGAGCACTTGGTCACATGGGGATCGACCATGTTGACTACTAGTTCAGATGACAGAGTGAGATAATAAGTGGTTGGAGAGTTATTAATATTTATGTGGCCAAATTGAAATCAAACTATTAAAAGAGCTCATTATAAAGTTATAACTTAACTTTATAATTGAGGGTTAAGTTATCATTAAAAAGGGGCCAGTTGTCGAATTAATTTTAAATGCCACACTTAATGAAATATTAATGTTTTTTTCTAAGTTTCAATGAAATAACATATAAAAATGTTATTAGTATATCTTTATGGGAAATCGAACTCATTCTTGTCATTTGATAAACTTGGTTCTTGAATTTGGGTTTGGAAGAAGGAACAAGGGTTTCTGCATATTTTCGAGCTTTTGGCATTGGAGAACGTGGGACTTCATTGCAGCAGCAATCTGAGGGTGTGAAATATTCACCTGAAGTTGGTTATGGTTCTGGTTTCATCTAGAGGTTAGCTTTGTGCAGATTGAAGGCAATTTCTCAGAGTTATGTTAGTCTTTTTGGACCAGATTAACGAGGCGTTTTGTAAACAGCAATTTGGAGGCCATTGGCATTGTTCCCAGGCTTGTGCAGCCCATGCACTTACTGATACAACTGCTGCAGGTAGCACCAATATTAGGGAGGTGCTATTTAGGTTGAAGAGGCCCTATAAAGTCTTAATAAAATTCCAAAGAGGGCGCTTGGCTTGGAGAAGAGGGTTGGTGTCTTCAGCAAGGAACAAAGTTGCAGATTTAGAGCATTTCGATCAGATTTTCAGTTGCTTTTTGATGAACCCATGTATGAGGATAGTAACTTTTATTAAACTAGGTATGCATGTCTGTAGAAAAGCTCAAATATTTCATGAATAAAGATTATATATAGTTGTGCAGTTATTTCTGTTTGTAATTGTTTAGTTTCAATAGTATTATGCTTCTTTGCATTGCTTTTTATATTGAAAACCCAAAAAAATTATAAAACTCAGAAGAGAACCAAAAGCAATCAACAAGAGTGTGACTAAATATTGAGAACCAACATTAGAGAGGACTTGGGATTTTCAACAACCAAGGGGTGAATCAGCACCTCTAAAACTTTCCCTGATAAATCTGATGAAGTATACTTATAACTGTAAGCTAATGTAATGTCCCCGTTTTTAGACTTATGGGATTAGCTTGGTTTGGCGACCTTCACAGGTTAATCAGGCGATAAGAGGGGGTCAGATGGTGGAGCTAGTGTTGGGATTCCATTCTGGAGGTTCAGATTATCAGGTCTGCTCTTCGTTCGGGTCATTTTGGTCAACTTACTATTTTTAGTAAGTGGTATTTGGGGTATGGCCAGGATTAGTAGGGTGTCTGTAGGAAGTGTCAGATGTCTCAGGATCGAGTTTCAGAGAATCTCCAGTTTGAGAGACTTACTATTTATAGTAAGTCTATTTTGAGCAGTTGGCTATTTTTGGCAGTGGATTATTTCCAGCAGGGCAGTTGGCGTTTGAGGCTCTGGAGTCGGAAATGAGTTTGTACAGTCAACGGGATTCAGAGGCTTTTGGTTTTTAAAGTTATTGTTATTAAATTAAATTATTTTAATTTAATAACTTTAATACTTTATAACTTTAATGTTATAAAGTGAAGAGGTCATTTAAAAGCCTTTTAATGAAAAAAGTGAAATTGTGCTTTTTCCGAAAAAGCTATATATTCTACTCGAAAAAGCACTTTCATTTTATCCATGGTTGAATTATGATTTTATTGGAGTTTGTGAGAGAGACAACCCGATTAGGGTTTCAAGGACTGATTCCTCTTTTGGCAATTTGAGCCATTACAGATTTATGGTGAATTTTGCAGTTGTATCTGTGATCATAGTCCAGTGCTGAGGTATACTGGATTTTTGAGAAGTGTTTATCTGCAGACAGATGATTACTTTCATAGGGTTTGTTTTCGATTCATGCTGAGGTAGTGGAATTTCGAACTTGGTGAATGTTGAATCTTCTTGTTCTTTTGAGAGTTAACGGCCGGATAAGTATTTAATTTAGAATTCATTAAGACACTACAAGCTGCGTTTTCATTTGTGAAGTGCTGCGTTTGGATTCTTGGCAGTCATAGTCCACACGTGAGTGCCATTTTTGGAGCTGCTGTAGATTTGCGTAAGGCTTGGAAGCTACAGTAGCCTATCAACAACTCATGTGACCGCCTAATGAAGTCAAATTTCATTGCTGCATTGGTCTGCGTCAACCCCAGGATAGTCACGTTTTAATTACATGCTACCACGTGATTGCTGAAAGGTGCCAATATATTTTAAATGTACATTTCCAGAATTTAGATTACCAATCATTTAAACATTCTGATTCTTGAGTTTTAATTGTAAATGGATTGTCTGGATTTTATGGCAATATATTTGTGAAGAATTTCTAAGTTACATAATCTCTTGTTAAAAATCTTGAGGAAGTGTAAAATATTTTTAAGAAATTAATTACCTGGAGCCAAGAGCTAGTCAGGCTCTTCACAACTAATCAGATTCAAGCATAAAATAACATCAAGCAAACAATCACATAGTGTCATTAGATTTATCACGTGGAAACCCAATTTGGGTGAAAACCACGGTGTAAGGAGACCTCACAAATTCTGCACTCTTCTAAAGTGCGCCTTGTTAGAAGCCTTCCCTGTTAAAAGATTACAATGCACTATTAGATGCGACCCGATTAAGGGATTTGTTACAATAAGGCCAGTTAGTGCCCGCCTTGTTAGAGGACTTAGAACACCTTACAAGATGTCACCCGGTTAAAGGATTTAATACAAGGGACCTGTTAGAGTCCACCCAAATACTGGGATTTAACTATTGCAATTGTTAGAAAACAATAGAAGTATTGACCTTTTACAAATGGCTTTGCATAGCCTGATAAGATCTCTGTTATGCTCAACTGAGAAACAACTCCGGTCGTTGTAGGTGTGTTCTCCTTTACTATTGTGCTTCTCTGCACACTCTTCTCTCTCTTCTCTTTTCTATTCACCCTAGCTTCTTCAGCGTACAGGTTCACTCTTTTCTTTGGCAGAATGAAGGCAAACTATATTCTCAACAGGCAGAAGAATATGTAGAGTTTTTGCCCTAATTGCGCCTCTCATGCATGACCTAATTACAGATCCCTTTCAGATACATCACTCGGTGGAGTATCAGTTCACTGAGGAAACATCTGATGCATGCTCTTGCTTTTGTTAATAAATATAGCTTCGATCAGATAATAATATTATGTAGATAATAATAATAATAATATTATTATTATATACATATATATTAAAATATATTATCACTATTATTATATATCTGAAATATTAATAGCATACAATATCCGATAGTGATCGGATTACATACAATTTTGATCGGATTTCATGTACTAACCTATCGGGTGAACACACCGTGGATACCTATTGTTACCGATTACCATTGATATATATTACCCCGATTAATATCAGGTGAACACACCGTATTATCGGGTGAGCATACTGTATTGTTATCGGCCAGTTTAAGTTATAGTGTATTGTGACTGTTATGTATTAACAGTCACGATACTATCGTGACTGTTAATACATAACAGTCACGATAGTGACTATACTACGCTATATGATACGCAGATCAGTACAAAGCAACCTAATATGATTATCGTTCTAGGATAGGAATCGGTTCATTCTATGATTAGTCTTTATTACTGTATAGATACCAACGCTTACAAATAATATCTAAAGGATATGGTTAAGAAAACAAAGTCTAATCGATAATGAAGGGAACGAATGGTAATTGTTATGAATAGTCACATCACTTCATTATGAACTCACATGTCATTTCTAATGTGAACAGTCACGTCTTTTCTTATTTGCTAGTTCAATATATATAGATATTCAAATGTGCAGATTCAATCAATAACTAAGGCAATTGAAATCTACTACATATATTCAGTTTATATCTTATGCTTTGATCTCAAATTATTTAACAGCTTTATCTTCTTTGTGAAGAAAACAATAGATGCATGTCAAGCATCTTTCCTTCACATGAGATAACTTCTTGTTTTAAAGCCACAGACTTCGGCTTTAAAACCTTTAAACGCGCCTCAAACCGATCACCATGTTAACTCAAAGTCTTTCGGATTTAGTGCAGTAAATCTTGGTCAAAGAGTTGGTTTAAACAGATAGTTGACTATGACTTCCCGGTTCTTCTTATCATACCGAAGTCTTCACTTGATCGGTTGAGATTCTCTTGTTGTGAATAGGTAAGAAGTTTGAACTGTCACTTTTCCTTCCTCTGCTCACTGGTTGCACCTTTTCCTCGGTTGCATTGTAAAGAGCCTGCCTGGCTCTTTGTATTTAACTAACTTGTCTCAAGTAAATTGGCAATTACAAGTGATTTCAAAATATATTTATCTTTTATTTCGTAAACTTCCCACTCGAAAATATTCATGTCCTACATCAGCAATTAATAACTCCACTTGCTAAAAAACTATTCTTTCATAAATTTGAATCAATACAAGGATGAAATTTGAACAACACTTAATTAACAACTCCAAAAGAAGATGTCACCTCTTTCTTGAAAAGCAGCAACCAAAATATTTTTTAAAAGTGCTGGAATGAGTTACGCACCCTCTATAGGTCATTGCTAGCCTCCAGCATCCAAAACGCAGCTCTAGATGGCTGCTTAAAGATTAATGCAACTCCTGCCTGAGAGAGATGACTCCAAGTCATCCACGATACCTTCAGAAATATGACGCAGCAGTCCAAAGACCTCACGCAAGACACGAAATTAGCTTGCTGAAGCTTCCCTAGTGGCTGACGTGAGCTAGGAGAGGAGGCATGAGCCAGCAAGGTAAAACGCAACCTCTAAATCATTTTTGTGGCTTCACAAAATAAACACAGCATTGAATACTTCACTAGCTGCCTAGGAAACAAATCCACAATTACCAATTTAATGACTCCAGCACTCAAAGAGATAATTCAGCCTCTTTGAGAATTCAGTTCTTCAAGAATTTCAAATACAGCCAGTATTAAACCCTTAGCTCTGTAAAGAATTTAATCTATTCGATTTGGCATACTTCAGCACCAAACTTATGTTCTCAGAATCATAATTAAATTATCAAAATCCAAAAGCAAAATTCATCACCCAAGATTTGTGACTCAAATTATAGAAGAGAGGAAACAGTCCTCAAACCCTAGCCATTTCTCACAGCCAAGAACTTCATAAAATTTTCATCAAATGAATAATGGATAAGTAAAGTGCTTTTTCGAGTTGAATATATAAGCTTTTTGAAAAAGTTTCAAGTTTACTTTTTTCACTTAAGTGGCTTCCTCAACACAACATCATTTTATAACATTAAAGTTATAAAATCATAAGTTATTAAATTAAAATAACTTAATTTAATAACGACAATTAGAATATGAAGCCACTGAATCTATCTGACTGAAACAAACTAACTTCTGACAACAGAGTGCCGAGCTCAAACTGCCCTGCCAGAAATAGCCATCTGCCAAAAATAGACTTACTATAAATAGTAAGTCTCGCAAACTGGAGATCCCTGATAAATGATCCTGAAACATCTGGTAACATTGTGCAGGCGCCTTGCTATACCAAGCATGCCCAAAATAACACTTAGTAAAAATAGTAAGTCATGCAATCTATCCCAAACGACGAGCAAACCTGACTACCAGAACCTCTAGAATGGAATCCAATCACCGACTCTGCCAATTGACCCCTTCTGATCACCTGATTAGCTTACGAGGATCGTAAAACTAAGCTAATCACAAAAGATTGAAAAACGGGGACATTACATGCGTAGTTAACACCGGTTGTATCCATTCCTCGGTTGAATCCTCTACTCGGTTGTTGATGCACTTTGCTTAGTGACCGGTTGCTCTTGATGAGCAGATATAGTCTTTTCTTTCTTGCATAGTGTCACCGGTTGCCAAACTAGTTTCTTTGCATACAGATCTCCTTAGATCTTTAGACATTAGATTGAGATGACAAACACCTCTCTCCGCTTTCCTCTTTTGCCAATCAATGACTACTTTAATTGCCATGTACCGGTAGTAGGCTTACCGGTTACCATCTCTTAATGCCAACAATCTCCCCCTTTGGCATTGATGGCAAAACCTTAATGGGCAATCATGTCACCTGTCCTATGTGCTTGTATCTCTGTGTCACTGCTACTGCCACTGCCGGTCATCTACTAGTTTATTGCCAAACTCTCCCCCTTTTGACAATAATGCCAAAGGCTAGTCAGAAAGACTACCTTAATGAAATCTACTCCCCCTTCGAGCAGCAGTCCTTTTCACCAGTCCAGATAAGATGAGGTGAAATCCTTTGTTGAAGTATAATGAACTGATGATCACGTTTGCAAGTTTACTGAAGATCAGGGAGGCGTATCACCCCTAGTTTACCTCTGAGATACTCAAAAGTACTCTTTGGTAGTTGCTTTGTGAAGATATCAGCAATCTGTTCTTTTGTGGGAACATACTCCATTCTTACCTCTTTGTCTTGTACCGGCTCTCTCAAGTAATGATACTTTATGGCAATGTGCTTTGTCTTGGAGTGCATGACAGGGTTTTTGGATATGTTTATTGCACTGGTGCTATCACAGTAGATTGCAATCAGTTCTGGTATTTGTTCTTGCATTCCTTCCAATAGTTGTTTGATCCAGATTACCTGTGTGCAATTGATTGCTGCAGCAACGTATTCAGCTTTTGCTATAGACTGTGAAATGCAGTTCTGTTTCTTACTTGTCCAGGACACAATCCTCCCACCGAGAAAGAATGCACCACCACTTGTGCTCTTTCTGTCATCAATATTGCCAGCCTAGTCTGCATCTGTGTAAACCTTTACTTGGAAGCCTCCCTTGTGAGGAAACCACAAGCCATACTCCTCAGTACCCTTTAGGTATCTGAAAATTCTCTTCACTGCTATCAGATGTGTCTCTTTGGGGTTTACAGAGAATCTTGAAACTATGCCAACCACATGTGCAATATCCGGTCTACTGTGTACTGCATACTGTAATTTCTCTATCATGGACCAATATAGTGTTTCATTCACTTCTTTTGCATCATCTTGACTTTTTCTTTATGCAGTTAAGCAGTAAAGAAAATAAGCCAGAGCCTCTGATACCAATTGACAGTCCCAACTGGTGCTGAGAGGGGAGGGGTGAATCAACACCTCTAAAACTTTCCTTGATAAATCTGATGAAGTATACTTATAACTGTAAGTTAATTAGATTCAAGCTAAGATAACATCAAGCAAACAATCACACAGTGACACCAGATTTATCATGTGGAAACCCAATTTGGGTGAAAACCACGGTGTGAGGAGACCTCACAAATTCTGCACTCTTCTGAAGTGCGCCCTGTTAGGAGCTTTCCTTGTTAAAGGATTACAACGCACTATTAGATGTGACCCGGTTACGGGATTTGTTACAATAAGGCCGGTTAGTGCTTGCCTTGTTAGAGGACTTAGAACACCTTACAAGATGTCACTTGGTTAAGGGATTTGATACAAGGGTCCTGTTAGAGTCCACCCAAATACTATTGTAATTGTTAGAAAACATTAGAAGGATTGACCTTTTACAAATGACTTTGCATAGCCTGATAAGATCTCTGTTATGCTCAACTGAGAAACATCACCGGTCGTCGCAGGTGTGTTCTCCTTTACTGTTGTGCCTCTCTGCACACTCTTGTCTCTCTTCTCTTTTCTATTCACCCTAGCTTCTTCAGCGTATAGGTTCACTCTTTTTTTCGGTAGAATGAAGGCAAACTATATTCTCAACAGGCAGAAGAATATATAGAGTTCTTTCCCTAATTGCGCCTCTCATGCATGACCTAATTACAGATCCCTTTCGGATACATCACTCGGTGGAGTATCAGTTCACTGAGGAAACATTCGATGCATGCTCTTGCTTTATCTGCTTTGTGAGGAAAACAGTAGATGCGTGTCAAGCATCTTTCCTTCACATGAGATAACTCCTTGTTTTAAAGCTATAGATTTCGGCTTTAAAACCTTTAAACGCGCCTTAAACCAATCACCATGTTCACTCAAAGTCTTCCGGATTTAGTGCAGTAAATCCCAGTCAAAGAGTTGGTTTAAACAGATAGTTGACTATGACTTCCCCGGTTCTTCTTATCATACCGAAGTCTTCACTTGATCGGTTGAGATTCTCATGTTGGGAACAGGTAAGAACTTTGACCTGTCACTTTTCCTTCCTCTGCGTACCGGTTGCAACTTTTACTCGGTTGCATAGTTGACACTGGTTGTATCCGTTCCTCGGTTGAATCCTCTACTCAGTTGCTGATGCACTTTTCTTAGTGACCGGTTGCTCTTGATGAGCAGATATAGTCTTTTCTTTCTTGCATAGTGTCACCGGTTGCCAAACCAGTTTCTTTGCATACAGATCTCCTTAGATCTTTAGACCTTAGATTGAGATGACAAACACCTCTCTTCGATTTCCTCTTTTTCCAATCAATGACAATACTTTAATTGCCATGTACCGGTAGCAGGCTTACCGGTTACCATCTCTTAATGCCAACACTAATAGTTACTGCAAAAACTTTTACAAGCATGGCCACAAGACCTTTGATCGTAGGTCTCGTCCCAATAGTGTGTCCATTGGAAGCTTCAAAGGCTTTTGTTACGCATGCAACAAATTTGGACACAAGGCCGATGAATGCAGATCCAAAACAATGACATTCAGATCCCCACCGAGACCGATATTCCCAAAGAGGAATGAGAACCGGAGCACAACCAAATGTGCTAACTGTGCCATGCATAGCCACAATGACTCCTGGTGTCATTCACCGAATAATAGAAGGGTAAATCCATGGAAGGCAATCGGGATAGTTTGTTACACCTGCAACAAAGTCAGACACTTGGCCGAAGATTGTAGGAGTCAACCAGTGAACAAAACAAGAGGATCGGTCAAATCGGCGAAGAAGACCTTATCTCCTAATGAAAAGGACAAGGGAAAAGAGATCGAGAAAGAAGTCAAGAAGATTTGGTTCAAGAAGGAATCTAAGAGCTCCGTTGAGGAGAAAACAAAGGGAAGATCATCGTCTGCTGATGGTGATATCTTTTCAGCAAACTGCTTAGAGGGAACCGGTAGCTCGTCTACTGTTCCCGGTAGGACCGGTGAGTAACAAACTCACTCAGTCAATAAGGAAAATCGGATAGGTGAGTGTTGATCAATTGGGGTTTGTTCAACAGGTAAAAGCTTGAGTACCGGCTGGCGAAAAAGGAAAGAAAGGTTAGGTAAGACAATTAATGCTATAGCTGTTAACAAATAGTTACCGTTTGGTAATTACCGTTATACCCTAAATCTATATAAAAGGAGGATTACTCTTTTCAGTTTACTTTGCGATTTGTGATTTATAACTTCTTATGCTTGACTAATATTCTCGTGCTTTGATCATCGATAAGTTATTTGTGTAAGACCGATCAAGCTATTTTTTGTGTTAACCAGTTGATAGCAATGACATCATCATCATTTGTCGCTAAGTTGATTCAAGAAAATTAATTCGACCGACCTGTCTACGATATCATGGCAGTTCAGAACAGGGAAAATGACATTCTGGTGCACTGTCATCTCTGCCAGATGGAGTTCTAATGACTGAAGATATCATTGCTTTCATACATGCGAAACAAGAAGAATTGGGTGAAACTTTCATCCAAAGCGAGTACCTCTCGCTATGCATAGACGGAAAGCTTTAGGACACATACACGAAGCTGGTATCTTCAGGGCTGATAAACAGAGTCTGTTACCCAACCGTGTTTCGATCGGATTGGATACTACTGGTTCTCAGTCGTGTGCATGAACCTGGTTTTTGGATTGGGAAAGGCGCATGCACTTCAATCACCAAGGAGGACTTGCATAGAGTGACCGGGTATAGCGACAAAGGGGAAGCCCTCACCCTAAGAACAATTTCGAATGCCACAGTCGCAAAATTTACCAAATCAAAATTTGACAGTCGGCTAATGATCGTCAATGATATTGAAGATGAGGGAGTTCGGTTCGCATCTGCACTAATAGGTTATAAAATCTATCAATCAAGCAACCTGAATAGTGTGCCGAGATGAGCCATTCATGCCGCTCACTGGATCATGCACAACAACGTGCAGTATGATCTTTGCACAATGCTTCGAGGACAAATTTTTGAGAATCTGAAGAAGCTCGGTATCGTGAAGAAAAAGTTCTTGAAATATGGAACCCTTTTGGTATGCTTGTTCTTTTATTATTCTAACTTCTTTCTGGGGATAGGCAAGGTAACATGGGGAACCGATCGACCAGTCATGATTCAGATTAGTGATATGGCCAACCAACTGGGAAACCAGTTCAGTAAAGTCATGAATGACTACTTTGAGGCATTCCAGCTGAGGATGCACGCCAAGGAAAGGGTTCCCTCAACTATTGTTGACTCCTACAAAGATGAGGTGTGTTTCCTAGTCTCCACTGATCATTGCATCATTCAGGCAGTAGAACCACGAATCGGGTATGCTCCTGAACTAGGGTATGAGATCTCTATAAAAATAGCTAAGGCATATGCAGATGCCCTACAAGATAGTGATCTGGATCTGTTAGCATACCGGTTTGGGACCTTTGAAGAGATTCAGGAGAATTTGAACAAAAAGGCACCGATTGAGAATGTATATGTGAAGAGGACCCCTACACCGAAGAAGAAACCAACTGCTGAACAACCCAAAGTTCAAAAGAAGAGAGCACAACAAGCACCCAACGCTCCAGGGGAAGAAACTGAAGAAACAAAGACTGAGGACACCATTCCTCTTCTGCGAAAGAAGAAATCTACTAAACCGGTGAAGGAGGATGCACCAAGAGGAAGAAAACTCACCATTAATGAATTTGTGAAGAGGTTAAAGAACTCAGGTGGTATGGCATCAGTTGGAAGGCAGTATAGTCTTGCCACAGAAGAAGACAAGAGGAAGATAGAAGAAGTGGTAGTCTATTGCATTCATAAGTTCAATCTTACTCCTACCAAACTTCATAAGGTTGTCCCTGACGATCTCCAAGAGATTCTTGAAGCAAGATGGAAAGCTTCAATAGAAAGAGAAAAGGAGCTAAGGATTAGGGCTTTGCTTGAAGTTCAGAATTACTGAACTCTGGACGAGGCAACTGATTAAGCAGAACTACACAAACAAAATTTCTTGATTAGAAGAAGGATAAGTCAAATGCTTGTTGGAGAAGTTGACAAGGTTCACAAGGAAGGTGTGGCAACATGGACAAAACTTCTTCAAACCCAACAACAGGGAGAAGAAACATGCCAGAAGAACACTGAGCCACTGGTCAAAGATACCGGTAAAGGAAAGGGAATTTTGGGAGTTGAGACTCAAGTCAAAGCAAAGGTATCGACTGAACCGGTCATCGTCGATATCACTGACGACAAAGGTGGCGATCTGGCTTTCCAACCATACTGGTTTCTCCAGAAAAAGGTAAGGCACGTACAATGACTGTGAATGATATTGTAGATAAAGTCATGGATTTTGGAGAAGTAGCCAATGTGGCAAAATGGTTTAGTGTGTTAGGAGAGGAAGATAAACAAGCAGTAATAGTGGCTCTGTTGGAAACCTTCTTTGTTTTCAACAGAAGTCCAAGAGACTATAGGTCTAAATTTCCTCCTGAACTGAATACTGGACTTATGAATAAATGGAGAACCGGTCTAGGCTCCAACACTAAAACTATAAAGGAGACATTATCACTAGTACAACCTGGTCTCAGTGAAGATACCATTAAACTTCTACTGGAGGAGGTATCCATGAATCTGGATACAAAGAATAGAGTTGCCAATATAGTAAATGGTTATGAAAAATAAGTCTATCAAGAGACACTTGAGTTCTGGAAACAATATGATTTTAGTGTTGTTATTCCTAACCGGTTACTAAGAGGGGGGGTGAATCAGTAAATACTATTTCTATTGCAATTTCACACTTGTACAATGATTCTTGCAAGACAAACAAAATGTAAACAATCATTCACAAACAAAAATAGAAATACTCAGATCAACACATCATGTATACGTGGAAACCCTTGGTTAGAAGGAAAAAACTACGGTGAGACAGAGCTCACAACTTCACTACTGCAGTAATAAAGACGCCCTGTTAGGAGCTTACAAAGCACTTGCAAGAGTGCTACCCGGTTAAGGGATTTGGTAGAAGATCGGTTAAGATCTTAACTCTGTTAGGAGTCGCCTTGTTAAAGGACTTTCAACATCAACAAAGATGTTACCCAGTTAAAGGATTTATACAAAGAACCTATTAGGGTTCACCCTGATGAAGGGATTTGAGTATGCTTTCACACAATAAAAGCAATGATCTGAATTGACACTCTTTGTCTGATTAGATCATACCTGCTAACCTTACTGTTCTGCCTAGCTGTTGATCCTTTCTGCCTTTCACCTCTGTGACTGTAGCTCTTCTCAGAAGATAACTCTCTCCTTCTATGTATAATCAACAACTCTTTTCTTGCGTCCTATGACGTGTATTTATGCAAAATTTCATCTCAATGAAATCCTAACTCATAGAATTGCCAGGTTGTAAACTCGACCATAAATCATGCGACAACAAAAAGCTTTGCGTTCTGATCTTGAGTTCACCTTGAAAACATCCGTGTAGAAATAAAACTAACTCCTGTTAAAAAGCTCACTTCAGTTCTAAACGGTGGATGCCTCGCATATTCCGGTTTTAATTTAAACAGCTCCGCATTCACTGGTGCGGATAGACATGTTGTTGACCGGTATCAATCTTATACCCAGTCCATCCCTGTATGTAATATAAGACCGGTACAATGTACTTTGTTTGGCCTACTGGTGCATCTCCTCTATTTAGTGTACCGGTGCATATACTATGTTTCTAATCTACCGGTGCCTATAAAGTAATACAAGTGATCTACCGGGGAACCTCTACCGGTGGGAATGGTGTTTGCATCTGTCTTCACTAATGACAACTTAAATTTGCTAACAATCTTCCCCTTTGTCATTGGTGGCAAAACCATTACTCACTTATCACAGTTGATTCCTTGACGTGTAGACTGCTTCCCTGTACTGTACACTTGAACTCTTCTCTCTTCTGTTTGTGGACTTCCCCTGTTCTGGTGCTTTCCCTATTCTAGTGCTTTAGCTCTTCTGTCCTGTATCTGTTTTGAGCTTCTTCCCTTCTATTCTGATCTCTCTCTTCTTCCCATTGCTTCTTTTTCCCCTTTTTGCCTCCACAGGACAAAGGGTTTAGCTTCACTATTTATTCTACATTTGGAGCTTGGTGAAGATATCCTTGTAAATGTTCTTTGTTGAATGAAGAAAAGGATTCCATTGACCGGTGCCATGTTCTAGATTTTTGAGTGCTGCTTTCAGCGATACTATGATATTCTCCATGTCCTCTATTGTTTTGTAGGCCGGTTCACAAATCAGATTTTCTGCCGAAGTTGCTGTTTGTTGCATTGAATCAAATGTTGGGGCAAGAAACAGTTGAAATCCAATTATGTCTTGGATTCTCTTGGTCTTTTCTTCAGAAGTCTTTCTCAGAATGAGAGCTAGACTTGTCATTTCTCTGCTGAAATTTGTTGCAGATTTATTCTTAACATCAAATGTTGAGGACAAAACTCTTATATCTTGAGAGGTCTTTGTTGACTTCTCTGTCAGATGTTGCATGAACATATCAAAATTAGAAGTTCTGGTCATCAGACTTCCTGCAACTTGAATCTGTTGTTTTAGTACCCTTAAATTGGTAGATACTGTGACCTTTATTTCCTCAACCTATTTGTGGAGAATTTCTATTCTCTTCTTCTCATAGTGATCAATTGCTACTGTCTCTGGATCGGTGAGATCTTCTCCGATTGCTTGTGCTAATATTTCCAATTGATCTATGACAGGTTCATCTTCATCAATGTCAGCATCAAGTGCAAAGTTGCTCAGGATATTTTTGACACTTGTAAGGACCATGTCTTGTTTCCGCTTGGTCAGCTCCTTTAGCTGCCTTGTTGACATTTTGCTTTTGTCAACTACGGTTTCACTAACCTTGCTCTTCTTGGCTTCTGTGTCTACTGCAAAGGTTAGTTTCCTCTTGGATGACGACGAGCTTGGAATATCTACTTGTTCCTTGAGTCTTGGCTCCTATATTGGTAGTTCTTGTTCTGGTTTTTCTTGCTCTTTTCCCGGTTAGGCCACCTCATCCAGTTGCGCCACTTTTGTAGGTAGGACTTCTGCAGTTGGTCATTCTTCCTCTTTCTATACATCCTCTTCCTGTACTTCCTCTTCTTGTTGTACCTCTACTTCTGGTTGGGCATCCTCTTCTTGTGCAAATTGCTCTTCTGGTGGGACTTCTTCCTTGTGCTGCTCTTCAGCTGTATGCAGATCACCCAAATCAATTTCTTCTTCAACACCTGTAGTGTTGTCAGTGGTCATCTTGACTGATGACTCTCCCAGATTCATCTGTTCACCAGATGTGAACTGTTCTGTATGAATATTCTCGTCACCGGTTGTAGGTTCTTCACGAGAAGTGAATTGAACCGGTGGTTCTTGTGCTGGTTGAGTTTGATCCTGTGGACCTGTTCCCTCAAGAGCACTGAAATCATACTGCTGCCAGAAATCTAGAGTCTCTTTATAGACTTCGTTTTCATACCCGTTGAGTATCTTAGCAACTCTATACTTGGTATCCAGGTTCATTGATGCTTCCTCCAGTAGAAGCTTGATTCTCTCTTCAGTGAGACTAGGTTTGACCTTTGACAATGTCTCCTTATTGATTCTAGTGTTGGTGCCTAGACCGGTTCTCCATTTTGTCATTAGCCTAGAATTGAGTTCAGGAGGAAACTTGGACCTATAGTCCCTTGGAGTTCTATGGTAATCCATAAAAGTTTCCAATAGAGCTACTATTACTGCCTGTTTATCTTCTCCTAGCACACTATACCATCTAGGGGCATTATCTACTTCTCCAAAATCCATCATCTCATCAACTATATCATTGACAGTCATGGTGTGAGTCTTACCTTTCTTTGGAGAGACAAGAACGGTTGGGCGAGCTGGATCATTGCCTTTATCATCAGTGATGTCGACGATGATCGGTCCGGTAGGAATCTTCTCTTTAACTGGTACTTCTGCTCCAAGTACTCCTTTTCCTTTTCCGGTATCAATGACCGGTGGCTAAGTTGTCTTTTGGTGTGCTTCTTCTGCTTGTTTCTGGGTTTGAAGAAGTTTGGTCCATATTGCTGCTCCTTCCTCATGAACCCTCTTAGCTTCACCAATAAGCATTTGACCGCTCCTCTTTGTCAGGAAATTTTGCTTATGCAGTTCAGCTTGGTAAGTGGCCTCGTCTAGAGTAAGATGGTTTTGAACCTCAAGCAGAGCTCGAATCCTCAGCTCCTTTTCTCTGTCCATTGAAGCTTTCCATCTAGCTTCAAGAATTTCTTGGAGATCACCAGGCACAATCTTATGAAGTTCAGTAGGAGAGAGGTTGAATTTGTTGATACAGTGAACTACTGCTTCTATTTTTCTCCTATCTTCTTCATTGGCCAATTGATATCTTCTACTGAAAGAACCCATTCCATCAGATTCTTTCAGTCCTGCCACAAATTCATCAATTGTGGGCTTTCTTCCTCTCGGTGGATCCTCCTTCACCGGTTTACTAGATTTCCTCTTTCTGACTAGAGGAATTGTTTCTTCAGTTTCTGTTTCCTCTTGTTCTTCCCCTTGAGTGCTGGGTACTGGTTGAGCTCTCTTCCGTTGAGCCTTGGGTTGTTCTCTCACCGGTTTCTTTTTTGACGTGGGTATCCTCTTGACATACACATTCTTGATTGGTGCCCTTTTCTTCAGATTATCCTAGATCTCTTCATGGGTACCAAACCGGTAACCAGAGAGATCTAGGTCTGCTTCGGTCAAGGCATCTGCATATGCCTTAGCTATCTTGGAGGTGATCTCGTAACCCAGTTCAGGAGTGTACTCGGTTCTCGGTTCCACAGCTTGTATGATGTAGTGGTCGGTGGATACCAGAAAACATACATCATCTTTGTATAGGTCAACAATGGTTGACAACACCCTCTTCTTGGTGTGCATTCACAGTTGGAATGCCTCAAAGTACTCGGTCATTACTTTACCGAACTAGTTTCCCAGTTGGTTAGCCATTTCGCTTATCTGGTGCATAACCGGTCGATCGGCTCCCCATGTCACCTTTCCAATTCATGGGAAGAAATTTGAGTAGTAGAAGTAAAGGCATACCAGTAGGGTCCCGTAATTCATGGATTTCTTCTTTACAATGCCGAGCTTCTTCATATTTTCAAATATTTGTCCTCAAAGCATTGAGCAGATATCGTACTAAACATTATCATCCATTATCCGGTGAGCGGCATGAATGGATCCTCCCGGTATGCTGTTCAAGTTGCTGGATTGATAAACCTTGTAGCCTATCACAGCGGATGCGAACCAAACTCCTTCGTCTTCGATGTCATTAATGGTCATAATTCGACCATCAGATTTCGACTTTGTCAGTTTAGTGACAACAACATTGGAGATAGTCCTTAGGGTTAGTGCTTCCCCTTTGTCACTGTACCCGGTCACTCTATGTAGGTCTTCCTTCGTGATTTGATTGCATACTCCTTTCGTGAGCCAAGAACCTGGTTCATGAAGGCGACTAAGAACCAGTTGAATGCAGTGGGGTCGGAAGACGGTCGGGTAACAAACTCTGCTGATTAGTCCTGACGACACCAGCTTCGCGTATTTATCAGGAAGTCTTCCATCTTCGCATAGCGAGAGGTACTCGCTTTGGATGTAGGTCTCACCCAGTTCTTCTTGCTTGGCGTGAATGAAGACCGTGACATCTTCAGTCATGAGGACTCCATTTGGCACAGATGATAGCGCACCAGCCATGTCGTTTTCCTTGTTTTGAACCGCCATAATTTCGTATCCAGGTCGGTCGACTTGGTTTCCCTTGATCGGCTTGACTGCGGAGCATGATGATGCCATTTCTTGATAATCGGTTTACAGAGAAATTCGCTTGATCGGTATTACAGACAATATCTTATGATGATCAAAGCACGAGAATATTACTCAAGTATAAGAATTTGTTAATCACAAAATTGCAAAGTAAACGTAAATGAGTAATTCTCCTTTCTTTATAAAGGGTTAGGGCATAACGGTAATTACCAAACGGTAACTATTCGTTTAACGGCTACAACATTAATTGCCTTACCTAACCTTTCTTTCCGTTTTTGCCAACCGGTAATTTAGGCTTTTTCTTTTTTGATTAAACCCCGATTGATCAACACTTATCTGTCTGGTTATTCTTCCTGGCTGAGTGATTTTGTTAATCACCAGTCCTACCGGGAATAGTAGACGAGCTATCGGTTCCCTTTAAGCCATTTAGGCTTAGTTTGCTGAAGAGATATCACCATCTGCAAATGATGATCTTCCCTCTGTCTTCTCCTCAGCGGAGCTCTTTGATTCCTTCTTGAACCAAATCTACTTGACTTCTTTCTCGGTCTTCTTTCCTTTGTTGTTCTTCTCATTTGAAGATGAGGTCATCTCCACCTATTTGATCGATCCTTTCCTTTTGTCCATTGACCGGTTTCTACAATCTTTAGCTAAGTGTCCAAGTTTGTTGCAGGTGTAGAAGACTATCCCGGTTGCCTTCCACGGATTTACCCTTCTCTTGTTGGGTGATTTGCACCAGGAGTCATTGTGACTGTGCATGCCACAGTTAGCACAGTTGGTTGTGCTCCAGTTCTTATTCTTTTTGGGGAATACCGGTCTTGGTGGGGATCCGAATGCCATAGTCTTTGATCTGCATTCATCAGCTTTGTGTCCAAACTTGTTGCATGCGTAGCAGTAGCCCTTGAAGCTTCCCCTCCTTCCACTGGTCACACTTGTGGGGCTAGACCAGCATTCATTGGTCTTGTGGCCATGTCTGCAATAGTTTTTGCAGTAACTGTTAGTTGGCTTTACCGGTGCATTTCTGCAGTTGCTTGTTTTATGGCCTGGTTTCCCATAGTGTTTGCAAGAAATGTTGAAGGTCTTTTTACCCTTTTGTGCTTCTGGTTTCTTCTTTTCCTTCTTGCTTTTGTTGGCTCCTGATGACTCACCAATCTCCTTCGTGTCTTGACTGGTGAACCCAAGTCCGGTGGGATCTTGATGCAGGAGCATCTCGGCTCCTTGGCAATCCTGTGTCACCAAAAACATGTTTTTGTTTTCCTGTGTTGCTCGGTTCCTTCTTTGACTGAGTTGGTTCGGTGTTGCTCGGTTTCCTTTGTTCACCGGTGTTGGTCGGTTCTCTTTCTAGCGCTCGATGAATTTCCCTGGCACTTGGTGATGCTTGTCTGACACTCGGTTATCCTTGCTTACCGAGTTGTTTATTTTGGATTTTTGTTGAGGCCGACTCTTGCCTTTAATTATGGTCACGGATTTAATGATGGTATCTATGATTGGGAAGCGTGTGGACCTAGATCTGGTCGTTCTTTTCGTTGATGGTGGATCTGAAGGCCGACTTGTTCGGTTTTCTCTTTTATAAATGTAGCTATTTGGTTAGAGTTTAGGGGGAGTTCAGTTAGAAGATAGAAGCTAGGAGATTAGAGATTATTGACAGATCCTCGCATGTTGGAGGACTTCTGTACTTGATTGTAGTATCTGGCCTAAACCGGGAAGGCCTTACAGCCCGACATGTATGAATCAAATTGAAGTTAATATATGAACTATTCTGCATTCTCTCTCTCACTTTTTGTGTGTTGTTGCTTCTGCTTGTGATCTCTGCAAGGTGGATTTGGTTAGGGTGTGCCTTTGGCCCCTCTCTCCGTACCCCTTGCGTCAGGTGGTATCAGAGCTAGGTTTGCGAATCTAGGTTTGAGGGTTCCTTCTTGTCAAACCCCAGTTGATTTGTTGTGGGGTAGCAGATTGTGATCTGACCTGCAATTGCAAAGGGTTTCAAGATGGTTCGTGGGAGGCGAGATGCGGATCCAAGATTGGCAGACATGTTGAGACAACTTGCTACTAGATTAGAAGCTGTTGAAACAGCCCAGAGAAGAGGAAGACATCTTGAAGATGTTAGTGATGATGAAATTGAGGAAGAACAAGGTGATGTAGAACCTACACCGGCGATGGATCAAAGTGAGGAAAGATTGTTGAAGGCTTTGACAAATCTGAAGTCTACACCACACTTTAATCCTCCCGAGTATAGTAGAAAATTGGATTTTGATGAATTGGTGGATTGGATCACCGAGATGGAAAAATATTTTGAATATTAAAATGTCCCTGAGGAGAAGGTGAAAATTGCAAGCACAAAGTTGAAAAGTCATTTATCCTTGTGGTGGGAACATCTGTAGTTAGACAGAAAGAGAAATGGCAAAGACAAAATCAAGGTATGGAATAAAATGGTGAATAAATTGAAACGAAAGTTCTTACCTTGTGATTATCAAATTAACCTAGTTAGGCGAATGCAAAGTTTGAGGCAGAAAGATAGCTTGGTAAAGGAATATACTGAAGAATTCTATAGATTAGATATCAGATCTGGACATGATGAAGATGATGTGGAAAGAATTGCTAGATACCTAAATGGTTTGAGAGTTTCCATCCAAGAAGAAATCAGTTTGGTCAAATTGGAGAACATTGAAGAGGCTTATCAATTTGCATTGAAAGCTGAGGAGAAATTGAACAAGAGACATGAGCAAAGACAAAGAGGCAAAGGTGGTAGATTCCCTAGAGGAAGAGGTAGATCTTATGGTGAAACCAGTAGATTTGAGCCTGAGAAGACAAATCTGGATAAAGCCAAGACCGAGTGGAAAGGTGAAAGTTCATCTAGGGGTAGAGGAAGTAACTATTGAGGTGGTTATAACAGAGGTGGTTTCCGAGGAACTTGTTACAATTGTGGAGGACATAGATCATTTGAGTGTACACATGCAAGTAAGAAGGTCGGTAGCAGTAGAAATGCTTTGGTGCAAAAAGAGTCACCGAATGAACCTGAGAAGGAAAATAACTTGATGGTAAGGAGAGCACTTTGGAGTGAAAGTAATAAGGAAAATCCGGTAAGGAAAAGTTTCTTCAAGACCAAATGTAGAGTTTCTGACGAAGTTTGGAAGGTAATTATTTATAGTGGTATCTCGGAGAATCTGGCGTCTGAGGAAATGGTTACGAAGTTGCAGTTGAAAAGGTTGTAACATCTGAAGCCCTATCAGATTTCATGGATCAAAGATGAGCATACACTCTTGGTAAGTGAACAATGTTATGTGAATTTGAAAATTGGAAAGTGCTATGATAAGGTGTTATGTGATATCATGCCTATGGATTGTTGTCATATTTTGTTGGGTAGACCTTGGCAATATGATAGACATGCTATATATGATGGGAGATTGCATAAATATACTATTTGGGCTGATGGGAGAAGACAAATTTTGTTACCTTTGATTGAAGAACCTGTTAGTAATGTTTGTACATCTGTGAAAGTTTGCTTGATAGAAGGAAGAAAGTTTGTTAAGGATTTGAAGAAGAATGATGTATGTTTTGTTGTGATTCCTAACAAACCGAGTAAGAAAACAGAGGATAGTATACCTGAGGAGATTGATAAGTTACTCACCGAGTACAGTGAGATCCTTTCTGATGATGTACCTGATGGTTTACCACCGAAGAGAAGCATTGATCATTGGATGGATCTAATCCTTGGAGCTAGTTTACCGAATAAGGCACCACATCGGTGGACACCTATTGAGAATTAGGAATTAAACCGACAGATTCAAGAATTGTTGCAAAAAGGTTTGATCCGAGAAAGTTTGAGTCCTTGTGCAGTACCTGCTGTATTGACATCTAAGAAGAATGGAGAATGTGTACTGATTCCAGAGCAATCAACAAGATAACAGTGAAAAATAGGTTTCCTATACCGAGAATGGATGACATAATGGATAGTTTGACTGGAGCAAAGTATTTTTTACCAAAATTGATTTGAAAACTGGGTATCATCAGATAAGAATCAGAGAAGCTGATGAGTGGAAGACTGCTTTCAAGACAAAAGAAGGTTTGTATGAGTGGTTGGTTATGCCTTTTGGTTTAACTAATGCACCAAGTACTTTTATGATGTTGATGAATGAAGTTTTGAAGAAATTCTTAGGTAAGTTTGTGGTTGTATACCTAGATGATATTCTGATTTTCAGTAAGACTAGAGAAGAACATTTGTTGCATGTTAAACAAGTATTGTAGAGGTTGAAAGAAGAAAAGTTGCTGATAAATCTGAAAAAGTGTTCATTCATGAAAGAGGAGATTTTGTATTTGGGATTTGTGATTTCAGTTGATGGTCTGAAGATGGATCCTGAAAAGGTTGAAGCTATTTTGAATTGGCCTACACCTGAGAATGCTAGTGAGGTAAGATCATTTCATGGTTTGGCAAGCTTTTACCGAAAGTTCATTAGGAATTTTAGTTCAATTTGTAATGCTATGACTGAGACTATGAGAGGAGATAAGAGAGAATTCTAGTGGACACATGGAGCTGATAAAAGTTTTGAGACTCTCAAGCAGAAGGTTGCTGAATTGCCTATTTTGGCATTGCTTGATTTCAATAAGGTATTTCAAGTAGAATGTGATGCAAGTGGAAGTGCAATAGGAGCTGTATTGAGTCAAGAAGGTAAACTTGTTGCTTTGTTTAGTGAAAAGTTGAATGATGCAAAAATAAAATATTTTGTGTATGATCAAGAATTCTATGCTATTGTTCAAGCACTGAAGAAATGGAGACATTATTTGATACCGAGTGAATTTGTATTGTATACCGATCATAAGGCTTTTCAGTATTTGGGTAGTCAGAATAAGTTGAATCAGAGACATATGAAATGGGTTGAGTATTTGCAAAGTTATACACTTGTGATAAAGCATAAGAGTGGAGTCACTAACTGAGTTGCTGATGCATTAAGTAGAAGAAGATCTTTAATGACCGAGATGAAAATTGAGGTTCTTTGCTTTGATGACATGAGAGATTCTTATAAATTTGATCTTGATTTTTTTGAGCCGTAGAGAAAGTGTAGAGCACCTATTCAAGATCAACCGAGTACTAAATGGGAAGAATATTTCATTCAAGGAGGTATGTTGTTTAAAGATATTCAGTTGTGTATACCGAGAGGATCAATGAGAACTAATTTGATAAAGGAGAAACATAGTAGTGGTTTGGCTGGACATTTTGGTGTTGATAAAACATTGAATTTGCTTAAGGAGAAATACTTTTGGCCACAGTTGTATAAAGATGTTCAGAAATTTGTGAGAAGTTGTGGAATTTGTCAAGTTGCAAAAGGAGTAAGTCAGAATATTGGATTGTATACTTCGATTTTTGTTCCTGAGAAACCTTGGATTGATATCAGTATGGATTTTGTTCTTGGCTTACCGAAGACCATAAGAGGTAATGATTCTATATTTGTTGTTGTGGATAGATTTTCTAAGATGGCACATTTTATACCTTGTAGAAAGACATCAGATGCAGTACATATAGCTGATATTTTCTTTAAGGAAATTGTTAGATTGCATGGATTACCGAGGAGTATTATCTCTAACTGAGACAGTAAATTTGTTGGATACTTTTGGAAGACCCTTTAGAGAAAGTTTGGCACTGAGTTGAAATATAGTTCTACATTTCACCCACAGACCGATGGACAGACATAAGTTGTGAATAGAAGTTTGGGTAATCTTTTGAGATGTTTAGTTGGAGACACAACTGAAAGGTATATTAGATTTGAGGGATATTGCTGATGAAAGAAAGAGAAGTGCTGAAGGAGTAAAGTTTGCTGAGTACATGAAGACATTGCATGAAGATGTGAAACATAAGCTGGAAGTGAGTAATCAGAAATACAAAGACAGAGTTGATAGATCAAGAAGACATAAGACTTTCGCAGTCGGTGATGAAGTAATGGTTCATTTGAAGAGAGACAGATTTCTTGTTGGAACATATGGGAAGCTGAAAATGAAGAAGTTTGGACCTTGCAAGATTTTGAAGAAATTTGATAGTGGAAATGCTTATGAGATTGAGTTACTTGATGACATGGATATATCACCTATATTCAACATTGCTGATTTATATGAGTACCATGAACCTGATGAAGACATGACAGTACTGATGAATTATCCTAAGAAACAGATGGAAGAAGTTGAGCAGATTTTGGAGCAAAGAATTGGTAGAAGTACAAGAGGAAAACAATATATGGAATATCTGGTAAAGTGGAAGAATAGACCGATGGAAGCCAGTTCATGGATTTCACAATCTGAGTTGGATTCAGCTCGGGTTGTATCTGCTTTATGATTCAGAGAACCATTTTCAAATAACCGCAGGTATCTGATGCAGGAGCATCTGGGTCCTTGGCAATCCTGTGTCACCAAAAACATGTTTGTGTTTTCCTGTGTTGCTCGGTTCCTTCTTTTACCAAGTTGGTTCGGCGTTGCTCAGTTTCCTTTGTTCACCGGTGTTGGTCGGTTCTCTTTTTGGTGCTCGGTGAATTTCCCTGGCGCTCGGGGATGCTTGTCTGGCGCTTGGTTATCCTTGCTTACCGAGTTGTTTATTTTGGATTTCTGTTGAGGCCGATTCTTGCCTTTAATTATGGTATCTATCGTTGGGAAGCGTGTGGACCTAGATTTGGTCGTTCCTTCCATTGATGGTGGATCTAAAGGCCGACTTGTTCAGTAGCCTCTTGTATAAATGTAGTTGTTTGGTTAGAGTTTAGGGGGAGTTCAGTTAGAAGATAGAAGCTAGGAGATTAGAGATTATTGGCAGATCCTCACATGTTGGAGGAATTCTGTACTTGATTGTAATATCTGGCCTAAACCGAGAAGGCCTTACTGCCCGACATGTATGAATCAAATTGAAGTTAATATATGAACTGTTCTGCATTCTCTCTCTCACTTTTTGTGTGTTGTTGCTTCCGCATGTGGTCTCTGCAAGGTGGATCTGGTTAGGGTGTGCCTTTGGCCCCTCTCCCCGTCCCCATTGTGTCAGATCTTTGTGCTTTCTTTGAGCTTTGAGTTGCTTATCAAGCTTGACCGAGCTCTCGTTGCATCTTCTTAGGGTTTCATTCCTTTCTTCTGATGGAAAATTGTCATTGATGTCAAAAGATTGATGTCTATTATTGATGAATATGAATGTTACATAACATATGATACACACAGCATGAAGTGGAATACGAATATAGTATACAGTACAAAACAGTGATAGAAGATTATTGAATAACATAAAGATAGTTAGAACAGTATACATACAGCAAGAAGAACAAATATAACAGAGTATATATAACAGATATGTATAATAGTTTGATTGTTAATGAAGATTATGCAACAGTATATAAAACAAGTGTATACTGAAAACATATAAACAAGATGTATCAGAAACATAAATGTACAGCAGTCCATATGCAGAACGTTTGTATACAAAACATACAGATTCAGTACAGAACATATAATATGCAGTACAGAACATATTCAGATGTATTCAAAGCAAGAGGATGATGCAGCGTCAAAGAAATTGCCGTAAAAGATACACAAACAGTAGTTTGTATGAAGGGTCGAAAGATATCAAAGGTGTCAACATCTACAGACAGAGGACGGTATATCCAGTGATTTATTGAAAACCTTTATATATGCAGCGGTTGACATAAGTAATAAATGTTTATGTAAGAATAGATGAATAGGCGATAGTTATACAGCAGCGGTGATCTTCAATAGTTTTACTGATGTATCTCTGATGTATCTCTGACATACAACAGCGGTTGTATATTACACAAACGCATAAACATATACACAGCCACTGTAAGTGTATTACCACTGGACAGACCAATCCATGAGGGAAATATGTCAGGCCCGATACTTCAATAAGTTTGCAAAGCTAATAAAAAAGGTTCCAGATATATGACAAAAATGTAATGGCTGACAGAGATAGGATCTGTTGATGGCACAGGCCATGTCACCATCTTCACAATATTTATGAATTGTTCCCAGGTGAAGAACAGAATAAGCATCAGAGAATATATATTAAAAGTTAAAGTTATATGCATAACTATGCACAGCGGCAAAGACATTCATATATACGCATAGCGGCAAGACACATCCATATATATACGGCAAGACACATCATATATATGCATAGCGGCAAAGACATTCATATATATGCACAGTGGCAAGACACATCCATATATTCAAGGAATCACAAGTCATGTATACGACTGATATGTACAGCGGCTTCTTGTACCAAGTTTAAATGCTCAGAAGAAGACGTCAAACACAGCATATATACTGTAGTTTAATACTTACGAAGATAGCATGTTATATCGAAGGTTACTATGCAGCGATACATATGCTTATTGAAATATATGTATCGATACATAAGTGTCGAAGATTTATAATAATCTGCAAACGGCATAACAAAGTAGTCTGGCTATATTATAATATCAGTGGACAAGTTGTAATCTGAGGATAAAAATAATTTACAGCGATATCAATTAATATATATTAGTATATATATATATCGAAGGCTGAAGGTTAAGACTTTATCGAAGGATAAAATATATTCAAAGGAATCATGAAATTAACACAGCTGATAGTTTATATTGATTATTGTTAAAAAAATATATTAACTTATTTTAAGTTAATATTATTAGTTTTAAAAGGAGACATCTTTTTATGAAAAGACATGATTTTGAAAAGACATAGTATTTCACCCAAAATGAGAATATATAAATATTTGATCTTTTTGTGGAAATAGAAGATAAGTCAGTATGTAAAGGAATAAAAGGAAGAGCAGTGAGAATATGAAAAGAGAAAAATTAATGTCTATACATTCAGATTTTTTATTATGAATATATTATAATAAAGATATATATATATTTGAGAAAAAGAAGAAAAATATTGGCTGACTTAGAGAGAGCAGATTATGTCCATCATCAGTTGAAGAAAGCAACAGCATTCAGGTGGAAGAAATTTTGAAAGCAGTGAGTTGGTGCTCAAATTCAGTCAGGGGGAGTTGGTGCTTCTAGTAGGTTGGTGCCTGCAAAGTGTGGGAGTTGGTGCTTCCAGTGAGTCGGTGCTCATAAATTTAGAGGTTGGAGCCTCTAGTAGGTTGGAGCCTACAAAATTTGTAAAGAACATTATTATATATAAACAAATTATTTTGTGGTTTTCTCTCATATTGGGTTTCCACGTAAAATTTGTGTTCATGTGCATAATTGTTTGTTTGAGAATTTAAAGTTATCTTTGAATAAAGTTTTTAAAGTTAAAATTGTTATTATACTAATTCACCCCCCCCTCTCAGTATAGTCGTGTGCTCTTCATCTTCAACCATAAATCATGCAACAACAAAAAGCTTTGCGTTCTGATCTTGAGTTTACCTTGAAAACATCCATGTAGAAATAAAATTAACTGCTGTTATAATGCTAACTTCAGTTCTAAATGGTGGATGCCCCGCATATTCCGGTTTTAACTTAAACAACTCCACATTCACCGGTGCGGATAAACATGCTGTTGACTGGTATCAATCTTATACCTGGTCCATCGTTGTATGTAATATAAGACCGGTACAATGTACTCTGTTCGGCCTACCAGTGCATCTCCTCTTTTAGTCTACCGGTGCATATACTCTGTTTCTAATCTACTGGTTCCTATAAAGTAATGCAAGTGATCTACCGGTGAACCTCTACTAGTGGCAATTGTGTTTGCATCTGTCTTCACTAATGACAACTTAAATTTGCTAACAGTTCTTAAGGCAACGGGTCCACAAGGAGAACCTGAGACAGTACAGGAACTAGTGGTTCAATTGACTGCTCGTGAAGAACCAACAATCGGTGATTAGGAAGTTCCTAAGGAAAAGTTCACATCCGGTGAATAGGTAAATTTGGGAGAACAAGTTCTACCAGAGGAACAAGTACTGGGAGAGTCATCGGTCAAGATGACTACTGACAATACAACAAGTGAAGAAGAAATTGCTATGGGTAAGCTACATACAGCTGAGGAGCAGCACACAGAGCCACCACTAGAACAGGAAGTTCCACCGGAAGAGCAATTACATCTGGAAGAGGAAATCCACACGGAGGAAGCCCCACCAGAAGAACAAGTTCAACAACAAGAAGTAGCAAGACCAGAGGAAGAGACATTACAATCGGGAAATGAAGTAAATCAAGAACAACAGAACAAACAGGAACAAGAGTTACCTGTACATATTGAACAAGAACAACCGGTACTGGAACCAAGGCAAAAGGAACAAGTTGATGTTCCAAGCTTGTCCTCATCCAAGAGGAAGTTAACCTTTGCCGCAGAAACTGAGGCCAAGAGGAGCAAAGTTAGCAAGATTGTGGTTGACATAAGCAAAATGTCAACTAGGCAACTAAAGGAGCTAACAAAGAGGAAACAAGACATGGTCCTCACAAGTGTAAAGAACATCTTGTACAACTTTGTACCGAATGCGGATATGGATGAAGATGAACGTGTAATTGATCAACTGGAGATTTTGGCACAAGCAATAGGAGAAGATGTCACTGATTTGGAGATAGTGGCCATTGATCATTATGAGAAGAAGAGAATAGAAATTCTCCATAAACAGGTTGAAGAAATAAAGGTAACAGTCTCTACAAACATAAGGGTACTCTAGCAATCGTTACAAGTTGCAGGAAGTCTAATGACAAGGACTTCAAATTTTGATATGTTTGTTCAAGATATCACATAGAAGTCAACCAAGACTTTTGGAGACATAAGTGATGAAAAATTGTCATTGATGTCAAAAAGAATATTATACAGCATAAAGCATATACACAGAATTGCAGAGATATACACAACTAAGACTATAATATTGATTGAAAGATATTATGATATGATATTGAAAAGATAAGCTAAAACATTCAGCAGTATACAGAAATTTGATATCTAAACAGAAGTACAGATATGTAAGCAACAAAGATTATATAATCAGAACAGTGACTACAATATGTAACAGACTACAATATGTAACATACATAATCAGCACATATAGCACATACGTATGTAACAGACTACAAGATAACAAGCACATACGTATTCATACATATGTGCAAAGGCAAAGCATGTGGTCAGTACCGAAGGATATTATAACATCTGCATGATATATTCAAAGATTAATATTATAAAGTTTTCAAAAATTGCTTTTGAAGACCCTTTTAAAAGGATATGTGATAATGAGTATGTAACGGTCAATATATTATCAGTGGTCAATATATTATAGCAGTCAATATATATTGAAGATGGCTATATACAGCAGCGGAAATATATAACATACAGCAAAGTTTTCCAGCGACAACAGATTTATCTAACGCAATGAAGAATAACGGTGTAAGGATGTGTATACAGCTAACAGACAAACAAGTGTCGAAGGTCATACATAGTTTGATTAAAATGTCAAAGGTGCAGCGGTTTTAAAAGGAAACGAAGGTTGAAGACTTTATCGAAGGCTAGCAGACGATATTACTAAAGATATATAGAACAGCAGTTCGATATAGACATTATGCAGCGTAAGTCAATCAAAGATTGCTATTGAAAATAAAATTCCAATCATACACATTTTTTTGACGGCAAAGAGCAGAGTATCATTGAAGATATTAAAGTTTGCGTACAGCAAAGATATATGTTCTAAAGTTTCAAAACCTTAGTATGCGATAAAAGTTTTATAAAGGATTAAAGATAATATTAATGATATATCATTAAGGTGTTGTTTTTAAAAAAAAAGAAATATTAACTTATTTAAAAAGGTTAATAATATTTTAGTAAATGAGATACCTTTTTGATTTGAAGAGTCATGTCTTTTTTAAGAGACATATTGTTTCTTAAGAAGGAACATGTATAAATATTTAATCTTTTTGTGGAAATAGAAGATAAGTCAGCATGTGAATATAAAAGGAAGAGCAGCAATAATATAAAGGAGAGAAAAATTAAAGATTATATATTCAGATTTTTTGAATATACTATTATAAGGATATATATATATTTGAGAATTAGAAGAAAATATTGGCTGACTTAAAGAGCAGATTGTGTCCATCATCAGTTGAATTAGCAACAACATACAGGTGGAAGAAATTTTGAAAGTAGTGAGTTGGTGTTCAAATTCAATCAGGGGGAGTTGGTGCTTCCAGTAGGTCGGTGCCTGCGAAGTGTGGGAGTTGGAGCTTCCAGTGAGTCGGTGCTCATAAATTTAGAGGTTGGAGCCTACAAAATTTGTAAAGAACATTATTATATATAAACAAATTATTTTGTGGTTTTCTCCCATATTGGGTTTCCACGTAAAATTTGTGTTCATGTGCATAATTGTTTGTTTGAGAATTGAAAGTTATCTTTGAATAAAGTTTTTAAAGTTAAAATTGTTATTATACTGATTCACCCCCCCCCCCCTCTCAGTATAATCGTGTGCTCTTCAATAAGAGTTCTGTCTTCCCAATTTGATGTAAAGAAGACATCTGCAACAAATTTCAGTAGGGAAATGACAAGCCTAGCTCTCATTCTGAGAAAGGCATCAGAAGAAAGAACTAAGAGAATCCAAGATCTCATTGGATTTCAGTTATTTCTGGCGCCAGCATTTGATTTAATGCAATAGACTTCAACAGAAGCTGAGAATCTGATCAAGGAACCGGACTGCAAGACTGTAGAAGACATGGAGAACATAATTGTATTGCTAAAAGCAGCACAGAAAAATCTGGAACATGTCACTGGTCAATGGAATCCTTTTCTTCATACAACGAAGATAATTTACAAGGACATCTTCACCAAGTTACACATGTAATTCAAAAGCATAAACCCTTTGTCCTATGGAGGCAAAAAGGGGAAGAAGATCAGAGACGAAGAAGACTAGACGGAGAGATCAGAATATCTTCAGGACGGATTGGAAGAAGGTTAGAAGAAGGTAAAGGTAAGAATACAAAGTAGATTTAGCTACAGAGAAGAAGCACATGCACAGGGGAAGTCTACATGACTGGGAATTAAAAATGATGTTTTGGCACCAATGCCAAAGGGGAAGATTGTTGACATATATAAGTTGTCATTGGTTAAGTTATATGCAAACATCATTCCCATCGGTAAACTGGTAGACCACTCCTTAATAGGCACCGGTAGACTAAACAGATTATGTGTATTGGTAGACCAAACAGAGTGTCTACAACCGGTCTATAGAACATACAAGGGATGTATGAAAAACCGGGTATAAGATTGATACTGGTCGATTGCATGTTTATCCAAACTAGATTATGCGGAGCTGTCTGAGTTAAGATCGGATAATACGGAGCATCCACCGTTTAGAACTGGAGTTAGTTTTTTAATAGGAGTTAGTTTTATTTCTACACAGATGTTTCAAGGTAAACTCAAGATCATTTCGCAAAGCTTTTTTGCAGCATGATTTATGGTTGAGTTTACAGCTTGGCGGAACTATGAGTTGAGCTTTTATTAAGATTAATTTCTTATAAATACAGGTCATAGGACACAAAAAAAGTGTGGTTGAATATACAGAGAAGGAGAATGATATTTTCTGAGAGAAGCTATGGTCACAAGAGGTGAAAGGCAGAGAGGTTCAACAGCCAAACAGAGTGAAAAGGGTATTAGGTATGATCCAATCAGACAGAATGTGTCATTAGAGATCATTGCTTTCATATTGTTAAAGCATACTCAAGTCCCTGTAACAGGGTGAACCTTAATGGGTTCTTTGTATAAATCTCTTAACCGGGTAACATCTTAATTGGTGTTTAAAGTGCTTTTGCAAGGTGACTCCTAATAGAGTCAAGATCTTAACAGGTCTTTTACCAAATCCCTTTACCGGGTAGCACTCTTACAAGTGCTTTATAAGCTCTTAATAGGGCATCTTTATTACTGTAGTAGTGAAGTTGTGAGCTCTGTCTCACCGTGGTTTTTTCCTTCTAACTGAGGGTTTCCATATATATATGATGTGTTAATCTGAGTATTTCTATTTCTCTTTATGAATGGTTGATTACATTCTGTTTATTTTGCAAGAATTTATATAGAAGGTTTAATTGAAATAGAAATAGTATTTACTTATTTACTCCCCCCCTCAGTAACCGGTTAGGAATAACACTTGAGGTCACTCCTTAGCAGCCACAAAAGAAATGTTTCAGCCCATGAAAATCTGATAAAATGGACTTTAATTAGGAAAAAAAGACACTTGCAAAGATTGATCATGTGTCTAGGAATGAATTGACAAGGAGGAAGCTATGTTTCTCTTGCAAGAAGCCATGGGAGCAAGATGATGAGGAGCAAGATGAGTGCGAGGCTAATTCTGATGAGGATGATGCAGAGGGGGATCAACCACAAAAGATAGAATTGGAGGATACTATAGCCAAATAGACTCCACACTTTGCCACTTTATCTGGAGTTCGTCACAGTCGCCCTTTTTGAGTGAAAGGTGTCCTTAAGGGACAACGAATGGTTTGCTTTGTAGATAGTGGAGCCACATATAATTTTATTGATGAGGGACTAGTGATGAAACATGGGCTTCAGGATGAGGAATTTCCAGGATTGAGTGTCATAGTTGAAAATGGTTTCTCATTGAGTTGCACCAGAGTACTTGCCCAATTGAGTATACAGATTGGATATTACTGTTGGAATCATTTGCTGTTGCACCAAAAGCTCGAACTATCAATGCCTGATACAAATGCCAGATTTAACCCGATCCACGGGAGGCGGTTAAGCCATGTCACGAATCTCTAAGGAGGTGTTGACCACCAAGTCAACAATCTCTCCCTCAGCACCAACTGAGCCTTCAGCCCCCACTGAAGGGAGACTCGAACCCGTGACCCAAGGCTTTGATACCAATTGTTGGAATCATTTGCCGTTGCACCAAAAGCTCAAACTATCAATGCCTGATACAAATGCCAGATTTAACCCGATCCACGGGAGGCGGTTAAGCCATGTCACGAATCTCTAAGGAGGTGCTGACCACCAAGTCAACAATTACACATTGACAATTATTTTTATGTGCTTGGACTTAGCAATGTGGATGCTATTTTGGGCCTCCCATGGTTAGAGTCACTTGAGTGATATGTGCAAGACTTTTGTTAGATGCAACTAGAATTTATGGTTGATGGTAAGGAGATGGTGCTTAAGGCATTGGCATATGATAGTCCTCGAGTAGTTATAGCAAGCATGATGGAGGCTCTATTCAAACATGCTGATGTGGATTGGGCAACACAGTGTTTTGTATCCACTAAACCTTTTTCTAGAAGTGAGCCACAGTATCATATTGACAACCAGTCAGTACTAGATAAGCATAGTACAATGTTTTGGGATATTTATCTTGGTTGGCCACATAATCGTGGTTTTGGTGGTCTATATTAGGGCCTGGTCGTCTACATAGGGCTTGGTGGTCTACATAGAATGTAAAGGGTGTTAGCAAGAGGTAGTGGCGAAACTTTGTACGAAGTATACTAACCCTCATGCCTCCTCTTAGTTGTGTTATAATTCCTTTCAGCTTTGGAGAGTAGGCCGTTGGCGAAAACTACTGGGTGGTCCATTTCTTGTACTCCCACTTTTGCCACTATAGCCTTGATTGCATAGTTAGAGACATCTACGTGCACATGCAATTCCTTATTCCAATACAGTTATACCAGGATAGGTTCACTCACCAATCTTTACTCTAGTTCATCGAATACCTTGTTTTGCTAACCCCACCATTGTCCCTTGTCAGCATGTTGAGGGAATAGGAAATATGGGTAAAGTTTTGAATGAATCTTCGATAGTAGACAACATGCCTAAGGAATGATTGATTGGCAAATTCTTCTATGGTCCCTGTTTGTTTAAGATGGGTTAATTCTTGGAAGTACCATTCGGGATGTCTTTAGTCGAACCTACTCATGAGTCTTTGAGTAAATTCACTATAGGTAGTGATATTTTTATGGCCTAGAGTAGTGAGACCATGGTGCCACCAATTGTGGGCTGACCCGGTTAAGTAGAGTATGGCGAACTTAATGGCATTTTCTTTGGTCATGGGGCTGAGGGATAAATATGTATCTAGTTTTTGGACCCATGATTGATCGGTTTCCTTCCTTGATCCCTCAAAACATGGTAGGGACAACTTACTTATCCTTGATTTAAGGTCCTTTTCGGCATTATTCTTCCTTCTATTTCTATTTGCCATGGTTTTGGTCTCATAATATTCCTTAAAGGTAACAAGTTGTTGGATTGCTGGTTCTAACCTTGCATACATTTGGGCCATTTCTTCCACGCTATTTGTGGTTGGTTCCTCCTCTTCTAAAATGGGTTCTTCTCGAGGAAGCAAAGGCGGAATGGTACGCTTGAGTGTGGAGCTTTGAGTTGAATGTTCGTTTTCAGAATGATTGGAATGAGTATCTCTTCTTGTATTAGGGACGTGTCTTTCATTATGATGGCTATTGCTCATATTTTGAATGGCTTGGAGAATTAATTGGTTAGTTCAATCAAATCTCTCATTGGTTTGTTCCATGAAGCTTCTTAGTTCACTTGCCAATGGTTCAGCCATAGCTTTTGTGCCTTTCTTTCGTTTATATGTTTGCATGAACTATCCTCCATAGGATGGCAGGATTATGCTCTGGTACCACTGTAATGTTCCTTGTTGGGTCTTTGGGGTTTGAGATGGATTCCAATGTAAAAGACTTCTTCTTATTCAAATTTGTACACAATTCACCCAATTGATCTTTAAATTAATTGAATTTTTTGAGGGCTTATAAACTAGGAGAAGGGATTCAATAGAGCGACTAATAAGAGTGACAACTCTGTTGTAATGTCCCCTTATGGATCTTAATTATATCTAAATTCTCAATTGAGAGTTGTAATATTTTTATGGAATTACTCATGTTTGTCCTTCCCAAAGATTGTTATTGCAAGAAATTGTTTGGTTTATTGCTTTTCTCAAATAGGTAAATATATATACTTCATATAATATCTTTGTCCTTATCTTTATAGGCTGACCTTCAGATCTTGAACGATAATCTCTATATGCTTGCCTCCATAGACTGACCTCCAACTCTCTCTATCTATATCTGTATATGTAAAATCAAAGATAGAGGGAGAATTATCTGTTAGCAATTTAAGTTGTCATTAGTGTAAATTCACAAACACCATGCACCGGTAAGTGCTCACCAGTCACTCACGTTACTTAGAAAGCATCGATAGACAAGGAACAGAGCGTATGCACCGGTAGATAAAGAAAAGTGAACACACCGGTAGATCAATCGGAGTCCACAGTACCGGTCTTAGAGTGCATACAAAGTTGAACCGGGTGTAAGGTTACACCGGTCTAAACTGCCTAAAGATCCGCACCGGATTATGCGGAGCAGTTTGAGTTAAAACCGGATAATACGGGATATCCACTGCTCTAAAGTGGAGTTAGCTTTTTTAATAGGAAGTTAGCTTTATTTCTATGGATGTTTTGCAAGGTAACCGGTAGATCCTCTACCATTCCCGGTATGATTGGTGAGAGTCAGACTCACTCAGTCTGCAAGGACAACCGGTCAGGCAAGTTATAATCAACTGGTTGGGTTAAACAGGAAGAAAAGTTAGGTAAAGCATTTATTACTGTAGCTGTTTAATGAATAGTTACCGTTTGGTAATTACCGTTATAACCTAACCCTATAAAAGAAAGGAGAATTACTCACAAGTCTTTACTTTGCTTACTTTGTGATTTACGAATTCTTGTGCTAAGTATCATTCTCGCGCTTTGATCACTGAGAATTACTGTGTAAAACCGATCTAAGCTACTTTCTGAAAGTTACTGGTTAGGAAGAATGGCCTCATCATCCACCAACGTAAAGTTGATCAGGGGAGATCAAGTGGATCAACTTGCATACAATATCGCGCCGATTTAGAATAGAGAGAACGACATGGCTGGTGCGCTCTCGTCTGTACCAAAAGGATTCCTCTTAACCGAAGAAGTCACGACGTTCATTCATGCCAAACAAGAAGAATTGGGTTAAATGTATATTCAAGGCAAATACCTGTCACTATGTGAAGAAGGGAGACTCCCTGATAAGTATGCCAAGCTAATATCATCTGGACTTATCAACGGAGTATGCTATCCGTCCATCTTCCAGGAAGACCTTATTCGACTAGTTCTCAATCGTCGTCATGAACCTGGTTTCTGGCTCACAAGAGGTGCATGCAATCTGATCACCAAGGACGATCTGCATAGAGTGACAGGACACAGCAATCGAGGGGAAGCTCTAACCCTAAGGACCATCGCCAATGCCGTCGTCAATAAATTAACCAAGTCAAGACCCGATGGTCGACTTATGACCGTGAACGACATTGAGGATGATGGAGTCTAGTTTGCGTCTGCTGTACTTGGCTACAAGGTTTATCAGTCTAGCAATTTAAACAGCATAACGGGTGGATCAATTCACGCCGCACAACGCATAATGCACGACAATGCTCAATACGACATCTGTGCAATGCTCCAAAACCAAATATTTGAAAATATGAAGAAGCTCGGAGTCGCGAGGAAGAAATCAATGAAGTACAGGACCCTTCTGGTATGTCTCTACTTCTACTACTCCAACTTCTTCCCAGGAGTCGGAAAGGTTGTATGGAAAATCGATAGACCGGTTATGCATCAAATAAGAGAGATGGCCAATCCACTGGGAAACCAGTTATGAAGTGCGATGACTGAACACTTTAAGGCATTTCAATTAATAATGCACGAAAGAGAGAGGGTGCCGTCAACTATTGTTGACTTGTACAAGGACGATGTATGCTTTCTGGTCACCACCGATAACTGCATTATTCAAATAGTGGAACCAAGAGAAGTATATGCTCCTGAGCTAGGGTATGAGATCACTGCCAAGACTGCTAAGGCATATGCTGATGCCCTAAATGATGCAAATTTGGATCTTTTTGCAAACCGGTTCGGAACATTCGCTGAGATTCAAGAGAATCTTAAAAAGAAGGCACTGATAAAAAATGTCTACACCAAAAGGTCCCCCACACCAAAGAAGAAATCTGCGACAGAACAGCCCAAGGCTCAGAGGAAGAAAGTAGAATCGGTACCTAGTACTCAAGAGGAAGAACGAGAAGAGATAGAGACCGAGGAAACAGTTCCTCTGATTAGAAGAAGAAAACCCACAATTGATGAATTTGTGGCATGACTGAAAGAATTTGGTAATTTAGGCTCCGTTAGAGGCAAATATCAACTAGCCAATGATGAAGACAAAAGAAAAATTGAAGATGCTGTAGTTTTCTGCCTTAAAAAATTCAATCTACATCCTAGTGGACTGCACACAACTCTACCTGAAGATCTTTTACAAATTATTGAAGATCGGTGGAAGGCTTTAGGAGATAGAGAGAAGGAGTTGAGGATTTGAGCTCTTCTAGAGGTCCAAAACCACCTCACTCTAGAAGAAGCCACAGAACAAGCTGAACTTCACCAGCAAACCTTCTCAACAAAAAGAAGGATAAGTCTCATACTTATTGGAGAAGTTTAGAAAGTGCATAATGAAGAAGTAGCGATATGGACCAAACTTCTTCAGACCCAGAAGCAAGCAGAACAAGAAGCAGGTCAAAGAACAACAGTTCCATCGGTCCCAGACATCGGTAAAGGGAAAGGAGTGCTTGGAGCTAATGCACCAGAAATAGTAGACATCACTGGTGATAAGAGCAACAAGCCAGCAAATCAAACAATTCTCATCTCTCCAAGCAAAGGTAACACTAAACCTATGTCTATCAATGATATTGTTGATGAGGTGATGGACTTCGGAAAAGTAGACAATGCTGCTAAGTGGTTCAGTGTACTAGAAGAAGAGGATAAACAGGCAGTAATTGTAGCAATAGTAGAAACTTTTATGGATTACCAAAGAACTCCAAGGGACTATAGGTCCAAGTTCCCACCAGAACTCAACTCAAGGCTACAATTAAAATGGAGAACCGGTCTAGGCACAAACACAAGAATCACTAGGGAAACACTGCTAAAGGTCAGGCCAGGACTCAGTGAAGACAGAATTAAGCTTCTATTAGAAGAAGCATCCATAAACCTGAATACACCATAAAGAGTTGCAGAGATATTAAACGGGTATGAGAATCAAGTGTATAAAGCGACTCTGGACTACTGGCACCAGTATGACTTCAATGCACTGGATAAACTAGGTCCTCAGGATCAAACTGCACAAATGCAAGGACCACCAGTCAGATCCACACTTGGTGAAGAATCTTATACTGGAAAGGAAAAAGTTCAAACAGAAGAGTTCATAGCTAATGAACAAATAAATGTTGAACAAAAGGCAGAATTTGAAATACCCATGGGAGAACTTCATTCAATTGAGGAGCAGCAATAGGAAGAAGTCCCACTAGAAGAACAAGAACAGGATGTTGAAGTCAATGAGCAACTGGAAGAAGAAGCTCAGACCGAGGAAGAACAACCTGAAGAGCAATTTCTACGGGAAGAAGAGGTTCAACAAGAAAACACAGCTCATCAAGAAGCTGAAGAGAATAAGGGACTAGAGGAAGAAATTCCAGTCCACACTGAGCAAGCTCAATCAGAGCAAGAGCAAAGGCAATAGGAACAAGCCGACAGACCAAGCTCCTCATCTAAGAGAAAGTTGTCATTTTCCGAGGAGAAGGACGCTAAGAAGAGTAAGGTCACCGATACAGTCGTAGACATCAGCAAGATGTCATCAAGGCAGCTAAAAGAGTTGACCAAAAGGAAACAGGACATGGTCCTGACCATTGTAAAGAACATTCTGTGCAACTTCGTCCCTGATGCTGACATAGATGAAGATGAACCGGTCATTGATTAGCTAGAAGTTTTGGCACAAGCAATCGGTGAGGATCTCACTGATCCAGAAACGGTGGCAATTGACCACTATGAGAAGAAAAGAGTGGAAATACTCCACAAATAGGTTGAAGAAATCAAGGTGAATGTGTCAACCAACCTGAGAATGCTTCAACAACAACTTCAAGAGGCAGAAAGTTTGATGAGCAGAACTTCAAACTTTGAAGTGTTTTTGCAAGACCTGTCAGAGAAGGCGGCAAAGGCCTCAGAGGAGATTAGAGCCCTGTCCTCTCAGTTTGCTATTAAGAACAAAATTGCAACTACTTACAACAGAGAAATGACAAGTTTAACTGTTACACTGAGGAAAATTGTTGAAGAAAAGAATAAGAGAATCCAAGATATTATTGGATTTCAGATGTTTTTGGCACCAACATTTGACATCATGAAACAAATAGCAAATTCTACAGAAGCTCTGATCAATGAACCAACTTACAAAACTGTGGAAGATATGGAGAACATCATTGTTTCTCTGAAAGCAGCCCAAAAGAACATAGAATATGTAACCGGTCAGTGGGCACCATTCCTTAACTATGCCAAAACAATGTATAAGGATATCTTCACCAAGCTTTAAATATGAAGACAAGCATAAACCTTTGTCTTTTGGAGGCAAAAAGGGGAAGAAGAGCAAAACGAAAACAGAGAGAAGAACAGAGAAGAGAATGAGTAGGAGGGAAGAAGAGAAGAACAGTGTAGATACAAAGAAGAGCCGATAGAGGAACGAAGCAGAACAGCCATCGGAGCACTCATACAGGGGAAGTGTGTTCCATAGACAAGAAAGAAAATTGTTACAAGTGAGTATGGTTTTGCCACCAATGACAAGGGGGAAGATTGTTAGCAATTTAAGTTGTCATTAGTGTAAATTCACAAACACCATGCACCGGTAAGTGCTCACCGGTCACTCACATTACTTAGAAGACACCGGTAGACAAGGAACAAAGCGTATGCACCGGTAGATAAAGAAAAGTGAACACACCGGTAGATCAATCAGAGTCCGTAGTACTGGTCTCAGAGTGCATACAAAGTTGAACCGGCTATAAGGTTACACCAGTCTAAACTACCTAAAGATCCGCACTGGATTATGCAGAGCAGTTTGAGTTAAAATCGGATAATACACGATATCCACCGCTCTGAAGTGGAGTTAGCTTTTTTAATAGGAAGTTAGCTTTATTTCTACGGATGTTTTGCAAGGTAAACTCAAGATCATAACCCATAGCTTTTTGCTAATTGCATGATTTATTGCCGAGTTTACAGCCTGGCGGTTCTATGAGTTAAGGGTTTCATTACAGGGAACTCTTGTATAAATACATGTCGTAGGACGCAAGAAAAGTGTTGTTGATAATTAGTAAATGCATAGAGCAGAGGAGAGATACCTTTTGAGAGAAGCGCTACAGTCACAGAGGTGAAGGGCAATAGAGATCAACAGCCAGGCCAATCGGGAAAGATCAGCAGGTATGATCTGATTAGACAATTAGTGTCATATAAGATCATTGCTTTTGTAAAGTGTGAAAGCAAGTTAAAATCCTTATATTAGGGTGGACCTAATCGGTTCGTTGTAAAATCCCTTAACAGGGTAACATCTAAATTGGTGTTAAAAGACCTCTAACCAGGCGACTCTTAACAGGGTTAAGATCTTAACCGATCTTTGTAAAATCCCTTAACCGGGTAACACCTTAACCAGTGCTGTGTAAGCTCCTAACAGGGCGCCTTCATTCTGGAGTAGTGAAGTTGTGAGCTCTGTCTCACCGTGGTTTTTTCCTTGTAACCGAGGGTTTCCACGTATATATATTGTGTTGATCTGTGTACTTTTAAAGTTATGAATGTTTGCTTCTCCTTTGCTTAAATTTCAAGAAGTACTAAACAAGATAAGAAATTCACTAGGAAATAGTTCTTATTGATTCACCCCCCCTCTCAGTAACTGGTTGATAATAACATTATCTTTATAAAAAACCGACGCTATCCTCAATGGCTATAGGCTATGTTAGTGTTGACCAGAGTTTGATTGGATATCTCACACAAATGGTTATCGCAGATTAAGTTCTTGACTTTCCCCTGTTTGTTCAGTCCCTATCGATACTTCCTAACTTCCTCATTTGCTAGTATGGATCGTGTCCTTTTTACTCCAACTGAGAATGGGGTATCTAAATCTTATTCCTTCCTGTTCCCAATCGGATGCTGAATATTCATTGTGTGGTCTATATCATGCATATATTGCTGCCGACGTATCAATATTTGTGTATTTCAACAGGGAAGACGTGTCGTGTTTGTTTTTGTCGAGGTTTGTTGTCTCTTTCCTCCCGTCTTCCTTTGCCGACTGTGCCTTCCTTCGCTGACTCTCCTTTCTTTTTCCTAACTGTCTCCTCCTCATCTGATATGGATGCTATCGTATATACCTGTGTAGTGGTCACGACCATTCCTACCTTCGGTCGCAACTTCTTACTTCCTTCTTGGTATTCTTAATTAATATTTACAAGATATATTATGTGAACTCCTTTAAGAATAATATTATGTTGTGTATATTAGGATAATGAAATTATATTTATTATGTGAATAATATATTATATTATTATATTAATATATTATATTTAGTAATAGATTATATTATATTTTAATATTATTATTATTATTATAATATTATATTATATTCTATCAATTAATGTATTATATTCCTCTCTATTATATGAATGATTTAGTTAATTTTTATTATATCAATATATTATTATGATTATATATTGTTATCCATTATTATATTATTGTTAATTATTACTATACTCGTATTATAATAATAATAAATTTTATTATTATTTTTATTTGTTCGTTAATTTATTATTAATCTAAATTCTATTATAGGAATGGGGACATTATAGGGTCTCAAAAATTTAAAATTGATAAAAGGTTTCCTTTATGGAGACACTACAAGAATTTCTCAATGTCCTAGAGGCGGGGGCTTATTTGGAAATGTAATTTTTGCAATGCACAATATAGAAGCTCCTACTATCGAGTCAAACTTGATTTTTTGGGCCTTGGGGGTAAAGGGATTAATGTGTGTGAGGGCCCAGGGTCAGATAAGAAGTGGTCAGCTAGACAAATAGTAGCATTCATCAAAGAACAAGATGTTGACAAATTAGTTGCAAAAGGGAAACAAGGTGGTTATATCGGGAAACAAAAAACAATAACACCACCCACTCAACCAGCCTCTAGACATCCCTTCTTGCCTATGTCTTCTAGGGAGGATAAAGATGTAGAACAACCACAAATCACCACCCGCAAGAGAGGCCCATTAGATAGGGCATTTCAAAATGAGTTAAGAGATATTGTTGATGAAAAAATTGGACGTTGCCCCTATGCCAATGGTCTTCCATTCAACTACGCAAGATGACTTTATTGGAGAGAGATGGTGCAAGCAATAAATAATGCACCTTCTGGTTTCCAAGGCCCTAGATATGAAAAGGTGCACACCACCTAATTGCATAGTGAGAGAAAAAAAGTAGAGGCCCAACTAAAACCAATAAGAGATTCTTGGGTTCAAACGGGTGTCTATTGTTTTTGATGGATGGAAAGATTACAAAAACCATCCATTAATCAATGTAATTGCCGTATCCCCCAAGGGGTCAATGTTTTCGAGGGCGGTTGACTGTTAAGGGGAAGTAAAAGATACAAAGTTTATTGCCAGGATTCTCATTGATTCCATAGAGTTGGTGGGTCATGACAATGTTGTCCAAGTAATTATGGACAATGCAAAAGTTTCTAGGGCTACAAGTGCTTTGGTAGAGGCTAGATATGATCACATCTTTTGGACACCGTGCACCGTCCACTCCCTCAATTTAGTGATGAAAGCAATTGGCACCCAAATAGAATGGGTGACACAAATATATGACGAGGGTGAGGAGATTCAGATGTTTGTGACAAACTACCGTATGTCATAAGCAATTTTCAGAACTTTCTTGAGATTGGAATTATTGAAGGTAAATTTTAAAATCTAATTTATTTAGTTTCATTTATCATTTTATGTCATGTTTTACATAATTGAATAAAATATTTTTGTGTTGTTTACATATTTTAAATGTTTTATTAACTTACTATTAACATGTTCTTAGGTGTCTGAAACCTGGTTTGCATCTCACACAATCATGCTTAGACGACTTGTGAAGGTGAAAGAGGCATTGTCATAGATGGTTATTGGCAACCAATGGGGTATCTGGAAGAAATCTAGTACAATGAGGGCCCAAAAGTTGAAGGCATTGATATTGGATGATGATTGGTGGGCTTGTGTGGATTATGTATTGGAATTCACCGAACCTATCATGTCTATGCTTTAGTTTTCCGACACTGATGAACCATGCTTGGGGGATGTCTATGATAGCATGGACACAATGTTGGAGAAAATAAAATTGGTAAGTTATAATGTATTCCTCTATCCTTGTTTATTGAGAGATATCTAAATTGACATAACTTACATCAAGATAACGTACATGAACATCATTTGATATCCTAGGTTATACAAAGGAGAGAGAATGATCCTGAGGACACCTTATACAAAAAGGTGGAAGCAATTGTTCATCATCGTTGGAACAAGATGACCACAGCTTTGCACCTCCTAGCATATGCTCTATCTCCTAGGTACTATAGCACATAAGTACTTGCTATTCCAGGTAGAGTGCCACCATATAGAGATGTTGAGGATGCTAATGGGTATAAGAGGGCATTTAGTAAAATCTTTTGCGATCCAGATGTGGGGGCACGTGTTAGGAGTGAATTTGGACTGTTTATCTGAAGAAAAGATCTCCACCCTAGTGCTGTCAATGACCAAAGCAGAATGAATGCAGTTAGATGGTAGTACCTTCATGGGCAAGATTATATATACCTCCAACCTCTTGCAATTGAGATTCTATCACAAGTAAGTTTTTAAGTTTTTTTTCTTTCTTTTTTGGCCACTTGCATAATAGAATTTAACACTTAACACTCTTGAATTTATCTTGTATTTTTAATTTTTAATTTTGTTGGTTTTCTCTCTAGGTTGCGAGCTCTTCTGCCATTGAGCAGAATTGGAGTACATACTCCTATATCCACTTAGGGACACGTAACCAGTTGGCTGCAAAAAAAGCAGAAGGCTTGGTGTTTATTCACAACAACTTTCGCCTGCTGGCATGTAAGGATCCAAAATACAAGAAGGGGCTAGAGAAGCTTTGAGATGTAGCACCTGAGTCTACTGACTTGGATTTAACCATTCAAGATCTTGTTAGAGCCACTTTGGTTGGTGATGATGATGATGATGACACAATGCCCTCTAGTGCTAGTAGAACCGGTTTGGGTTCCAATGATGATGTTGATCTACCACTTGCAGCTGTTGAAGACCCCATTGATTTGGATTTTTTTGATAATCCATATGATGATTGATGAACACTTTCATGATTCGTTAACATTGAATCATGTTTCAATATGAACTATATTTTGAATTTTCATTTTGTAATTCAGTAATTCAATGTGATGATTTTCTTTAGAATAATGCATTGACCATCGATCAATGATCAAGTATTTTAATTTTAATTTTTAATGTTTATCTTTGACATTTGGCATTGATCAATGATCAAGCATCATAGATTCATACTATGAAATGATTTAGTTTTACAATTATGTATATTTCTCTTATTTTTTTGTATATATAATGCATACACACACACACACACACACACACGAACCTATACGAACCATAATGATTTTTTTTTTTTCATGAACCCACGGACTGGGTTCTCCTACCCAAACCCGAACTAGTAACTTTGTTTAAAACAACAAGGCCATTGTCAGTCCCCTCCTAAAAATAGGACCGCCTCCTAAAATTTAGGAAATAGTTTCAAATCATCCGAAATGGCTCAAAATGCTTCCCGAACCATTTCCCAGTCTCATAAAAAAATAGGTTTCCCTACAAAAAACTAGGAGATTGCCTCAAACTATCTAGAATGGTTCTTAAAGCTCCCTGCTAAGCTCCACAACCCCTGGATGGATTTGCTAACCACTTTGTTGATTTATAGGAACCCTTGATTATAGGCCAACCATCTTCTAGTCTCCTCATAAAAAAATAGGTTTCCCTCCAAAAACTAGGAGATTGTCTCAAAATATCTAGAATGGTTCTTAAAGCTCCCTGCTAAGCTGCATAACCCCTGGATGGATTTCCTAACCACTTCGTTGACCTACAAGAGCCCTTGATTATAGGCCAACCTCTGCTATAGTCTGAATTGCCTAAGGAAGGGACACTGCAATTTTACTTAGCAGGGGTAGATACCTATATATGGCTGATCCTTAGTTTTCTTGAAAAGGCATGTTTGTTTATAATGACACACGTCTATTTGTCAATTGTTCTTTTTTTGTGATGAAAAGCCAATCGGTCCCTCTATTGAGTGCATACCTATATAGACTGTTTGCGACCCTTACAAAATTGAGCCTTGTTCTATTGTAAGGGGTGTGCCCCATATGGATTGCATTTTTCAAAATCTTTTTACTACACACATCAGCACATGCCTATTTATGTTGGGACTTTTCAAAGTTGAAATCTGTCTTCACTTGGTGGTGCACGCCTAATAAGGTACTTGGAATTTTTACTTAAATCAAATTTGTCTTCTAAGATCAATGACATGTGTAATAACTTGAATAAATGTTTTGCAATTCTTTTCTTCAAAATTTGTCAACACGTGTCAAATATTTCCTTTCACTATGTAGTGTGTGCCATAGAGTACCATTGCAATTTTTTTGAAAATTTGTTCTTTATTTTAAATGTTTTCTAATAATCACCTGCTGATAAGCTCATTGTATCCACAAACTTGGATTGAGTATTTATTACTTTGTGCTAGGCAAGTGCTATGGCATATAGTTGTTGAGATCTGTCCTTGCCTTTATCTGGTGCATGCTTGATAGTGGTCTTGCCAAACTTTATTTGAAATTTCATTTCTTATATATTTGGCTTGTGTCAAAAAATATTTTCTTTCAGGTGCGTTCCTTGCTCCATAACTGCATGTTTTTGTTCTTGAAATTACACACAAGAAGGCGTGCACCTCAATGTGCAGCAGCATATATTAATTTGAATTTGAATTTGTTGTTGACCATATGTGGTGCATGCCCATAAGTGTAGTTGCAGGTTTTTGAACTTTTAAAATGTTTCTGCATTACCATTTAGATAGGTTGTAATGATCCCTTTTTGAGACCTTACTTGATTTGTCTTGAAATTCATAATTAGTATTTGGATTTACCTTGGGAATGGTAATTTGTAATGTTGTATACTAGGAGGATGCCAATCCCCAATAATTATAATATATCATTATATAATTTTATACTTATAATCACAAAAAATTCATAATTCTTTATATAATGTATTTATTTCATATTATATATTAGTTAGTTATTTATCAATATATTTGAGTTAAGTTAAATCAAATACAAGTTTGCTTCATAACAATATTACTATATTTCATAATTTATTATTTAAATTTTCATAACTTATTATTCTAATATTTATTTCATATTAATATTAATATCCAATTCATAAGTGCTAATAAATAAATTAACTTAAATAAAGATATACTTACCTTCTTTATGCCTTTTCTTTTTAGCTTATTTAATATTCATTTCCTTCTAATATTCTCCTACATTTTCTCCTTGATCTTCTCCTATATTTCCTCCTTGAATTTCTCTTGAAATCTTTTAATATTATTCTTCTCCCAAACTTTTTATATTATTTTGTTCGTGTCCTTTTTTTTTTTTCTTTCCCGTGATTATTCTCTTATACCTTCTCTTTCCAAAAGTCATGTCTTTTGGATTATGTTATTTTATTAATGATAATATATTTCAAATAAATATAACATTTATACAAGGGTAATATATATAATATCTTTATATTAGGATTAAATATTTATATTATGATATAAGATTAAATATTATTATAATATAGTGTTTATATTATAATTATATTATATTATTTATATATTCATAATACTTTAAATATTGGTTAATGATATTAATGTTAGGGATTTGAACATTAAGTATATATTAATTAATGACATTGATTAATTAATATATATTGATGATAATATTAACTATATTAATTAATCAATTATAATCATTAATTATTAATTGATTAGTCATTGTTATTATATTGCTTAATAATATTATATTGACATATCATTTGTATGCTTATTAATATTAATATATTAACATCAATATTAGTGATTAATTTTATATTAATTAATTAATTAAGACTATAATAATTAGTATGTATTTAGGAATATATTTGTATTCCCTACACTGATTAGGGCTCATGACATAGGTGCACGCCTACCAATGTCAATATTGTTGAAGACGACAAACTTGACTAAACAAATGGTTCACTGGTGCGGATAATTCTTCATTTCAAAACTCTTCAATGGTTCACTCTCTTCTAAACCAGAGAACACACTTTCAATGCCTTAGTGAGTTTTTGGAAACTCTTCATTATTGGACATCATTCTCAGGCATGACAGAATTTTGAAATATTTTTCTATCGGTCCTCCAAAGACATGGACGAAAAATTAAAAAAATAACAAGGATGATCATTGACAAATTTTGGAAACATGATTCTTGATTCAATGAAAATATAAGTTTTTTAAGTTGTATATTCACACAATATGATATTTTTTGGCCTCAATAATTCCTTCAAACTTCTTACACTGAAAAGGGTTTGTACTGAGTTCTTCTGAAAGATGAAATCTGATGACTTTATCCAGCAGCCTTTCTTTACTAGCTTTTTGTTCCACATGCTGCAGAAAGTTAAACCTTCAAAATTTGTGCACTTCTTTGATCCCTTTTCATTTCCTTGAATATTTTGGCTTGTTCAGACTCACAATCATTAACTTGACTGCTTTGACATCCTTCTCATTATTTCTTTTGTTCTGATTTGAGTCTGTCATGGTATATTTGCTGAATACTTTTGTGTTGTATATATTTTTGTCTTTCACATAAATCATATATCAAAAGATAATCGAGGTCCAACGCTGTCAGAATGTTGGTGATCGTCAAGTCAACATGCTTGCACTAGACTAGGTTATCCAAGATAGTGTTGAGTGTAGCCTGAGTTTTGCAAGCTTCCTGTTGAATGTGTTGTTAAAATTGTAATGTCCTACAGGAAATTGAAGTCCTCAGCATTTGGTTTTTCTTCTTGATTTGTTTCAATCTCTTCAAATTCCCTGCTCATGACCCTCTCAAACTGAGCTCATGACTCCATCTGTGTTGGCATGGTTAGATAAGCGCCAGAAGGTGCAAGCACACCTTAAATATTAAAATTACACCTTCAGTTTCAAGTTTCCACCATTATAACAATATGAAAAATGCTTCCGAAATTGAGTCTCACCTCACCTTCTAAATCAATTTACGTTACTCGAAGGCAGATCGGATTCCTCTGTGAAAATGCTGTTTCAGAGGAGGAAATGGATACAGTACATAATGGGAAGTGTGTAGGATTGTTTATATTATTACCTTGTGAACAATTACACCAAAATGGGTTAAAAGATGACAAGGTCAGTCTTCATTCAATCTAGATTTATGTCATGCTTAGATTGGATTTATGTCATGCTTAGTGTTGAGTGTAGCCTGAGTTTTGCAAGCTTCCTGTTGAATGTGTTGTTAAAATTGTAATGTCCTACAGGAAATTGAAGTCCTCAACATTTGGTTTTTCTTCTTGATTTGTTTCAATCTCTTCAAATTCCCTGCTCATGACCCTCTCAAACTGACCTCATGATTCCATCTGTGTTGGCATGGTTAGATAAGCGCCAGAAGGTGCAAGCACACCTTAAATATTAAAATTACACCTTCAGTTTCAAGTTTCCACCATTATAACTGTTGGAGATTTGATCAGAAATATAATATACTTACTGTTTTATATATATGATGAACTTTGCTTTAATTTCAATCTCAGATGTTTCAATTTTGTAATGTGTATGCAGTAAATACAGTTACTGAACTGTATTATATATGTTATGTTCGCTGTGTTTTTACTGCATACACCCTTAGCATATAAATATGGTATCCTCGAACCATCGTGGAGACATCTCACAATGGTCGTGACTGCTTAAGGAGTCACGCCCATCATGGATGTCATTCCACAATGGCACTTCAACCGGTGAATGCACCGTTTCATATAGCTTGTCGATAACATCGACTAATATGCTGATAACTTAAAAACTCAGTCGATAACACATTGACTATAATACCAATAGTTATTTATTACTTATTCAATGCAATTTATATTATATATATATGTATATATATCCGACATAAGCTAATAATATTAACACTCCCTCTTTAGCTAAGGAGGATAATAGGTAATTAATTATATATACATAATATATATATGTGAGTGTAATAATCATTTTATATATTCATATCATTTTAATGATATTAAGAGTAATGGTTCTCGAGTATCAAGTCCATGATACTTCACCGATTACTCAGAGCAATGGCCTACATAATACAACTCACAAATATTCACCAATTGCCGAAAGTGATTATCAATAGCATTGGCCTCCTGAATATCAAGTCTCATGATATTCACCAAGTGCTCAGAAATGTCTTAACATAGTATGTGCACTAGTATTACATACATAATACTTACCATGAAGACATAGATAGGTTGTTATAAGATCGTCACCTTATAGCAACCTTTTTACCATAAGTGAAAATCATCAAAAGTCGTCACTTTCAATGATATACACAAAGAACACATAATTATGAACTATCACTCATAATAAAGAATGTTTTATTGAAACAATAAAAGAAATATGACTGAGTTATTTTCTCAGGAATTACAATCATACCAAGTTTACCTCTGAAGTGCTCTATCTTTACCTTTGGTAGAGCCTTGGTAAGAATGTCTACTGATTGTTCCTTTGTACATATGAATTTTAGTTCAATAACATTCTTTTCCACCATATCTCTAATGTAGTGATAAGGTATCTCAATATGCTTGGATCTGTTATGGAATACAGGATTCAAGGAGAGTTTTATGCAGCTCTGATTATCACAATAAATAATGGTGGGTTTCAAGGATCTTCCAAATAATCCAAAAATCAGTTTCCTTAACCATACAACTTCACGTGCTCCCATAGATGCAGCAATGTATTCGGCTTCTGTGGAACTTTGAGCAACAGATGACTGTTTCCTACTGAACCAGGATATCATGGCTGAACCCAAACTGAAACATCCTGAGGTACTTTTCCGATCTATAGTGCTTCCGGCCCAATCTGAATCGGTAAATCCATGCAATTTCAACTCTACATTCTTGTACCTAGTCCAAGATCTAATGTTCCTCTAAGATACCTTAGTAGGTGCTTAGTTGCTGTCATATGAATTTGTTTGGGTTCACACATGAACTGACTAAGAGCATTTACTATATAACAGATGTCTGGTCTGGTGTTTACTAGGTACATTAAGGATCTAGTAATTTGTCTGTAAAGAGAGGAATCTGTGGGTTCTGAATTTGATGCTTCTTCCTTCAGTTTGAGCAGATTTATTTCCATAGGAGTGGACACGGGCTTACAATCCATCATTCCAAATCTTTTTAGAATGTCTATAGTATATTTTCCTTGATTTAGAAGTATCTCATTAGTATGTTGCCAAACTTCTAAACCTAGAAAATAATGTAGCAACCCTAAGTCTTTCATCTCGAATTCAGCTGTAAGATCTTCTTTACATTTATCAATTAAATGATCTTCACATGTGATTAGTAAATCATCTACATAGAGTATTACAATCAACATATCACCTTTTTCCACTTTAAAATAGAGATTAGGGTCAGCATCATTTTTAGAAAAACCAAGTTTAGATAGGTAGTGATCTATACGTTCATACCATGCTCTAGGTGCTGGTTTGAGTCCATATAATGCCTTTTTGAGTTTACATACATGAGTACGTTGACTGTGTACTATGAATCCTTCTGGTTGCTCTAGATGTACTTCCTCCTCAATCACACCATTTAGGAAGGCTGTTTTCACATCCATCTGATGGATCTTCCAACCTTTGGCAACAACAATGGCAATAACTGTTCTTACGAAGGTATATCTAGCAATTGGAGCAAAGGTTTCTTCATAGTCGATACCTTCCTTTTGAGAGAAGCCCCTTGCAACAAATCTTGCCTTGTACTTATCAATACTTCCATCTGTAGCATGTTTGATTTTAAATAACCATTTGGAGGAGACTACTGATATGTTTTTAGGTCTTGGTACAATATCCCAAACATCATTCTGCAAAATAGAGTTGTATTCCTCTGTCATTGCATTCTTCCAATTTTGGTGTTGAAGAGCTTCTTTTGGATTAGAAGGTTCTGAATTTAGAAGTTCACTCATTAGTGCAACATAACTGGAGAATCTGTGGGGTCTTTTATTTTCTCTAAATGTTCCGTCAGGAGCATCATATCTTTCACCTTCTTCAATTACTTTTCTAGCCCAAAGAGGTCACTTCTGTCCTATTTCAAGTTCATCATGAATGGGAGTTTCATTTTCTTCAACATTTAGATTCTCCCTTTGAATCTCAAGGTTTTGTTCTTCAGAAGGATCATAAGAGTCTTCTTTGGATCTCATGAGAGCAGTATCTTCTTCAAATATCACATCTCTGCTTAGTTCAATATTTCTTTGCCCTGGTATATAAATCCTGTAGGCTTTGGAGTTTTCACTATATCCCACGAATATACCTTTCTTTCCTGAGGGTTCTAATTTGTTTCTTTTCTCTTTAGGAATATGAATATATACAGGACATCCAAAAGTTCTTAAGTGACTAACATTAGGTTTAGTGCCTGTGAATGCTTCTTTAGGAGTTTTATCTTCAAGGTGAGAGTGAGGGCATTTGTTTTGAACATAAACTGCAGTGTTGGATGCTTCAGCCTAAAAATGGGTTTCTAGGTTTTGATCATGCATCATTGCTTTTGCAGCTTCTACTATTGTCCTGTTCTTCCTCTCGGCTACTCCATTTTGTTGAGGATTATAAGGAACTGTAAACTCCCTCTTGATCCCAACATGTTTGCAGAAACTTTGAAATATCTCAGAAGTGTATTCTTTTCCATTATTTGTTCTCAATATTTTAATTTTCTTATCTGATAGATTTTCTACTAGAGCCTTAAATTCTTTGAATTTTGAGAGAATTTCTTCTTACTCCTTACATTTTAGAAAATATATCCAGGTCTTCCTGGAGTAATCATCGATAAAGATAATATAATATAAACATCCTCCAATAGAGGGAACAAACATAGGACCACATAAGTTGGAGTGAATAAGTTCTAAGATATTCTTAGTTCTGCTTTCACTATGATGAAAAATACTTTTGGTATTCTTTCCTAGTGCGCAACCTTTACAAGCTCCAATATTTTCAGATCTTAGTTTTGGTAGTCCTGTAACCATCTTCTCTAATGAAATTAAACCACGAAAATGAAGATGTCCTAATCTCCTATGCCATAGTTCACTTTCATTCACTAAAGTTATGAGAGGTTGATTTGAAGGAGTACTTAATTTATAGAGAGTTCCATCTCTAACACCAATAGTGTGTGCATTCTTTATATTTGAGTTCTTGGTCCAAGCTAAAATCTTTCCATCCATGAAGGTGATTCTGTACGCTTTGTCTTCTAATGCTGAGATTGAAACTAAGTTTCTTCTTATGCCAGGTACAAACAAAACACCAGTGAGTTGTAGGGATACTCCTGATTCAAGGTAAATGGTGCAGGTCCCAACTCCCATTACCGGATAGGATGTATCATCTCCAATAGTAACTTCTTGTGTAGAATATTCTTCTATGGAGTCCATGTGTTCTTTGAACCCTGTGATGTGTCGAGAGGCTCCACTGTCAACAACCCAGGTGCTCTGATTATCTGAAACTTGACTTGATAATGCTGAGTAGAAAGCAAGTTGTTCTGGTTTCATATCTTCTTTTGTATTATTTACTTTTGAGAAGGATGCTTCTGTTTTGTTTCTTTCGGAACACTTCCTGGCAAAATGACCAAATTTGTCACACCTATAACATTGTACTTTGGATAGGTCTCTAGATTTGTGTTTGTACTTTTTGTATGAATCATTTCCATTTTTCTTCTTGGAATTGTTCTTCCTTTTCCTTTTGTTTACTTCTGTATTGAGTACTTGGGAGACTTCTTTTGTGGTAGTTGTATTGACTCCTCTGATTAACAATCGAGACTCTTCTTGAATGCAGTCTGATTTTAATCTATCAAATTTAGGAATTTTAGATCGAGCACTAACTCCTTGAATGAAGGATTCCCATGATAACGGTAGTCCGTTAAGTGCGATCATTGATAATTCCTTATTATCAAAAGAGTACCCAATTTCGGAGAGTTGATTTCTCAATTCTGTAATCCTCATGAAATAAGATGATATAGTTTCTCCTTGTTTCATTTTTATTTGGTGTAGTTGACTTTTAAGAGTAAGTGCTCTGCTTGTGTTGTTAATCTCATACATGTCTTTAAGAGCATTAAAAATCTCACGTGCTGTTTCTAATCTTATGATTATTGGCACTATGTGAACTTTTACTCCATCTACCAACAACTTCATTGCTTTGGTATTGTCTTTGTCTAATTTGTTTTGATCATCATTCTCACTAGGTTCAGTCTTGGGTTTCTCCAAGGTTGCTGTTAGATCATGTTCCTTGAATGTGAGCATCATTCATAGTTTCCACGCCACATAGTTTGATGCTCCTTCGAGACGATCTTCCAATCTCATTCTGTTCACCATTTTGATTATGTCAAATGAAATATGTATATATCTAGTGAGTCTTTCTATATAAATCTGATCTGGATCTTCTTATGCCCGCTCTGATACCATGTTGGAGATTTGATCAGAAATATAATATACTTACTGTTTTATATATATGATGAACTTTGCTTTAATTTCAATCTCAGATGTTTCAATTTTGTAATGTGTATGCAGTAAATACAGTTACTGAACTGTATTATATATGTTATCTTCACTGTGTTTTTACTGCATACACCCTTAGCATATAAATATGGTATCCCCGAACCATCGTGGAGACATCTCACGATGGTCGTGACTCCTTAAGGAGTCACGCCCATCGTGGATGTCATTCCACGATGGCACTTCAACCGGTGAATGCACCGTTTCATATAGCTTGTCGATAACATTGACTAATATGCTGATAACTTAATAACTCAGTCGATAACACATCGACTATAATACCGATAGTTATTTATTACTTATTCAATGCAATTTATATTATATATCTATATCTATATCTATATCCGACATAAGCTAATAATATTAACAATAACAATATGAAAAATGCTTCTGAAATTGAGTCTCACCTCACCTAAATCAATTTACGTTACTCGAAGACAGATCTGATTCCTCTGTGAAAATGCTGTTTCAGAGGAGGAATTGGATACAGTACATAATGGGAAGTGTGTAGGATTGTTTATATTATTACCTTGTGAACAATTACACCAAAATGGGTTAAAAGATGACAAGGTCAGTCTTCATTCAATCTGGATTTATGTCATGCTTAGATTGAACTTTTTTACATTCTTATTGGTTTATTGAGGCCCATGGCTGTCACATGGATGTCTTGGCTTTTCAGTTAGGATTTCCCATTAGAGGATGACATTGTTTTCCTAAATTGTCTTCTTATGTGCCATCGTGAAAACGAATTGAGCCACATGTAACTTGATAAGTTGTTTTTCCTCTGTGCTTTTCTTCCATTAGATGAACTTCTGTCAGAATCTTGTACCTTTAAATCGACAGTAGATAATTCAATTTCTTTTTGTCTGTTTGTACAACGAGGTTTAGAACAATTCATCATTTAAGGAAGATGTGAATTTGTTTTGATTGTACGTGTTTCATCAAACAGTCCCTTTTGCCAGATATAGCTTCTATGATAGATGCAACTGCTAACATAAGCATTGGCACAAGTAGATGTCATGAAATAATTTTTTTTTCATTATTTCCTTGAGATATTATAACTAGTTTCATTTTTGCAGAATCATGTAGAAACATAAATTTGTTTTTTCTTTGTTTTGTTCTTGTTCCCATTTGTGATGATTTTTGGTGTAAGAGATAACATGATTTGAACAAAAAATAGTTTCAAATCATTTACTTTATTGATGATTTCTCAATATTGTAAATATTTTTTCGCCCATCACTATTGAGGTGTGTTTCTTATGATGGATGTGAAAGTATTTTACAGGGCTGCACTTGAGAAAAAAGAATCAGAGGAGAGAAAGAAATATCAACCAATAGATTATGATGTTCCAATTTCCAAGTCAGAGGAGAATTCACTTGGGCTTGGTGCTAAAGTGAGTCATGCGACAACAGTGCCATATGTGGTTTTTCTTTTAAGATGGAAAAAGTTTCCATTTCTCATGTTTTTAAAAAGAAACTGAAGCAGAATTACATTGCAGAATAACTCTATAATAGTATTTTTAATGTCAAGCAGGTTGGAATCGGAGTTGCTGTATTGACTTTTGCTTTGGTCTTTGCATTTGGTGATATTATTCCATCTGAAAGGTATGCATGAGATCATTATATAATTGAAAACATCCTTCAATCTTTTGGGACAAATTCCTTTTTTTTGGTTCGAAATTTTTTTCCCGTCTGTGTGTGTAACACACAAATGGTTAAAGCCCTAGGAAACTAAATTCCTAACATGTTTTGATTGCAATTTGTTCTCATTCTGATTTTTGAAGAAACATTTTTTACTCTAGAAAACAAATGATTGTTCCAGATGGGCAATATGATCGTAAAGAAAAAAACTGCTGACATATTTAATGATTTCTTCAAATTATTTTTGGTTTATTCAATAATTTCAATTGAATCTATCTGTAAGTTGACGCCAACATAGACATGCTTGTTTGGACAAGGTTTGGATATTTTATATGAGGAGTGACATAGGAATGTCCCTAAACAGCATGTGGGCCTCCATAAATTCTACGCACCCAAGGGATTTAACTTTTAACTAAAATGATATCATTCAATTTTCTGATAACAATAATTTTGTGCATACATATTACACAACATGACCTGAGAACAACACTTTGTTGTGTTGTTAAAATATCTGAAACAGGACAGCGTAAAAATTTCTAATTAGATATTGGGTGGGGACAACTTCCCAACTATCTATCTCTCAGTTGAATCTATAATTGTTGGAAGATGAAACAAAATTTAAATTTTTGGAGTCAAATGAAAGATGACATAAGAAATAGCTTCTCATTATCTTGTGGAGAATTGACACAAGAAATAGCTTCTTGGCATCTTGTGGAAGATGCTTAATTAGGTTCAATAATTAAATCAATGTTTAGAAAAGAATAATGTAAGTTTTGTTTCTTTTGACACGCTTCAATGACACTTATATTGTGCTAGAGTGGTAGATATTGTAATGTCCCCTTATTAGCGTGACCATGACTATGGATGGATTAGCCTATCACGTGACCCTCATAGGCTAATGAGAATGGACAGAGGGTCTCTTTCAGTGGGCATCTACTTCAGGATTCAGTATGCTTTGGTTTAGCTTTCATTTGGCGTCATTTTGACTTCATTTGCTATACTTTTCCCATGTTTACTATTTCTAGAAAGCCTGATGTTGTTCGAGAAGGACCCTTTCTATTTTTGGAAAGTTCATTTGGTCACATGGGGAAATAATAGGTGTGACTTCTGTTCCAAACCGCATATTAAAAGGATAAGTATTTTTGGACTTATTATTATTTTGGTGGCCAAATTATTATTAAATCATTAAATGGCTTATTGTAAAGTTATAATTTAACTTTATAATTTCACTTAAGTTGAGGGTTGAGTCATCATGGAATGGGGCCATTTATTTAATTAATTCATGGAAGCCTAAGCCGAGGTATTAATTAAAAGCTAAGTTACCAGGGTTCGCCCCTGACCCCTCCGAATTGGACCAAGTTCGAACTGGTTTGAAATTCGGGTCCCATTCGCCTGTGGGTCCGAGCAGGGTCCGGATTTTCGGACCCAGTTCGAGCTTGTGCTCCAACAGTGTGAACCCGGGCGGATCAGGAAGACAGACGACGAACTTCGTATGAACTTTGGCGAACATCGGGGCACAGACGTCAGTTTAGTGACATTTTTTTGCAAATTTTATAATTTTTTGACATCCGGAACCCTAAAAGGTGGATATGAAAGGATAATTTTTTTTTTTTGTGCATGGGCGGGAGGATTTATACAAATATAACATTTAAGTGTAAGTTTGATTTATTTTATTTCTTATACTTTAAGTTATATTTGTATCAATTATAAAATATAATACTTCCAGGATGTTTGGGATAGGTTCCAACTTCATAGGAGTTAAGATGTAGATTCTAGATTTTTAAAATTCCAGACTTAGCCAAATTTCAGGATTCAGCAAGCCTTCAGCAGGGTAACCTCCCACAATCCATCATGGCTTTATAAGGTCAAACTGAAGCTGGCAAAATGATTCTCAAAGGGTTTTAACTTGTTTTATCACAAATCAATTGGTTTCGACCCCATCTCTATGACAAACTTACCTTAGCTCTCGCCCAAATCCCAGACAAACATGACTTCCCAACAGGCCAAAATACTCAAACCTCATTTGCCAGACCCAGGGTCTTGAAAACAGCCACCAACAAAGATATAAATGTTAGATATTGGTCCTTTTGTATTGGATATATCATATACATGTTAGATATAACTTATATGAATATCTAACATTTATATCCAACACAAAAGGACCAATACTTCAACACAATACTTTTACATCTTTATGTCTTATATCCCCCTGTCCCCCCGTCCCCTAGGGTGGTGTAACTATGACTTGAAGTATATGATGGTATGATCATGATTCATGATGCTATGATTACAAGTTTGTGGTGTTTTTGTTGTTTAAATGTTGTTTTTATGATACTATGTGACATTCTTATTTTTACTCATGCTTCTAGGCTTCATAAATATGTATATATATATATATATATATAATTTTAAAATTTTTACATGTATTTTCGAACCCGAACCCAAACCCCTTTTCAAAAGTTTGTCAAACTTGCGAACCGGTTCTTCGTACCCGAACTTCGAACTGAACTCGAACCGGTAACTTAGATTAAAAGTATTGGAGTAAATGAGTTGTTAAAAAGAAAAGTATATCTATTTATGCCACATTGGCTGGAAAAGTGTGTGAGTTCTTCCATGAAAGTTATGAAAGATTCACATGAGCTCATTTTTCAGGGAGGTTGATTATGCTTTTTGATATTTGGTGATTTTGGTTGAGAAGTTTGGGGTAGGGTTTCAGATATTGAGCCCTGGAAGAATTGAGAAATCTTCTAAGTGTTTTGCACTCTGAGCTAGTGAAATTATCTAGTGAATTGTGCTTGAGGATGCTTTAATTTAGAGCCATCATTGTGCTTCTTTGGTGATCGGATTGTGAGAAGTATTTCAGTGTAGGGTTTCAGTCAATTATTGCAGTGGAAGAAGATAATGATAATTGCAGATCACATTTCTAATTTGAGGCTGTGTACATATTACCATTTCAGGCCCCAACTTCATAGAAGTTCATTTGCAGACTGCGTTTTCAAATAGTGGGCCAGCATTGAGTGTAGAGGGCTGAATTTGTTCTAAAGGTGACGACACTTTTGATTGCAGCATTCCACGTGAGGAATTTGCAAATCCCAAGTCGCTGCAAATGCAATTGGTTGGGTCAACACCATGGCAAGAAACTCCAAGTTATTAGCTTCTCATGTTTTCCATATTGAGATGTTCATTTCAATATTTGTAAAAGTTGACATATTTGGTTAAATAAATGAAGTTGTAATTGCATTGTAATAATTTGCATGTGAAAATTGAAGTAAATAAAAATTAGATGTGCAATGCTGTTTTGCAATTCGAGTTTCATGCAATTGTATATGTCTAGAAATTGCAAAATCAATTAAAATCAAACAAGCGGATCAGTTACAATAAAAATTCAGAACTTAGGCATTGCATGCCAACTGTTTGATGAAATGTCAAACCTTTAGATTTGAGTTTTTCAGCAATTAGAACCAGTAGGGTTCTTACAGTGGTATCAGAGCTTGCATGTAAAGTGTTTGACTAAATGTCAAACATTCAAAATTGACAACCAAAATCAGATTTGAGTCAATATCCTAGTTGGGGATATTACAGTGCTATCAAAGCGGTTTCCTGTCATCTTGTTGGGGTGAAAATCATTGAGCTCACACATTTGTTTGGAGTGACCAACACTCTTGTAGTTGTTTCAGTGATTGAAAAATTCACGAAATCAATTAAACAAGGAAACTGGTTGAATAGTATGACTAATCTCAGGAAGCAAACAAATACAATGGTGAAAGAAATGGAGAAGCTTAGACAAACTCAGGAAAGGATGAATGAATTGCTTTCAAACTTGACAACAATGGACAGTGCAAGAAGGTATATGGCTTCCATTTTTAAAAGGTCTTCATCAGAAAGAAAACAGAAAGAGAAACAAGAGGACTTTACTGGTGAAGCAACTAGAAGTCTTTACAATGTATTTTCAGCTGCTAGGGACCAACATGAATTTGAGCCTTCACAGACTGGAGCAGCCACAAGATTATTGACTACAAAGGATAAAGGAGTTGCTGATTATGAGGGAAGTGATGCTGATTCAGCATCATGCTATAGTTTGGATTTGGATGGAGAGAAAGAGGTGGTTCAGGAGATGGATCATGAGATGTATGGTTTTGATCAGTTTGGAGGTGTTGTTCAGTTTGTGAAAAATCCTTTGTTTGAGTCGGACGCTACTATGGCGTATGATAATTCATTTTTTGAGCTGGATGTTGATGAAACTCTAGACCCTAGTCTTGAGTTGAGTAGCGATAGGGATGTTTGGAGTCCTGTTAGTGCACCGGGATGTTTGACGCAACTCATAGAGGATTTTGTTGATGTGTACATGATGCGAAGCACATACAGTTTCTCGTTTGATCCACATGCTCACGACTTGTTTTAGGTGCACAGTTTTGATATGTACGTGCTCGACATGTTGGATGATAGCATATCTCATGCTGTTATAGGGAGCAAGCGTTGCCAGGAGTTTGACTTGTTTCCTTATGAGTTTCTCTCTCATGTGACAGATGGTATTGAGGTTGATAGGGTACAACATGATAATCCAGCCTCTTTCCAGGGAGTAGATGGCACTCATATTGGAGATTGCATGTTTGGCCAATCTTCTACCTTGTTCTCTCATGACAATTATTATTTGATTCAGGACATGGAGACTTGTTGCATTTTGGAGATACAGGGTATCAGAGTGGCACAATTGTAGTGGCCCTTTTTATTAACATTGTCTTATTTCATCAATAACATTCTATATATTATTTGTCGTTATGTCGAATCATTAGAGGAATGTAAACCAATAATGGAATAAGTAAAACAAGAAATAAGGAATGTAAACCAATAATGGAATAAGTAAAACAAGAAATGGGAAGTGTTGGGCATTGGCTTTCCAATAGTGTGGTTGCATCAGATTCACCATCACAATTTTGGGATTGAGATGATTGTAGTACAAATAAAGTAATAATGTATTGCTTTTAGTTATGTCTTGTTGGAAAGTAATATTGTATTACTTCTAGTTATGTCTTGTCGAGAGGGTAGTTAGGAGCGAGGAGGTGTGTCCGTTGGTTTTCCCAACCAACCATCTTATAAGCACTTTGGTCTTTGATGTAAAATTGTTGGTTTTTGGTATCAATAAAGAAATAGCATTTCCTCACCGTCTTGGTATTCTGGTATCGTAGTATTATAGTATGGTATTATGTTGCTTTGAAATTGATGTTTAATGTACTGTTGGTACCATTGGTAATAAGTCCTGCTTTATATCCTCTTTCTATATAACTATTCTACATTTTGGCACTGTTGCCTAAGTTCGAACTTGGAGGTCTCGGCTTGGGCAGTATGGAGTAATGGGAAGGCCCTTCCTACCACGTGTACTGATAACGAATAGTGACGGAGAAGAGGAGGAAATAACAAGGGAAGATCAAGTGACATAAGATCTGGTGTCGGCCTGGGAAGTCTTTGTTGACCAGTACGTGGAAAGGGAAGCCCGAGAGAGAGCGGTTCCAGAGAGCATAGTACGGGATGAGCTTTCAGTGCCACTAGCAGTGTACGATCTACTTGGACAAATCCCTCGACTATTGGCAAGAAATCTAGTATGCGTGGAGGAAGAAAGAGATCAGACTGGAAGGGAGAGGAGGAGACAACAAGTACTCCACCAGTTGGCCGAAAGAAGTACACGGGAAGTGGGGGAGCGTGACAAACCAAGGAAGACAAGGAGGGACTAAAATAATTCATGCCCCTGCTTCCAAATAAGTATCCCAAACGACGACCGGAAGAAGAAACTGAAGGAGAAGCCGTGAGGCGGATCCTAGGGTTACGCCAAGAGGAAGAGAGGCGTCGCTATTGGAGAGGCTTGGCAGGTCCATCTTAGAGTACAAGCCAAAGTGAGGAAAAGCTTATTGAACACACAATAGAAGGTCTAGCCAAATTAGCCATTTTAGAAACCTTAGGAAGGAAGGAAGGGTGGAAGAATCTTGAAACTTCGCCACGCTGGGAACAACCACAAAGTGGGCAAGAAGAATTGCAAGGGGAAATAGAGAGTACTAGTGCAAGAGGAGGGAGTGTCTCAGCAGGAGGGAGCATTCCGGCAGGAGGGAGTGTCTCGGCAGGAGGGAGCATTCCGGCAAGAGGGAGCGTTACAGCGGGAGGGGGCATCCCGGGAGGAGGAAGCGTCTCGCTAGGAAGCCTATCGGCAGGAGGGAGCATCCTGGCAGGAGGGAAGAGAATGGCAGGAGTTAAGAAAAAACTCCCCAGATTCACTGGAGATGGGTCGGAAGACCTTGTACGCCACTGTAAAACGTGCATCACCATTTGGCAGGCCAATGGAGAAAATGATGCAGATCAATGGTTACAAGCCTTCCCGACCACCCTAAGGGGGATCGCTATTGATTGGTATACAGACCTGGAGGCCGGTCAGAGAGCCACCTGGAAGGATCTCCGCACTGTGTTCGAGGAGGAATTCTGACTCCTATGGGATGATGATGAGATAGTCACAAAAATCTATAACACCCGACAAGGGAAAAATGAGTTGGTTAGAAGCTATACAAGGAAACGCAGAGAATTGATAGGGAAATTCGATAACAAACCTGCCAACGGATTAAAAAAGAGATGTTTCATTGAAGGATTAGCCCCATCCCTAAAACGGAAAATGAAGATAGTGCCACCAACATCTTTTAAAGAAGCATGCACCCTAGTTGTGGACATAGAAAGTGAGAATAAAACTTCCAAGGCTAAGCAACAGGGAAGCGGAAGTGAAAGCTCTGAAGAAAGTGGGGATGAATCCAAGACCGTCCAAGCCCTGAGGAAAGACATGATGCAGCTAATGAAGTGGCAGGAAGCAAGGAGGAAAAGAAAGAGGGTAGGGAACTCTGGTGCACAGACTGCAAGGAGGGACATACAAAAGGGACTTGCCGGCGCAAAGCCTTCTATGACATCTATTAGGTGTTAGGACACGCAATCAAAGACTGCCCTTATGACTTGAAGGCACGGAATGCCCAAGTATTTTTCACACAAGGAGAACAATCCACACCACCCGTCACGCCTCCACGTAACACTAACACAGAAGCATCACCAGGAGGGTACCTGAACAATAGACGGGGAAGCGATAACAACAGTAATAACAACACACCTTAGAGAGCAATCCAGTACGACTCTAAAGGAAGACCCATGAACCAATATAGGCGATGTAACCAATGGGGACACTTTGCACGAGATTGCCAGAACGGGGGAGGGAATGAAGGAATATTGTGTAAATGGTGTGGACTAGGCAACCAGGAGGATGCCAGTTGCCCTAAACAAAAGGGGATAAACAGGTTGGACATTGCAGACTCAGAGAGGGAAGTATTGGCCATCACAAGAATGCAGGCAAGGAAACTTGAATACCCTGACATGGCTACAGAAAGAGAAAGACTTCAAGAAGCCACAAAAGACATTAGGCATAATATAGAGGAAAGGAGAGAAAGCACGGCTAAAACCCCAAACAAGGGGCCAGTACCCAACATCATGAAACAAGTTCTGGAAACTACCATCCCTGTAAAAATTATGGATCTGTTGGAGACGGTACCGCAGCTTCGAGTAGCAATATCACAAGGAATAAGGAATCAAGAGGAAAATCTCAAGAGGGAAGAGAAAACGGAGAAACTCAAAACAAAGAAACCAGAAGAGGAACCAGTGGAGAAAAGGGATACCCTATTCACTATTGGGATAGGCAGGACACCTGCAGTAGTGGAAATGGAGATAATGGGATGTAAACTATCTAACACTATTGTGGATGGAGGGTCTGGCGTGAACATCATACCAGAGGAGACTTGGAAGGCGCTAGGGAAACCCACACTCTGGCCACCCACATTCCAGTTAGTCGGAGTAGACCAACATGAAATCAAGCCGATAGGAACCTTGGTAGGACAAAAGGTAATAATTGGTACACAAGAATTCTTCCTCGACTTTGTGGTGATTACCTTGGGAAAGAAGGGGTATGATGCCTTGCTCGGGAGGGGTTGGCTGATTGCAGCAAAGGCCACCCACAATTGGAAAAGAAACACCCTATCCATAGAGGTAAATGGGAGGAAATATATAATAGATTTGAGAAATCAGTGTGTGAGTCAGGATCTGGCATTTGACTCGGAGGAAGAGGACTGAGAAGGAACCAAACCAGATGATGGAGTACTCAGGTTGGGAGAATGCTCTGAAGATGAAACTAGCTCCCTCAACGGGCTATTTCATTGGCAGATGGGAGACTATGAGGTATTCCAGCCAGAGTGCAATATGTTGCAAGTTCAAGAAGCAGAAGAAAGTTACCCAGAGGGGTACAAGGAATACAAGGAGGGTACAACAACCATCAATGATAAACCTGCACACATATTCGAAGAAAAAGTGGAGTACAAGGAAGCAAAATTGCAAACTATTAACCTGGGTGGAAAGGGCGAACACAAGGAAATCCTAATAGGAGACAATTGGGACCCAGTGTTGAAGACAACAGCCTTCAAAATTTTTCTGGAGTACAAGGATGTATTCGCATGGACATATAAGGACTTAAAGGGAGTACCACCAGAATTGTGTGTCCATCGAATACCGTTGATACCAGGTGCAAGACCAGTGCGTAGGCGAGCATATCGGATGAACAAGACCTATGCTGGCAAGGGACAGGAGGAAATCACAAAGATGCTGGCAGCAGGGATCATATTCAAGGTACAAACCAGTGATTGGGTTTCCCCCATAGTCATATCCTTGAAGAAGGACGACGTGGAAATTCGGATATGCGTGGACTTCAGGTGCTTGAATGCGGTAACTATAAAAGACCCCTTCCCAATTCTTTTTACTGATAGTATCCTCGAAGAGGTAGCAGGCCATGAAATATATTCCTTTATGGATGGGTTTTCAGGCTATAATTAAATCAGCATTACTAAGGAGGATAAGCTGAAAACCACATTTGTGGTGGAAGATGGGGTGTATGCTTATAATAGAATGCGATTTGGGCTGTGCAATGCACCAGCCACCTTCCAAAGAATCATATTACATATCTTTCAGGGTATGTCTGTGGGCAATTTCAGAGCTTTTCTTGACGATTGGTCGGTTTATAGTGGAAGGGAGCACCACCTTAAGATCATGGGTGAATGCATGGATTGATGCAGGAGAGCCAGACTAGCCTTGAATCCAAAAAAATGTAGATTCATGGTACTTCAAGGCAGACTCCTGGGCCGCATGGTATGCAAGGAAGGCCTGAAAATAGACCCTAACAAGATCAGGGTAATACTAGAGATGGAAGCTCCATCAGATGTCATGGGGGTGAAGTCCTTCCTCGGACATGTGGGGTACTACAAAAGGTTCATAAAAGGATTTGCTGGTGTATCTCTACCCTTAGAAAAACTTACCAGGAAAGGGGAAAGGTTTTGCTGGGAGAAGGAACAGGAGGTGGCATTCTAGGAACTAAAGGAGAGACTAGTAAATGCTCCAATACTCATATACCCAGATTGGGACAAAGAATTCCACGTGCATGTGGATGCTTCCAACTACGCAATAGGAGCCACCCTGACACAAATGGGGAAGGAAGGACTGGACCATCCAGTGTACTTCGCCAGTCGGCTACTCTCCAAAGCAGAGCGGAATTACAGTACCACCGAGCGGGAGGCACTAGGTATGGTTTACGCAATACAGAAATTTAGACATTACTTACTAGCCACTCCCTTTAAATTTTTTGTGGATCATCGAGCACTCATGTATCTTGTGAATAAACTTGTAATCCAAGGGAGAGTAAGTAGATGGCTAATCCTCTTACAAGAATTTACTTTTAAAATCATAGTCCGGCCAGGGAAAAATCATGTAATTGCAGACCAATTATCCAGAATCAAGTCCGGAGAAGCTCCAGGAAGCGGAATAAATGAGGATTTTCCTGATGCCCATTTATTTCGAATTGCCGTACTACCCAAATGGTATGAAGGGGTAGGCCAGTACCTGTCAACGGCTACCTTTCCCAAGGAAATGAGCATACAAGATAGAAGGAAAATTGCACTCAAAAGTGGGACATTCCAATTGATTGAAGGATTGCTATACAAACAGGGGCTAGATGGGATTTTAAGGTGTGTCATGGAGGAGATCTCAGGAGTCCTGAAGGAATCTCATGAAGGACTAGCAGGGGGCCATATGGGGCCTGATGCAACAACACGAAAGGTATTGTTGGCAGGTCTATGGTGGCCTACACTGTACGCGGATGCTAGAGAATGGGTCCTGAGTTGTGATACATGTCAAAGGGTAGGGAAACCCTTGAAAAGAGACTTTATGTCGTTGTTTCCATCGCAATCGCAGGAATTGTTCAACAATGGGGTTTAGATTTTGTGGGGCCCCTCCCTGTGAGCAATAACCACAGATGTAGGTACATAGTGGTGGCGATAGAGTATCTCACAAAATGGGCAGAGGCAAGAGCGCTCCTAGACAACACAGCCCGGAGTACTGCCAAATTCCTCTATGAACATATAGTAACAAGGTTTGGGATACCGTTGCAACTGACAAGTGACAGGGGGGTGCACTTTGTGAATGAGACTATCAGGACAATGACAAGTGAGTATAAAATTTTTCACTCATTCTCCAGTCCATACTACCCAAGAGCAAATGGTCAAGCAAAGTCCACAAATAAAATATTAGTAACAATCTTATACCAGACTTGTGGAGTAGAAAAGGGAGATTGGGAAGAAAGACTACCAGCAGTTCTCTGGGCCTACAGGACGACTTACAAGGCCACCACGGGGCAAACACCCTTTCACTTAATGTATGGGCAGAAAGCAGTGATGCCTATGGAATTTGGAGTACCAAGCTTGAGAATAGCAGTGGAACACAGACTGGTAGAGACCGAAAGCTTGAAGGAAAGGCTTAATGCTTTAATAAAGCTCGATAAAAAGAGGACACTGGCCCAATGGGCCACCTAGGTGGCACAGGAGCGACGAAAATTCTGGCATGATAAACACTTGAAAAAGATGAATTTTAAACAAGGCCAATTGGTTCTGAGGTATAACGGAAAAAATGAAATAAATGCTGGCAAGTTCATGGTATGCTGGCCAGGACCTTGCAGAGTCATGGAGGTCAAGGATAACGGGGCTATAAAATTATCCACCTTGGATAATAATCCTTTAAACAACCCAATCAATGGATCTAAGTTAAGGTTGTATAATAAAAAAAACGGGATATATCCCATATGTCACTTGGACGTAATAAAAGAAGTAAAGCAAAAAGTAAAAAACGAGGGGGAGGAAATAATAAAGCAAAACCCTAACGCCCAGGGGTGTTATAAAAGATCAAGGCTTTTACTCATAAATTAGACAGCATTCCAAATCAGACAGCATTCCACGAGGAGGATAGCAGCTGTACAACAGTTGGGAAGTGGCCATACAAAAGGCCGTACGAGGGGGAGTGGCACAAGTCGTAGGGCCGTACGGACGGAAGGAGGTACGAGCAGGGTTGGGCGAGCAGGGCTGTATGAGCCGTACGAACGGGGCTGTACGAGTAGAAGAACAACGGGCCGTACGAGCAGAAGGACAAGATGCCATACAAGTAGAAGAACAACAGGCTGTACGAGCAAAAGAGGAAGACTGTACAAAATTAGAAACGACCTGCAACCGTACGAATAGAGGGCTTACAACCGTATGAATAGAAGCCGTATGCAGGAAGATCAGGTCACGGGCCGTACGGCTAGTGATTTGTACAGAAGCAGGCAACAGGCGTGGAACAAGGAGGTGGATTGTACGACCATCCGTACGAACAGTTCAGGCAGGAAGTAAATTGGTACAGAAAGAACAGGTGTCAGCCCCTATGGAAAGGAAGAAAATGGTTGGAGCACAAAACGGTTGGGGCACACAACCAAATACATGTGGAAGACCATTAATGAGACCACATAAAATGGTGAAAATCAGCGTGGGGAACCCAAGCAAAGGACAGATCATTGACTCCAAACAAAAAAATCAGGTCTTGCAGGTGAGGAAAGGGAAGAAGATGACAAGTCAGAAGAGCAAAGTGAATGTTTCTGAGAAGATTATGACAGCCAATATCAGCTTTGAAAGCATAGTAGGAAGTGAATGCCATGCCTGGTGGCAGAATACAGAGGAGAAGCACACCCTCCAGGAAGCATTACGCGAAGCAGAGGTAGACAAAATCATTTTCATGCCCATTTTTGATCTAAAAGAATTTGAATCTATATTACGGGCTATGGTGGCTGGCTATGACAGGCAGGCTCACAAATCCGTTATCCAGTACTCCCATCAAGCTGTAACTATTTCCTACTTTGCCAAGGAAATAAATAGGGTATTTGGAATACCGGACCGGGGATAGTAAATCACAAAAACTCCAAAAACCCCAATGGCCATGGAGGAGAAGTGGCTGGAGTTAGTATGTAAAAAGAATCTCACCAGTTAGGTATGGAATGACATCCTCAGCAAAAGGAACAGTAGGGGCTTCAAGAAGATTTTCATAGCTAGCGCAGAATGGAGATGCATTGTGGACCTAGTTAAAATCAAACTTACTACTGGAAGTCGCACATCAGACATAGCCATCTGGATGTTGTCAGTAGTTGATGGGTTAAATAGAGGAGAGATATACAACTGGGCACAGTTTCTTTCAGATAGGTTACGTGAATTCATGGAATTGAAGCATAAAGCAATTTATATGCCCCATCATGCCATAGCATTATTTTTGGAAGCAGTTCGCATTCAGGTAGCCACAGAGCATAGATGACCTGTTGTTCCGGCCAACAAAAAGGAAGCATACAAGCCATCCATGACGTACTGGATTCACTTGGACACCATGGGAATAGGATAAGGTGGGGGCGAACCATGGAAAAAGCGACTAAGGTAGGAAGTAGAGAAAAATCTCTCTGTTGAAGTTTCCTCAAGCTAGGATCAGGTAGGGGAAGACAGTGGGGAAGAGGACGGGATGAGTGACATGTCGGCAGACTCCCAGGAGGAGGAGAACCGCCCTTGGCCACCTGAAGGGCACACCACGAGATGTTACTTTTTTACCACTAGTGGAAGGGCCATTACCAGGAGTACTTGAGTACGTGCAGATTCACAGCACCATGGCAGAGGGAGAGAGTACCATGCCGAGTATGGAGGTCATCCATACCCCTCCTACTGTGGAAGACATCCGTACAGATGGAAGTGGAAATGCCCCCAAGGAGTTGAACAACATATCAGACAAAGGGAAACCTGGCACAGAGGAAGAAGGGAATAGACAGGAGAAGATTCCTAGATGGGGAGCCACAGGACTCTCCTTGCCCGGCATGGGCAATCTGGTTCCTGCAAGTCAATAGGCTCACACCAAGGTCATAGACCTCAGAGGACGGCAAGCGTGTGGACACAAGAGAAGACTCCACACCCCACAAGGTATTGAAGTAACCCAACCGGTTGCTTTGGTGGTACAGGCTGAGGGAAAAAGGAGCCCACAGAGTATGGAGGGAAAGAAAGATACTCAAGTTGAGGATACAAGAGAAGACAGAGTATTGGAAGAAGCAGATAAACTGCTGGAGGAAGTTGGAATGGTATTGCCACCCTCACCACCACTCAGCGATCCAGGAGAAGAGGACACAACAGGGACCCAAAATCAAACCGGGTATGGTGACGGGACAATTGCATTAGAAGATAGGGCAGCAAGATTCCTCAAGGAGTTGGAGGCAATGGAGCATGCCACTAGGGAAATGATAGAGCAGGCCAAGAGCGAGAATGTGGACGCCATAGTCAGAGTAGCAGAGTCCTTGGCAGTGGTCATGAAAGGAGCATGCCAGACAGATTGTAGCCTACTCCAGCAGGGGGGATACAAAGGAGGAGAACTTGCTGAAATGTGGACAGCCCCAGGCATTATACCGCAGGTACAGGAACAACCACCACTTATGCATACTCTGGTAGAAATAGAGGGGGCTTTTAGAAAGACCTACTTGGAACTTCAATAGGAAAGGGATCTAACTAGTGGCATGAAGCAGTGGGCAGAAGAAAAGGCCGCATGGCAGAAGGAACGAGTTGACCTGGAGGAGAAAGTAGCACAAGCCGAAGCAAAAAAGATGGATGCCTTGCGGGTTCTCCAAGGAGTTCGGGCCAAATAGAAGATGGTGAAACGAGATCTTTCACGCATCCGAGAACAAGCTTCGAATCTAGGGATGTCTTTTCAACCCAACTCTGAAGCCTAAAATTTTTTTTTACTATTGTCGTTTGGAAAACAACTATTTTTTTTTTTGGGAATAAATGTAGTACAAATAAAGTAATATTGTATTGCTTTTAGTTATGTCTTGTCGGAAAGTAATATTGTATTACTTCCGGTTATGTCTTGTCGGGAGGGTAGTTAGTGTTGATATTATGGCCTTGAAGGAAGATAATATTATTAATATTGCATTGAGAAAGAATTATGAAAGAAGGGACGACTTGTTAAATAATTAAGGGACGACTCATGCATGAAAAAGAATAACTTGTAATTGTTTATTAAATTGCCTAATTGAGGTTGGCCCCCATATGTTTGAAAGGTTGTGTCTCTTTGACACACCTCCTTGCGCATATATATATTTGATTGGAGTGTGAATTACAAAGGCATCAAAAACATAACATGCTAAGGTAATTCGCACTACAAGCAGACCTATAAGCAGCAGAAGATTTCGCATAATAGGAGCAGAAATAAAAGGAGAAATTGCAGTTTTCATCCATTAAATCAAGGTGTCTTATCACACACTTCAGAGCAGTATAGTATAATATTCTGCGAATTAGGGCAGAATATTGGAGCGAATTAGAGCAGAATATTGGAGCGAACTAGGGCAGAATATTTGGAGCAGACTATTGGTGCAAATTAGAGCATACATCAAGGACAATCTTCGGCATTTTTTCAAGGACAACTTTGAACAAATCATAAGGAAATATTCCATCAAATTCGAAGGACAAATCTGTACAATCTAAAGACCATCTACAAGTCAAATTAAGGCTTCTATATCGGGTATTTTCCATCCTTGTTTATTTACCCTTAAAAGTAGTTATATTTCAATTTGTGATTTCCTATAAAGTCTGAAATATTAACAGTTAGGAGAGAGGAGGTGCGTCCGTTGGTTTTCCCAACCAACCGACTATCTTATAAGCACTTTGGTCTTTGATGTAAAACTGTTGGTTTTTGGTATCAATAAAGAAATAGCATTTCCTCGCCATCTTGGTATTTTGGTATCGTAGTATTATAGTATGGTATTATGTTGCTTTGACATTGATGTTTAATGTACTTTCTGTTGGTACCATTGGTAATAAGTTCTGCTTTATATCCTCTATCTATATAACTATTCTACAATGATTCAACAGGTTGTGCTAGTGTTGGTGCTACAGAGGTTGTTTGGTGATTGCAGGGACATTACTTAGATCTACCCTTGGGATCTGAGTGGACTTGTATTTTACTTTTCTCCTGAGATTGCTTGGGGACAAGCAATTTCAGGGAAGGTGGACTGTAATGTCCCTTTTTTAGCGTGACCATGGCTATCGATGGATTAGTCTATCATGTGACCCTCATAGGCTAACGAGGATGGATAGAGGGTCTCTTTCAGTGGGCATCTACTTTAGGATTCAGTATGCTTTGCTTTAGCTTTCGTTTGGCGTCATTTGGACTTCGTTTGCTATACTTTTGCCACATTTACTATTTATAGAAAGCCTGATGTTGTTCAAGAAGGACCCTTTCTATTTTTGGAAAGTTCATTTGGTCACGTGGGGAAATAATAGGTGTGACTCTTGTTTCAGACGACATATTAAAAGGATAAGTATTTTGGGAGTTATTGTTATTTTGGTGGCCAAATTATTATTAAATCATTAAATGGCTTATTATAAAGTTATAATTTCACTTAAGTTGAGGGTTGAGTCATGATGTGAAGGGGCCATTTATTTAATTAATTCATGGAAGCCTAAGCCAAGGTATTAATTAAAAGTATTGGAGTAAATGAATTATTAAAAAGAAAAGTATATCTATTTATCCCACATTGGTTGGAAAAGTGTGTGAGTTCTTCCATGAAAGTTATAAAAGATTCACATGAGTTCATTTTTGAGGGAGATTGATTATGCTTTTTGATATTTGGTGATTTTGGTTGAGAAGTTTGGGGAAGGGTTTCAGATATTGAGAGCTGGAAGAATTGAGAATTCTTCTAAGTGTTTTGCACTTTGAGCTAGTGAAACTATCTAGTGAATTGTGGTTGAGGATGGTTTAATTTAGAGCCATCATTGTGCTTCTTTGATGATCAGATTGTGACAAGTATTTCAGTGTAGGGTTTTAGTCAATTATTGCAGGGGAAGAAGATAATGATAATTGCAGATCACAGTTCTAATTTGAGGCTGTGTACATATTACCATTTCAGGCCCCAATGTCATAGAAGTTCATCTGCAGACTGTTTTTTCAAATAGTGGGCCAATGATGAGTGTAGAGGGCTGAATTTGTTCTAAAGGTGACGACACTTTTGATTGCAGCATTCCACGTGAGGAAGTTGCAAATCCCAAGTCGCTGCAAATGCAATTGGTTGGGTCAATGCAAAGGCAAGCAACTCCAGGTTATTAGCGTCTCATGTTTTCCATATTGAGGTGTTCATTTCAATATTTGCAAAAGTTGACATATTTGGTTAAATAAATGATGTTGTAATTGCATTGTAATAATTTGCATGTGAAAATTGAAGTAAATAAAAATTAGATGTGCAACATTGTTTTGCAATTCGAGTATCAAAGCTTGCATGTAAAGTGTTTGACTAAATGTCAAACATTCAAAATTGACAACCAAAATCAGATTTGAGGCAATATCCTATTTGGGGATATTATAGATATTTCCCCAAGTCAAGTGATAGTGTTGTCTTGTATATTGTAGTATAAAGGAACATCATCCACGCATAGACTGTTACTTGATCTAACGTGTTGAAACCAATAAATTTGTCTTGCAAGTAGCACACTTTTCTTCTTGTTTACCAACCCTTTACATTTAGGGCCATTTTAAAAGTTCTTCACATGTTTTACTGTTTGCAAAATGGTCAGCACTCCCCTCGGGATTTGTGACATGGCTTAACTGCCTCCTGTGTCTTCTATAAGTCTAGTGTTTGTATCGGACATTAATAGGTCGATCTTTTGGTGCAACGAGAACTACTACTTGTAACAAGTGGTATCAAAGCTTGGTCATAGGTTTGAATCCCCTCGGGTAGCGCTGAGGGGGAGATTGTTGGCAAAATTGTCAGCGCTCCCCTCGGGATTCGTGAAATGGCTTAACCGCCTCCTGTGTCTTCTATAAGTCTAGTGGTTGTAACAGACATTAACAGGTTGATCTTTTGGTGCAACGTCAACCACTACTTGTAACATTTACATGATATTTGAATTGTATAATATTGACCCATGTTAAATTTTATTGGTCAATGCTTATTGTTGCTTGAAACAGTTGTTAGAGTCTCAAAATTAAGTAAATAATTTGCATGACATCTCCAATGTAGACCAATTGGTCTGCATGATTGTACATGATAAGACTATCAAGGCCAAAAAGGCTACAAAAATCGCTATACAAGTAGGTACATAGGTAGCCACTTTTTTTTTCCATGTGGCTATTTCAAAACCATGTGGGAGTTGAGCTAAAAGAGCTGCTAGTTAATACTTAGGTTAAGACAATCTTGAACTGTACGACCTCCATTTCCCAATAAGTGAGTAATTGATATAGTTGGGTAAAATATAGGAACGAAAAAACGGCGAAGGGGAGGGCAAAGACAACATAGTAGATTCCCTATGTTGGGATAGCTTCATAGGTAGTGAATGTAGGATGTGATGGCTAAACGACATGGGTAATCTTCCACTGAAACTTGCACTCCCACATGCATAGGTGGACAAGGTAGCTCCACTTCCCTTCAACTTTTGAGAGTTCGAGCCTCATTTGAAATTCATTGTTGCCAATTATAATCGGCATAAATACAAATCCGTGATGTATTATTTGGGCCGCTCAATTGCAATCTCCTTTCAGCCTGCCAATTTCAGTAGTGTTTTTGGTGTACCATCTACGACAAAGGCTGTGCGCAAACCTGCTGGAAGAATTACACCAAAAGAAAGGAAGCTTCTCCTCGTTGATCCTTCTGATTGTATTTAATTAAGTAGGAAAAAGATAGTATATGAAGTTTGTAATGTCCCCATTTTTATGCCATGCTTTTTTGTGTGTATTGGTCAGTTTTCGAGGTTTTCTGTAACTTTCAAGCTGAGCTAGGAGAATTCCAAATATCTTGGAGAGCTAGAGTTCCGTTTTGAAGGGCTACTCCACGCTACAACAACACAACAACAACACAATAAATGTAATAAGAAAACCCTTGCCTTTTTTAACTCTAATGAGATAGAAAATTACATTAGTCAAACTCACAAAATATTAAGTAAATTGGCTTACAAATTTGCAAGGAGGAGCTACAAGCCTTGCTACTCAAGCTTTGTATTGAAGGTGTTGATGATGATTAGATTTATCTCAGATCTGGACAGTATGTCCTTTTTAATTTCAGAATGTAATTCTTACTAATCTTTGTATCTTACTTGCAGGTTATAACATGAACAAGACATTAATCTCTCTCAAATATAGTGGGAGATATATAATGCTTGAGATTTGTAATACTGATTTCTGAATATGAATGATAGAGATCGATTTCCAGATTGCTTCGCACTAATTGATTTCAGTGCTTAGCATATCGATCAAGTTTGAGTATATATATAATTTAAAGGGGTACGATGATGGATAGGCATGTCTTCACCAAAGTGGAGACATGTCTATCCATCATTGTGCCTCTTCATAACTCATGATAATCAACCCAATAACAAACTCAGATCAGCGCTTATATAAACCGATTCATATATTAAATATAATCATGATTTGTTTGTTATCTTCAAGGAGTAATGTTCCTTAATTAGATGTAAATCTGATCGCTGCAATATACACATATTATCAGTGACAAGTATGAGATTTCTAATATCGATTAGATCGATATTCATCAAATAATAATGACATTGATTTAGTAATGCAGATTGATATACTTGGAACAGAAACATAATTGTTTCAATCTGATTTGTGAATGGTAATTTGATTTAGCAATAAGATTAATATGATGATATAATTTTTGAATATTAAATGTGTATGTATATATATCAATATACATACATGTAATTATATCATTCGATTGGTCTTATAGTTATTCACAATTATCTGACCGAACCTACTATTTTCAACAGAAGGACTCAACTTTGAATGATAACCAACAAGCCTAAGCCCCCAATTTGTAGTATTTTTAGAGAGAGAAGCCACTTGTATTACAAAACAATGCGATACCACCTCTTGAAAATCCCATGATCCCTCTTCGAGAGCAACATGTGGTAATCAAGAAATGCAACAAACAACTCATAGAAGTCCCTAGACTTTTCCAAAAATTGTGTCTAAGGAGGTGACTATTAAAATTCCCAAAAGGGGTGCCTAGAATGATGTCCATTCAAATCCACCTTTTCAGGACTTTTCACCTTCCATATGTGGACACCATGATGGGTATTTTCCTTTTTTTGCATTGTAAATGAAAAAATATACGTGTCCACTTGGGGAAAATATATTTGTCTTTAGACTTAGGCTACAAATATTTAAGTTTTTCTATGCCGATTTGGACACATTCCAAGGGTGTGAAGACAGCTATAGTAGCTTGCATTTGATTTTATTCACCTGACCTTAACTGAATTTTAACAAACAATACTGTTGGTTTATGCAAAATTGCTTTATGCCTGTCGATGCTCTTGCTGACAGTCCCAGCCGGTACTGAGAGGGGAGGGGTGAATCAACACCTCTAAAATTTTTCTCTTTAAATCTGGTGAAGTATACTTATAACTGTAAGCCAAATAGATTCAAGCATATAATAACAACAAGCAACCAATCACATAGTGACACCAGATTTATCACGTGGAAACCTGATTAGGGTGAAAACCACAGTGTGAGGAGACCTCACGAATTCTGTACTCGTCTAAAGTATGCCCTGTTAGGAGCCTTCCCGGTTAAAGGATTACAACGCATTGTTAGATGCGACCCGGTTAAGGGATTTATTACAATAAGGCCGATTAGTGCCTGCCTGGTTAGAGGACTTAGAACACCTTGAGAGATGTCACTTGGTTAAGGGATTTGATACAAGGGACCTGTTAGAGTCCACCCAAATACTGAGATTTAACTATTGTAATTGCTAGAAAACAATAGAAAGATTGACCTTTTAGAAATGGCTTTGCATAGCCTAATAAGATCTCTGTTTGTGCTCAACTGAGAAGCATCACCGATCGCCGCAGGTGTGTTCTCCTCTACTGTTGTGCTTCTTTGTACACTCTTCTTTCTCTCTTCTTCTCACTTCTTTTCACCCTAGCTTCTTCAGCATACAGGTTCACTCTTTTACTTGGTAGAATGAAGGAAACTTCTATTCTCAACAGGCAGAAGAATATATAGAGTTCTTGCCCTAATTGCGCCTCTCATGCATGACCTAATTACAGATCCCTTTCGGATACTTTACTCAGTGGAGTACCAGTTTATTGAGGAAACATCCGATGCAAGCTTTTGCTCTATTTGCTTTATGAAGAAAGCAATAGATGCGTGTCAAGAACCTTTCCTTCACAAGAAATAACTCTTCGTTTTAAAGCCACAGATTCCAGCTTTAAAACCTCAGACACACCTCAAACCGATCACCATGTTAACTCAAAGTCTTCCGGATTAAGTGCAGGAAATCCCGGTCAAAGAGTTGGTTGAAACAGATAGTTGTCTATGACTTCCTCGGTTCATACCGGAGTTATTACTAGATCGGTTGAGATCCTCATGTTGTGAACATGTAAGAGTCTTTGACCTGTCACTGTCCCTTCCTTTGCCTACCGGTCGCACATTCCTCGGTTGTGTTGTTGACACCGGTTTGTACCTTTACCTCCTCTGTGCTTGTCTACACCGGTTGTATCCCGGTCCTCGGTTGATGGTTGAATTCTCCTTTCCTTGACTGTATACATTACCCGGTTGCTGATGCTTTGTGTAGTGACCGGTTGCTCTTGATTACAGTCTTTTCTTTCTTACATGTTGTCACCGGTTGGCAAACCAGCCTCTTTTCATACAGATCTCCTTAGATCTTTAGACTTTAGAGAGATGACAAATCTCTATCCTCTTTTGCCAATCAATGACAATACTTGTACTTGTAGCAGACTTACTTGTTACCATCTCTTAATGCCAACAATTTCCCCCTTTGGCATTGATGGCAAAACCTTGATGGCCAATCATATCACCATCATATCACCGGTTTTATGTGCTTGCATCTCTGTATCACTTGCTACTGCCACTGCTGGTTATCTACTGGTTTATTGCCAAACTCTCCCCGTTTTTGACATTAATGCCAAAGGCTATTCTAAAAGACTACCTTTATTAGATCTGCTGCCCCTATGAGCAGCAGTCCTTTTCACCAGTTTAGGTAAGATGAGGTGAAATCCTCTGTTAAAGCATATAATGAACTGATGATCACCTTTCCAGATTTACTAAAGTTCATGAAGGGGTATCACCCCTAGTTTACCTCTGAGATACTCAAAAGTACTCTTTGGTAATGGCTTTGTGAAGATATCAACAATTTGTTCCTCTGTGGGAACATACTCCAATCTTACCTCCTTGTCTTGGACCAACTCTCTCAAGTAATGATACTTGATGGCGATGTGCTTTGTCTTGGAGTGCATTACAGGGTTTTTGGATATGTTAATTGCACTGGTGCTATCATAGTAGATAGCTATCGGTTCTGGTATCTGTTCTTTGATTCCTTACAAAAGTTGTTTGATCCAGATTACCTGTGTACAATTGATTGCAGTAGCAACATATTCAGCATCTGTAGTAGATTGTGATATGCAGTTTTCTTTGTTACTTGTCCAAGAGACAATTCTTCAACCAAGAAAGAATGCACCACCACTTGTGCTCTTTCTGTCATCAATGTTGCCAGACCAGTCTGCATCAGTGTAAACTTTTACTTGGAATCCTCCCTTGTGTGGAAACCGCAAGCAATATTCCTCAGTACCTTTTAGATATCTGAAAATTCTCTTCACTACTATTAGATGTGTCTATTTGGGAATTGCAGAGAATCTTGCCACTATGCCAACCGCATGGGCAATGTCCGGTCTACTGTGAACAACATACTATAATTTTCCTATCATGGACGGATACATTGTTTCATTCACTTCTTTTGCATCATCCTCCTTTGATAACTTGAGGTTAGTTATCATTGGAGTTCCAACCGGTTTAGATTCTTCAAGTCCAAAAGTTTTAAGAATTTCTTTTATATACTTGGATTGAGAGATAAAAATACTTTCTTTTAGTTGATGGACCTGGAGTCCAATGAAGAATTTTATGGCACCTATCATAGACATCTCAAAGTCTTTCTTCATCTCTTCAGCAAAGGCTTTGCTCATCCTGTCATCTCCTCCAAAGATGATGTTGACGGTCCCAACTGGTGCTGAGAGGGGAGGGGTGAATCAACACTTGTAAATTTTTTTTCCCTTTGAATCCAGTGAAGTAAACTTATAGCACAAAAGTCAAACAGATTTAAGCAAATAATAACAGTAAGTAAACAATCACAAAGTGACACCAGATTTATCACGTGGAAACCCGATTAGGGTAAAACCGACTGTGTGAGGAGACCTCACAAATTTTGTACTCTCTTGGAGTACCCCCTGTTAAGAGCTTTCCCATTTAAAGGATAAAAGCGCACTTGCTAGATGCGACCTGGTCAAGGGATTTGTTACAATAAGGTCTGCTAGGACCTGCCTGGTTAAAGGACTTTTAAACACCTTGAAAGATGTCACCCGGTTAAGGGATTTCGATACAAGGGACTTGTTAGAGTCCACCCAAATACTGAAATTTGTCTATTGTAGTTTGCTAGAAAACAATAGAAGTGTGATCTTTACAGATGACTTTGCTTAGCTTGATAAGATCTCTTTTTACGCTCAACTGAGAATCAACACCGGTCACTACAGGTGTATTCTCATCTACTGTTGTGCTGTTTTGCACAATCCATTATCTCTCTTTCTCTACTTTCTTTTACCCCTGCTTCTGTAGCATATAGGTTCACTCTTTTTCTTAGCAGAATGAAGACAACTTTTCTTCACAACAGGCATAAGAATATATCCAGATCTGTTGCCCTAACTGCGCCTCAAATGTATGACTTAATCCTGAGATCTTACGATTACATCACTTAGAGATGTAATGATTTTCTGAGCAAACATCCGATGCATGCTCTAGCTTTATCTGCTTTATGAAGAAAACAACAGTTGCGTGTCAGGCAACCTTTCTTCATAGGAGATAACACCTTGATTTAAAGCCTCTGAATCCGGCTTTAAATCTTTCAGTCGTGCCACAAGTTCCTTTACCTGCGCCTCAAATAGATCACCAAGACAACTCAACATCACCCGGATGTACTGCAATAAATTCTGGTGTAGACTGAGTTGGTTGGAACAGATAGTTGACAGTTGACTATGACTTTCTCGGTTCATACCGGAGTCTTATAATATATCCGTCCTTCGATCTATTGTAGTCTTGTTTCTTGTCTTACCGGTTGCATTGTCCTCGGTGAGCTTCCTCTCGCATGGATTACCGGTTTCATTGTCGCGGTTATGTTATAGATACTAGTTGTATATTGCTTATAGCTGCTCTTGTCTATACCGGTTTTAGCTCGGTTCTTGGGTGAAAACCGGAATACTCTTTTACCTATTTGTGTGTCTTGTCCGGTTACTGATGCTTAGTGTAGCGACCGGTTACAATGATTTACAAACCAGCCTTTGTTGATGTAGATTTTCTTAGAGTGTCAGCCTGTATAGATATGACAATTCTCTCTCCTCTTTTGCCAATCAATGACAATACTCGGACCGGTAGAGAGCTTACCGGTTACCATCATTTAATGATAACAATGTCCCCCTTTGGCATTGATGGCAAAACTGTGAAGGATAATTGGAGTCTTGCATTACTTCCCTAGTTTACCAATCGGTTTGGTTGCCGATTGCCAATTGCCATAATCTCTCCTGCTTTTTGACAATAATGCCAAAAGGATAATCAGAATGATTTGCATTCTCTACTTTGCTCCCCCTGCGAGCAACAATCCTTTTCATCAGTTCATGAGAGATAAGGTGTAAACTTTTGTTGAATCATAATGAAGTGATGACTTCCGGTCGATGATTACTGATGATCTGAGAGGGGTACAACCCCTAGTCTATCTCTGAGATACTCAAAAGTACTCTTTGGTAATGGCTTTGTAAATATATCAGCAATTTGTTCTTTGGTGGGAACATACTCCAATCTTACTTCTTTATCCTGTACTAGTTCCCTCAAGTAGTGATACTTGATGGCAATGTGCTTGGTCTTGGAGTGCATAACAGGATTTTTTGATATGTTGGTGGCACTGGTAATGTCACAGTGAATTGTGATCGGTTCAGGTACCTGTTCCTGAATACCTTCCAGTAGTTGTTTGATCCGAATCACTTGTGTGTAGTTGATTGTAGTAGCAACATATTTAGCTTTAATAGTGGACTGTGATATGCAGTTCTGCTTCTTACTTGTCCACGATACAATTCTCCCACCTAGAAAGAAGGCACCACAACTTGTGCTATTTCTATGATCAATGTTGCCAGCCCAGTTTGCATCAGTGTAGACTTTTATTTGGAATCCTCCCTGGTGAGGAAACCACAAGCCATATTCCTTGGTTCCTTTTAGATATCTGAAGATTCTCTTTACTGCCACTAGATGTGTTTTTTTGGGATTAGCTGAGAATCTTGCCACTATGCCAACTGCATGAGCAATGTCCGGTCTGCCGTGAACAACATACTGCAATTTTCCTATCATGGACCGATACATTGTTTCATTTTCTTCTTTGGCATCATCCTCTTTTGATAACTTGAGGTTAGTTATCATTTGAGTTCCAACCGGTTTGGATTCTTCTAGTCCAAAAGTCTTAAGAATTTCTTTTATGTACTTGGACTGAGAGATGAAGATACCTTCTTCCAGCTGATGGACCTGTAGTCCAATAAAGAATTTTATGGGCCCAATCATAGACATCTCAAATTCTTTCTTCATTTCTTCAGCGAAGGCTTTACTCATCCTGTCATCCCCTCCTAAAATGATGTCATCATCAAAAATTTGAGCAATTAAATTTCCATCTTTTTCAGTTTTGAGATACATATTGCTGTTGTCACCAGTTCTTGTGAATCCAGTGGTCAAAAGGTATGAATGCAACCTTTCATACCAAGCCTTTGGAGCTTGCTTAAGCCCATAAAGAGCCTTTTTCATACCATATCAGTCTTTTGAGCAGATATAAACCCTTCCAATTGCTCAATGTAGACTTCCTCTTCCAATATTGCATTGAGGAATGCAGACTTCACATCCATCTGATAGAGTTTAAACCTTTTGTGAGCTGCACAGGCAAGAAGAATTCTTACCCCTTCCAATCTAGCCACCGGTGCAAAAGTTTCTCCATAGTCTAGTCCAACTTCCTAAGCATATCTTTTGCAAATCAGTCTTGCTTTATTCGTGATGACTTTACTATCCTCATTCAGTTTGTTCCTGTAGACCCATTTTGTCCCAATGACATTTTTGTCCTGAGGTCTAGGCACAAGTTCCCATGTGTCATTCTTCTCTATTTGTTTGATTTCTTCATAAATGGCCTTGACCCAATACTCATCTGCCAGGGCTTCTCTAGTGGATTTGGGCTCAATACATGAAAGAAGATAGATGTTTTATTTGGCTTTCTTCCTAGTCAAGACATTCCCATGTTTGTCACCAATTGTATTGTCAGTAGAATGATATGTGACATACCTTGGAAGAACAGGTCTCTGTTCCTTGTCTGGTTCTTCCGATTGAGCATTGTCGTCATAATGGTTTAAGACATCAACTTGTTCGCCTTCCTATATCAACCTATTGGGTTCAAGTACATTTTCTTGCTCCAGATGTCTATCCATGTGTATTTCTCCATCATCTTCAGTCATATCTTTGTTGAATTCAAAGGCATTCCCTTCGTCTAGGCCTTGAAGACTGTTGTGATCATCGTGATCAGTCTTTATTCCTAGTTTTGAAGATTCATCAAATTTTACATTGATGTTTTCAACTATGTTCCCTGTTCTTTTGTTCAAACATTGATAGACCTTACTCTTGCTAGAGTAACCCAAAAATGTTCCCTCATCGCTCTTGGGATCAAACTTCCCAGAGTACATATCTCTTTTGACATAGCACTTACTACCGAAAATTTTGAAGTATCCTACACTGGGAGTATGTTTGAACCAAAGTTCATAAGAAGTCTTACCGGTTCCCTTTTTGACTTGAACTCGGTTGAGTGTGTAGACTGTAGTACTGACAGCTTCCCTCCAGAAGTGATGAGGCAGATCTTTTTGAATTAGCAATATTCTAGCAAAATCAATCAGCGTTCTGTTTCTTCTTTCTACTACTCCATTTTGCTGAGGAGTTCTTAGTGCAGATACCTGTCGTTTTATTCCATGTTCCTCACAGTAGTTAGTGAACTCTTGAGAGGTAAATTTTCAGAGGTAAGTTCACCTCCTCTGTCTGATCTCAGACACTTCAAGCTTTTACCAGTTTCTTTTTCCACTCTAGCTTTGTAGATTTTGAACATGTGGAAAGCTTTTGATTTCTCCTTAAGAAAGAGTGTCCACATCATTCTTGAGAAGTTGTCCACAATAAGCATAAAGTATCGCTCTCCATGGTAGCTCTTTGTTCTCATTGGTCCACACAGGTCAGTGTGCACCAGATCTAGAACATTCTCAGCAAAGAAGGACTTACTGTTGAAGGGTGTTTCGGTCAGCTTTCCCAACTGACAATCTTTACAAATGCCCTTGATGGGCTTTGTAATTTCAGGAAGTCCTCGTACCATTTTCTTTTTGCTTACTTTGACAATACTGTCAAAGTTTATGTGGCAGAGCCTCCTGTGCCATAAGCAGCTGTTGTCCTTTTTGGTCATAAGACAGATTTTGCTATATTCTCCTTTGACCGAGGCTATGAGACAGGCTCCTTCCATTGAGTCAAGATAGAAAAGGTTACCTTTTCTTTGTCTACCGGTTGCGACATGAGTTCCGGATTGATTCTTCACTATACAGGAACCTTGTCCGAATTCCAGCAGGAATCTTTTGTTGTTCAGTTGTGCAACGCTCATCAAGTTGTACTTGAGTCCTTCAACCCAATACACATCTTCACAGACGGCATTGTTGCAGAGAGCGATAGAACCTTTACCTTTGATGTCATAGGGAGCATTGTTCCCAAAGGTAACTGATCCGTTGTCATTGAGCTTGAGGTTGATAAGTTTGCTCTTGTCACCGATCATGTGGTGAGTGCATCCACTGTCAATGATCCAGTCATCATACTGATGAGATCTTGATATGAGTGCATATTTTTCTATTATTGGGCTCTCCTCCTTTATTGCAACAAATGCAATTTCTGGATCCTCCGAGTCTTCAGATTCGTTATCTGTGACTCCTTCTGCAAGATAGCACCCCTTCTTTGCTTTATTCTTGAACCATTATCAGGACATCTTGCAGCAATATGACCTATTTTATTATAGGAGAAGCGTTTCAAAGGGAGCTTTCCCTTGTACTTCCCTTTCCCTCTGGGGAATCTTCTTGCAATGAGTGCTTCAAACTCTTCTTCCTCCATCTCTTCTGAGAGAAGATTCTCAGCAAGGTTGCCAATCTTTCCGGTTGAGCAGTTACCGGTTTCTCTTCCCTTTGTAGTGGAAGAGATATTGGCAGAGGACTTGAAAGTTGCTTCCTGAATAGATAAGCTATTATCAAAATTACTTAATTCAAAGGCAGCCAGCTTACCGATAAGGGAGTCTAGAGTGACTTGATCTTTGGTCACTGATCTGAGCTCTTGAATGACAGAGATCTTGATAGCATACTGAGGTCTGAGAGTTCTCAGTATTTTGCTGATTATTTCCTCTTCACTGAGCTTTCCTCTGGCACATCTGATGGAGTTAGTCACTTGTTTGATCCGGTTGCTGTATTGCTCGATGTCTTCTCCTTCATTCCTCCTCATATCGTCATACTTTCCTTTGAGGCTTTCGACTTTGGCTCTTTGAACATTAGGATCCCCTCCATAAACTGTTTGCAGCTTGCCCCACATCTTGAAGGCAGATTCAAGGTGTTGAATCTCAGCATAGACATAATCAGGTAACGTGTTGGCTATCATATCCATAGCAGCCATGTGCTTAGTCTTGATCTTTTCCTGATCAGGTGTTAGGGTGCCAGTGGGCTCACTGTAATCAGTGGTAACGTGATTCCAGTACTGGTTACCGATGGTTTTCATATACAGCTTCATTCTGCTGCACCATAAGGTGAAGTTTGTTAGTACTAAACTGGTTACTGAGAGGGCGGTGGATTAGTAAATATTATCTTTCTACATGTTTAAAACTTATAAACGGATCTTTAAATGTAAAACAGAATGTAGTCAATCATTCACAAGCATAAACAGATCACACAGATCAACTCAAGTATTTATACGTGGAAACCCTCGGTTAGAAGAAAAAACCATGGTGAGACAGAGCTCACAACTTCAGTATCGCAGAATGAAGGCGCCCTATTAGGAGTTTACAAAAGCACTGATTGAAGTGCTACCCGGTTAAGGGATTTTACAAAAGATCTGTTAAGATCTGAACTCGGTTGGGAGTTGCCCAGTTACAGGACTTTGAACATCTACAAAGTTGTTACCCTGTTAGGGAATTTTACAAAGAACCAATTAGGTTCATCCTGATAGAGGGATTTCAATATGCTTTCATTGCTTATATAATTAATGATGTTATTTTGACACTATCTGTCAGATTAGATCATACCTGTTGATCTTCTTCGGTTTGCTTGGCTGTTGATGTCTCTTTCTTTCTTCACCTCTGTGCCTGCAGCATCTCTCAGAAGATATCTCAACTCTGCTCTGTGCAATCATCAACTATCAACAACACCTCTTCTTTGTGTCCTATGACCTATATTTATATTAGGCTTCATCGTAATGAAACCCTTAACTCAGAGAACCGCCAGGCTGCAAACTCCGCATTAAATCATGCAATCAGCAAAGAGCTATGCATTCGTAGGAATAAAGCTAACTACTATTAAAAAGCTAACTCTATTTCTCAGCGGTGGATGTCCCACATAATCCGGCTTTTGACTTAAACTGTAACTCAAATTGATCCATAAAAACTGGATCAGATCTATCTTGTACTTAGACCGGTATACCCTTATACCCGGTTTGTCCTTGTATGCTTCATAAGACCGGTTCTGCGTTCTTGATTCGGTCTATTGGTGAATCTATCGAGATAGTCAACCGGTGCATACATTCTCTCTTTTCTACCGGTGTTGTCTAAATAATGTGAGTGACCAATGCCCCTTTACCGGTGTGAGGTTTGTGAAATACACTAGTGACAACTCATATTGCTAACAAAGTTTTCTTTTGAAAACTTTGGTCCTTCCTTCCTCATCATCTTGACTTTTTCTTTGTGCTGTTAAGCGGCAAAGGAAACAAGGCTTGGCTCTGATACCAATTGACGGTCCCAACTGGTGCTGAGAGGGGAGGGGTGAATCAGCACTTGTAAAAACTTTTTCTTGCTGAATCCAGTGAAGTAAACTTATAGCACAAAAGGCAAACAGATTTAAGCAAATAATAATAGTAAGTATACAATCACAAAGTGACACCAAATTTATCACGTGGAAACCTGGTTAGGGTAAAAACCACTGTGTGAGGAGACTTCACAAATTTTGTACTCTCCTGGAGTACACCCTGTTAAGAGCTTTCCCATTTAAATGATAAAAGCGCACTTGCTAGATGCGACCCGGTCAAGGGATTTGTTACAATAAGGTCTGCTAGGACTTGCCTGGTTAAAGGACTTTTAAACACCTTGAAAGATGTCACCCGATTAAGGGATTTCGATACAAGGGACCTGTTAGAGTCCACCCAAATACTGAGATTTGTCTATTGTAGTTTGCTAGAAAACAATAGAAGTGTGATCTTTATAGATGGCTTTGCTTATCCTGATAAGATCTCTTTTTATGCTCAACTGAGAATCAACATCGGTCACTGCAGGTGTATTCTCATCTACTGTTGTGCTGTTTTGCACAATCCATTATCTCTCTTTCTCTACTTTCTTTTACCCTTGCTTCTGTAGCATATAGGTTCACTCTTTTTCTTGGCAGAATGAAGGCAACTTTTCTTGACAACAGGCATAAGAATATATACAGATCTATTGCCCTAACAGCGCCTCAAATGTATGACCTAATCCTGAGATCTTACAATTACATCACTTAGAGAAGTAATGATTTTCTGAGCAAACATCTGATGCATGCTCTAACTTTATCTGCTTTATGAAGAAAACAACAGTTGCGTGTCAGACAACCTTTCTTCATAGGAGATAACACCTTGATTTAAAGCCTCTGAATCCGGCTTTAAATCCTTCAGTTGTGCCACAAGTTCTTTGTAATGACCCCTTTTGGGACGTTACTTGATTTGTCTTGAAATTCATAATTAGTATTTGGATTTACCTTGGGAATGGTAATTTGTAATGTTGTATACTAGGAGGATGCCAATCCCCAATAATTATAATATATCATTATATAATTTTATACTTATAATCACAAAAAATTCATAATTCTTTATATAATGTATTTATTTCATATTATATATTAGTTAGTTATTTATCAATATATTTGAGTTAAGTTAAATCAAATACAAGTTTGCTTCATAACAATATTACTATATTTCATAATTTATTATTTAAATTTTCATGACTCATTATTCTAATATTTATTTCATATTAATATTAATATCCAATTCATAAGTGCTAATAAATAAATTAACTTAAATAAAGATATACTTACCTTCTTCATGCCTTTTCTTTTTAGCTTATTTAATATTCATTTCCTTCTAATATTCTCCTACATTTTCTCCTTGATCTTCTCCTATATTTCCTCCTTGAATTTCTCTTGAAATCTTTTAATATTATTCTTCTCCCAAACTTTTTATATTATTTTGTTCGTGTCCTTTTTTTTCCTCTTTCTACGTTGACTGAAACATGAAGAAGCTTTGCCTTATCGCTATTATTAATTTCTCTTATTGATTCTGTGCATACTATGTTATGAGACTCATATCTCTTAAACCATACATGCTCCTCCGTATGATATGTTTTCTTATTGCTGACCTTATCTTTTTACCTTCCCATAATGACAGCACAGAGCACCAATTTTATACAAGTCTGGACAAAACGGTGTGTCCGTACAGCGGACGTTTCAGCATTAAGCTATCATTGGTTTAAACTTGATTAATATTGTTGTGCGTTGGATAATAATTAATATTCGTGTCTAGATAATAGTTTAAACAATAATATGATTAATAATGCTTTGCGTTTAAAACAATAATGTTACCGTGTGAATATATTAATAATGCGGTGCGTTTTAAAACAATAATAGTTTTACCACCGTATGCATTTGAAGGAAATATTAACTGGTATAAACTATTAATCGAATGCCTTGTAATGAGTATAAACTATTAATCGAATGCCTTGGTATAACCGTATGCATTGTAATGTTGATAATACTAGGTGTAATAGTATGACCATTAGTATTTGCCATTTGGTATGGTTCGAACATATTTGCATTTAATATTAATTGTTAATAATAATTAATATTATTATTAAATATTATAATTAGTTAATAATATTAATTATAATAATTATTATAAAACATTAAATATTGTTTGCTTAATATTAATTATTAAACATTATTATTATTAATTTATAATAAATATTATTATAATAATAATATATTGTTTATTTATTTAAACATTAAATATTTGATGTTATTTTCATATTATTATATTAATAATAAATTTATTATTATTAATCTATTTCTTTATATATCTTAATTTTATTATTATTATTTATTTATTAATAATATATTAAATTATATTCATATATTATATTGATTGTGTGCTATTACATTAATTATACTATTTCATCATTATTATTATTTATTTTAATATTATTATATTGTGATTATATTATTGGTTATCTATTTAATATTATCATCTATTTTTAATTAATAATATTTTAACAATATATTATTATTATCTCTTGATAATAATTATAGATTATTATTATATTCCATTAATAATTATATATCATTAATAATTAATTAATTAAAGATTTACTATTTATTATATTAATATTATTATTTAATATTTAATGTATTAAAAATATTATTATTTGTAACATAATTATATTATATTATATTAATATATAATTATATTATATTGATCAGTAATATATTAATTAGTAATATTATATTGTCATATAATAATATTGATTAGCATCAATTATTAATATTATATTTATTAATTTATTACTATATTAATTAGCATTATTTGTACTGATTAGGGCTCATGACATTCCTTGACCTGCGTTTCTAATAGATCACCAAGACAACTCAAGATAACCCGGATGTACTGCAATAAATCCCGGTGTAGACTGAGTTGGTTGGAACAGATAGTTGACAGTTGACTATGACTTTCTCGGTTCATACCGGAGTCTTATAATATATCCATCCTTCGATCTGTTGCAGTCTTGTTTCTTGTCTTACCGGTTGCATTGTCCTCGGTGAGCTTCCTCTCGCATGGATTACCGGTTTCATTGTCTTGGTTATGTTATAGGTACTAGTTGTATATTGCTTATAGCTGCTCTTGTCTATACCGGTTTTAGCTCGGTTCTTGGGTGAAAACCGGAATACTCTTTTACCTATTTGAGTGACTTGTTCGGTTACTGATGCTTAGTGTAGTGATCGGTTACAATGATTTACAAACCAGCTGCTCTTGATGTAGATTTTCTTAGAGCGTCAGCCTGTATAGAGATGACAATTCTCTATCCTCTTTTGCCAATCAATGACAATACTTGGATCGGTAGAGAGCTTACTGGTTACCATCATTAAATGCTAACAACTGTCATCCACAAAGATCTCAGCAATCATATTTCCATCTTTTCCAGTCTTGAGATACATGTTGCTGTTGTCCTCGGTTCTTGTGAATCCTATGGTCAGAAGGTATGAATGCAACTCTCATACCAAGCCCTTGGAGCTTGCTTAAGCCCAGAAAGAGCCTTTTTCAGCTTATAGACCATACCATCATTTTGTGCAGATGTGAAGCCTTTCGGTTGTTCAATGTAGAGTTCATCTTCCAGTATTCTGTTCAGGAATGCAGACTTGACATCCATCTGATATTCTTTAAATTTCTTGTGAGTAGCATAGGCAAGAAGAATTGTCACTCCTTCCAATCTGGCCACTGGTGCAAAAGTTTCTCCATAGTCCAGTCCAGCTTCTTGGGCATACCCTTTGCAGACCAGTCTTGCCTTATTTCTTATTACTTTTCATTTTTCATTCAACTTGTTCCTGTAGACCCGCTTGGTCCCTATGACATTCTTGTCCTGTGATCTTGGCACAAGCTCCCATGTGTCATTCTTCTCAATTTGCTCAATTTCTTCCTCCATGGCCTTGACCCAATTTTAATCTTCAAGAGCTTCCCTAGTTGATTTGGGCTCTATTTAGGAGAGCAAATAGGTATTCTCTTTGGGCTTTTTCCTGGTCAAGACATTTTCATGTTTGTCACCAATTATATTGTTAGTCGAGTGATATGTGACATATGTTGGGAGAACCAGTCCCTGTTCCTGGTCAGGCTGTTTTGGTTCAGCAATTTCTTCATCATGGTTCTGAAGATCTTTTTGTTCACCATCTTGTGTTGGCCTGTCAGCTTCAGATACGGTCTCCTGCTCCAGATGTCTGTTCATATGTTGTTCTTTTTCATCTTCAGTTGTTGCTTCATTGAAGTCAAAGGCATTTCCTTCAATTTTACCTTCAAGACTATCATGATCATTATGACCGGTCTTCTTAATCTGTTCTGAAGATTCATCAACTTTTACATTGATGCTTTCAATTATTTTACATGTTCTCCTATTCAGACACCGATAGGTTTTGCTTTTGGTAGAGTAACCCAAAAATGTTCCTTCATCACAATTTGGATCAAACTTCCCAGGGTACATATCCCTTTTGATGTAACATTTACTACCAGAGATTTTGAAGTAACCTACACTAGGATTATGATTGAACCATAGTTCATAAGGAGTCTTACTGGTTCTCTTTTTGACTTGAACTCGGTTCAGTGTGTAGACAACAGTGCTAATGGCTTCTCTCCAGAAGTGATGAGGAAGATCCTTCTGAATCAGTAGGGTTCTAGCACAGTCAATCAAAGTCCTGTTTCTTCTTTTTGCTACTCCATTTTGTTGAGGAGTCCTTGGTACAGAAAGTTGTCTCTTTATTCCATGTTCCTCACAATAGTGAGTGAACTCTTGAGAGGTATATTCACCTTCTCTGTTTGACCTCAGACACTTCAAGCTTTTACCGGTCTCCTTTTCCAATCTAGCCTTGTAGATTTTAAACATGTGGAAGTTTTGATTTCTCTCTAAGAAAGAGTGTCCACATCATTCTTGAGAAGTCATCTACAAAGAGCATGAAGTACCGGTCTCCATAATAGCTCTTTGTCTTCATCGGTCCACACAAATTTGTGTGCACAAGATCTAGAACATTTTCAGCAGAGAATGATTTACTGTTGAAACTTGTTCGTGTCAGTTTTCCTAACTGACAATCTTTACAAACACCTTTGATGGGTTTTGTAATCTTAGGGAGTCCTCTAACCGATTTCTTTTTGCTCACCTTGACAATACTGTCAAAGTTTATGTGGCAGAGTCTCTTGTGCCATAACCAGCTATTGTCTTTTTTGAATAAGACAAATTTTGCTTGATTCTCCTTTGACTGAAGCTATGAGACAAGCTCCTTCCATTGAGTCTAGGTAGAACAGATTACCTTTGCTCTGTCTACCGGTTGCAATATGGGTTCGAGACTGATTCTTGACTATACAGGAACCTTGTCTGAATTCCAACAGGAATCATTTGTTATTCAGTTGTGCAACACTCATTAAATTGTACTTGAGTCCTTCAACCCCGTACACATCTTCACATACAACATTGTTGCAGAGTGTAATAGAACCTTTACCTTTGATGGCACAGGGAGCATTATTTCCAAAGGTAACTGATCCGCTGTCATTGAGCTCCAAGCTAATGAACTTGTTCTCATCACCGGTCATGTGGTGAGTGCATCCGCTATCAACGATCCAATCATCATAATGATGAGATCTTGAGATAAGTGCTATTTCTCTTACCACTGGGCTCTCCTTTATTGCAACAAATGCAATTTCTGGATCCTGAGAGTCTTCAGATTCATTGTCTTTGACTCCTTCTGCATGGTAGCACTCCTTTGCTTTACTCCTGAACCGGTCTCTCTTATCTTTATTATCATTATCGGGACATCTTGCAGCAATATGTCCTATCTTGTTGGAAGATTAGCATTTCAGAGGAAGCTTTCCTTTGTTCTTCCCTTTCCCTCTGGGGAATCTCCTAGCGATGAGTGCTTTGAAGTCATCTTGCTCCATCTCTTCTGAGAGCAGATTCTCAACAAGATTACCAATCTTACCGGTAGAGTAGTTACCGGTTTCTCTTTCCTTTTTGGTGGAAGAGATATTGACAGAAGACTTAAATGCTGCTTCCTGAATGGGTAAGCTATTATCAAAATTACTTATTTCAAAAGCAGCCAACTTATCGATTAGGGAGTCTAGGGTGACTTGATCTTTGGTCACCAATCTGAGCTCTTGAATAGTAGAGATCTTAATGGCATGCTGAGGTCTAAGAGTTTTCAGTATTTTGCTAACCACCTCCTCTTCACTGAGGTTTCCTCTAGCGCTTTTGATGGAGTTGATCACCTCTTTGTTCCTGTTGCTGTATTGCTCAATGTCTTCTCCTTCATTCATCCTTATGTCATCATACTTTCCTCTGAGGCTTTCAACCATGGCTATTTTAACATTTGGGTGTCCTCCATATACCAATTGCAGCTTGGTCCACATCTTGTAGGCAGATTCCAGATGTTCTATCTCAGCATAGACATGATCAGGTAGTGTGCTGGCTATCATATCCATAGCAGCAGTGTGCTCAGACTTGATCTTTTGTTCATCAGGTGTCAGGGTACCAGAAGGTTCATTGTAATCAGTGGTTACATGATTCCAGTATTGATCTCTGGTATATACAGCTTCATTTTGCTGCACCACAAAGTAAAGTTTTTTTTCGAAAACTTTGGTCCTTCCTTTCTCATCATCTTGACTTTTTCTTTATGCAGTTAAGTAGTAAAGAAAATAAGACTCGGCTCTGATACCAATTGACAGTCCCACCGGTGCTGAGAGGGGAGGGGTTAATCAACACCTCTAAAACTTTTCTCTTTAAATCTGGTGAAGTATACTTATAACTGTAAGCCAAACAGATTCAAGCATATAATAACAGCAAGCAAACAATCACATAGTGACACCAGATTTATCATGTGGAAACCCAATTAGGGTGAAAACCACGGTGTGAGGAGACCTCATAAATTTTGTACTCTTCTGAAGTACGCCATGTTAGGAGCCTTCATGATTAAAGGATTACAAGGCATTGTTAGATGCAACCCCGTTAAGGGATTTATTACAATAAAGCTGATTAGTGCCCTCTTGGTTAGAGGACTTAGAACACCTTGAGAGATGTTACCCGGTTAAGGGATTTGATACAAGGGACCTGTTAGAGTCCTCCCAAATACTGAGATTTAACTATTGTAATTGATAGAAAACAATAGAAAGATTGACCTTTTACAAATGGGTTTGTATAGCTTGATAAGATATCTATTTGTGCTCAACTGAGAAGCATCACCGGTCGCTGCAAGTTAGTTCTCCTCTACTGTTGTGCTTCTTTGCACAGTCTTCTTTCTCTCTTCTTCTCACTTTTTTCACCCTAGCTTCTTCAGCATACAGGTTCACTGTTTTACTTGGCAGAATGAAGACAACTTCTATTCTCAACAGGCAGAAGAATATATAGAGTTCTTGTCCTCAATGCGCCTCTCATGCATGACCTAATTACAGATCCTTTTCGGATACATCACTCAGTGGAGTACCAATTTATTGAGGACACATCCGATGCATGCTTTTGCCCTATCTGCTTTATGAAGAAAGCAATAGATGCGTGTCGAGCACCTTTCCTTCACAAGAGATAACTCTTCGTTTTAAAGCCACAGATTTCGGCTTTAAAACTTTCAGACACGCCTCAAACCGATCACCATGTTAACTCAAAGTCTTCCCGATTTAGTGCAAGAAATCCCAGTCAATGAGTTGGTTGAAATAGATAGTTGACTATGACTTCCTCGGTTCATACCGGAGTCATTACTAGATCGGTTGAGATCCTCATGTTGTGAACAGGTAAGTGTCTTTGACCTGTCACTGTCCCTTCCTTTGCTTACCGGTCGCACATTCTTCGGTTGTGTTGTTGACACCGGTTTGTATCTTTACTTCCTCTGTGCTTGTCTACACCGGTTGTATCCTGGTCCTCGGTTGACGGTTGAATTCTCCTTTCCTTGACTGTATACATTACCTGTTTGCTGATGCTTTGTGTAGTGACCGGTTGCTTTTGATTACAGTCTTTTGTTTCTTGCATGTTGTCACCGGTTGGCAAACCAGCCTCTTTTCATACAGATCTCCTTAGATTTTTAGAATTTAGATAGATGACAAATCTCTATCCTCTTTTGACAATCAATGACAATACTTGTACCAGTAGCAGGCTTACCGGTTACCATCTCTTAATGCCAACACTTGCATCATAGTTTTTCTTGGTTTTCGACAATAGTGTGGTGGTCAATTCATGTTCTAGTTTGTTGCAACACACTTTGCAGTGTTTTTGGCCTTTTGGGTTGTTCTCTACAGTAATTGGAGGACATTTCTATTTTTAGTAAGTGTCTATTTGGCACCGAACATTAGGCTTCACATCAGTTGGTTGTTGGCAAGATTGGTGTTAGTATTTGGTGCCTTGGTGATGCTTTCCTCAATGTTGACATTATTTAAATTGTTACACAAGTTATAAAGCTAAAGTTATGTTATTTACTTCGGTGTTTTAACTTTAATAAAGTGACATTATGTACCATCAAGTGGATGCTTGGGGGATAAGGGGGAAAGGGGCCTTGGACATATGTAAAATTAATATTGTAAAGTAGGTCCATAAATTCAGACTATTCCTTCTAAACTACAAATGCATGTTTAGCCTCTTCCTCAATTGTATCTTCATGCTCAATACAAGTGGAATATCTATCTTTTTGTTGGTCTCCAACCAAGCGAGATATCTGATTGGACATCCCCTTGATCGAACAAAGACTGAAATCTTCTTGCATGCTGCAACTTAAACAATTGGTTCATCAACCATGGCAACCTGAGGATGATTGTAGAGACTTTGTTCTTGTGATTCAGATGAAGACACGATTGCACTGCATGCCTTACTATGCTGCCCACAAATTTCAAACTTGGGAAAGTCTTAATTGTTAATGAGAAGTTCTTTTTCAAGCTCTGGAGTAGGACATTCAAGTTCATGAGACATAAGTGCATCATTTTCAGCTTGATTAGGATTTGCTTGCATGTCCATCTTTTCATATCTGATGACATGATTGTCTTCATTTGCTTGAATATCAGAGGAATGAATTTCATCTTTTTGCTTTTCATCAACAGCTTTCTGAGACTGCGTGAACTAGAAATAAGAGTCGCCAGCTATGTCTGCTTCCTTTTCCGGGAAGAGAATAGAAAGATCACTAGCTTCGGAATCAGGATGCTTCGTTGTTGCCTTCACTGATGGTGCCTCAATAGAAAGCTTCTTTAGTGATGAAGCTAACTTCTGTTGATTCCTATCAACAAAACTGCAAGCAACATTTGAGAGAGGCTTCCTATGTTCATCTTTGTGAGGAACGAAGAACATACCTTGAGCTATTTTCTTTTTGAGGGAAAGCAACTCATTTGCTAACCTTTGCACTACAAGATCCGTCCTTATGATGGAAGAAAATGAATTAGAAGACAAAGAAATTTCTTCAAACCCACTTGTTTTTATTCTTATCTGCTTGACAAGATTGAGATCATCTTCAATTCCAATCACCAAAGTCTGTGCAACTACAAGAGTAGCCGGGACTGCTCTTCTCGACTGAAAATTGACTTCGAGAATTTGAGCATTTATAAAGAAACACTTCAAATTTGCAGTTGTAGGTTGAGCAACAACTTGAATTCTTCGTGTCAACTTGTTGAAATGAGTGACAAATTCACACATAGGCACATGAGATGCCTTCTTCAACTGAGCAAGTTGAGCGAATAGGGCATGAGCATCATCAAGAGGTTTGAATCTTTCTTTAAACTTGGCTATGAGAGTAACCGAGTTTGTGATAGTCTGTGGTGCAAGATGGTAAAACTAGTCAACAACTACACGTTGGAGAGTTTCTACAAACAACGTGATAGACAGATCCTCATATTCAACATCATGAACACCACATGCAATGTAAAAAGCAGCAGTATGTTCTTCAGGATGTTGCTGTCCATCACAAAAGAATTTGGGAAAATTCTTCCGTGAACCATTAGGAAGAGCATGTAGAGGCAGAGCCAAATTCAATGGACCAAAAGCATTTTCCCAAGGACCTTGGGCAACCATTTACATGTCCTTGGCAAAATCTTTCAAAAACTATAGGAAATAAACGTAAAATGGAATAATTACAATGAATAGGACACATGTATACTTCAAACGAAAGCGTGAGACTTTCGATTGCGTATCATATCCCCAACAGAGTTGCCAAAAACTATTGGCTAAAATTTTTGTAAGTCACTGTGACCACAACTTGCAAAACTGTAACTTTAGGCAACGTCAAGTGAGATTACTCTCTCCTCTCAGCAATAGGGGAGGCTCCCTTCTTATTGTAGGTGGCTCCAACGAGGACTTAATTGAAAATTAAGAATAGGGTGGTTCTCTTAATCTATTCCTCTTTTTTCAAGAATGATTTTACAAACAACTTACGAACAACACTAAAACTTAACAAAAACTACTTGTTGCTACGATAATATCGATGACTTGTGAGTTGACATAAGAACAACACATAATTCACCAATCTACTTTTATATGGGTGGAATAGTTGCAGAAACCCAAAGTCTTTTACACTCATCCCGAATGATGATTTAATAACTTGAATAAATGGTAAAGCACAAAGTCTCTTACCAAATACTCACTAATTTCTATTAAATTATTGAACACTGAAGCACAAAGTGTTTCAGCCTTAAGTATTTGAAGGCACTGTCAACTATATCAATTTGCCCTTATGCAGCACAAAGTCTCAAAAAACTCAAAATGAACTATAACTCTAAACGCAATATGCAGCTGAAAGTCTGCAAGATTGAATTCAAATCCCTCTTGAAGAAAGCATAAAACTCACAATCAATATTTAGAAAATGTTGTCACATAACACCTTGAATCAACACAAAGTTTGAAAGCAAGTTGTCTCTTTTATTAAAAACAATTTAATCTAAATCCAAGCAGAAAGTCTTAGAGTGCATATACAAATTGGCAGAGTTTTCTTGCATTGCCAAAAGATGATAATTACAATGAGCACCCTCTATTTATAGGTAAGGGGCTAAGAGAGAAAGTGGGAGAAACCCAACAAACTTTGACCTATTCCCTAACTAACTTTGACTTATTCAAACTGCAAGTCCTAATGTACTTGACCTGCAATTTGATTACATGCAATGACTTTGTAGGTGAAGTGGTTACTTGCAATTACAACTTGTTTCCCAATTACATATAATTTGTCAATAACAAAATTACAAAATGCATGATGAAAATAAACTAAGTGTTTGGCAAGACACGACTCCTACTACATCATCCTTTGTCGGTCTTCACGCTGCTACAGGATGCTACATGATTCATGTGTTTAGGTTTGGTGGAAACATCTCTAACTGGAATAAGAACCCGCATCCTTAATTGTTCTGCATCATAATGGTGGTTACTTGAAAATCACATTTTTTTCTTTCCATCTTTGTCTTGAAAGCATTCTATGCCTATAAACAGTCCATTGCTCATCCCTTTCCTTGTGTGGTCCCATCATGTGATTGTTGTTGCCTGGCATCATTCTTTAGTCTTGGAATTTGTCTGCAAAATAAGACTAATGCCATCATCTGTTGATTGGGTAGATCATATGGGCAAATTGGAGAAGCCGTGAATCTTTCTTCTTTGCACATTTGGAGCTATGCATGTTGGATATGAATGGAAGGACTTTGAGAAGTAAAAGATGGAAGAAAGTGGATGAAATCAGCGTTTTAAATGGGAGAAAAGATGAAAAACGGGGTTTTTCTGGAGCACTGCAGGTGGATGAAATGCAAATATTTGGTTTGAAAATTAAGTGCAAGTGCGTATATAAACAAGTGGAGGTACTTCTTACTCATAAGTGGGGTTTTTAAATCCAATTCCAAGTCATTTTGGAAAGGTTTGCTTCTTGCAAACGGGTTTTTAAAGCCCACTTGTAGGTTGGAAAGAGGCTTCATATGCGCTCGGAAAACACTTGCAAGTTGGTTTTTTAATTCCAATTACAAGTAGGCAAAAAATTAGCTCTTTTTGGCAAAATAAAATTATAAATGGGGTTTTTAATCTCGTTTGCAACTAGAGGAAAAATGCATGCTTGGAGCTTTATCTTCGTGGGAAGAACTTGTATTACCATTTGGGGAAGAATATTGCATTGTTTTGAAAAACAATACTTTCAAACAAAGACTTTACAAACCTGAAAATGATTTGTAGTGACAAAAATGTATATACACAACAAGAAATAAAAACAAACAAAAGAAAGAAGCCCTAGCTGTTTTGCATAAAGAGGAGGAAAGAACTCCATGTTGTCCTGCATTTTGTCACCACAAAATGTAGGTAACAGTACGAAACTTTTGAACTCAGTTTCGTGTTTTTCTATGTTTGTTTCACTATTCGATTAGCCAATAATGATCGATCAGTTGATCTCAATTTGATTATTGAATCTTTATGTTGAAGGTTTTCGTCAAGTCTTTTTCGTTTTTTCAGTTTGTCTTCCTATACTTGATTTTTGAATCCTCCGACGTCCTTTGGTGTGTTTTTGAGTGTGTTTTTAGTTGCTTTTGGTCTTTTTGTTTCGTCCAATCTCTTGCTTTCAATTTTCCCTTCGATTCGATCTATCGTAGGCATTAATAAGACATTTCAATCAAAAGATATGGTCATTTAAGTGCCCAAAAAGTGGACTCTCCAAGCTCAACTGCATATTTTAAAAAATAGATGTTATTTTCTATAGTTGAGTTGCACTTTTTGAAAAATATAACATTTAATCATTTTATGTTATGTTTTTGAGTTACTTTATCACTTAAATTTTTAACTTAAGTGATTAAAGTGCACTTTATGATATATTTTTACATTGAGTTGCTTTTTAACTTTTCACTTAAGTGACTATTTTACTTTATTATTCTTTTTAAATGTTGAGTTTTACTTTATGTTTTAAATAACATATAAGTTAAATATTACTTTATAAACTAACATTTGCACATTATATGCTTTATATTTTGTGTTAATAGTTATTTTGGACCCTTAAAGTAATATTTCACTTAACATTTTGAATAGATGTGCTTAAATAATCACTTTAGTTGTGTATAGCAACAACATGTTATCAAATTCCTACTTTTTATGCAAATGCATCTAGAGACTCCACTTTGCATATAAAGTTTGAAAAATAAAACATGCATTTACATCTAGAGACTCCACTTTACATGTAAATGACTTCTACATGTTTTTTTACTTTACATGCAAATGCCTCTAGAGAGTGCGTTTTATGCTTGAGATGTTTTTAGTGTTTTAAAAGTTGAAAAATAAAACATGTATATGCATCTCTAGAGTGAACTTTGTTTTAAAAACATGTAAATGCAAGTTTTGAATACATGTAATGGCCTTCCAAGAGTGCGTTTTGCATGTAAAAGACTCATTCTTACAAATGCATTGAAAAATAAATAATGTCATTACATGTAGAGAACCCATTTTTGCTTGGAAGGTGAGTATAAGACCAAAAAACATGACATGTGTTTGCATGTAGAAAACCTGTTTTGGCTGGGAATGAACTTTCAAGACAAAAACATGAAAATTTACTTATGTCATTGCATGTAGAGAGTGCATTTTGGCTGGGAGTTGCACTTTACATATTTTTCATTCAAAAACTTCACATGCATTTGCACATAGAGAGTGTGTTTTGGCTAGGAATGATCTTCTTTGTTCAAACACATGAGAAATAACTCATGTAAATGCATTTGGAGAACCCGTTTTTGCCTTGTAGCATCATTACATCCAAAAACATAGCATGTCATTGCATGTATGGAGTGCGTTTTGGGTTTAGGGCATCATTACATCCAAAAACATGACATGTATTGGCATCTAGAGAACCCGTTTTTGTTTGTTGGGCTTGTTTAAGTCAAATGCATTCCAAAAATAACATATGCATTTACATCTATAGGGTGCGTTTTGCTGGAGATCCTCATTCATGTGCAAAATACTTCCAAAACTTTGAATGCAAATGCATCTAGAGGCTGCGTTTTTATTCTGGGATGCATTTCTAAGTTTTTCTATGCAAAAGAATCTATGCATTTGCATCTAGAGAATCCATTTTGCTTCCAAATGCATGTATTCTTCATCCAAGAACAAATTTCTTGCATTCTCAGCCCAAAATGATTGATGCAATTGCCTTATTTGTACGCTTTTCACTAAAAACGCCCAGCAAGTTTGAATCTTGGAAATGGTCAAAGATCTTTGAGTTGTTGGATGCAAATACATCTCTAGAATCCATTTTTGGAGAAGGCAAAGACATTTCAACTTCTCTTTCTCCCATTTCTTTCTCATTGAGCTCCAAGTAAGTATATGTATTTGATTTTGTTTCGGTTTTTCTCTTATTTTTCCTACAATGTTGCATTTTATAGCTCATTTGTTTCCATTTGTTCAAATGCAGCCCATGTATTATGCATTTTTGTGTTTAAATAAGTTAAAATCCTTCATTTAAAATCATCTTACACACAAAAACGAAATTGCATGTGGAGATTGGTTTCAAGTTTTTAACATGTTTGGGTCAATAGCAAGAGGTATGTTTTGTGTTTTTCTTTCTTGTTTGCTTGCTTGTTTGTTGTTTGTTTTTGAAGAAAGATAAAGTCATTTCCCCAAGAATGCAAGTACATCCATTCATGCTAATTCATTTTTCATTCACCAATACATGTAATTGCATTTCCTATGTCCATTACATGTGAAAACATGTCTTTTTCCATTACATGTAATCATCCTTCAAGAGTCCTTTTTGGTGAAAAGGTCACTCTTTTAATACCAAAATTACCATTTACATATTCTCATGTCTTTCCAACTTGCATTCTTGGCCACACAAATAAAGCCCCACATGCAATACATCTTCACAAGTCCGTTTCCACTCCTATTTGTCCATATACATGTACCTTTCAACTCATTTCAAGCCAACATGTGTGTTCAATGAGTATCTAATCAATACTCCGAATAGCTTGTTCTTCATAGATCCATCATTGCAAGCCAAAATCCTCTCATGGGTTCAATCCTTGAGATGATGTATTTACCCTTTGGAACTTCATGTTGCAGCACAGGATATGTCAACACCGACCAAAGCTAAAGGAAAAATGAAATATTAGTATGATAAAGAGCTGGCTCATTCTACACCCTCACTCTTTTAATCATCTTTGGATCAAGTTACAGATACAAGAATTGGGAATATTGATATGACCAATTTCTTGCAAAGGCTTGAAGATCCTGCCAACAGGGAACTACGACACATCAAGAGGAGTAACATTCACTTGATTTCTACTTTCCCTATGGCTGCCTTGGAGCCCGAATTTGTCTTTGAGTGTGCGCATCATTGCAATCCCAAGGGCAAAACCATCAAAGATGCAAATGGAAAGGTGATTTTCAGTTTGTATCTTGATGTTATTGAACATATTTTCAGAATACCTCCAAGCCCTGAATGTGCAGACTTGTCCAAGGACATATCCATACAACTTTGGAATCAGAATAAGACAGATTATCAAAGATACATGAATGACCAATGGCTGGTTAATAAGAGGTCAAATTTCTCCAGATGGCCCAAGACAATAAACAGATTAGATTTTTCTCCAGAGGTCAATGATTGAATAACACTCAGTAGAATCTGTGGCCTTAAGGGTTCATGTAATTTTGAGCCATGGATGTATAAGTTTATTTTCAAGATTCTTGAAAATAAGGAACCAATCTATTGGGGAGAACTTGTAAGCACAACTTTGTGTGAATAGTTGAGCCATGTGGGTACATCGGTGCCTTTTTATATGAATTCTTATTTGGTCTACATTGCTGCAGCCGTGGGAACCTTCTTTGGACTTTCCACTAAAGGTGATCGATCGTTGTTACCTATTTGGGAGTATCATGATCAAATTACACTCACACAGAGCAAATATCATTACTGGAGAGTGCAAGATGTTTTCTTTGGGCATTTCAGATGCCTGTTTGATAAAGAATTGGCAATCAAGAGGCTGTCAGATGAAGCTTGGGAAAAGGTAAATTAGTTTGGTTGCATCTTCCTGCAATTTCCAACTTTTACCTACTTAAAAGTGGGTTATTTCCAAGGAGAACCATATACCTTGCCAAGATATCATACTGATAGGATCATCCTCATGGAGATGGCAAGACAACTCATGGAGGTTCAGTAATACTAGCACAATCTGCATAGGCCAGGTTTTGGTATCACCATTGCCAAACCTCTTCAAATTGGTTGTTATACACTTAACTCAGTGTATAAGGCGAAAGCAATGGAAGCAGAACTTCAGCTTATCATGTTGAAAAAATTCAAGGCTAGGTTCGACTTTGATTACAAAGGAATGCATTCAAAAATCAAGAGACCCTTCACCCATGTTCATCGCATGGAAGATGTGTGGATTGATTTGCGCACCGAAGTGGATACCATGAAAATGGACCACTGCAAGCTTACCTTGAAGAAAATCATTGATCTTAACATGGTTGAAATTCCAGAAGGGATTGAAATTGAAGATGATGGCCTAGTCTAAGATCCTGAGTATTACAATACTCAATTTGAAAAGCTTGTTCCTTTTCTCATTCAATGGCAACAAAAAGAAGGGAATTCTGTCTTTGATAGATTTCAATCTATTTTGCTGAATACTAACAATTGGCTGAAGAGCAAAGGTCTCAAGAGAGTGCATCCAAAGGTTGGAGTAGATTGCAATCATTTCTGCCCTATTGGAAGGAAATCATAGGTTGGAATCAAAAATAAGGATGAGTCTTCTTCTTCTCAATCAATTAAAGCTATCAAGTTTACAGTCAGAGGAGAAAAATGATTAAATTCACCCTTATGTCCTGTTCAAACATCCTTGCGAGAGGAAGAATCAGATGAAGGAGAGATAATGATCATATCTCCTCCTTAGTTGCCAAATAGCGAAGATCCTTCTAATCAAGAGGAGTCATTTCTACATATGGTAGATAATGACGTGGATTCATTTTCCACTGTATTCACTCCTGCTATTGCTACTTCAGAGGTCAACATGTCTGCTTTCCCTATCTCTTCCGCAGCTCCTATCCTCACAGTGGGACAGTGTGAAAATCTGGTTAATGTTTTTGGTGACTTCCCAGCTCTTATGGAAGGTCAAGTTTCCGAACTTGATACTTCGATTGCAGGCTTTGAAGCATTCATGACAAAGTCATCCCAAAAAACACTTATGGCTCCTGCTGTGCAAATGGAGGCATGCACTATGACAACAAAAATACAATCAGGATCAATGCCTACTGCAATCACTGTTTCAAGTTCAACAAAAGAGGGTTTTAGTTTTCCATCATGGTTGTGAAAAATCACTATGAAAAGAAAGAAAGTCACATTACCCTTGGAGGATTTCTCTGCCAGGAAAGGCAAATCTAAGACCTTAAAGGCTAAGGTTGTCTCAAGAATCATTGTTTATGATGAGAAAACCGAGTATGTTGAGATTGCAGAACCATTGGTAGACAAACCAGCTGAAGAACTTACTTTCTTTGATTATAAGTTCACCAAGGTAGAACTTGGTAAACAAACACGGCTGGGATGTCTGCAAGATGCTCAAGATGCATTGTCAAGTGTGTCCAAAAGAAACCATGAGCTCTGGGAGAAGAACTTGTTGAAGCAAGAAAATGCTCATCTTCATGAGATCATACGTCAACAAACATCTCAATCTGTCACCATTCCATTACCAACAGATCAGGTACACAGGAGAGCAGAAGCAGTGAAGACTTGGTTTGAAGAAGTTGTCTTAGAAGGAGTTCAATCAATTAGAAATACGCACAAAGTCCTTGAGCGTATCAGAGAGATTGAAGAAAGACTTCATGACATGATTTCTTCCTTCAACCAAGGCATCAGTAACCTGAGGAAAGATCTAGGCACTTGGGATCAAATGGTTGATAGTGAGTTAGATGTCCTCGTTTCATATGATGTCATTCCATCAGAGGATGTGTTCTACTGGAGTCAGGGACTCATGAATCACAAAGTCCAAGGAATAGAAAAGCTTTTAACAAAGCTGCATGAGGAGCTAGAGAGTTGTCAAGCAGTTGAAGAGGATATCACCATTAATCTCAAGCAATTAGGATGAGAAGTCCTTACCCAAGATGATAACCTCTTTATTGAAGAAGACATGACCACAGGATATATTGACAGGGTTAATGCTGATTTCGATTCTAAAGAATTTGGAGCCCAAACAATGAACAAATTTGCTGCATATAAATTTGTGGCAAAACACTTGAGGGATTCTCTTGATGATAATTGCAAGGTTGTGAAATTAGCTAGTACAGGTGCATTCAGGATTGAAGCCATTTCAGAGATCTTGAACATTTCAGATCTTCCTCTTATTCATGATTGTATTGCCAAATATAAGGCCTTCCTTGATAATTTCAAGGATTAATTCTCATTTCTTCATCTTTCTATTTTAGTTTTCATGCTTTGTAGATTGGAGAAGATGAATTGCATGCAATGCAATTACATGCAAATTCAATTGCATGTCCTTATGACATGTAATCCAATAATTCTTCTCACCTAGTTAGACCAGGTCAAAGTGGTTGAGTTGCTCCCACTTTTTCCTCCTTTTTCTCATTCCTTTCCCTATGAAAGGAATGCCCCTATCATTGTAAAAACCATCTTTATTTTATGCAAGAGAGCTCTACCAAACTTGTGCAAGCATAACTGTGATTGTGTAGTACTATTTTGGAGAAAAATAAATAGAAAGAAACAATTGGAGCTGAAGCTGTGACTGAGTGCAATTGTGGTGAATCAAATTGGAAGCTGTGACTACAATTGTGTTTTACTGTCTTTCTATTTATGTGATTCTTGTGTTTTGTTAAGAGCTATTTGAAAATTAGAAACAATCGGAGCCGAAGCTATGACTGGTAGCGATTGTGGTAATATAAAACTAGAAGCTGTGTCTGTAGGTTGTATTACCATCTTATTTTCATACACCTTGTTAGAATAGTTAGAAAATCTCTACTTCTGGAAGTATGTGTGCCCCAATGGTAGAGGTGTTTCTTATAGAATAGATAAATAGGTCATAGAGCCAAACCGATACGCTTTTCAATCAGCCTGTGAGTTGGTGTTGGTTTATGGGTATCGCTATTTCCAACTTTTAGATAGAAGTGTAGTTTAGAGATTAAAGCTTTGCCCATTACTCGTTCTTCGGGTAAGTGGATTCCTTCTTGAAAGATAAGAGGAAGGAATATTTGTAACACCCTATTTGATAATCTCTTAACTTCTTGCTTACCTTGAGTTGATCTAAGGAACAGTGAGAAGGGGGAGCCTTTCCTTTAAGGTAGGAGAGACATTGTCTCACACGCTGTGGCTGGTATCACTATTTTGTAACTGGATTTTTTTCCCAAAACTGTGGGTTGCAAAATATCCACCCAACACTCCACACAAAACTAAAAACAAAAGCAAATGAAAACATACCTTCTTCTTGAGAATCAAATGCAACGAGGAAGAAGTCTTGAATCGTGAGAAAATCCCCCAAATCTTTGTTGGTTCGAATTTGAGAAAAGATCCCCAAGTTTCAGCTATATAGATGAATAGTTTTGACCAAATCCTCACAAAAATGAATGCATTTTCAGTCCTACATGATTTCTTGACAAATGGCCAAGTATGAGAATCAAAATGCAAGAAGATAGGAACCTCCAAGATTCGTTCAAATGATCAGAAGTGGTTTGAGCTTGTCATTGCAAGTCGACTTGCATTAGAGGAGAAAAATGGTGGTTTAGATAGAAGCACGCCTTTTGTATTGAGGAGTGCAAGATGCAAAATGTCCAAAACTGCCCTAGAACATACCTTATTCTTGAGAATCAAATGCAATGAGGAAGATGTCTTGAATTTTGAGAAAATCCCCCAAATCTTTGATGGTTCGAATTTGGGAAAAGATCCCCAAGTTTCAGCTATATAGACGAATAATATTGATCAAATCCTCACAAAAATGAATGCATTTTCAGTCCTTCATGATTTTTTGATAAATGGCCAAGTATGAGAATCGAAATGCAAGAAGATAGGAACCTCCAAGACTTGTTCAAATGATCAGAATGTGGTTTGAGCTTGTCACTGCAAGTGGACTTGCATTAGAGGAGAAAAATGGTGCCTTAGATAGAAGTACACGGTTTGTATTGAGGAGTGCAAGCTGCAAAATGTTCAAAACTGCCCTAGAACGATCTTTTGCATTGATGTTGCTAGTTTAAAATGAGTTCCTTCTCTTCAAAACTGCATGTTATGCCCTAGAGGGGCTTTGTAATGGACATTGCGAGTTTAAAACGATTTCTTCGTCATAAAAATGAATGCCTTTGCCCTAGACGGGCTTTTGAGATGACGTTACAAGCTGAGAATGCTTGTAAATGAGCAGCAATAGGCTATTAGAGAGATATTACATGCTAAAACGATGTAGAAAGCAGTGACTTCAAACCACATAAGGCGATTTTGAATGATCATTACATATAATAGGGCTTTATACATGCATTTGCAAGATGTTTCATGATATAGAATTAACATCTTTAATGAAAAATGGGCTTTTGGATTCCAAATACATATGCAATATCTTTAAAAATTGCCTTCAAGCACCGTCAACAAACTTTTTGAGGCACGTTACAACTCCAAACATTGCTCCAAGTAATGACGTGGCTTTTGAGCCGTATTACAAGTATGGAAGTAACTTGTATTTGCATTGAAATCATAATAATGTTTGCAATCGGGCTTAAAAAACCTGTCTACAATATAAACTTTCATTAAAATACACTTGTAATGCCCCTTTGTTTTGAATGAAGCTATGTAATTGAGCTTAAAAAGCCCACTTACAAGTATTTCATTTAAAAAGTAGATAAAAATGTAATTGTGGGTTTTTATATCTACACTACAAATACTTTTCAAAACAATAGGTAATGACTCTCAAAAAGCCCGTATTTCATGACTTAAGAAGCCTTGGTAGGCTTTTGTTTTCACATCGTAGGCTTTTAAACAATGAACAGGAACTTGCAGTCAGGCTTAAAAACCCCACTTGTAGGTTACTTAATTCCTTATTATCTCTTAAAATATAGCTCCGATTTAGGCCTACGATAGCTCGAAACGTGTGGAATTCGAAAAGCAACAAGTCTAGGATGAAAACAAAACTGCAAACAAACAAAACTACCAAGAAAAAATGAAAAGGACTTGAAGGTTACCAAAAATTGAGTACCTGCAACGAGGCAAGAAAAACTCATGTCTACAAGAAAGACAAGGAAGAACTCGACGGAAACCTTCGAAAATGACGTTTGTAGGATGAAAAATCTAGGCCAAATTAAGGTATAATCGATTGCCTTAGAAAATCATCTTAATAATGTCATACTTGAATTATAACTATGAATTCATTGAAAATTGCATAGGGTGCAATTTTGTGAATACAAAATTGAGGACATGTCTAATGGATCTCATCAAATACCATTTGACAGGGGCTAGTTGAGCATGTGATATTGCCATTTGGATGGTGGATTATTTGATTGGTCTCAGCCTAGGCATACTTTACAATTGGGCATCCTTTTTGTCAGAATGAATAAGGGAATTCTTGTCCCTCAAGCATAAGGCATTCTTAATGACCTAGCATGCAATGGCCTTATTGTTTGGATGCTCTCTTCATTGAAGCTCCTATTGATAAATGGGGCAAATTTCAATCAGCCCCTCTTTGTGCATTTTCTTGGCCAATAGTATTTCGATCAACTACTTTAGATATCTAGGATCAATTAGGGGAAGAGGTTAAACCTACTTGAAAGAAATGGAAGCATAAGTATATGCCAGTAAAGGGTGAAGACAACAATGAGGAGGAATATGAGTTGATAGAGCTGTCCTCTACATTGAGCACTACACCCAAGGACACTCTTTCAGCAAAAGTTGCGCCTACAACTACTCAGTCCCTATTTCCACGAGATGATAACATTCTTGTAGATAGTGATATCCCCACTTTCTCAGTTCTAGTCGACTTGCCATCCAACTTTCTTGAGTCCTTCAAACAGATTGATAGTTGGCTGAAGATATTAAGGGCTCCGAACCCTCTACTAAGCCCTCCTTAGGACATAGAGCATCAGCAACCTATGATGATTTTGCCCACCAAGCAGCTTGTCATGATTCCGTCTACTGATGAGAGTATTCAACAGTGTCCCATTCCTGCCATTGAGTTGGAGCTGGGAGGTGATCCTCCTTAGCACAATACCTGCCTCTTGGCACCCAGGAACTACCCCTAGACATCACTGCCAACTCACCTGTTCAAGAAGACGATTCCAGTGGCTTAGAGGGGATTATCATTGAAATCTCTTAACTGCATCAGGCAGATCCCTTGGACACCATTCAGAGGTACGTATATGATCTGGAACTAGTGGCTGCTGTTATACAGGAGGTAGAAGACATTTCTAGACGGTTGGATTGTACACATTTTCCTTTGCTGTGGCAAGAGGTCCGATGCATCCTCATGTTCATGAAGGATGTGAGAAGAAGTTTAGCTGTATATTCACTTTGAAAGGTTGTCTAGAGATAGAGCTTCTGGAGATGATGACATTAAATTCAAAATATTCAGCTGTAGGTTATTGATCACCTTTTATTTTTTTAATCCATGAACTTTGGAGCATAAATTTAAATAAAAAATACTTATCAGGCTGTTATTGAAGAAATCCAGTGGTCACCCCTTGAAAAATTCATTTCATTTTCATCCATCTCTATTCTTTCCTTCCATGGCATGTAAAACCCATGAAGTTGCTGACGATGCTGTCATCTAGGAATTTGCAAGGATCAAAGACACAAAAAGATCAAACAATATTACCTTACCATCGTAGTCGAAGTCTAGAATCGCATCAGAATTGCATTTCGTGGCCTGGAAGCTCTTGGGTTTAATGGGGTGACAATTCCAAATGTTTCGAAGGGCAAATATTCAAACCTTGTTCAAATCCACAGACTATTCGAATTAGAGTCTGGTTCTAGAACAAATTGTACCCAGAACCAGCCTGAAAACCTGCCAATTCAGTAACCTAGGTTAAATTTTAATTATGTACAATATTTTATCTTTAATTATTTATTTAGTTTCTTAAGTGTTAATCAATTAACACATTTGAATTAATATAAAAATTTCTTGTAAATATATGTTTTTTAAACTTATCATATAAATGTAAGCAGTATGTGGTTTTATTAACATGTTTTTATTTATTTTTCTCTTTAGGTTTCAGCTATATTTTTGGGTTATTTGAAGTTAACATGTATATAAAATATTAATGATTTTTACACGTTTTGAATGGACATACCCAAAGTGAAACAAAAATCCTGTAAAGGGCTATACTTAACAGTAAAACAATGGATCAACTTCTGTTCTACTAACATATCTAATTTTGTTATTCGATTTCCATAATATCTACATCAACTTTTAAAATCAAATTTTAGAATGTTATCATCCTGCAGATACCATCCATTTTTTAGGCTCAATGTTGGTTTTGGGCAGATTGTACCTTCCTTGTAGCCTTGATGAAGAAAGCTAATTATTTTTTTGCTAAATTTTATGCACGAGTTCTGGCCAGAATGTTGCTGAAAGAAAGAATATTGGAGAAGGATTGCCTTTTCTGCAACTCATTGTGACTCTTGTGTTTTACTTTCAGATGGCAGATATTTAACTTATGTTTTTGATGAGAATTGGCTTTAATGTTTAACAGTTAGGTGGTAAACTAAAAGTCAAATAGTATTTTAAATCGAATTGCCATTTGGTCGAAAATGATTCATGATGGTTGCTTTTATTTTGAATGACTTAATTGCTTTCTTTAAAAATTTCTGGTTTGGCTAGAGTACATGTAGTTCTTGAACTATGAAAAAAAATGCGCTTCTTAAAGAAATTGTTTTATCATTCGGTGATGTGGTTGAAGTGGACAGAAACAAGTAGAGCAGTTGGAGCTTACAGCAGATGAGAAGGCCAATTTTGAGGTAGTAAAAATTTGCAAAGCTAATTTTTTGTTTTGAAAAAAGTAGGCTGCAAGATGAATAATGGATGCTTCTTAGTGATAAACAGTGACAGTTCTATTAAAAATTGAGTACTGATGCTTGTTTGGATATTTGCTACTGCTGTAGTTTTTCATTTGTATTGTCACAGGTACTTTAATTGTTTGAAGTGCATTGGACATTAGTTTGAGTCTTTGAGTTATGTTTCTTTATTTTGAATATACTGTTACTCTATTCATTATAAAATTTTATAACTGCAGTTAAACTGATATAATGTTCTAATCTCATAGGCTCAGCTTCAGCGTTTTGAGGAAACACTTAAATCTTCTCCTGAAGATCTTGAAGCCCTAGAGGTGATTGCAAGCATGCTACCATTTTACTCAGTACTTCATTATTTAATTTTAAACACTTGCTTTTCCGCTTTTCCTACATGCTTTTGTCTTCCAATTCTGTATACAGTACATTATTTTGGTTTTTGTCAACGCTGTAGTTTTAGTTAAGATGTGATAAAAAGTGAATACTTATAACTGTTTGTCTAGTTCTAGAAGACGTAGTCTAACTTAGCTGCACCTTGTTCATACTTCTATTTCTTGTATCAGCTTCTTCAATGCATACCCAATCAAAAGGTAGAGAAGCTCATGGATTGTAAATTATCTGCTCTCAGACTAAGCCTGATGGTGAAGGTCTCATGTTTCCATCTTGGAGGTACAGTTTCAAATCTGGATGGATTGTGCTCTGAGCACAGTGAGACTTAGTTCCAAAAGTTTGACTTGAAAAAAACTTGGGAAGTCTAAATTTGACCTGGACTTGAGACTCAGAAAAAGCTCATCACAATGAAAAAATGCATAAATTTGTAAAACAAACTTAAATAGCACGGACAAATCTGAATTTGAAGAAATCATAAGCACTTTTCCCTTTATTTATTCATCTAAAAAGGAGCACAATGCACATCATGGTGTCATATGATTATAATGCAACAAATCAGGAGAAATATTTTACAAATTTCTTTTCTGTTTAAAGCTTCTCAGTGGTTGTGTGGGTGCCCTTCAACTGGATAGTAATTCATGTTGAAGGATGATACAATTGTCAAACATGTCATGATCATACTGAAGCAGGGCAGGTAAGCAGGATCCAATTAAGGACAGTCCCCACAAGCAGCCAAACACCACAATGCGGAATAACACAACAAGATAACTGTTTTCAACTGAATTTTAATTAACATGCCCGGCTGTAAGGCCTTCCGGGTTATGGCCAATTACAATCAAGAAACAGTTCTGCAAGATCAACAAAGATCCACTCCAACTCTAGCTAGTCCAATTCTGAAACAAATTAGCAACTGATGGAAACCTTAAGGCAGATCTAAACTTGAGCTCGCAAGCCTCCAAGCATGCAAACCACTAGCTCTGCTATTACAAACTATCAGATAACAATCTGATCTTCAAGATCTCGCAGGATCCAGATCTACACTTCTATCTCCTAAATCTGATACCTTAGACAACTACCCAAACACTCCTTAAATACTAATGTTCAGCCACAAGTCGGCTGGATGAAACAATTAACTCCTAAGCCAAGTCGGCTCCTATTACAAACAAATATTAAATGCAACAGCAGTCGGCTCTCAAATAGCCTTACAAACATTTAATTCTACATGTTGGCCTCTAGATCCACATAGGAGAATACAACAAAAGCTACCAACAATAAATGCACCAAGTCGGCCAACCAAATCACCAAGAACTCTAGTCGGTAAACCAGAACAACCGAGCGTCAGAGAAACAATTGAGCACTAGTGAAACAACTAACCACGCCAAGCAACACCGAGCAACACAGGCATCACCGAGCACCAGTTCCACCGAGCGCCAGAGGTTCCACCGAGTTCCTTCAGCGACCGAGCTTCCTTCAATAACCGAGACCGTCGGTTAAAGCTGCAACCAAGTACCACAGAACCAAACAACACACCTCCATGCAGATTCATCGAGTACCCTAGAATGCCCTTGCATCAAACACCCCAGGTTCCAAAAGATGTTCTCATAGGCTAGAAGAACATCTTCCGGAATTCAGCACATCAACCCCGAACGAGTTCTTCACATACATGTCCTCCAACTTTTTAGCTTGCATACTCTTCCACTTCAGCTTCCTCTGTCTTTTCAAGTCTTTCCTTGATAACACACAGGCTTGTTCTCCATACTGATCATCATTCCTCTCAGGATCCACCAATTCAACTCGGCTACCAATACTCAGACTCCTCCTACTGAGTGTTGTATCTAGCAAAGGCATCAGGGAAAACTTTCTGTCATCCTTCTCAACAGTAGACACATTCTTGACACAATCGTACATAGCTCTACTATCATATTGCCAAGGTCTACCGAGCAATATATCACAACTATTCATCTCCACAATATCACATAACACAAGATCCTTATATTGGCCAATCTGAAAATCAACAAAGCATTGCTCCCTCACTTCCAGAGCATGAACATTTTGCAACCAGCCAATCCTATAAGGGTGAGGATGCCTTATTCTATTCAAACCAAGTTTCTGAACCATGTCCTCAGAAACAAGGTTATCAGTACTACCACCGTCAACAATTACATCACAAAGTTTACCTCTAGACTTGCACCGAGTCCTGAACAAGTTACTCCTCTGACAAGGTTCCTCCTTTGTACCGAGCAATGTTCACCGAACCAGCAAGTTCTCAGATTCAGGTTTATTTTGAATGTTCTCATTCACCACAGCAGTCCTTCGGTCACCAAGCTTCTTCTATGTACACTCAAAAGAACGGTGTCCTTCACCACAATTATAACAAGTGTCCTTAAAGATAACTCTACCTGTCTTCTTCTTCAGTTCCACAGGTTTCGGTTCATTTTCAACAGTCGGTTTATCCTTCACTGAGTGATCTATCTTTTCCTTTCCTCGGGGATTACTATGTTGTCTCCTTCTCAACTTATCTTCTGCCTTCAGAGCATACTGATAAGCATCTTCAACCAAATCAATCTTCAGCATACCAAGCTCATCCCGAATATTAAATCTTGAACCATTCACATACTGAGCTACTTTTTCTTTACCAAGTTCTCTGTGTCCAGACCAAATAGTTAACTTATAGAACTCCTCGGTATAGTCCTCCACAGTCAAATCTTTTTGCTTCAGATTCTGCAACTTCTTAAACAAGTCAAGCTCATAACCAACAGGTATGAACTTAGCTTTCAATTTAGTCACCATCAACCTCCACTGATTGATCTTCATTTCACCTTCATCTTCTCTATCTCTTTGTAATTCTTTCCACCAAAGAGCAGCATGTCCTTTCAACTTAGTTTGTGCCAATCTTACTCGAAGAGGATCTTCAATTTCTTCTAGCTCAAAGAAATCTTCTAATTCACCAATCCAATCAATCAAGTTCTCGGATTTCAAAGTACCAGAGAAAGTAGAAACTTCCATTCGGTAACTATTACTTAACCGAGCTCCAGATCTATGTAACCGACCAGTTCTGTTTTCACTAGATCTATCTCTCCGGTCATCACCACTAGATCTAGCAGCTTCAAAGTCTTCAACAACTTCTTCATAACCATCATCAGTACCAAGATTCCTTGGCATACCAGCAATAGCTCTCATGACCTCAGCGATCATGTCATTCTTCATCAATTCCATCTCAGATCTGAAATCATATTTCACCTTCTTTGTAATCTTCGATTCCACAGCATCACAGAGATCTACAATCACTCTAGGGTCCAATCTTCTCGGAGGCATCCTTCAAGATTTTCGAAAACCCAAGCAATAAATCACCAACAAGGTCCTGGTGCAAACAACCTCAACCGGTTCACACACTCGAGATCTTCAAGCTCTGATACCATTTGACGTAGGACAGGTAAGGAGGATCCAATTAAGGACAGTCCCCACAAGCAGCCAAACACCACAATGTGGAATAACACAAGATAACTGTTTTCAACTGAATTTTAATTAACATGCCCGGCTGTAAGGCCTTTCGGGTTATGGCCAATTACAATCAAGAAATAGTTTTGCAAGATCAACAAAGATCCACTCCAACTCTAGCTAGTCCAGTTTTGAAACAAATCAGCAACTGATGGAAACCCTAAGGCAGATCTGAACTTGAGCTCGCAAGCCTCCAAGCAATCTCCTTTTCTGCAAGCATGCAAACCACTAGCTCTGCTATTACAAACTATCAGATAACAATCTGATCTTCAAGATCTCGCAGGATCCAGATCTACACTTCTATCTCCTAAATTTGACACCTTAAACAACTACCCAAACACTCCTTAAATACTAATCTTCAGCCACAAGTCAGCTGGATGAAACAATTAACTCCTAAGCCAAGTCGGCTCCTATTACAAACAAATATTAAATGCAACAACAATCGGCTCTCCAATAGCCTTACAAATATTTAATTCTCCATGTCGGCCTCTAGATCCACATAGGAGAATACAACAAAAGCTACCAACAATAAATGCACCAAGTCGGCCGACCAAATCACCAAGAATTCTATTCGGTAAACCAGAACAACCGAGCGCTAGAGAAACAACCGAGCACCAGTGAAACAACCGACCACACCAAGTAACACCGAGCAACACAGACATCACCAAGCACCAGTTCCACTGAGCACCAAAGGTTCCACCGAGTTCCTTCAACGACCGAGCTTTCTTCAATAACCGAGACCGTTGGTTAAAGCTGCAACCGAGTACCACAGAACCAAACAACACACCTCCATGCAGATTCACCGAGCACCCTAGAATGCCCCTGCATCACATACTATGAAATCCCTTTTGATGCTTCTGCCCCTGCCTGCACTGCTATATCTGCTGCTCCCTGGATGAGGAGGACTGGTAGAATTGCTGTAGTCCCTCTTCGTTGCAGGCTAGGATTTTCTTTGTCTTTTTTCTCTTGTTTAGTCTGACTTAAAGGAGTCTATTTCCTTTTGCTTGGCTTTGGTTCTTGTTTGTTATTGATTTATAGGAGTATAATGAATTCTTCAACTAGCCTTTAGGTACATGCCTGGAAAACAATTTAAATAGACAGAATTTGGTATGTGAGCAAATAATTGACAAAATTATGAGAATCCTACCACAAATTTTGCAAGCTGAAAGTTTGCAATAAAATGCTATAGTGGGTATTCCCTCATGGACTTGGAGGTGGACGGCTTAGTTAAGAATTCTGGGGAATCAAATAGGAGAGGGGATATAACTTGAGTATAGCAAGAAGTGTGTACCATTTTCTGATGACCAACCTCATCTATTTTTTTCTCCAATCAACACCTCATTAGAAGTCTATACTGCTTTAATCCATCCCTTATTGACTATGTAAATGAGACTTGCAAGATAATTTACGCGAAGTTTAAAATATTCAACTAGAAGAAAATTTCACTTGGAGAGAATGTTTTGAAAAATCTAAAGATTGAGAACATGAAAATTAACATTGTAATCACATTCCACTTGTGGATCGTGCTGGCCCAGGTTGTGAGATAAAATGAGTTTAAGAATGATTGTCAAAATCTTGTTGTGAGCTTTTCACACATCGCCCCATTGCAACCGGGGAACCGCTGCTTTTAGTCCACTTGGTCCTTTTGGCTTTGGTTCTTGGTAGTTTTAACTGCAGTCTCCTAAGGTTCCTCATGTTTCAAATGAGAATTGATGATATTGGTTAAGTCTAGAATATCTTTGAAAAAGCATCCAATAGTGAAAAAGAAAGAAAAATGGACATTTCTTAAAAGGCACTCAAAAGAAGAAAGGGCATGCAAATTAACTATAAGCATAAGAAAATTCCTTGATTTCATCTCATCAACGCTCAAAGTGGAAAAATGTGATGAAAATGGTGAAATGTTTATCCAAAAATGTGGAGAAATGCAAAAACAACTAATTATGGATGAAAGGAGCATAGAGGAATGTTGAGAAATGACTAAGTGTGGAAAAATCCTTGACCATACTCTACATGCGCCCAAGAGCGCAATCTCTTAAAGGTCAAGGAATGTGTGTAAAAGACAAAAAATCCACTGCTAGGCCTAATGTGTGCCTATGAGCATTGATTTCACATAGCTTAGGGATGTTTCATAGTTTTAGAAATTCGCCACAATTGCAAACATGCGCCCTTGAGTGCAAACCTATGAGTGGCAAGGAAATGTTCGACAGTTCAAAATCCTTTGTGATGGGCTAAAAACGCTTATAAGTGTCATTTTCTCGAAGGCATGTAAAGGTTTGAAAATGCAGAATCCGCCAAGGAAGTTCATTCTATGCTATTCTTCACAATACAAGGAATTTGTGGAGAATGAATATGTGAAAATTCCTCTGTGCTCAAAGAGCCCCCTCAAATGCTAATTTTAAAATAACAGGAATGTGTTTTAAGAGAGAAATCTTTTAACAAGACAGGATAGCGCTCGTAAGTGTTGGTTCTTCATGAGCATTGGTCCGTGAATGTGCCCATGCTAAGAAATTCTGCTCAAGTGTGAAAGTCTTGCTTACATATCCTATAATGTCCCCTTTTTTTTTCAGGTCATTGATCTAATGGTGCCAGGTCATTGTGATCCTCATAGTCTGGTGAGATGTTTAGAGCGTCTTTGGTGTGAACTTACTATTTATAGTAAGTCAATGGATAGTTCCGATGAGCTCAGATGAGTTAGAGGAGTTGAATGATTCTCTCGGTTTTCATTTTTGGCTTTCGGTTTGGGCTCCAAGAATCTTGGAGAGAGCGTCTATTTTTAGTAAGTCACCCCGTGAAGTTCATTCATGATCTTTCATCTCTGGATGAATCCTGTGTAGACAGATTTCAATTCAGACGCTTCTTCAGTTGTTTTCGCAAGATGGGTGGTTTATTATTATTATTTAATTAAATTTGCTAAGGTTGCCATTTTTGTTGGTATTATATGCTGGATACCTTAGTGTTATAGCTCGTTGGAACCGGGATGAAAAGTTTTAAATCTTGGGCACAAGAAACAGGGACCTTGCATGTCATAATTTCATGATATTGGTGAAAAGGCCTTTTTTGGAGCCAAATGAATTAATAAATTATATTATTCAATATGTGCCTAAGTATAAAAAGTGTTTTAAGTGAAAAGTGTGTGAGAGAAGACACTTTTGAATTATAAAAGTAATGCTTTGTGAAAGGAAAATCATCCATTGTTGAATTATTATTTTATTGAAGTTTGGGAGAGAGACAAACTTGGCTGGGGTTTTGAGGACGATTCCTCTTCTTGCAATTTGAGTCATTACAAGTTAATGGCGAATTTTGCAGCTGTTATTCTGAAATCATAATTCAGTGCTGATGTATACTGGAATTGTGAGAAGTATTTAATCTCTAGATAAAACGAATTGCTTTCATAGGGTTTGATTTATTTTCATGCTGAGGAGCTGGAATTTCGAATTGGAGGTTGCTGTATCTCCATTGTTGACAAATTGAGAGCAATTGGCTGAAGAAGTTATCAAATTAACAAGAGATATTGAAATATTTAAAGTTGCGTTTCATTTTGAGGATAGGCGGATTTGTATACAGCAAAGGGAATCCATATGCATGGCTGCGTCTATTACAAGCAAGTTGCGTGAGGTCTAGGAAGGCTGTGACGCCTCATCTCCAGCCCACCTGTATTCTTCCAAGGGCCGTTTTTACACAGCTAGGGCCTGCGTAAGCTACAACGTAGGCACATTTTCCACAGCCACCTGTATTTCCTATGTAGCAGACGTTACATATTGTGGTACCAATGTATTAATTTTGTTTGAAGATTGAATTCATTATTATTAAATGATCAATGTCTGATTTCTTTTAGTATTTCGATAGCTGGTTCAAATGTAATTAATTGTTAATGGTTAAATTTATTAAAAGAGAATAGACGTATTTGAAAAGTCCAAAGAATTGTTGTGTGAAATTGATAATTCTATAGAAGAAATTTGTCATTTAAGGAAGAGAGCTAGGCAGGTTCTTTACAGTGGTATCAGAGCATTTTTCCTGCCATCCTGTGGGGTCTGAAATTTTTTTTATTTAGAAGTTTTTAAAAGTGATCAGCACTTCTATTTTCTCTAGCTATGGATAAATACAGGAGACCCAGTTCCGGAAATCGTCGTAGCAGTAAGGGAAATAGAGAGGAATTAAATGCTTTAGTAGAAAGCATGGAGAGACTTAGATTGCATCAGTAGAGATTGACAGAGAGTTTGTCGGATCCAGTTACAGTAGACAGGGCAGCAAGATATATGGTTTCTACCTTTAGAAGGCCGAGATCGAGCTTGCAGGGGAGAAGGCTGGAGTTTTCTTCGATAGTAGTCCATGATGCTGATGTTCCTACATCTAGTTCAGTACCTGCTATTCCCATCTGTAGTGGTGGTGATGGATTTATTGCACAGGAGCCAGTGGATGTTTCAGTGCCATTGGTTGACAGCAGTGCTGAGCGTCACCAAGTTGAGGCTCACAGAGGAGTCACTACGGATTGTACAGAGGCAATTGATGTTGCAGTTATCATTGAGTGTTCAGATTCTTTCATGGAGGGAGTTATTATTGGAGATGTTTATGTCAGCTGTAGTAGTGTCACTCCAGTTCAGGAGGCAGTTGCTTCCTCAGTTGGGACCGAGGCATGTACGGAGTGTCCCAGTGGTGAGGTTGGTGATTTGGGCATTACAGCGGGGTCAGTTGATGATAGTTCGTGTTCCAACATTATTGGTGCACAGCCTGACGTTGAGTCATGTGTGCAGAGTCAGGTGTCAGCAGTTGAGATTTCAGTAGGAGATGTGGGAGCTGATAGTATAGACACATCTGATGATACTTTTGAGGATGTTGTGAGTTGCATGGGAGATGACACCCCCTATGAGATGTTGGGTGATGACTGGGAGTAGCATCTGAGCTCTTACAGCTCAGAGATTTATGATAGCAGTCGCAGTATGGGATCAGTATAGGAGAGTGGTTTTTTCCTGTGTTGAGGATGTGAGCATGGAGCTTTCTAGTGATGACACTTAGGATGGGAGTGTTGCACTTGATTTGGCCGATGTAATTTCATGCCATAGTTCAGTTGATTCACATGACGACATTGAGTCGTGTTTGCAGCGAGAGTTAGTAGAGGAGATGCGGATAGATGATGCAGACACTAGCATTGCAGATATCTCTGATGCTGAGAGCGAGGATGATGAGTGCTATAGTGTTTCTGGCTTTCTATATTTGACTTTGGGTGTAGATTCAGCGTTGTCATATGGTGATGGTGGGTTCCAAGATTCTGTGTTACAGGGACTCACAGATGAGGACAGGGAAGCTTATGAGTGGCAAGAGTTTGTTACAGCCAGGGCTTCCACTTTTAGAGACGGGGTTACTTCTTCGGTAACTCATGAGGATGTGTCAGGATTTGGACTGTCAGATGGTTGCAGAGGACGAGGTAGCTAGAGATTGTGTTGAGTCATATTCAGCAGTAGCATCCTTGGGGTTAGATGAAGACGTGTCTGATGCTTGTACTCAATTTGTTGATGTGTACTCAGATGAAAGTACATAAAGAGACGGTGATCTTGAGGGGAGTTTGTTAGATATAGCTTCCTCTCATAGTGTAGACAGTGCGTTTGAGGTTGTTTGTAGGAGGCCTGTTGTGCAGAGTCATCATGTGACTAGCCAGTTGTGAGTTGATGAGAGAGATATTACTTCTACTCTCAAACATTTTGATGCCGCTTGTCAGTTGTTGGCTGTTTATGGTTGGGGTGCTCCTATGACAGATGAGGCCAGTGGTGGTTACCTCTCATTGACAGAGATTCATACTTTGCGTGAGGCTGTCAAGATTTTGAGACAAATACTTACAGATGGTAGCCGACCGAGATCACCTAGTGGAGTGGGGGAGTACAGCTTATGAGGCACTGATGGATAGAGAGGAAGAGGTGAGTGAGCTTACCCAGAAGCTCACAATGACTACCGAGGTTTTAGAGGACACTCAGTGGGCCCTTCAGGAGTCGCAGATCCAGTTAGAGGAGGTGACCGTGGAGTTGGAGCATTTGCGGTCCACACCAGCCCCAGACCCAGTTCGATTACACATTGAGGTGGTTGGTGGTGAGTTTGCTCTTACGGGTGGTGATGAGGAACATGATGATGTGGCAGACACACATGTTTAGGATATGGGAGCTCTTGGTTCGGATGAGGTAGGAGTACCAGTGGAGTCGAGCTCTCAGGTTGATTTGCTTCCCTTAGCTGGGAGTGAATCTATTTCATCATCTCACATAGCTGATAGCATGGGACAATTGGTTGTGCCACATTTTCAGAGGGATCAACAGTGGTTTGCGGGGGAGCAAGTTGATGCTTCCACGTATAATTTCTACTGCACCGAGTCATTTATGGAGTATTTACTTGAGAGTGCAGATGTGTGACAGGATTCTTATAGAGTGTCTGAGGGTACTCTCATCCGAGGCTCTTGTGCTATCCGGAGGTTGGTAGGGAGGATTGTGGAGACTCTATCTACAATGCTTCCCCACAGGGATTTCGAGGTTGGGTTTGTTGAGAGAGTTGCTGAGGGGCCTACCTAGCCTACAGTTATGCGGAGTCAAAGATTGGAGCCATCTCATGACCCCCAATTTGGTAATGATGAGCTATTGACAGAGATTGGGGTTTCCGACTGGCTATATACAATGGGGCATGTTCATCATTTGTTTTTTGACCCACAGGTAGAAGATTTCATCTCTCGCAAGGGTAGTTTGGCTCCTAGTCCTTATCATCCATTATGAGATGGGTTCTCGCCATCAGTAGTTGATGGGAGTTTTGGCTGCAAGTTAGTAGCAGGTGACTTGCAGAGTTATGGTGACTGTAGAGATTATGCAGTGTGTGGATATTCGGGTCCTGGTACAACTTTGTTAAGGGGTATTCATCACTGTTGTGCAATGGTCTACACACTCAGTACAGGTCAGTTGGGAGCATAGGGGGAGTTCAGTGTGTATGGGATCTGAGTCTCCCATACATCTTGGTTTTTGATGATCCTGAAGTTCACTTCTTTTGGGATCCGGGTAGAGATAGATTCAGTACAGGAGTTTGGGTGAGTGGTTGTTTTGGATCTCTTTACAGAGTTATCCGATTTGTATTTTGGGTGATGTTACAAGAGCCTACAGTTGATGTCAGTGGCACGGTATATTCTTTTCTGTGGGATCCAGGTGGATTGTGATGTTTCTTGTTTCGGTGATTGCTTGGGAACAAGCAATCTTGGGGAGGGAGGACTGTAATGTCCCCATTTTTTTGCAGGTCATTGATTTGAGGGTGCCAGGTCATTATTGTGATCCTCGTGGTTTGGTGAGGTGTTTAGAGTGTCTTTGGTGTGAACTTACTATTTATAGTAAGTCAATGGATAGTTCCGATGAGCTCAGATGAGTTAGAGGAGTTGAATGATGCTCTCGGTTTTCATTTTTGGCTTCCGGTTTGGGCTCCAAGAATCTTGGAGAGAGCGTCTATATTTAGTTAGTCACCCCGTGAGGTTCATTCATCATCTTTCATCATCTGGATCAATCCTGTGTAGACAGATTTCAATTCGGATGCTTCTTCAGTTGTTTTCGCAAGACGGGTGGTTTATTATTATTATTTAATTAAATTTGCTAAGGTTGCCATTTTGTTGGTATTATATGTTGGATACCTTAGTGTTATAGCTCGTTGGAACTAGGATGAAAAGTTTTAAATCTTGGGCACAAGAAACAGGGAGCTTGCGTGTGATAATTTCATGATATTGGTGAAAAGGCCTTTTTGGAGCCAAATGAATCAATAAATTATATTATTCAATATGTGCCTAAGTATAAAAAGTGTGTGAGAGAAGGCACTTGAATTATAAAAGTAATGCTTTGTGAAAGGAAAATCATCCATTGTTGAATTATTATTTTATTGAAGTTTGGGAGAGAGACAAACTTGGCTGGGGTTTTGAGGACGATTCCTCTTCTTGCAATTTGAGTCATTACAATTTAATGGTGAATTTTGCAGCTCTTATTCTTAAATCATAATTTAGTGCTGATGTATATTGGAATTGTGAGAAGTATATAATCTCTAGATAAAACGAATTGCTTTCATAGGGTTTGATTTATTTTCATACTGAGGAGCTAGAATTTCGAATTGGAGGCTGTTGTATCTCCATTGTTGACAAATTGAGAGCAATTGGCTGAAGAAGTTATCAAATTTACAAGAGATATTGAAATATTTCAAGTTGCGTTTCATATTGAGGATAGGCGGATTTGTATACAGCAAAGGGATCCATATGCATGGCTGCGTCTATTACAGGCAAGTTGCGCGAGGTCTAGGAAGGCTGTGACACCTCATCTCCAGCCCACGTGCATTCTTCCAAGGGCCGTTTTTACACAGCTAGTGCCTGCGTAAGCTACAACCTAGGTACGTTTTCCACAGCCAGCCGTATTTCCTATGCAGCAGACGTTACATATTGAGGTGCCAATGTATTAATTTTGTTTGAAGATTGAATTCATTATTATTAAATGATCAATGCTTGATTTCTTTTAGTATTCGATAGCTGGTTCAAATGTAATTAATTGTTAATGGTTAAATTTATTAAAAGAGAATACACGTATTTGAAAAGTCCAAAGGATTGTTGTGTGAAATTGATAATTCTATAGAAGAAATTTGTCATTTAAGGAAGAGAGCCAGGCAGGCTCTTTACATATCCAATGTGTGCTCATCAGTGCAAATCCTCATGTGCTAAATAAATGGTCCAAAAGGTAAAAATCTACCTCCCATGCTAGAATGCACTCATGAGCACTCAAACACAAATGCCAAGGAAAGTTAAAAAATGCAAAAATTGTTAGCATTAAATGATGGTAACCGATAAGCTCTCTACTGGTCCAAGTATTGTCATTGATCGGCAAAAGATGATGGAGAATTGTCAGCTCTATGCAAGCTAACACTCTAAGAAAATCTACATCAAGAGAGGCTGGTTTGTAAATCATTGTTACAGGTCGCTACACTAAGCATCAGTAACCGGACAAGTCACTCAAATAGGTAAAAGAGTATTCCGGTTTTCACCCAAGAACCGAGCTAAAACTGGTATAGACAAAAGCAGCTATAAGCAATATACAACTAGTATCTATAATATAACCGGAACAATGAAACCGGTAATCCATATGAGAGGAAGCTCATTGAGGACAATGCAATTGGTAAGACAAGAAATAAGACTGCAACAGATGGAAGGACAGATATATTATAGGACTCCGGTATGAACCGAGAAAGTCATAGTCAACTGTCAACTATCTATTCCAACCAAGTCAGTCTACACCGGGATTTATTGCAGTACATCTGGGTGTTCTTGAGTTGTCTTGGTGATCTGTTTGAGGCGCAGGTAAAGGAACTTGTGGCGCGATTGAAGGATTTAAAGCCAGATTCAGAGGCTTAAATCAAGGTGTTATCTCCTATGAAGAAAGGTTGCCTGACACACAACTGCTGTTTTCTTCATAAAGCGGATAAAGTTAGAGCATGCATCAGATGTTTGCTCAGTAAATCATTACTTCTCTAAGTGATGTAATCGTAAGATCTCAGGATTAGGTCATACATTTGAGGCACAGTTAGGGCAACAGATCTGTATATATTCTTATGCTTGTTTTGAAGAAAAGTTGCCTTCATTCTGCTAAGAAAAAGAGTGAACTTATATGCTACAGAAGCAGGGGTAAAAGAGGAGAAAGAGAGATAATAGATTGTGGAAAACAGCACAACAGTAGATGAGAATACACCTGTGGTGACCGATGTTGATTCTCAGTTCAGTGTAAATAGAGATCTTATCAGGCTAAGCAAAGCCATCTGTAAAGATCACACTTATATTGTTTTCTAGCAAACTACAATAGACAAAACCCAGTATTTGGGTGGACTCTAACAGGTCCCTTGTATCGAAATCCCTTAACCGGGTGACATCTTTCAAGGTGTTTAAAAGTCCTTTAACCAGGCAGGTCCTAGCAGACCTTATTGTAACAAATCCTTTGACCGGGTCGCATCTAGGAAGTGCGCTTTTATCCTTTAAATGGGAAAGCTCTTAATAGGGCGTACTCCAGGAGAGTACAAAATTTGTGAGGTATCCTCACACCGTGGTTTTTACCCTAATCGAGTTTTTACGTGATAAATCTGGTGTCACTTTGTGATTGTTTACTTACTGTTATTATTTTCTTAAATCTCTTAGCCTTTTGTGTTGTAAGTTTACTTCACTGGATTCAGCGAGAAAAAGTTTTTACAAGTGCTGATTCACCCCTCCGCTCTCAGCACCGGTTGGGACCGTAAAAAATCCTCCATGATGCATATGCGTCCGTGAGTGCAAGTTAGTGAGCACTATGGAATCTGTTGCAAATGCCAAAATCCTCCATGAGGTTTTAGCGCTCTATGGCGTGAATTCATAATCCTCAAGGAATTTGTTTCAATGGGAAAATCCTCTTACTTATCTGATTTGTGCTCGAGACTAGTGTTGTGAAAAACATTTAAAATGTGACCGACGAAGGCGTCCTTAAGGGAGAAATTCCAAAGTTTGATTTTGCAAAATGATGAAATATTGAAATTTTAATTGAATGCAAAATTTTCTCATGTGCCTGGCTTGTGCCAAGGAAGAGGTTGAAAGGAAACAATTTAAATTTTGCTGAGTGTGGAAAGTCAAAGGCTCAAGTTGCAAAGAACATTAAAAGTTTTGATTAGGTATTGAATATGCCTGTCAAGATAGCACTAAATCTACTAAGGCTTGGAAGAGGTTGAAAGGAAGGGATTTAATTTTCCTAAATATGAAAGTTCCACTATTAATATTAAACCCAAACATTGGAAATACTTGAAGTTTGATTGAATTCATGCCCATAGAAGAAATTGCAAAGGTGGATTTAAAATTTGATTGAGGAAAATCAAAAGCTTAATTTTGCAAGGAAAATTAAAATTGTTGCCTTAGGTATTAAAATCCACCCATGTGTCTAAAGGAATGTTACAAGACATGGAGTTGCCTTGGACTTGGAAAGCTGATTTTTGACTCGGACTTGGACTCAACCTCTGGCCTCGGCAAAAACTCGTGAAATTAAAAAACCCAAGAAATTCAAAGATTTTTAAGGATTTAAAACTTTTTTCATGCATCATTTAATAAATTTACATTAAAGACACAATAATTGAGATAAATAGAAGCTACTTTGCATACATACACAAGTTTACATTGATCACATATGTATACATGTGAATTTTTGAAGGAAATAAGTTAAACCAAATAACACATTAGAAATATAAAGATTGTCACTATCAAATGTCTACAATATTCATGGAATATGAAACCCATGGAATCGAAAGTTCAAAACATATATCAAAATAAAAGCTAGAGCCTAGAAGACTAAGGTTCGGAGTAGCCTATGTCAGTGACTAGTTGACCATGCAACCTTCCTACATGCACACCTAAGATAGCTATTGGAAGATGTGAGGAACCTAAATTGGCTCTCTCTGAATATTCAATATTAACTTTGAATTTTTTTGCAATTCATCATAATATTGCTCCAAACAATAATTATAATAATTATTTATGCTCAAACTTGAAATATCAGATTTCAATTTTATTATGTCCTCCGAACATATCCTGAACTATTAAACATTTATTTGAATCAACTTCTATTACAATCTAACATGCACACTTCCAATTTATTAATCTCTATAAACTGATCGCAATTAATAATGCACCTGATGATTACACTAGCTGCAACAAAGTCCCCAATTTGCAAACATACATCTCCAGGCTGCAACAAAACTCCAGTCTGCAAACGTATAAGTCCAGGCTGCAAATGTGTAGTTCCTGACTGTTATGCACACGTGACTCCTTCCTAGATGCGGCTGTTGTAGCAGAGAATGATTGGCGTCAAATACTGAATGTGTAGGCCCTGCATTTGATGGTATTACCAAGCCGACACACATCTCTCATGGTCTCAGACAATGAACATAGCTGTACAGCCCTGCTGGCTCACGTACGGCCCAGAATTATCAACACACGGTCCAAAATTATATCCGCAGCTGTATACTGAAATACACTTTCCAGATTTACTCAAAATCGATAAGCTTTCTCACACTCCAACTTTGATAATCAGAAATATGAATTTGCAGTCTCTAGAAGAATTCAGAAATTCAAATCGTATTGTATCAAGAATACAATTTCATCAGCAACAACAAGCTTACAGAATTAACTTCCACAATCTGATATACCTCAGCATCGAATCGTGATCTCAGAAATACACAGCTGTGAAATTCACCATTATCAGACAATGGCTCAAATCACGAAATGAGGAATCAATCCTCGAAACCCTAGCCAGGTTTTGTCCTTCTCACGGATTCCAATAAAATAATAATGATTGCATAAAAGATGATGAAAAGTGCTTTGTCGAGTTGGTTATATAGCTTTTTCGGAAAAAGCACTTTTTAATATTTTCACTTAATTGGCTTTTAAAAATAATTTCACTTTATAACATTAAGTTATAAAGTCATAAGTTATTAAATTAAATCAAAATAATTTAATTTAATAACACATTTAAACTATAAGCCACTGAACTGTTTGACTGCAATCAACGAACTTCTGACAAAGCACCAAGTCCAACTGCCCAGCTAGGAATAGGCACTGCTCTGCCAGAAATAGCCACTGCTAAAAATAGACTTTCTATAAATAGTAAGTCTCTCAAATTGGAGATTCTCTGAAACTCGATCCTGAGATATCTGACGCTTTGTGCAGACACCCTGCTAATCCTGGCCATACCCAAAATACCACTTACTAAAAATAGTAAGTTGACCAAAATGATCCAAACGAAGAGCAGACCTGATAAGTCGAACCTCCAGAATGGAATTCCAACGCTGGCTCCACCATCTGACCCCCTCTGATCGCCTGACTAGCCTGTGAGGGTCGCCAAACCAAGCTAATCCCATAAGTCTAAAAAACGGGGACATTACAGAAGACTCTGCAACCATGATCTTTGCCTATGTCTGAGGCTCAACCTTAGTGACATCCACATCCTCATCCTCATCATCCTTAGATTCCTCAGTCTCAGTCTCACGGTCCTCTAATGGGTCTCCTCACACTCTAGCCTCCACCTCTGCCATCACTATTGCCTTAGCCTCTCGATCCATCTGATCAAACCATTCCAAGTCTTCATTGCTGAAGACAAGATCATCAATCTCAGTGTTCCACTCTGCCTGTGGATCAACCTCCTCTAAAATGATAGGAGATGTGTCAGTGCCCAAGGTTTGTTCGTGGAGGCCAAGGTTGTAATGAACAAACACAAGATTGTTCAACCTTTTTATTGCCAACTTGTTGCACTTTTCATTGCCAAGATCTACTGGCCTATTCTCAATAACCCCAATATTTTTCTCTAATCGTTTTTTCCTCTCTTCCTTATGTTTGCAAATAAAAGAATGTTGTTTTTTTGTGTTTGAGGAAGGCTATAAACCCAAAAAGGTCAAACAAGATGGGTTAAAAAAGTGTTTTTTTCACTTTATTACTGCTGAGTCCCAGGTTTTGGGACTCAGCAAGTCAAATGAGTCTGGTTGAATCGGCAAGTCAGCCGAGTCTGGTTGAATCGACATGTCTGCCGAGTCTGGTTGACTCAGCAAGTCAACTGAAACTTCGTCTGACTCTGTCGAGTTCGAGGCCAGGGTCAATTTGACCCGTTTTCTTGGTTTCGCCTTTGGATTCGCAGAGTTCTGTAACTATGGTCTAAAGTGCACTCATGGAGGAAGAGGTTGAATGGAAGTGATTTAAAATCTGTTAAATGTGGAAAATCAAAGACAAACATTGGAAGTGGTAGAAATCTGTTTTAAATTTATGGCACCTAAGAGTTAAATGGAAAAGCTTGGAAATAATTAAATTGCCTAAGTATTATTTTAAATTCCAACCTCTTTCTAATGTGCGCCCCTCAGTGGAGTAAGTGGAGTAATCATGGAGATAAAGCCCAAAATAGAATCTTCAAAAAATAAAAGAAAAAGCACGACAAGTGGCTTAAAGCACGAGAAGATTTTTGACAACTCGAGATTCCTTGCTAAAAATATAGAAACTTGTGGGATTTATGGAGAGATGTTGTATGCAATTGATAAAATTAACTCATTTCCAATAAAGGATTTTGGCGGATGGTTTTCTATATAAGAGAGGGATTGCATTTCATTTTCGCAACATAGATTGGAAGAATTCAAGAGATGGTGTGAGTTTTTCAAGAGAAAGAAGGCAAGAGTTTTTGGAGAGAGTTTTTATAGAGAGAAGTTTGTAGTAAATTTTAGATTTTAAGAGATTTTCTTCTTCAAAATTGTTCAAGTCTAAGAGTATGATGTAGAAATGCTTTTATTTTAAGTTCCTCACATGATTCTTGTGTTATTTGTTTTATTTTGTAGGAAGACGGAAAAACCTAGAAGATCAAGCTTGCCCAGGCTCCAAACAGGAATTGGTCAAGAATGAGCTGAAAGGATTCACTCAGGACTCGTTGCCGGATTGAAAGAGATGTAACGATTCTTGAGTTCAAGCAAGAATCAACACTGAGTGTCAGTGTGGACGAGTTGGAGATGGTACATGCTAGATTTATTGCTTTCAAAGAAAGGAACCAAGCATTGGCCATTTTGGTCAAATAAGCATTTATTGCTCAATGCGAATCTTATTCCATTTATGGGTCAACTTTGACCACTTCCCCACTAAGTGAGTGGCCTTCTTTTGATTGGTCAATGTGGACCTGCTCATTAATGATAGATTTCCTTCTTTTGACCTAACCCTAATTAGGGATGAGGTGGCGAGATCTAAGCCATTGATTTTGTTTCAATCTTGGCTGTCCATTGTAATTTGAGGCCTATATAAGGGGCTAAACCCTCTTTTGTAAAAGATGGAATGTTAGTGATTGTTGCTAAGAGCTACCAAGATAATAAAGTTTTTATTGAAGTGTGGTGATAACTTGATGTGTTTTGGTGCTTGCATGGTTCCTTTATTCCTTCACTTACATTAGATATTCTTTCAAGTTGTTAGTTGAATGAGATTGATAGTATTGTTGAAGTGGAATCATTTTGCTAATACCTTTTGCTAGTACATGATTTCTATGTGCAGGGTAAGGTTGGTCCTAAGCTTTTATGCAGATTCTTAACTTCTCTCACTAAATTTGCATTGTTCCATTATAGTGTTTATTTGTGATATGAAAATTCTTTGCACAATCGTTGAAGATTGCACCCTTTATTTAGTTGTTGAATTTGGTGAAGCAAAGTGTGGTAGATTTCACTTTGGCGGTCATTGTCTTTTGAATTCTTAGGATCAGGATAGATTTTTGAACCCTTACTCTCATTTACTTTTTGCATATTTCGTGAAAATCCAAAAAATAGTTGCCATATCATCTAAAAGCTCCCATAAACCAGTATTGTTTGGGTTGTCTTGAGAAAATAGCATAAGTCCCTTTGTGTTACGAGCATATCACAACGACCATCAAGCTTATCGAGACACAAAAGAAACCTTGGCATTACTTATATGATCTTTTGTAATGTTAGCATACATAGGATTTTGTTCAAGAGAGGATAAGATACCTTGGTATTTTTATCTGTTTTGGTGATGCAGGGGCATCCAAGGTTAAGGCAGGGGCATTCTTGTCCTCTGTGAAATTGCATGGGGTGTTAGTATTTTGGCCAGTGTTACTCGGTTGCAACCTTGATCGATGGCCTCGGTCATTGAAGGAAGCTCGGTCACTGAAGGAACTTGGTAGTCTCTAGCGCTCGGTGAAAGTGTTACTCGGTCATGCCTGCAGTGCTCGGTCGACACTGGTGCTCGGCGATGCCTGGCGTGCTCGGTTAATTCACTGTCGCTCGGTAGTTCTGGCTTACCGACTGGAGTTCTGTGTGATTTCTTGAGCTGACTTGGTGTATTTATTGTTGGTAGCTATTGTTATAGGCCGACATGCTGAATTAAATGTTTGTATACATTTGTAAGCTGACTTGTATGACATTTAATTATTTGTTTGGGGAGTTAATGGTTTCATCCAGCCGACTCGTGGCTGATGACTAGTATTTATAGGATGTTTGGGTGGAGAAAAGAGGGGACAAAAGGTGGTCATTAGGAGATCACAGAAGTTCCGGACTTGGAAGACTTAGTGGATCAGATCTGAGGTTTTGAAAGCTGAAGTTGGCGAAGTTGTGGAAAAGATCTTGCATGATCTTGCAGATTAGATTGATATCTGATAGTTGTTTGTAGCAGAGCTAGGGGTTGCATATTTGGAGACAAGGAGATTGCTTGGAAGCTTGCGAGCTCAAGTTTAGATCTGCCTTAAGGTTTCCATCAGCTTCTGATTGTCTTCAGAGCTGAACTAGCTGAGATTGTATTGGATTTGTTTGTGGATCTTGCAGAAGTGTCTCTATTTGTAATTGGCCCTAACCTGGAAGGCCTTATAGCCGGGCATGTTAATGCAAAATTACTTGAAACAATTATTGTGTTATTTGTTGTGTTGAGTATTCCGCTGTGTAATTCTGTTGGCTGCGAGGTTTGGATTGTCCTTCATTGGATCCACCATCCTTGACTGCATCATTTGGTGTGGTCACAAAACGCCTATCAACAAGTCTATAGAAAATGAGAACTAGAATTGCCATATAGAGAATGATATACATGTGTTGACAATAAAAACAGGTGTAGAAGCATGAGGAAATGTGCATATTTGGAGGCATAGTTGGAAAAATCGGACTAAGCAACAACTTGACAAAAGATTATGAACTTGAAAATTGCTTAAATCTATTTTAAAACACATTTTTTTGGTGCAAAATCTAATTGCAAGATGTATCCATTGAATCCATAAATGAGTACAAAAGTGTTATCTATTAAATTTGATTCATTTGAATGAAAATTGAGTACAAAATCACATCCTCATGCAAAATCCCGATGATTGATAGCCTTATACCATAGATAGCTAACAATGACTTAATGAAATTAGTACAACTAAAAGTTAATACAATATTTTACATCTTCCTCTTCAATAATCTCTTGAAAAAGAAGGGAGAGGTAGAGTTTCTAGTCCTTGGAGCTTTCTATGGCTCCTCGCTTGGCATGGAAGGTAGTGGCTTGAGCTTTAATCTGCCAATAGATGCTCATGAAAATGATTACTCTTCAACCTCATCAATTTCATCCAATTTTACATGTCCTGCTGCACCCCTCCTCCAACATTTGCCTCTCAAAATCAAGAATATCATCCTTAGAAAACAATGGAGGATACTCATCTCACCTTGTCCAATTGCTGCAAGGATCTATCTCATCCAAATCATTGGGATCATTTGGTTTGTCCTCTAGAGGATTGTATTCAACAAGGACAAGGTCATTGAAACATTGTTTAGCTAATTTGTTCTTCTTCATGTGGATGACCTAAAACTAGTGTCCTATGGAGTTTCGAGACAGGGGGACAGGTTTTAGGGACAAGGGGACCAAGGGCCTAAGTTGGGGGATGACAAGGGGCGGTGGTAATATACATATAGTACTTGAAAAACTAGTTATAAAAAGATGTATAAGAATTACATTTCAAATGAAACTTTGGCAAATTTCTAAAATAGAAAATTGCAAATACTAAATACTAAAGTTTTAAATACTTGAATACTAAATAAAATTTGACAAATGAAAAAGTTAAATTTTAAAGATTTAAAATTTATCAAAAATATCACAAAGATGATTACAATGAGTAGCATGATCCAATATCAAAATAAGTACAAAATGTCAAGATGTAGTTGAATGGAGGCCCTTAATCATCGCCAAACTCCTCATCAATGGATCTACTAGACTCCTCATGGATAAGCTCTGCCCAACTAACACCAACCAACCTTGTATTTGAAGTTGTGGTGTCCTCATCAATTTGTGCTAGCTCCTCTGGCTCAACATCCCATTGTGTTGTTGGTGTCTCTTTTTACACAAGTATCTTGTGGTCAATGAGACACATCACTATGTATAGCCACAAGCTTCTTTGCACTTCTAGAGGTAAGTCTGTAATGTCCCCTTTTTTGTGAATGTCAACTTCAGAGGATTAGCCTATTTTCTGACCCTAATAAGCTAATAGAGTTGTTTAGAGGGTCCAGTTGGTAGAGCTAGAGGCCAGTTCCCACTCCAGTGGTCTGAGATGTTTAGGATTGCTCTTCGTTTGAGTTAGATTGGCACACTTACTATTTATAGTGTCTATTTTGGGAAAGTTAGGGTTTCTATCTTTAGCAAGGCGCTTGAACAACTTGGTGTTAGTGTTGAGATTCAAAATCGTTGTCTGGGGCAATTATTTAGAGACTTACTATTTATAGTAAGTCATTGTTGAGGGATTGCTATATCTAGTAGGGGCACCTAGGCTCTTGGTATGCACAATGATTGACTCCTTTGTCAGTTGGCTCAGTTTGAGGGACTTACTATTTATATTAAGTCATCTATCCAACATTTCTATTTATGGTAGGGCCTCCGAACCACCTTTAGTTGCAGTAATGACCTTTGACACCTTTTTTGATCAAGTATTTAGGGATTTACTAATTATAGTAAATCAAGGATTGATAGAGATGGACCCTTTCTATTGTTAGAAAGGCACCCTGGTTAGCAATGAATGCACTAGGTTAACTCTTGGTTTTGATAGAATCGAGAAATAAGGAGTATCTTTGAAGTTATGAGATTTTAATTATTAATAAAGTAATACTTTATTAATAATCAATTTAAAGTGCACATCATTAAATGTTATTTGACTTTATTATTGAAAGGGGCTATTTAATGATCATAAAGTCAAATTATAAGTGCATTTAAGGAATAATGTAAATTGCCAATTTAAAGGGAGACATAAGTGATTATTAAATATACTGTATATTATTTCATTGTGCACCAAATAGAGGGAAATATAATTAAATATGATATTTCAAATACATCAAAAGCAAGTGCAACAAAAGCTAAATATTTTTAAGTTATGAGAAGCGTATTTGTGAATATACATATCTATTTCTCTTGGAGAATTATAAAAAGCCAAGGCAAGAAAAATCAATTCATTCTATGATTTGTGCATTTGCTTTGTTTGTGTGGAGAAGAAATTGAAACAAGGGTTTCAGATTTCAAGCTTGAAGAATTGTGAATTCTTCCAAGTTATTTCAGCATAGTGAATTGGTGAAACACCCAACGAATTGTGCAAGAGCTTTGGCTTCATCCAGAGGCCAAGATTGTTATCATTGTTTGCAGAGATAAATAACTAGTAGCCCCATTTCATTTCAGCAACATCTACAAGGCCAGAAAATTAAATTAATTGCAGATTGCAGCTTGTAGTAAAGGCCTGCGTATGGGGTTTCAGGTAGCCGCGGCTCAGTTAGAAGCAGCAACAATCATTCTAGAGGCAGTGTTTTTAATTAGAAGGTCTGTATTTAATAGAGGGAAGGCATGTATTGATATGTGGGTGCCTACATTGCATGTTACAAGCAGTGACGCCAAGTAATTCTCCATTTCCAGAGGGCTGCGACTTATTTTGAGTAGAGTTTGACAGTTGTTCACATTTAGATTTCCAGGTTCATGTTAGCAATTTAAGTTGTCATTAGTGAAGTTAGATGCAAACACTATTCCCACTGGTATAGGTACACCGAAGATCACTCATATTACTTTATAGGCACCCGTAGACTATAACAGAGTGTATGAACTGGTAGACTATAACAGAGTGTATGCACCAGTAGACGAAATAGAGGAGATGGATCGGTAGACCGAACATAGTACATTGTACCAGTCTTATATTGCATACAAGGATGGATCGGGTATAAAATTGATATCAGTCAAACAACATGTCTATCCACACCGGTGAATGCGGAGCTGTTTAAGTTAAAACCGGAATATGTGGAGGATCCACCGTTTAGAACTGAAGTTAGCATTTTAACAGGAGTTAGTTTTATTTCTACGCGGATGTTTCAAGGTAAAATCAAGATCAGAATGCAAAGCTTTTCGTTTTGTTGCATGATTTAAGGACGAGTTTATAGCCTGGCGGTTCTTTGAGTTAAAGGTTTCATTGAAGATGAAATTTTGTATAAATACAGGTCATAGGATGCAAGAAGAGTTGTTGTTGAATATATAGAGCAGAAGAGAGATATCTTCTGAGAGAAGTGCTACAGTCACATAGGTGAAAGGCAGAAAGATCAACAGCCAGGCAGAATTGGGAAAGATCAACAGGTATGATCTAATCAGACATAGAGTGTCAAGTTAAGATCATTGCTTTTGTATTGTGAAAGCATTTTGAAATCCCTCTATCAGGGTGAACCCTAATAGGTTCTTTGTAAAAATCCTTTAACTGGGTAACATCTTTGTTGATGTTGAAAGTCCTCTAACAAGGCAGCTCCTAACAGAGTTAAGGTCTTAACCGATCTTTTACCAAATCCCTTAACCGGGTAGCACTCTTGCAAGTGCTTTGTAAGCTCCTAACAGGGCGTCTTTATTACTGCAGTGGTGAAGTTGTGAGGTTTTTCTCACTGTGGTTTTTTCCTTCTAACCGAGGGTTTCCACGTATACATGATGTGTTGATCTGAGTATTTCTATTTATGCTTGTGGATGATTGTTTACATTCTGCTTATCTTGCAAGAATCTTTATACAAGTTTTAAATTGCAATAGAAATAGTGTTTACTGATTCACCCCCCCCTCTAAGTAAACGGTTAAGAATAACAATTGGTATCAGAGCTAAGTTCTCTAATATATAAAGCTTAAGTGCTTGAGAAAAAGATCATGGAGGGTTACAGGTATCAGAAAAAGCTTGAGGAAGCCAACGACATCATTGCCTCTCTGGAGAATAGGCTGAGAAGATCACTTGCTAAAAGAATGGAGCTGGCTCTGTAGTTGAGTGAGAGAAATGAAAGTATTGATGAACTCTCTGGGCAAAGTGGATCTGATGAAGCTGAGGAGGCAGTCTCTGAGCTCATGGAGAGGAACCAGATTCTAACCGATCAGATCTCCAATCTAAAGAGGGAGCATGAAGATAATGCCCTAAGGATGACTGAACTGATTGAGAAAAAGAGGAAAGCTGAAGATGAAAGAAACACAACAGTCAAGTCCTTAACAACCTCTGAGAGAGTGAGAAATTTGGTAGAGGAAGCGGTAAGGGAAAATGATCTTGTCGTTCTGCAACTTCAAGAAGACATGCAAATTGTCACTCAAGAAAATGCCAACATGCAAAAGGGTTGGCATGATAGAGATGATGCATGCAAAAGGCTGGCAATAGAGTTGTATCAACTGAAGGAAAAAATTAAAGAACTTGAAGAAAGGAATGAAACCCTAAGAAGATACAACGAGAGCTTAGTCAAGCTTGATGAGCAACTCAAAGCTCAAAGAAAGCACAAAGATCCCACCGGTCTTGGGTTCACTGGTAAAGACATCAAAGAGATTGGTGAGTCATCAGGAGCCAACAAAAGTAAGAAGGAAAAGAAGAAATTGGAAGAACAAAAGGGTAAAAAGACCTTGAACAATTCTTGCAAACACTGTGGGAAACCGGGCCATAAAACAAGCAACTGCAGGAATGCAGCGGTCAAGCCAACTAACAGTTACTGCAAAAACTGTTGCAAGTATGGCCACAAGACCAATGAATGCTGGTCGAGCCCCACAAGTGTGTCCAATGGAAGCGGGGGAAGCTTCAAAGGTTATTGCTACGCATGCAACAAGTTTGGACACAAAGCTGATGAATGTAGATCCAAGACAATGGCATTTAGATCCCCACTGAGACTGGTATTCCCCAAAAGAAACAAGAACCGGAGCACAACCAACTGTGCTAATTGTGGCGTGCACGGTCACAATGACTCCTGGTGCAGATCACCTAACAACAAAAGGGTGAATCCATGGAAGGCAACCGGGATAATCTGTTACACCTGCAACAAAGTTGGACACCTAGCTAAAGATTGCAGGAACCGGTCAATGAACAAAAGGAAAGGATCGTTCAAACCGGTGGAGAAGACCTCATCTTCAAATGAGAAGAACAACAAAGGAAAGAAGACCAAGAAAGAAGTCAAACAGATTTGGTTCAAGAAGGAATCAAAGCGCTCCGCTGAGGAGAAGACAGAGGAAAGATCATCATCAGCTGATGGTGACATCTCTTCAGCAAACTGAGCCTACAGGGCTTAGGGGGAACCGGTAGCTCGTCTATTGTTCCCGGTAGGACTGGTGAGCAATCCGCTGACTCAGTCAGGAAGTATAACTGGACATGTAAGCATTGATCAACCAGAGTTTGCTCAACCAAAAAAGCCTGAATACCAGTTGGTGAAAAAAGGAAAGAAAGGTTAGGTAAGGCAATTAATGCTGTAGACGTTCAACAATAGTTACTGTTATGTGCTAACCCTATCTAAAGAAAGGAGGATTACTCATTTACTTTTACTTTGCGATTTTGTGATTAACAAATTCTTATGCTTGAGTAATATTCTCGTGCTTTGATCATCGGAAGATATTGTCTGTAAGACCGATTAAGCTACTTTCTGTATTAACCCATTGATAGCAATGGCATCTTCATCATCCGTCGCCAAGCTAATTCAAGGAAATCAAATTGATCCACCTGTTTACGATATCATGGCGATTCAGAACAGGGCTAACGACATGTCCGGAGCACTATTATGCGTGCCTTGATGGTGTTCTCATGACAAAAGACGTGACTACTTTCATTCACGCCAAGGACGGAGAACTGGGAGAAACCTACATTCAGAGCTAGTACCTCTCGCTATGTGAGGATGAGAAGCTTCCTGATAGATACGCGAAGTTGGTGTCATCTAGTCTCATCAGCGGAGTCAGCTATCCAACTATCTTCCGACCAGATTGGATTCGACTGGTTCTCAGTCGTGTGCACGATCCAGGGTTTTGGCTCCAAAAGGGTGGAGCTACACAAATTACAAAGGAGGATTTGCATCAAGTGACTGGGTACAGTCAAGAGGGAAGCATCAACCTTAAGAACTATCTCCAATGCTATCGTCACTAAGCTGACAAAGTCCAAATCCGATGGTTGACTTATGACCGTGAACGACATTGAAGACGAAGGATTTCGTTTCGCATTTGTTGTGATAGGTTATAAAATCTATCAGTCCAGCAACCTGAACAACATACCGGGAGGAGCCATTCGTGGTGCTCACCGGATAATGTATGACAATGCCAAGTACGATCTCTACAGAATGCTCTAAGGTTAGATATTTGAAAACATGAAGAAGCTCGACATTGTAAAGAAGAAATCCATGAAGTACGGGACCCTACTGGTATGTCTTTACTTCTACTATGCAAATTTCTTCCCGGGAATTGGAAAGGTGATATGGGGAACCAATCGACCGGTTATGCACCAAATAAGTGAAATGGCCAACCAATTGGGAAACCAGTTCGGTAAAGTTATGACTGAATATTTTGAGGCATTGCAACTGAGAATGCACACAAGGGAGCGGGTGCCGTCAACTATTGTTGACTCATACAAGGATGGCGTATGTTTTTTGGTTTCCACCGATCACCGCATTATTCAAGCAGTGGAACCGAGAATAGGGTACGCTCCAGAACTGGGCTACGAGATCACCTCCAAGACAGCTAAGGCATATGCAGATGCCTTGAACGAAGTTGACCTAGATCTCTCTGCTTACCGGTTTGGTACCTATGAAGAGATCCAGGATAATCTGAAGAAAAGAGCACCAATCAAGAATGTCTATACGAAAAGGACCCCCACACCGAAGAAGCTGGTGACAGAAAAACCCAAGGCTCAAAAGAGAAGAGCTCAACTGGTACCCAGTACCCAAGATAAGAACAAGAGGAAACAAAAACTGAAGAAACAGTTCCTCTAGTCAGAAAGGGGACATCTGGCAAATCGGTGAAGGAGGATCCACCAAGGAGAAAACCCACAATTGATGAATTTGTCGCAGGATTGAAAGAGTCTGGCGGAATGGGTGTTGTCAACAGAAGATATCAATTGGCCAATGAAGAAGATAGGAGAAAAATAGAGGAAGCAGTAGTTTAGTGTATCGATAAATTTAACCTCTCTCCTACTGAACTTCATAAGGCTGATCTCCAAGAGATTCTTGAAGCTAGGTGGAAAGCTTCAATGGATAGAGAAAAGGAGCTGAGGATTCGAGCTCTGCTTGAGGTCCAGAACCATTTTACTCTGGAAGAGGCCACTCACCAAGCTGAACTACATCAGCAAAATTTTCTGACAAAGACGAGGATCGGTTGAATGCTTATAGGAGAAGCTGATAAGGTTCATGAGGAAGTAGCAATCTGGAGCAAACTCCTTTAGACCCAGAAACAAGCAGAAGAAGCACACCAAAGGGTAACTAAGCCATTGGTCATCGATACCGGAAAAGGAAAAGGAGTACTTGGAGTAGAAGTACTGGTCAAAGAGAAGATTCCTCCCAGACTGGTCATTGTTGACATCACTGATGATAAAGGCAGTGATCCAGCTCGCCCAACCGTTCTTATCTCTCCAGATAAAGGTAAGACTCGCGCTATGACTATCAATGAAATAGTTGATGAGTTGATGGATTTTGGAGAAGTAGATAATGTCGCTAGATGGTATAGTGTGCTAGGAGAAGAGGATAAACTGTTAGTCATAGTAGCTATAGTGGAAACTATTATGGATTACAATAGAACGCCAAGGGCCTATAGGTCCAAGTTTCCCCCTGAACTCAATTCTAGGCTAATGACCAAATGGAGAACCGGTCTAGGCACCAACACTAGAATCAACAAGGAGACATTGTCTAAGGTCAGACCTGGTCTCAGTGAAGAGAGAATCAAGCTTCTACTAGAGGAAGCATCAATGAACTTGGATACCAAGTATAGAGTTGCCAAGATACTCAATGAGTATGAAAATGAAGTTTATAAAGAGACTAGATTTCTGGCAGAGTATGATTTCAGTGCACTTAGAGGAACAGGTCCTCAGGATCAACCGAAATAGGCACTAGAACCACCAGTTCAATTCACTCCTCGTGAAGAACCTACAATCGGTGAGAATATTCATATAGAACAGTTCACATTTGGTGAACAGGTGAATCTGGGAGAGTCATCAGTCAAGATGACCATTGACAACACTTCAGGTGTTGAAGAAGAAATTGCTGTGGGTGATTTGCATACAGTTGAAGAGCAGCACAAGGAAGAAGTCCCACCAGAATAGCAAATTCCGCAAGAAGAGGATGCTCAACTAGAAGTTGAAGAGCAATTGGAAGTGGAAGCACAGAACGAGGAAGAAGTACCAACAACAGAAGTCCTACTAGAAGAGGAGGCACAACCAGAAGATGTGGCATTACCGAAAGAGTTAGCCCAACCGGAAAATGATGAAAACAAACAAGAACAACAGAATGAACAGAAACAAGAGTTGCCTGTAGACATTGAGCAAGCACTACCGGTACAGGAGCTACACAAAAGGAACAGGTAGATGTTCCAAGCTCATCATCACCCAGGAGGAAGCTATCTTTTGTAGTAGATATTGAAGCAAAAAGGAGCAGCTAACAAAAAGGAAACAGGACATGGTTTTAACTAGTGTCAAAAATATCCTAAGCAACTTTGTACTTGATGCTGACATCGATGAAGATGAACCCGTAATAGATCAATTGGAAATATTAGCACAAGCAATCGGAGAAGACCTAACCGATCCAAAGAGAGTGGCAATTGATCAATTACGAGAAGAAGAGAATAGAAATTCTCCACAAACAGGTTGAAGAAATAAAGGTCACACTATCTACCAATCTAAGGGTACTTCAACAACAGATTCAAGTTGCAGGAAATTTGATGTCCAGAATTTCAAATTTTGATACTTTTATTCAAGATCTCACTGAGAAGTCAACAAAGACTTCAGAAGACATAAGAGCTCTGTCTTCCCAGTTTGACATAAAGAACAAGTCTACAATAGCTTTCAGCAGGGAAATGACAAGCCTAGCTCTTATTCTGTGAAAGGCATCTGAAGAGAAGACCAAAAGAATCCAGGACATAATTGGATTCCAATTATTTTTGGCGCCCACATTTGACTCAATGCAAAAGACTGCAACAGACGTTGAGAATCTGCTCTGTGAACCAGACTACAAGACTGTGGAGGACATGGAGAACATTATTGTCTCTCTAAAAGCAACACAAAAAAACATTGAATATGTTACCGGTCAATGGAACCCATTTCTTCATTCAGCGAAGAACATATACAAGGATATCTTCACAAAGCTACAAATGTAAAATCTTAAGTGAAGCATAACTCTTTGTCTTATGGAGGCAAAAAGGGGAAGAAGAAGATATTGACAGGGAAGAGAAGGGTCAGGAGGTCAGAAGAAGAGGAGAGAAAAGAAGACTTCAGAAAAGAAGGGTCAGGAGGTCAGAACAGAAGAGCTAAAATGCTTGAACAGGGGAAATATGCAACCAAAGGAGCAGAAGTATACAGGACAAGGTAATAATAAGGAATGGTTAGTGAGCAATGGTTTTGCCACCAATAACAAAGGGAAAGATTGTTAGCAATTTAAGTTGTCATTAGCGAAGTTAGATGCAAACACCATTCACACCGGTATAGGTACACCGGAACATCACTCATATTACTTTATAGGCATTGGTAGACTATAACAGATTGTATGAACTAGTAGACTATAACAAAGTGTATGCACCGGTAGACAAAACAAAGTAGATGCACCGGTAGACCAAACAGAGTACATTGTACCGGTCTTATATTGCATACAAGGATGGACCAGGTATAAGATTGATACTGGTCAAACGACATGTCTATCCACACCGGTCAAACAACATGTCTATTCGCACCGGAATATGCGGAGCATCCACCGTTTAGAACTGAAGTTAGCTTTTTAACAGGAGTTAGTTTTATTTCTACGCGGATGTTTCAAGGTAAACTCAAGATTAGAATGCAAAACTTTTCATTTTGTTGCATGATTTAAGGACGAGTTTACAGCCTAGCGGTTCTATGAGTTAAGGGTTTCATTGAAGATGAACTTTTGTATAAATACAGGTCATAGGATGCAAGAAGAGTTGTTAAATATATAGAGCAAAAGAGAGATATCTTCTGAGAGAAGTGTTGCGGTCACAGAGGTGAAAGGCAGAAAGATCAACAGCCAAGTAGAACAGGGAAAGATCAACAGGTATGATCTAATCAGACATAGAGTGTCAAGTTAAGATCATTGCTTTTGTATTGTGAAAATATATTGAAATCCCTCTATTAGGGTGAACCCTAATAGGTTCTTTGTAAAAATCCTTTAACTGGGTAACATCTTTGTTGATTTTGAAAGTCCTCTAACAAGGCGGCTCCTAACAGAGTTAAGGTCTTAACTGATCTTTTACCAAATCCCTTAACCGGGCAGCACTCTTGCAAGTGCTTTGTAAGATCCTAACAGGGCGTCTTTATTACTTCAGTACTGAAGTTGTGAGCTCTGTCTCACTGTGGTTTTTTCCTTCTAACTGAGGGTTTCCACGTATACATGATTTACTGATCTGAGTATTTCTATTTATGTTTGTGGATGATTGTTTACATTTTGCTTATCTTGCAAAAATTTTTATACAAGTTTTAAATTGCAATAGAAATAGTGTTTACTAATTCACCCCCCCTCTCAGTAACCTGTTAGGAATAACAGTTCATTGTTTAAATTGAATAGTTTTTTGATGCATATAAATTTGGCATTGTAAATGTTTGTTTGGGAAATAAGGAATAATCTTTTCCTTCGAATAGTTGGAGCAGTTGGTTGTATGCAAACTATTTGTTGAAATGCCTTTCTTGTGGCTATTCATTTTAGTTCATTTTGAATCTCTAGTATGCATGCCAAGTGTTTGATGATTCGTCATGTAGTTGTAGTTATTATTTCTAGTCACTCATATGCATGTAAAAGCCTAAAAATCAGTCGGCATAGCATTCCTATGACATTGTTGGTCAATCTTTTATGGTTAGAGGCATTCAAAACATCAGTTGCAGTGTACAAGACCCCAAACAATATAAACTGAAACAAAGAACAGCAGGTAAAGACTTTGTAGGACAAGTGTTTGACGATAATCCTTGAGCCCATAGTCAAATAAATCGAGGTAGAAATGCAAGGAATATTACAGAGGTGGAGTTAGAACTTGTTGAGATTCTTACAAAGTCCGTCGCTCTTAAAAGAGTGGATGAAGCTATAGGTAGACGTTTTCCTCTTAGTGGTTGAAAAACTAGAAACTTGAGATAGTAATGGAATAGCTAGAGTGGTAGTCTTGTATACCAATCCATGGTAGTTCCACCACAAAATTGGGTTATCCTATGCCATACGTTGGCCACGTCAGAATAACCCCTAAGAGTGACAAATTTGGTCCACTCAGTGCGAATCATGTTGGCATCAAAAGGATCATACATCTTCTTAGTACACCTAAGGAACTCCGCCTTCTCCTTATCATCTTGTATCAATGTAACTCTACTGGGCCTAGTATTGTACGACTTAGGATTCAATGCATAGGAAACCATGGGCAAGGGAATGTTGAGCTTATCCCATCTCCATTGAATGATTGGATGAATGTTTTCTCTTTGCAGAAAGCTAATGTGGGGTCCTCCACTCGCACAACAATGCTTGTCTAGTCAAGCGTAGAATCAATGCACTCATATACTTGTGCATGGTGGATATACAATCAATGAGTCCCCCATAAGAGGGAAACAAAGAGATAAGATTTCCTTCCAATAATGAAGAAGCTCCAATGCTGATGAAGAATGCTCGAAAACAAAAGATGATCTAATGCCTGCAAGCAACACATCTTCCCTTAGGAAGAAACAAGTCCAAGGATGATGAAGAGGCCACTCCATGTCCAACTGAAAGAATGGAAGAAGTCTCAAATGTGTGACTCTAAATATGGAGGATTTCCTAATCTTGAATAAGCCACAACATAATCTTGATCGAACTCAACCTAGAAACATGACAAATCAAGTGAATTGGGAAACTCATGGATATCAATCTCTGAAAAATAACAAGACCCCCATGAACAATTGCAAGACCAAAAGAACCTCTATAAGAGAGAGAATGGCAAGAATAGCTTGCTGATTTTGGATGCTTGAATGAATGAAAACGAGCCTAAGAGGCCTTGCTTATGAATGCAAGGTGAGAGGTAGGATTTGATAGGATGTCATGTGTCTTAATCCTATACAATGAGACAACTACCTCGATCAATTATTAAATGGCCTAGGTAACTAGAATTAAATACAAGTCATAAAGAAAAGATCTTATCTAGACAAGAAATACTTCTCGAAGAACACTTAGGACCAAAATAAACCTAAGTCATGTAATAAGTCCGCTACTACTAACTAGCTAGGTACGACACCTTAATAGGTACAAAACCTTTTTTACACCAACAAAAATGGTGATGAACCTAATTGTTTGAACTTTGGAATATAAATGCAAAAATATTTTTTAGTTTTAGCATATGATGAATATTTTTCAAGTTCAATTCTTTAAACTTTTTTTGAGCCAAAATGAAGTGAAATGTTCAAAAAAAAAATGAAGAACAAAAAAACCTATGTATGCTTCAAATCTGCCTTAAAATTCACCAAAAAATCCTTTTCAAACTCCTCTCCTCTATGGAAAAACATTGTAAATAGGGTGTTTGTTGTTGGGAGGGTTTTCTTGACTTGCAAATCAAAAAGTAGAGCCATTTGAATGTTTCATGCACTTTTTTGTGATGTGTCGTGGGCTTTTTACAGCCGTAGACAAGTTTTGACGTGTTGAGTACTTGGCAAAAACTTGCCAAAAATTCAGCTAGTTTTCACTAGTTACTTGGGGAGAAAATAGCTAAAAAACTTGCAAGCCAGTTTACTCAGCGAGTGTTCTATCTTTTTTCGGAGGCATTCAATAGGAAGATTGATGCGGTGACAAAGGTGAGTGGCATGTTTGGTAGTTGTGAGGACCATCAAGAAATGATGGTGGGGACACTGGGATGAAAGGAAATTTAATGGAAAGGGAGATACAAAGTTTAAAATGTTGCAGATTTCATAAAATTGTAACTTTGGCATATGAGGAAGCAAGGTGGGATTATATACCAAAATTTAAGTTGACAAGAGATAGAATGGAAGTAGAGAAAAGAAACCCTATATCAATCCAAAGGCTCTGAATAATAATGTGTAGAACCACTTTGATGCATATCCTAAAATTCTTTTCTATATAAATATGTAAAAGTCAATGAAAACTACAAAACATAAGTATGGATGAGCTAAGAAGAATGAAAAAAATTGTTAAAATTTGACAGCATTAGCAGAGATTAAGGATTAGAAGCAAAATAAAGAAGATTCTGATACGATTGAACTTGAGTTAGACCCTTTCACTTTGATAATAAAGAAGAGGTACCACTAGAATTTGCAAATCAGTGCCATTTATAGGGAAGATATGGTTTGAAATCCAAGGTATATTTATGCTTATTAATAGGTATACTGTCAAAATCAACCCCACTGTGTAGACCAAATGATTAAGTTGCAGGAAGGCACACAGAATGGTCTTGTGTTCAAACCCTAGACACACCTTTAATAAGGGAAAGGCCACCAACCTAGGAGCTATAGGGAGAGTGCCAACTAAGGTTTAAGAACCCTACCTGTTCATTAGAGGTTGTAAACTTGTATTCCTTAGTTACAAGTATTTTCTGTCACTACCAATCAGAAGTAACCTAAATGATGCTCTTTAATCCTTGATTAGGTCCACTACAAGTTGCAATTATTCTAGAATGAACAATGGAAGTTTGGGTTTTAATATTCAGTGAAACCCTAGTGCTTCTCTTCTGCAATTTTTGCTGCATATTTATAACCAAAAACAATCCTATATTAGCATTTTGTGATTATAGTTCCAGATGACTATAACAATGACTCTAGATCTTTCTAGTGAGCATTGGTCTATAACATACAAATGCCAAGCATATATTTTAGATGAAAAAAACACCATTTAAAAATCTGGATTCAGTACTTGGAGTAGTGATACAGTTGAATATGTTGGTACTGAGAAGCATGGCCACACATTTTTATTCTGAAAGCCATCTTTTGAGTATGGAAGCTGTAATTTATTTTCTATTCTTAAATATTTTCTCTTATCATCTCTGCTAATCTTTTTTTCCTCAGAACAATGTGAAGTTGTGTGACATGTCACACTAACAGGTTGTTTAGTTATGTTGATTTTGTGTGATCTTCATTCTCACTTGATAGGGGGCAGCTGTTGCTCATGCAGAATTGGGAGAATACAGAGAAGCTTCTGTTCTACTTGAGAAGCTTACTCAAGTTTGTATATCTCACAGTTTTCTTGATAATGTTATGTTGTCTGTAAGAACTAGATACATCATAACCTGTGGGAATTATTGAAGTGTTTTACTTTGCTTTTTTATTTGATTGCTTTATTTCTTTCCAGAAAAGAATGGAAAATCCAGATGCATTTCGATTGCTTGGTGATGTACGATATGCACTTGGAGATTACGATGGGAGTGTTGTTGCGTATCGAAGTGCCATAACGGTAACTGCTTGCTTGTGATATGTTTAATAATGTTAGAAGGGCATATTTCCTGTGATGGCTTATTGCATCATATTTTAACTTAGCTATTCTGCTGGCAAAACTTTGAATTGTAAACCTTGTTCACATTTTTGCCTCTTCAAAATTAAGTATGCATGTGCGCTGCAATTTTTAAGTAATAGGATAACAACAAAGTGTCTGAAGTGATAGGAAATATTTAGAAACAATAAAATATTTTAGTACAGCAAAAAAGCATGTTCGGAAGCTATAAAAAAGCTCAAGTAGGATTTGATAACTTGGGCCTTGTTGAAGAAAATTATGTGCATACAAAATAATGGAAATGTAAGCTCGATGTTTTGAGTATTACATGTGCTTTTTACTCATTGTACTTAAACTGTTTGTGTGTTTTAACTTTGCTCTCAGAAATCAAGTAGAAGCTCCCTTGAGGTTCTACGTGGCCTTACAAATGCTTTGTTAGCAGCGAAAAAACCAAATGAGGTAACCTGTTTTACTACCTGGTTTAAAAATTCTATAGTAATTTATTTATTTACTTGATTTTGTGTTTCCAATAATGTTAAATTTCTATACGCAGTGGTTATGAATACATATACACTCGAGAAACTACTAAAACTTATAAAGGTCGGCATGTTTCCTAAGTATCTGTTATCATGTGGCTATACATTTGTTGGAGATTTCGTTGCAAAGAATATTATTTTCCAAAAAAATGCATTTATTACAGAAAAAATTATATTGGCTGTTTCTTTAACCTCGTTCGGTTTATGATTCTTGTTATCAAATTGTATCTTTTTCTAGGTTTGAGCAGTTAGTTAATCAATCTCATGCAGATTATGAATTGAATTTGCAATTATTTTATTGTTGGTAAAACCAGCCCTCAAGTTTTTTCTTAATAATAGATAGGCTGATAGCTATTACAATAGTTGAAAGACTAGCAGAAAACTTGGTGAGTTTTTATTAACTCGCACGTTTTTCTGGTTGGCAAGTTTTTGCACCAACTACTTGCAGAAAAACTCACCTAGTCTTTGCCAAAAACTTGCCGAGTCTTTGGCATTTTTTCCCCAAAAACTTGGCTTCATAAAAATAAAGGGAAATATCCCTTCTCTCGTTGGGTTTTTCTTATAGTTAACACCATGTGCAACTTATCATTGCCGTCCCTCAAACCCATTAGGGTCTCCACTCCTGAACCCCTGCTAGTTAGTGGGATCTTGTCATATAAGAATTTTGATTACAATGAGGGGGTTTGGGAGTGGAGACCAAAATGGAGAACTTAGATAACTAGTTTTATCACTATCATAATATCTATTAACATTGATCAATGATGAAATATTATACCATCAGTATCCAAGGTTCAAATGTTATTATCAGTACTTGTTTGGGAGTACTTTGATCAGTTGCTGCTCAAGGCTAGTCGGTTGCATTATCGCAGGGTTCAAGATGCCTTCTATGGGTATTATATGTGCTTGTTTGATAAAGAATTTTCAAACAAGCATGTGTCAGATGAAGCTTGGACCAAGGTGAATGAATATGGATGTCTTTTCTTGCAGTCTCCAAACTTCACTTATATGTGGGTTGGATATTTCAGAGGAGAGCCATATACACTTCCTCGGTACCCCACTGATAGAATCATTCTGATGGAGTTAGCAAGGCAGCTCATGGCAGTTTAGGCATATCAATCTACTCTACACAGGCCTGGGGTGGGAATTTCTTCAAAAAATCCTTTGAAGATTGGTGGTTACTCTCTAGATACTGTTCCTAAGGCAAAGAACATGGAATTCGAGCTTCAAAGAATTACATTGAAGAAGTTCATGTCAAGGACCTGTTTTGATTGGAGAGGCCTTAATGACAAGATGAGGAGACAGTTTATGCATGTCCATCGTCTTGAGGATATATGGATTGATTTGCATTCAGAGCTAGACATTCCGAAAATGGACTATTGCCAATTAACTACCAAGCAAATAGTTGATTTTAATCTTGCAGAGATTCCTCCTTGCGTTATTGATGATGATGACATCCTTGATCCAGACTATACAAATCATCATGTAGAGAATCTGCCTATTCTCCCTCCAATATGGTCATCAAAAGAAAGTGCATCTATTTGGGATCGATTTCAGTCAAATTCTTGCTAACACTAATATTTGGTTAAAAAGAAGAGGCTTGAAATGTATCAAGATCAAGCCAGGTAAAGATTTTGATCTTGCTGGTCTGATTGGTTTGTGATTGGAAATCAAGGGTAAAAGTAAAGATGGTACTTCTACTTCAGTTTTAGAGGTCCCAGTTCTAGATATGTCCATACCTAAGCTTACAATCAAAGGGGGTAAGGCTACAGGGAGGATGATTGAAGTGAAGACCGTTCATTCCCAGAGGATTCAGATAGATTCTAGTGAAGATGAGATGCTTCAATCAAACAAGGTAACCTCTATAGTATCTCTACCTTTGGATGTGCCTATTACCACTACATTTCCTGATTCTGCTCCGGTGTCTGATGAATCACCTGATTCTCCATTGGACACAATTGCAAACACATTCAACATGGGACATGCTTCTTCATTATAGGATTCAATTTTGATAACACAAGCTCTTCCTATATCATCAGTTGCTCCAGCTATTATGTCAGAAGATCAGTATCAAGGCTATGAGAATGTGTTTGATACATATTCTATAACTATTCCCTCTATGGCGGTTTCATCAGTGATTATCATGGATACTACTTCGGAACAATTTGAGCAGTTTATGGCTGAAGTAACTCATAATAGTCCCAATCCGGTAGCTATTCAGATAGAGACTCCTCCCATTGTGGCCACAGTTGCACAGGCTGATTCGGTCACTACATTGGTTACCACATCTGTAGTGAGCACTTCATCTTTTTCTCTTCCTCCATGGCTCAGCATGATTACTCAAAAAAGGAAGAAGGAAGAAATCCCTCCTGAAGATCATGATTGCATGTAAGTTGTTAGAACTAAGGTTCCAAAGAACAAAAAGGCAAAGATGGTTTCAAAAATCATGGTTGATAGTAATGAGGTCAAGTATGCAGAAGTAGCTCAACCACTTGTTGATAAACCCACAGAAGAAATGCAAGCTGCTGATTATAAATTTAGCAGGGTTGAGTTGGGAAGACAAACATGTCTAGGTTGTCAACAAGATGCACATGATGCGGTGAGTTTACTTACTTTGAGAAATGATAAATTGTGGGAGAAGAAGAATATTTTAAAGATGGAGAATGCAAGACTTCTTGATATCATAGAAAAGATGAAATCTTCTTCTTTATCAATCAATCCCGAGCACACAGAGAAAGCATAGAGGAAGGCCAAGGCCATGGATGAGTGGGGTAGCTGTTTAGAATCACAAGGACTGCAAGTGATTTAAAATGCAGTAAATGTTTGTAAACAGGGAAGAGTGGTTTCATTCAAGTTAAATGAGCTCATTACATCCTTTGATCAACAACTCAGGTTCTTAGATGCTGATCTTGATGTTTGGAGGAGCATGACAGAGATTAATCTGGATGATCTGTGTGATTCTAGGATCATCTCTTCAATAGGGATGTATTGTGATTATCTGCATTTGATGTTCAATAAGGAACAAGTGCTACAAGGATTGAAGGTAGAAAGTCATGGGGTAGTTGAACGCCTTAAAAGCTATGAGAGTGTGATTAATGGTAACTTTCATCAATTGAAGTGCCAATAAATCATGGAAGGAGGAGAGCTCACTGAAGACAAAGCTGTTTTAACAATGTTCATAACGGTTATTCGCTTACAACTAGAGGCAGATAATTTTGATTTTGGTACGATTGATGTGTTAACCAGCTATAAAACTTCTTTGGATCATTTACAAACTCAGCTGATTGAGTATAAAAGTGCTATTGCTGAAAGCATAGATTTAATTCAGAAAGTGACAGTTATTGCACAGCATACAGAAGGTCCAGATGAAGCAGTTGTTCGTGAGTCTCTTCAGAAATTTATAGACTTTGTAGATACTTTGTAAAGACATGATTGTCTTTAATGCTTTATGTTTTAAGTAGAATAGATATGATAGATTGTATGAAGTGAAACTTTTTGTAAATGCAAGATAACATGTACTTGTATAATCACTTCATGCAATCTGGTTGCATGTGCATTAGGCATGCAACTTTGAATAAGTCATAAGTTAGTTCGTTAGTTAGTTGTTGAATAAGTCAAAGTGGTTAAGGGTTTCCCCTTTTCTCTCCACTTGTCTCTCTTTTGTTTTCCTATATAAAGGAGAGAGTTCATTGTAAATTTTCATCTTTTGTTGAAGCAAGCAAGGCTATACTTGAGAGCTTGGGTGATGAAAACTTTGTGTTTCATTGTATGAGTTGTCAAAAGTGAATAAAAGTAACAAGATTCTTCAGACTTTGTGTTGCAGATCTTGGGATTGAATGGTGTTTTCTTACGTTGCATTGTTCAATCTTTCTTGAATTCATTTCTTAAGCTATACTTGCGTACATCATTGGAGGTTTCAATTCACCTTTTGAGAGACTTTGAGCTACAGGGGGAGAATTGTTATAGTAATAGTGGCTGTGAATACTGAAAGTTGAAGACTTTGAGCTTCAAGTTTGAGTAGTTTTCTTTTAATTTCAGAATCATTAGTGAGAGACTTTGAGCCTCACTATTGATTCTCGCTGTCTCGAAATAGGATTAATTGCAAGAGACTTTGGGCCCTTGTTTTAATTCACCAAATATAACTATTGCCTCAGGAGTTGTTCTTATGTCAACTGCTAAGTCACCGGTATTATTGTAGCAGTAGGTAATCTTTGTAGAGTTAATAAGTTGTATTTGCCTATGGATCTTTTCTTGAAAAAAGAGGAAAAGATTAGAAGTATCACCCTTATTTTATTCCAGTTGAAATCCCGCTGAAGCCACCTACGGTAAGAAGGGAGCCTCCCCTATTGCTGAGAGGAGAGATTTATCTCATTATACCGTTGTCTAAAGTTACAATTTTGTAAGATGTAGTCTTAGCAACTTACAAAATTTTTAGCCAACAATAACTCAATTGACTCCAATACTGTACAGTGTCGATATTTGTGTCTTTATTTTCATTGCTGATTGGGAGAATGTTAAGGCAAACACCTCTCAATTGCAATCTTCTTATAAAGAGGAAAGAAAATATCCACAATTTTATTTATTGAATAGGCCTGTTTTGTGCATACCTTCCAATTATTGCTACCACATTTCTTTGAAGCTTTGTTTAAATCAGTTCATGCTGATTTCCCCATGATTCATAAGTGCGATAGTTGTGCTAGTGCTGGTAAAGACTTTTGAATATGACTCAAACTTGGTGTTTCACATCTTCTTGCAAGTTTCTAAGGTCTTCCTATCAAATACATTTGTGCATACATATCCTGCAATCAGGAAGCAATTAGAGCACTACTCTGTGAGGGAGCCTACTAAGAATACCCAGCTTGTATTCATATATGATCTACTGATACCAATCAAACACGTCACCACAAACACCATAGGTAAAAATGTCATTTTAGAAGCTTCCTTACAAAAATCATTTTGTATACATTCTTCAATCATTTCATTTTATTCCTAGAGATGACATTTCTTTGGGGCAAAATGTGAAACAATTTGTGTCTTCTTAATGCTTCCACACATTGCTTTTCTACATCGGTCGGTCAAATAGTTATCGTGCTTAGTTTTTGACTGACCAAAATTCTTTCTTTCATGTTTGGAAGGGCACCTAAGCATTGTTTTGAAAGGCTGTATTATGTTGTACGTAGGGAGGATGCTTAGCGAGATTGTGGAATGTGGCTTATAGATGCTGATAGCATTTTCTTGGGTTTTTAAAAACTTTTCAACCAAGTTCATTGTGTGTGTGATTTGCAATCACGCATTCCATGAGACTACATATCTTTGAGACATTATGAAGTATATAGCGCAGCTTCCAATGAGGTGAAGTGATAATAATACTCGGGCTTTGCTCATATATGACCTCGTTCCAAGAGAACATACAACCACTGTGGGTTGGCATTTTGTCAAATAGTTCGAATGAATGCTTTCTCCCCACATTTTGCATAAACGTCAAGCTGGGTTGTTGCAATTTGATAGATGTTGATTCCCTGTGAATATTGCAACTTGTGGGGCCACATGGTAAGGAGGGTGCTGATGAGGGTAGTGAAACTTGGCTTTAAACCCACTAAATGCACTCATTGGAACGTTTTAATTTTTGTTTTAAACATATACATTTTGAGTGTATCCAACAATCATTGCTCTCCATGGGATGACATATCTTTGTGTAAGGCATTATGTTGAACAGTTTGTATGCATTGTCTCTGCTCCTATGTTTTGCACCAATCAAAACGCCAAACGGCTCAAGTGCCTTTGTCTCTACTTTTGTTTTGGGCATGCATATTTACCAGAGCATTTTGAACCTAGTCTCGACCTAGTGCAATTACTTGAAAGGCCTCATTGTATTTTCTTTTAAACAAATCCATTTCTTTCATATCCTGTTGTTATTCATTGCATATCTTCTTTCTTTAACCATGAAATATCAGCGCCTTGGACTTCTAGCTATTAATGCAAACATTTCAACCTTTGCAAGCAGCCTTTTTGAAATCTTCCACAAATCATCTAGTCTTTTGAATGTTGCAGAATTCTCAACCATGGCTTTACTACGAGAAGACTCCAGATTGTCAAACAAAGCTTGTCAAAAGTTTAAAACCTTTTCAACAAATCATTTTCATGGATATGTTTTGATCATTCATTCTATTGAAAAAGTGGCTATTGATCTTTTGAAAATAGAGAGGTTAATGATCTTTCAGAAATCACTCAAAATATAATGAAACCTTAACCAAAGAATAGGTTAATTAACCTCTTTATTTCACGTATTTTAGAAAGTTAAATTAACCTATAAGTTAATTAACTTCACACTTTTGCAAAGAGTTAATTAATTATTTTGTGTTTTTCAAAAAGGTTAATTAACTCTTTGTATTCTGGCAGGTTAATGAATCTTGAGGATTTGCGTGAAAATTGGCTGATTAACCTTTAATAACTATTGACTAAGGAGAGCTTTTTCAAAAATTTGAATTGCTGGCTTGAGAATAGGAGCATTCGGATTCAATTCATCAAAGACCTGGAAATGGTTTGATCAAATCATTCGACGATTCCTCACTGTAATCAATAACTTTTCTTTGGAAAAGGGGTAAATAATTTCAGTTGAAGAAAAGTCAAGTAGGGGATGAACACTAGAAATTGGAGACCATTATCTGAGGAGAACATCGAGCCTATAGAGAGATGTTATTTTCAACACAGAAGTTCAATTTTGGGGTATATAGATATTACGACAACATGTCCCATAACCTTTTTTTGCCTCTATTTAAAACCCTACTCCTCGTCTTATTCTTTTTTGCAAATTCATGTGATAATTTCTTGAAATATGACCAACATTCTAACAATTAAAACAAATCATATGTAAAGAGCCCAACTGGCTCTCTTTGGCAAACTAACCATTTTCTCAAATTTAATTGCACTTTTAAAATTGTTTCCAGAACATATATGAATTTCAATAAATTTTTCCAGAATTTTTCAATTAAAATAACAGCAATTTACTTAACTTTGAATGTCCACCCAAAAGATTTTATTATCCAAATTCACATAAAATATTAACCATTTCAAAGATAACAATTCTAAAATATAACATTGCAATTATCAAAAGCTAATGTTGGCACCTTAGCTTCAAAACGTGGTTGTTGCAGAAGGAAGCGCAGCCAAGGAGAAATTGATGCTAGCCAACTTCATTCAGTCAAACACATGCTATTGGTAACTCCACCGTATCCCTCACACAAAAAACAACACAGCCTCAAAACATGAAACGCAGCCCAGGCTGTAATTAATGTAAACCAAAGTCGCAGCCAGTACAAAGAACACAACCTTCTTTGCAATGTACGTTCCTACCTGGAACAGTACGACAGCCTCTTGAACAGTTGGATTGTTCCCAACACACACAAATCTGCAATTATAATCGCTGCTAACCAATTCCAATGATTCAATTCTCAATCAATGCTGATAAATATCTCAGAGCTCTCTCCAAATCTGAAGACCAAACTCACAAACAACTTCTCAATAACAGTAAACACAGTAGAGAAGCAAACTCAATTTGCTCTACCTCAGCAGCAAATAGGTGCAATACACCTCTCAGAAAATCAGACCCTTATACCTCAACAAGGGTTTAGAAATCAGAAAACTCAGAAACTCCTCAAAGGCAACAAAAGCAAATAAATATTCAAGCGTGCTTTTCCTAATGAAATGAGCTCATATTTATAATGCTTTGTTGATAAAAGTTTCCAAAAGAACTCAACTTCTGAAATTGTGACAGTTTCCCAAAAGAACTCAACTCTTGAAACTTTCCAACACAACTTCACTTTAAATATGTTAATAAATGGCCCCCTTCCAATGATGACTCAACCCTCAACTTAAGTGAAATTATAAAGTTAAATTATAACTTTATAATAAACTATTTAATAATTTAATAATAATTTGGCCACTAAAAATATAATAACTCCCAAAATACTCATCATTTAAATATGTCGTCTGAAGTAGGAGTTATACCTATTATTTCTCCATGTGACCAAATGCACTTTCCAAAAATAGAAAGGGTCCATCTCAATCAACACCCAACTTACCACAAATAGTAAGTACACAAATCTAAGCCCAAATGAAGTCCAATCTGAGCCAAACGAAAACCAATCTGGAGCTTACTGAATTGTGGAGAAGACAAGACCCTCCCAAGCCAAGCCATTGCCTCAGAAGACCCTCTATCCACAATAATTAGCCTACGAGGATCAAAATAATAGGCTAATCCTTGAAATTCCGATGCTGGCAAAATTGGGGACATTACATCATACTGAAGTCTTTCAAGGAATCAAAGGAATTTTTATTGACAAAACTGATTTTCCTTCTTAGTACAACCCTACAATTAGCTGCATTATTACCAATGTAATTACAAAGATTACAATAACCATAGAAAGAATAAAACTTGTTCATCATCATCCTTGTGAAAAAATGCCACTATGAATATCTCTTTTGTCTCTAAACCTTAACAAATGCATCACTATTGTTCTTTTCATTGGAAGCATTACTAGAACTTTGGGCTTTTTCAAAGCCCAAGCCAGATTTACCATTATTTAACCTTTGTTTGGCTAACATTTCATCTAAGAAATCTGAACTTTTTCTCAAACTTAATTTGTTTTTCAGAAACCATCTTCAGTTGTTTAAGTTCATTCCTCATTTTAACTACATTTTTTAGCTTTAAACATTTTTCAGATTTTTAATAAGAGTTAAGCATTGATTACCTTTGCTTGTCGTTTACCTTCTTCGATTACAATCTTTAGATTGATGATTGTTTGGTTTCCCTCTTAAAGTTCCTTTTTTAGGGCTTCACTTTCCTTCAATGTTGACATCTTTTGTTATGAATTCTCCTTCTTTAATCTCTTGATTTCTTCTGAGGCACACAATGGCTCTCCTTAAAGAATTATTTGACCTTCTTTAACATCATCTTCATCACTCTAATTTAGTGAATGAGCTGCCATGAACAATACCTCACTATCAGATCCATTGTTGTCCTCTGAGTTTGAAATCTCTTCTTTAATGCACAAATTTTTCTTCTTCTTTGAGAAATTTTGCTGTTTGTAAGAAGATTGGCCTTTATTCTTCTTTTTGATGTCTTTCTCATTGTCTTGATAATCTTTGGCCGTAAAGAGCCTGCCTGGCTCTTTGCTGAAGATATTATTAAGTTCTGAATTTGCTTGCAAAGTTTTGTCATTTTCTTTTTAACAATAATTAACTTATTGAAATTTTCCAGAATTGAGTAATATAGAAAACAATTTATTTCAAACTAACTTTACCGGAAATGGTTACATTCATCAAATTTATTCTAATTTTCAATTGTCATACAACATAACAATTAACAAAAATGAATGAGCACCTTTTTTTGAAAGAAATAACCAGCTGAAGATGAAACACAGCCCTCTAGGAATGCACACTAGCTGTCAAAAAGTTAACACAGCCCCCCAAACATGTGGGTGGGCTGCCAGGAAGAAACGTAGCCTCTCAATGATGATGTGCAGACTGCTAAGAAGACACGCAGCCTTCCAAGGGAGTCACACAGCCTCTTGATGAAGCACAAGTTGGCTGAAAAGAATTCTGCCAACCTCCAAATACAAAATGCAGCTTCCTTTGAATTAAAATCTGCAACTTTAATACCTTGCGCTGCCTTCTCTTTAAATCAGTAATTGTTCAAATCTCCTCAAATTTGATATACTTCAGCATCAAATTTGAATTCACAGAGCCAGCAATGAAATTTTCAGAATTCAGAAGCAAAATTCATCATCAATCAGTGATGATTCAAATTGCAAAAATGAGGAATCAATCCTCAAACCCTAGCCATATTTCTCCGCTTCCAATTTTCACAAAAAAAACAAGTCCATGAATGAATTGCTTTTTGCCCAAAGCATTGCTTTTATAATAAAAGATATCTTCTCTCACACACTTTTCACTTACAAAAGACTTTGCTTTATGTGCACATTTGAAATATAATAAACTATTATATTTCTCTTCACTTTAATGCTGAAAAAGACCCTTTTATTAAAATAATGCTATTCTGACACATAGGGTCCTTGTTTTATGAGCTCAGGATTTAAAACTTCTCAACCCGGTTTCAACGAGTTATAACACTAAGATGCCCAGAATACATTCCCAATAAAAATGGCAACCTTAGCCGATTTAATTAAATAATAATCATAATTCACCCATCTTGCGAAAACAACTGAGGAAGCATCAGAATCAAAATCTGACAACACAAGAGTGATCTTGATGATGAAAGATGATGAATGAACTTGATGGGGTGACTTACTAAAAATAGACGCTCCCTTCAAGAATCTTGGAGTCCAAATCAGAAGTCGGAAATAAAATTTGAAAGCATCATATAACTCCTCTAAATCCTCTGAGCTTAGTAGAACCATAAGTTGACTTACTATAAATAGTAAGTCCCTCAAAAAGGGGCCAAAACCCACAAAAGGGTCCTCTAATCACCAGTATTAGCCTACAAGGACCCAATGATAGGCTAAATCCACTAACTCCAATGCATGCTCAAAATGGGGACATTACATTGGCATAGGGACACTTAGCAGAAAAGTGCCCAATCTTCCTGCAGTTGAAGCATTTGAAGGGTAGTTTCCTTTTGTACTTTCCAAAACCCTTTTTGAGTTTCTTTACAAGTTTTGCAAGTTCCTCATCCATATCATTGTCTAACTCTAAATTTTCTTCCTCTTCTTTTTTGTTGCTTTAACAAAAGCTTCTCTCTTAGTATCTTCCTCACCAACCATCCTCAATGTATGCTGTTAGGATGCCATGTAACTTATCAAGTATAATCTTGCTAAGATCTCTTGCTTCTATGGCAACATTTTTTGTATTCTACCTAGAATATAGAGATCTTAAAACCTTTTGTACAACCACAAAGTCTTTCATTTTTTTTCCAAGACCTTTAATTATATTTACTATCTCATCAACTCTGAGGAGATAGTTTGCAATCTTCTCTTCTTCCTTCATCTTTAATCCTTCAAATTTAGCCTTGTAAGTTTGCCTACTTCACTTTATCATCTCCTTCGTATATATTCTTCAACTTGTCCCACATATATTTGGCTGTCTTACAATGTAGTACTTTGAAAAATATTATTTATTGTTGCAAATTATGGGTACACACAGATTTCTAATTGTAATATTGTATATTAAGTTGACATTTGACACCGAATTATTAATTAGTGTCATAACTATCTATCTATCAATATACAATGTGCCGACACACACATAGATATTTTTAATTGTAATATTATATATTAATTAACATTTGACATTGAAATATTAATTATCATCATCACAATCACCTAGGTTTTTAGCTCTGTATTTTTTGTTACAAATTGTGGTATATATACAAAAATATCCATAATATGTAAAAATAAAAATACATAATTGAAAACATAGGTAATGTGATAAAGATAATTGATAATTCAATGTCAAATTTCAAATCAAATCTAAAGTTACAATCAATAATCTTTTTATATACATTGCCGAAAAAAATGTTAGAATTGGAAACATAAGTGATAGTGATAAAGACAATTATAGCCAAATCAAATGTCAAAATTCAAATCAATACAAAATTATAACCAATAATCTTCATATTGCTCTTCATCATATATGTATATACAACAGGTTGAACTCAGCTGTTTTGAACATGGATTTTTTCTTTTTGGCTATATTGGCAAGCTTGAACCTTGAATACATACTTGATCTGGCAATGTAATGTCTCCAATTTTAATAAAGTGACTTAATTAAGTTAATTAATTAAGTGGTCCTAAAATTTATATAACATCATAAGGACTTATTTAATTAATTAATTTAATTATTAAATAAAGGGGCCTAATTAATAAAATAATAAAATATTAAAATGATGTTGGCCCATTGTAACCTTCTAGATACTTCCTGGAGCTCTTTATAAGGCCATGGTTGGCATTGTTGGAATTCATTTTGTGGAGTTATCTTTTCTTGTGTATTTGCAATTCTAGTTGGAATTGAGTTCTTCTTGTAGTTTTGGAGGTGCAAGACCTTCCCTAGTCTATAATTGCAGTTTTGGTGGTTAGCAACCACACTAGTCTACCATTGGAGATATCTCTTTAGATATTTCACTCGTGCGTAATTATTCAACTTTGGGAAGTCTTCACTTGAAGACAAACTTGATGTAATCTGCGATATATAATCTGAAAATACAAATTCTCTTTTCTTTGCAGTTCATTTGGGTTGTTGGTGAGTGTCCTGTGTTAGAATTTATTCATCAATAATACATTTGGGATTTGCGAACCATATAGTTTACTCATATCAATTGAGAGTGCCGAAGGGTGCCGTGTGTCCAAGGGAGCCGAAGGATGCCGAGTGTTGAACTGAAGGGTGTTGAGTGCCGAAGGGGATTGAGTGTTGAAGGGTGCCAAGTGTTGAAGGGAGTCGAAGGTTGCTGAGTCCTGAAGGGGACTGAGTGCCGAAGGGTGTCGAAGGGAGTCGAAGGGTGCCGAAGGGGACTTGAGCGTCGAAGGGTGACGGTGTGGAGTGGCAAGTCCGTATGGGTGGTAGTGAGGTCTTGCATACAAGAGTGCATGGACAAGGTGTTGTACAGAAGAAACATTGTACGGGTGAGGGGAGAAGTGTGTAGGGTCTACTGTACGGGTTGAAGAGGAACTTATTGGAGGGGAACCTATCGTATGGTACATTACAGGCAACATAACAACAAACCCTCTTCCATTTTTAATTCTATGCAAATGATACAAGATTCTTTTTTTGGATTACTAGATAAATAATCTTGGAAAATAGAATTATAGTGTTGTCTTTAACTATGCATGGATTTTTAGAAAATGAAATGTTATTGGCAAATCACTGATTAAATCTTCCTAAACAAAAAGGTCAATAGTTTAATCAGTTGAGGAATCACCCTTACATTACAGAAAATTTAAAGTAGAAATCAGCTTCCCAAAAATATTTGGTGACGTTTCTTTATAGTAAATATATGCTTGACATATCCAACACATTTTGTTATTTTTTGCTGAATTCTGAGATAAAATATTCACTTATATGATTTATTTCTTTGCCAATTTATTGTCATCATATTTGGCTAAGATAATTCATAATTAGAAGAATTTAGTTAATTTTCTTGTTACTTTTTGAAGAGATGTCTTCTCTACCTGTATGTTGCCAAATTCATCCTACATTGGTATTCTATTGTAAATAATTGTGAGGGGAAGTCATTAGTTTTCACAACTTTGTCTCATTGAGGCATGTGTTCTGAGCATGCATATTGGTAAGAAATTTAGGTAGAGACATGAGACTTCGACAGTCCATAATAGTGTACAAGATTGCATTTGACTCTAACTGGGTACAAGATTTTTGCATAATGTTTTGTGTCACACTCAATGATCCATTATCAGGAAGAAGAGAAGTTGAGAAGAAAAGAGAAGAAATCTTTCTGTTATGTCTACCCCTTTCACAATTCTTGTCTTGGTTATTTAATTTTTAATTCAAAAATTCTTTCAAATTGTTAAGATGATTACATTCTCTCTTCTTAAATTAATCTTTCTTTTTCAGGCTGTACAAGAACTTTTATCTGCTAAGGATCGGCTAAGGCTAGAATTAAACAGACAGGATAGAGGAAATGCGCAGGATGAAAATTCCAATCAGTCAAATAATTTGGATCAAGTAGATCCTGTTCAAGTAAGTTTTTAAGGCAGCTTCCCTTAATTCTTATAATCAGTTAATAACATCAGAAATTATGTGAGGGTTACAGACTTTGCATTCTCCCATTCACATACTTATATTTTTTACATGTTAAAGTGACTTTATCAATATATTTGGTTTGTAACAAATAGCATTCAATTAAATTTGTTGAAATTTGTTGTAACCATAATATTCAGTCAAATTATGATCACTGCTAATAAAGAGTTAAACTTCATCCAGATGGATCCCAGCAAAGATTTAGATTGAATCTTATAACTAAAATTTCAATGTTTACAAATTTTCTATTCCAAATATGCTATTATGCATGTCATGTGAGAAATAATGAAGAAGAGCTGATGAACACCACATGTTAAACTCTGTATAACCACATGGCACACGTATTTATATAGGGATATTTAGTACTCATGATTAGGCTGTTATAACAAAGCTTGAATTTCGGTATCACTTGGAGACTACAAAATGTCTTAGAGACTGCTAATGCTATCATCAATATCCATTGTAACCATTAATTATGCTCATATTTCAAGGAGGTTAAGGCTTGTGATACCTTGGCCAGTCTTGAGATCTCACTTAGGCTTAGCCATTTTTATGTTCATTCACTTGTTCAACCTCAAAGATGTGCATTTTCCTCCCCTTAACTTCTCTGTTTTTTATGAAACCCTTCTCAAAGTTGTACTTACATTATTGGGGGTTATTGTAGATTGTAAGGGCTAGAAAGATCTCTTGAACACTTTGTTTTCTATTCCTCAAATTTTATGCCTTTACTCAAGTTTTCTCCATAAGAATGAGATCGATGGTCTTACTTGATCTTTCTTCAAATTTCTCGAGATAGTAAAACCTTCCTCTAAACCAAATTTCTTGTAAAATCTTGCTTTAGACAAAATTTCTCATTCTACTTATCACACCAAGAAAACAATCTAATCATTATCTTTGTTAATATTGTTTAGTCTGATTTTCTCTTGCTATTGAAGAGCACACACTTATACCGGGGGAGGGGGGAAAGGGGGGGAGGGGTTAATGTCACGACCCTCTAGATGCTAACCTTTACAATTCCTATATAATTATATAAAAATTATTTGACAAATGTACTAATGTGTGGCTTTTTACTATTATACATCCTTTATTTGTTTCTTGATGATATTTATTAAATTATTCTGTGATGAATTATATTGTGCTCTATGGTGTTACCTAGATTTTCAATTGAAGTTCATTTTAAATATTCTTCACATATTATTGTAATTTATTGGATATTTATTTGTATCTCCTAAAATTATTGTGTAGATTTCCAAAATAAGTCCGTTAAAAGTATTTATTTTAAATGTTACGAATTGTTAAGTAGAAGACTAAACTAAACATATAATTTTAAACAAGTAAAATATCGACAATATTGAAATAACTAATATTAAAAAGTAATTAAATGGATATTAAAATAATATATATATATATATATATATAAACATACGATATGATATATTATCAAAAAAGATATTAATATGTTAGAAAACACAAGTATGATTTAAATATTTAATAGACCACAGTAGCGTCAAGAAGAAAACTCATCAAATATTTTCAAATGCATTAACAAGTTTCCAAGCTTGTGACCGATAAAAATAAAGGACAAAATACATATATTTCTCCTTATATAAAAATCGCACCCTCAAAAGGTAAAGTATTTTTTTTACTTCAGAATTTCAGCGCAGGGGAAACATGATACGCACCCATCTCTATATGGAGAAGTGGCGTCAATACTCAATGTGACTATTAGAGGACTGGGCTGTGACATCTACAGCCAACGTGGGCAGGCTGAAGCTAAAGAAAATCTGATTTGAAGTGATCTAAAATCTGATTTTGTTGTGGGTGTGGTTGTGCTAGTCATAGGCATATTGGCTTGCACATTCTCTATTGGACTCCCCATTTTCAATCCCTCCCCCTCCATGTGCAATATATTGGCCTCAAGTTTTTTCTCTCGTGTAATCATTTTGCATCGTTTGACTCGTTACCCACCTATCCATAAAATATGGCAATAGACTCTAGTGTAGCTCCCAAAATAATGTTTCTAACATATATGGCACTCCCATTCCCTTCTACCCCCCAAATGTTTTGGCTTGTTCTTGTCTACTCTTGAGGAAAATTGTAGGAGAGATTTCTTAGGGTTGAATGGGCCTTTGGCATATTGTTTGAGGATTTGGGAGGGGCACTCAAATGGATTGGAGGTTGCTGCATCTTCTCTATGAACATCCACATTAATTGAAGACCCCCCTATAGCTGCCCTAGAACTAGGTCTTTTTTTTGTGATATTTGAGTTTCTTGCACAGCAACATCCATGCTATCACTACTTCCCTCATAGTCACTCACTACTGCTCATGTTTTCAGATTTTGCAATGTAATATAGTGCTGCAAGTTATTAAAAAAAAAGATATTTCAATGTTTCATTCAAAATGCCCTCTTTGTGTGATGAAAAAAAATGAAAAATGGAAACAAATGGCAACAAAGTTTGAAACAAACAAAAGGAAAATGAAATACATACTTGGAATGAAGATATGATGGCAAAACCTCCTCTTGCAACTCCAAAATGCAATCTTTCCTCACTGTTGTTGCTATTCTATGTTTTCTTCTTCCTCTTAGCAACTATAATAATACTAGAAATGAGAAGAGTTGGAATTTTAGTGTTTTAATGGTCAAAATAGGGTTTACAATATTTTATCATACTTTAGAAGCCATGTGGGGCCTCCGTGGTCAAACAAAATTAAAAAAAAAAAAGTGTTTTTTTGCCTCAACCGCTGTCCAAGTTCTAGCTGGAAAATAGGGGATAGGAATCCATATTGGGGACGGACGAGGGACGACCACACCGTCCTCGGTACGGATTCTCGTCCCCCTGTGTCGGTTAAAAATAAATGACGTTTCAGGGACAGTCCCCGATTTGATCCAATTGGGAATGGCTTGGGGGACGGCAAAAAACTGTCCCCGTGTCCCTGTTGTGTCCCCAGTACGATAACAGGCCAAAAAACCTACGAGATGTGTCCCCGTGGAGCATAGCTTATAATTTATTTTAATCACCTAGGGAGTTGTGCCCATAACCCCCCTTTATTATTATATTATAAATTGATTATAATAATCACTTTTATTATTATTTTATTAGCAACTAACTTAGGAAATAATTAAATTATTTCCAAATTATTCATGGCTCACTCATCTAGACCCCAATCTGAATTTTGTTCGATGACAACTATCCACTGATGTTGTTTGATCACTACACACTAATGAACAATCCCTTCTAAACTTTAGAGACTGAAAAAATAGGGATTGTGCCAAAATTTAGGGACTCTCCATAGGCTCCTGAATGGGTCCCCTATGCGATCTATTGGCCTATGGGAACCAAATAATAGGCCGACCACAATTGCCAATTGACCTACCTAAGGAGGGGATGTTACATGCAGTTTCTTCATGGGATATGTTGAGTCTTGAAGAGTTCTACATTTCATATTTTGAAAGGTTTCCAAACTTGTTCTTGAGCTTTTTGATTATTTCAGAACAACAATAATCAAAGGAAGCTTCCAACTTGTTTCTTATGTAGGCTTTGGAGAAAGGTGGACATAAGTATGACATCTACATAGTGGACAATCCATCCTTTGAATTAAATGGTGTTATAAATCATAGTAATCTTTTTTGGGATTGGTTTTGAAGACAACTATTGTTCCTTGCACTTCAGTTGTAGATGCTTTAATGGATAGGCTACAAGGGACTAACAAAGAAGTCACTGTTAGCATTAACCAGTAAGGAATGTAACCGGTACATGGAAAACTGGTTTTGTCATTGATTGGCAAAGAAGTGTTGTCAGTTATGACTAGGAAGGTCCATAGTGTTGTTTAGTCAGGAAGACTGGTGACACAGTAATAAAGCTCTAACTGACACCAAGGAAGATGCAACCGATAACCGGTAACAGGAACTGAGGAAAGGGTGCAACCGGTACAGCCAGTAGAAGGGATGGTGATAGGTTAAGGTTCTTACCTGTGCATAACCTAAGGTTTTAAACTGATCAGTGAAGATTTCATCACAACTGATGAAGTGGGGAAAGTCACAGTCGTCACAGTCGACAAACAATTGTTTGACTCTTTGATTGGGATTTATTACACAAAATCCGGAAGATTGTGTTATCAAGACGATCGGTGCAAGGCGCAATTGAGGGTTATAATTCTGGAGTTTGTGGCATTGAAACATGTAGAAATCTCTAGTAAAGGAAAGCTTGTGGCACACATGTCTTTTCCTTTATAAAGCATAAAAACCACATGGCATGCATCAGATGTTTCCTTAGTAAACTAAGATTTTACAGGGTGATGGATCCAAAAGTGATCTTTAAATAGGTCGTGCATGTAAAAAGAAGAAAGGGCAAGAAGTCTATATATTCCTCTGCCTGTGAAGAATATTGTTTGCCTTCATTCTGCCAAAGAAAAGAGTGAACCTGTAAGTTGAAAGAAGCTACAAAAAGGTGAAGAGAAGAAGAAGAGTGTGCAAGGAAGCACAATTGCCAAGGAGAACATACCTGCAGTGACCGGTGATGATTCTTAATTGAAGAAGAAGAACAATCTTATCAGGCTTAGCAAAGCCATCCTTAAAAGATCAAAATCTCTATTGCTCTCTGATAATTGCAATAGAAAAATCCCAATATTTTGGGTGGACATTAACAAATCCCTTGTATTAAATCCCTTAACTGGGTGACATCTATTTAAGTGTTCTAAGTCCTCTAACCAGGTAGGTTCTAATAGGCTTTATTTTCTAAAATCCCTTAACCGGGTTGCATCTAACAATGCATTTGTAATCCTTTAACAAGGAAGGCTCCTTACAGCGCGCACTTCAGAAGAGTGCAAAATTTGTGAGGTTTCCTCACACCATGGTTTTCTCCTGATTTGGGTTTCCACGTGATAAATCTGGTGTTGTTTACTGTTGGTTTGTGTGATTTCTATTTCTGTGATAGAATCTATTCTACTTACAGTTTTGGCTAGAATATATCAGATTTAGTACTAAAATTTTAGTGGGTGTTGATTCACCCCTCCCCTCTCAGCATCGGTTGGGACCTTCAATTGGTATCAGAGCCAAGTTCCTTTTCTAAGTTGTTTAACTGCAACAGGAAAAAGTTCCAATGATGAGGAAGGACCAAAGTTTTCCAAGGAAAACTTCACCTTATGGTGCAGTAGAATGAAGTTGTACATGAAAACAACTGGAGATCAATACTGGAATCATGTAATCAATGATTACACTGAACCCACTAGTACCTTGACGCCTGATCAACAAAAGACCAACACAGAACACACAACTGCAATGGATATGATAGCAAGTACGCTACCTGATCATGTATATGCAGAGATTGAAAATCTGACTATTGCTTGCAAGATGTGGGCTAAGCTACAAACTGTGTATGGTGGTGACCCACATGTTCAAAGAGCAAAAATAGAAAACCTTAGAGGCAAATATGATGATATGAGGATGAATGAAGGAAAGGATATTGACCATTATAGCAATAGAATCAAAGAAGTGATGAACTCCATCAAAAGCGCTAGAGGAACACTGAGTGAGGAAGATGTGATAAACAAAATACTGAGAACGCTCATGCCACAATATGTTATCAAAATCTCAGCCATACAAGAGCTCAAATCGGTGACCACGTCTCAAGTCACTCTTGACTCCCTAATTGGTAAGTTGACTGCATTTGAATTGAGTAATTTTGATAACAGCTTACCCATGTTAGAAGCTGCTTTTAAGTCATCTGTTAATACGTCTTCCACCAAGAAAGGAAGAGAAACTGGTAATAGTTCTACCGATAAGGCTGAAAGTTTTGTTGAAAATCTATTCTCTGAAGAGATGGAGCAAGATGAGTTTGAAGCACTCATCGCAAGGAGATTTCCAAGAGGAAAAGGGAAGTACAAAGGTAAACTTCCACTAAAATGTTTTTCTTGCAATAAGATAGGACACATTGTTGCAAGATGTCCAGATAATGAAAATAAAGAAAAGACCAACCGATTCAAGAACAAAGCAAAGGAGTGCTACCTTGTTGAAGGAGTCACGGACAATGAATCTGAAGATTTTGAAGATGAAGAAATTGCCTTTGTTGCAATAAAAGAAGAAAGCCAAGTGATAAGTGAAATGACACTTATCACAATATCTCATCAGCATGATGACTGGATCATTGATAGTGGATGCACTCACCACATGACTGGTGATAAGAACAAGTTCATCAGCCTAAAGCTCAATGATGGTGGATCGGCAACCTTTGGTAACAATGCTCCCTGTGCTATCAAAGGTAAAGGCTCAATTGCACTTGACAATGAAATTGTACGCGAGGATGTGTACTAGGTGGAAGGACCCAAGTACAATCTAATGAGTGTAGCTCAATTAAATAACAAGGGATACTTGTTGGAGTTCGGGCAAGGTTCTTGTCTTGTCAGGAACCAATCAGGAGCTCATGTTGCTACCGGTAGACAGAGTAAAGGGAACCTGTTCTATCTAGACTCAATGGAGGGAGCTTGCCTCATAGCATCGGTAAAAGGAGAAGCAAATAAAATCTATCTTGTAACCAAAGAGGACAATAGTTGGCTGTGGCATAAGAGGCTCTGCCGCATAAACTTTGACAACATTGTCAAAGTAAGCAAGAAGAAGTCAGTCAGAGGGCTTCCTGAGATTACAAAACCTAACAGACATATTTGTAAGGATTGTCAATTAGGAAAACTGACAGGAAGAAGTTTTAGTAGTAAATCCTTTTCTGCTGGAAATGTTCTGGATCTTGTATGCACAGACCTATGTGGACCTATGAGGACGAAGAGCTACTATGGAGACAAGTACTTCATGCTCTTTGTGGATGATTTTTCAAGAATGATGTGGACACTCTTTCTTAGAGAAAAATCTGAGGCCTTCCACATATTCAAGATCTATAAGGCTTGAGTGGAGAAGGAAACCTGTAAAAGCTTGAAGTGTCTAAGGTCAGATAGAAGAGGTGAATATACCTCTCAAGAGTTCATTCACTATTGTGAGGAACAGGGGATAAAGAGGCAGTTATCAGCATCGAGAACCCTGCAACAAAATGGAGTTGCTGAAAGAACAAATAGGACTCTAATTGACTGCACAAGAATTCTTATGATTTAGAAGGATCTTCCCCATCACTTCTAGAGAGAAGCAATCAGCACAACAGTATATACACTGAACTAAGTTCAAGTAAAGAAAGGAACTGGTAAGACTCCCACGAGTTGTGGTTTGGTCACACTCCCAGTGTAGGCTATTTCAGAATTTTTGGCAGCAACTGTTACATCAAAAGAGATGTTTACTCTGGTAAGTTTGAGCCAAAAAGTGATGTAGGCATATTTCTGGGTTATTCCACCAAAAGAAAAGCCTATTGGTGTCTGAATAAGAGGATAGGAAAAATAGTTGAAAGCATCAATGTAAAGATAGATGAATATTCAGGACCGAAGGAGAAGATCAACAATGATAAGTCAGATAGTCACGAAGAACATGATGTTGAGAATCATTTGGAGTTTAATGAAATGATTGTTCTTGATGAAGAAGAAGAGCAGGTAATTAGACCCTTGGAGCAGTGTAATGTACCGAGAACATAAGACCAACTCAAGGTGATGAACATGAAATTGTTTATGATTGTGTTGGAGATATTGCTCAATCGGAAGATATAGATCGGGAACACCAACCGGTTCTGCCAAGGTATGTCACATATCACTCCACTGGCAACATTATTGGTGACAAACATGCAAATATTCTGACCAGGAGAAAGGAAAAGGAAAGTATCTACTTACTTTCAAATATGGAGCCCAAAACCACTAGAGAGGCTCTGGAGGATGAAAACTGGGTCAAGGCAATGGAAGAAGAGATTGAGCAAATTGAGAAGAATGAAACATGGATTCTTGTTGCTAGACCACAGGGCAAGAATGTCATTGGGACCAAGTGGGTCCACAGAAACAAATTGAATGAGGAAGGAAAGGTGATAAAGAACAAAGCAAGATTAGTATGCAAAGGATATGCACAGGAGGCAGGACTAGACTATGGTGAAACTTTTGCACCTGTGGGCAAACTAGGAGTGAGAATTCTACTTGCTTATGCTACTCATAAAAGGTTCAAAGTATACTAGATGGATGTAAAGTCTGCATTCCTGAATGGTATATTGGAGGAGGAAGTTTACATAGACCAACTGGAAGGCTTCTCATCCACAGAGAAGAGTGATATGGTCTGTAAATTGAAAAAGGCACTTTATGGGCTAAAACAAGTCCCAAGGGCCTAGTATGAAAGGTTACATTCATACCTCCTAACCATAGGATTCACAAGAATAGGAGATAACAACAATATGTATCTCAAGACTAGCAAAAAAGGGAACCTGATTGCTGAGATATTTGTGGACGACATTATCTTTGGAGGAGATGACAAAATGAGCAAAGCCTTTGTTGAGGAGATGAAGAAGGAATTTGAAATGTCCATGATTGGATCTATAAAGTTCTTCATTGGATTACAAGTCCATCAGCTCAAAGAAGGTATTTTTATTTCTCAGTCCAAGTATGTTGAAGAAATTCTTAAATCCTTTGGGCTAGAAGAATCTAGACTGGTTGACACGTCAATGATAACTAACCTCATGTTATCAAAGGTAGATGATGCAAAAGAAGTAAATGAGACATTGTATCGGTCTATGTTTGGCAAGTTACAATATGCAGTGCATAGTAGACCAGACATTGCACATGCATTAGGCATTGTAGCAAGATTCTCCGCTAATCCAAAAGAGACACTTAATAGAAGTGAAGAGAATTTTCAGATACCTGAAGGGCACTGAGGAGTATGGCCTATGGTTTCCTCACAAGGGAGGTTTCGAAATAAAGGTATTTACTGATGCAGATTGGGCTGGTAATATTGATGACAGAAAGAGCACAAGTGAAGTTGCATTCTTTCTTGGAGAAAGGATTGTGTCATGGACAAGTAAGAAACATAATTGCATTTCACAATCCACAGCAGAAGCTGAGTATGTTGCTGCTGCAATCAATTGCACACAGGTGATCTGGATCAAACAGATATTGGAAGGAATCCAAGAACAGATACCTGAACCGATTGCAATTTACTGTGACAGTACGAGTGCAATAAATATATCTAAAAATCTTGTCATGCACTCCAAAACAAAGCACATTTCTATAAAGTATCACTATCCGGAGAGAGCAGGTGCAAAATAAAAAAGTAAGATTGGAATATGTTCCCACAAAAGAACAGGTTGCTGACATATTCACAAAGCCTTTACCGAAGAATACCTTTGAGTATCTTAGAGGTAAATTAGGGGTAGTGCCCCTTCCTGTTCTTCAGTAATAAGACAAAGATGTTCATCAATCCATTGTGCTTCAACAGAGGATCCAGCCTCATCTCAACATGATTGGTGACAAAGGACAACTGCTCGAAGGGGGAGAAGGCTTCATAAAGGTGGTCATCTGACTAGCCTTTGGCATTACTATCAAAGGGGGAGATTATGACTGGTGAAGATCTGGTAATGTTTTGCCATCAATAACAAAGGGGGAGATTGTTGGCATTAACTGGTAAGGAATGTAAACAGTACATGACAAACTGGTTTTGTCATTGATTGGCAAAGAAGTGTTGTTAGTTATGATTAGGAAGGTCCATAGTGTTGTTTAGTCAGGAAGACTGGTGACACATAGTAATAAAGCTCTAACTGACACCAGGAAGGTGCAACCAGTAACCGGTGACAGGAATTGAGGAAAGGGTGCAATCGGTATAGCCAGTGGAAGGAATGGTGACAGGTTAAGGTTCTTACCTGTGCACAACCTAAGGTTTTAAACCGATCAGTGAAGATTTCATCACGACTAATGAATCGGGGAAAGTTACAGTCATCACAATCGACAAACAGTTGTTTGACTCTTTGACCGGGATTTGTTGCACAAAATCCGGAATACTTTGTGTTATCAAGACGATCTGTGCAAGGCGCAATTGAGGGTTTTAATGCTGGAGTTTGTGGCATTAAAACATGTAGAAATCTCTAGTAAAGGAAAGCTTGTGGCACGCATCTGTCTTTTCCTTTATAAAGCATAAAAACCACATGGCATGCATCGGATGTTTCCTCAGTAAACTGAGACTTCACTGGGTGATGGATTTGAAGGTGATCTTTAAACAGGTTGTGCATGTAAAAAGCAGAAAGGGCAAGAAGTCTATATATTCCTCCGCCTGTAAAAAATATTGTTTGCTTTCATTGTGCCAAGGAAAAGAGTGAACCTGTAAGCTGAAAGAAGCTACGAAAAGGTGAAGAGAAGAAGAAGAGTGTGCAAAGAAGCACAATAGCCAAGGAGAACATACCTGTAGTGACCGGTGATGATTCTCAATTGAAGAAGAACAGTGATCTTATCAAGCTCAGCAAAGCCATCCTTAAAAGATCAAAATCTCTATTGCTCTCTGATAATTGCAATAGCAAAATCCCTGTATTTTTGGTGGACATTAACAGGTCCCTTGTATTAAATCCCTTAACTGGGTGACATCTATTTAGGTGTTCTAAGTCCTCTAACCAGACAGGTTCTAACAGGCTTTATTTTCTAAAATCACTTAACCGGGTCGCATCTAATAGTGTGTTTGTAATCCTTTAACAAGGAAGGCTCCTTATAGGGTGCACTTCAGAAGAGTGCAAAATTTGTGAGGTTTCCTCACACCGTGGTTTTTTCCCAATTTGGGTTTCCACATGATAAATCTGGTGTTGTTTAATGTTGGTTTGTGTGATTGTTATTTCTGTGATAGAATCTATTCTGCTTACAGTTTTGGCAAGAATATATCAGATTTAGTACTAATATTTTAGTGGGTGCTAGTTCACCCCTCCCCTCTCAAGACCGGTTGGGACCTTCAGTCACAAAATTCCATGATATGTATTCTATTTTGGATGGCACTTGAAGTTATGTTGTGCACCTTTTTAGGAATGTTGGAAACCATTCTTGGCTGGGTATCCATGCTTGCAATTCTCAACTAGAAAAGAGGGAGCTTATTGGGGATGGTTGGAGTGAGTTTTGGAGGGATCATGATCTTAATTTCAAAATTGTTAGTGCTAATCTACTTCCCATCAGCCATTTTGTGATTCTATTTTTTTATTTACAAATGGATTGGAGGGGGATTTTAAACAAAGGTTAGAGCATTGGTAGTATGACCGCTCTTAGGAGTATTCTTTGGAAAATAATAGATCAGTTTTTCAATTTGGAACTTGTTGTTTGGTTGCAGATCAGTCACTTCACTTTATGGTTTGCTCCAGTTTTGAGGAGTTGGTACCATTTCTTTTGTGAAGAAGTAAAAGTTTTTAATTGGAGATCACTTGGACGAGTTTTCCAACCACTTTTGAGTTATTTTTGAGCATTGCAACACTCAACTTTCATGCTTATACTTGGAGATTTCATCGGTGTTGTTGGTCCTCTATATAGAGTACTTAAATTAGATTGTACTATGTCGATTTCAATCCTATACAACAATAGTTATTGTTTATTTCAGACCTTCCAAACTGGTGGAGTCCAGCCTAATGAATGTTTGTGTTGTAAGCTTTGACAATTTACCTTTGGAATTGGTCTAGGACAAAAGATTTTTTTATGCTATGGGTTTGTCTTTCAAATGGCTTTGGCATTGTATTAATGAGTGTTAGCGCCGTTGTCCACTTCCTGATCAACTTACACATGACTTTGAATTTTGATTTAGTAATGAGTCAAATGGTTTCTTTCATCCAACTGATGAGTTCTTGGTTGAGAATTGATGTTAGAGGAGGTTTCATCATAGCAGATGGCTTTTTAGTTACTCCCATATTCATGACTTCTATGTATCTAGTGAGATTTCAGATTGTTTACCATTGTCCTAACTTTTTCACATTGTTTATGTTGACCTCAATCTTGGGGCAGTTTGATTTTTAGCACTTGCAGACTTCACTGCAACCAGCTGTGGGAGATTCTCTGGGTACAGTTAAGTTATTCTCCACTTCCACTTGGGAAAGTTTGGGTCACTACTCACTTCATGATATTAATATGCATGCTTCTAGATGACGATTGGTTGATTGTAGTGAGTTGGGTTTGTTGGTATACTCAAGGTTCCTACAAGTTATGTGTCAGTGATATGATTCTAGTTGTTGATCATAGATGCGCTACTTGGTTAGCTGATTTTACGGTTAGTTATAAAGACATCCTTACTAGTTTCTTATTTATGATAAATCCATTTCTTATTTGGGACTTCACTTGGAAATACATTGAGGATTATGGTTTAGGGATGAGCAGATATTTCTTCAAGTTGCCCAAGATCATGTTAGTTATTGGGATTGCAATTATGAATCTTATTGGGATGCCACAACACGAAATCTTTCATGTTGTGATTAGAGTGTTGTAATGTCAGCATGGTGGTTCCATTATGAGATTGATATGGAACCTAGGGATCACTTAGGTTTTCAGTTTAGCAGATAGGATGAGGAAGCTAATGTTGGTTTACCGGAGTTTTCTCCTATGGCTTTCTAGTTTAGTTCTTTTTCAGAGTAGTTTCCGGAGGGGTTGATAGAATTGATGCAGCATTTGATTGCTCTTCTATTGTAAGGTTTACAAGAGATCACTTTTTCGAGTACCTTGGAGGACAATGTTTTCAGAAGATGATACTACTGATCTCCTAGGTTGACTTGGGACCCTAATATCATTCTTGTCTACATTCTTGATCAGTTTGATGATTGTGGAGTCGCTTTGACATTTCTTGAGACAATGGATTGGAGCATTTGTTATGCAAAATAGGCATCCTATTGCATTTGAGAGTGGAAAACTCAGAGATCCAGAGAGATTCTACTCCACTTATGATAAGGAGATGCTAGCTATTATGCACACTCTACCTAAGTTTAGACAGTATCTAGTGGGCACAAAATTTGTTGTTAGGATGGATCACACTAGTCTTAAGTATTTCTTGGAACAAAAAGATCTTAGTGAATGACAACAAAAATGGGTAAGCAAGATCAGGCATATTTTGATGTGGAATTTATCAAGGGAAAAAAGAATATTGTTGTCGATGCTCTTTCCAGGCAACCCACCCTTTGCTCTCTCATTGAGATTTCAGCTGATTGGAAATCTCTATTGTTGTCTGAGTATTCCGAAAACACATTTGCTTGTGATTTTGTTGACGGACGGGTGCTAGATGACATGTATTCTATAGTAGATGAGGGCATTGCATAATACCCCTCTAGTAGAACATCCAAATTTTTTCAAGACATATCGTCAAGTGCATGAGAGATTCTCTTTGAAAGGTCTTAAGGACGATGTGTTACAGTATGTTAGAGAGTGTTTGACATGTGAACACAACAAGTCATAGCACACCTATCTTACAGGCCTTCTTCAACCATTGCCTATACCTAAACAAAAATGGGAAGGATTATCCTCAAATTTCATTACAGGGCTTCCACGAGTTCAGAGGAAAGATTGTATCTTTGTAGTTGTGGACAGGTTGACAAAATATTCCCATTTCTTTGCCATTGCTACAATTATTCAACACCTCAAGTTGCAGATTTATTTTTTAGGGAGGTGTTCAAGTTGCATGGTTTGCCTAAGACCATTGTCAATGATCGAGACAATAGGTTCATCAACATGTTTTGGCAGAAGTTGTTCTGATTAGCGGATACAAAATTAATGCCAAGTACCAACTACCACCCTCAAACAGATGGACAAACAAAGAATGTAAACAAGTGGATTGAATGTTATCTTAGAAATTATGTTTTAGGACAGTAGTGTGCTTGGATTAGATGGATTCATTTAGGAGAGTATTGTTACAATACTAACTTTCATATGTTGATTGGTATGTCTCCATTCAAAGCCTTGTATGGGTATGATGCTTTATCATTTGTAGACTTAGCATTTGATGCTAGTAAGGTCCCTCATGCGAAGGAGACAACTTCGAGTTATCAAGATATTCTCAAGACATTGAAAGATAACATTCAACATGCTTAGAATCAACATAAAATGTATACTGACGGGCATAGAATTGAGAGATCATTTGAGGTTGGGTACTTGGTTTTCTTGCGACTGCAGCCGTACTGACAATCCACACTGAAGAGTGGTGCAAAAAAACTAAAACTACATTTCAATGGGCCTTACAAGATAATGATGAGAGTTGGAGAGGTTGCATATGAGCTAGAGTTGCTAGAGGGCAGAAAAATACATAATGTGTTTCACATTTCATGCCTCAAAAAAGCATTGGGCCAACACATAATTGCTCCACCAGAATTGCCTCTATTAGATGAAGACGAGAATTTAGTGCTAGTTCTTGAAGGTATCGCTGATTGGAGGGGGAGGAAGTTGAGAAACAAGGTGGTTTGAGAATATTTGATCAAATGGAACAGTTTGCTAATTGAGGATGCCACATGGGAAGGAGAGGAGATCCTACAACATCCCAATTTGCAATTGCTAGAGGACCAACAATCCCAGGAAGGGAGGATTGTAATGTCCCCTTATGAGTGATGTTTAGCAAAGAGGAACTATCTAGCCTTTTTCATTCCCTAAGGCTAGAAATTTAATTAAATAAAAGCGAATGAATGAATAATTAAATAATAGACCAAAAAGCTAAAGTTCTTGCAATATATTTAATTATTCATTATGTTAAGGTTGGGGACCACACTTTAAGTTATGACATTACTCCTAAGCGGCATCAACATGCGATTATTTAATATTTAAAATAGACTTCGATGATTTTATTGAAGTCGCCTATGAAGAAGCTTCTAGAGGTATCGCTTATTTTTGGAGGGAGTTTCAATTATGAAAAAGGCATCATTGGGTTTCAAACATTATTCATTTTGTTCTATCAATTTGTTATGTTTTACTCTCTGCAAATAGAGACCAAGCACAGGACGAAACCCCTATCATGGCAGCTCTGGACGTAGCCCCAGGTCTGCATTAAAATTCACAGTTTGGACAACATAAGTGTAATGCCCAAAACTAATGGGACAAAACACAACAAAATCTTTCTTTTCAAATGTATACTAAACTTTCTAGAAATTAAACAATATGATAAAACATAGGATTGAAATCATAATATAGCAATATGATTAGTTCATTCACTAGGGATTTCAGAAATTTATAAATCATTTAACAATTTTTCAGACATTGGTTTCTTAACATAACAAATTTCATCATTTCAACAACATAGAGGTTGTAGAAAATATAAGACATTTAATAGTTAAAAATTCATATTTTCACATAAGCTTGAAACAACTGCCTTTTTCTTTATAATTGCAGGAAATATATCTACAATGAAATAATCAATATTGATAAGAAATATTTTGAAATACACCTAATACTAATTTCTTCTTCCAAGAGGATTTAATCAAACTTTAATTACAACTTTGCTCTATTTACAAATTCATGATTTACAATTTGAATAGAACAAAATCATTTAGGCTTGTCACACCTAAAATATTCTTTTAATTTTCTTTCAACTTCAAATCTGAAACTTCATCTTTTCATATTCAAGCAAAACCTGCAACACAAAGACATTTACCACATGACCATCGAGGCTCACCTCCCAGCCTAGGCCATTACATGGCCACCCCCGAGCTAGGGGAAACAAAGAAGGATGGGGTACAATCAATCAACACCCACAATCAACAACAAGAGACGTAGACATCACAAATTTCACTCTCATTCCCAAGCTAGCATATAGGAATCATAATTGATCCCAATATGGGTGAAGGTGGAAATATCTCATATGAAGATGCCATAGTCAAACAAAACAAGTACTACTAAACATTCTTACATGCCTTCACAAGGCTCCCTTCCAACATACCAGCTCATCACAAGAGCATCAAAAACATCCCTTATGACCCCCAAGTAACATAAGTAGGCCTCAAGGATGCCCATACATCCAAGCTCTACAACACATCGATTTCCCAACTAAGCCCTTCACCCCAAGACATTCTCAAATCTTCCCAATGATGAGAATTATCTTGCACACCCATTTCACAATTCATAAACACAAAAAGAAGATACAATGTAATGTCCCCGTTTTTAGACTCGTGGGATTAGCTTGGTTTGTCGACTCACACAGGCTAATCAGGCAATGAGAGGGGGTCAGATGGTGGAGCTAGCGTTGGGATTCCATTCTGGGGGTTCAGATTATCAGGTTTGCTCTTCGTTCAGGTCATTTTGGCCAACTTACTATTTTTAGTAAGTGGGGTTTCGGGTATGGCCAGGATTGGCAGGGTGTCTGCACGGAGCGTCAGACATCTCAGGATTGGGTTTCAGAGAATCTCCAATTTGAGAGACTTACTATTTTTAGTAAGTCTATTTTTAGCAGTGGCTATTTCTGGCAGGGCAGTGTCTATTCTTGGCTGGGCAGTTGGTCTGGTGCTTTGTCAGAAGTTCGTTGATTGCAGTCAGATGGTTCAGTGGCTTATATTTTAAATGTGTTATTAAATTAAATTATCTTGATTTAATTTAATAACTAATGACTTTATAATATTATATTATAAAGTGGAGATATTTTATTAAGCCAATTAAGTGAAAATATTATAAAGTGCTTTTTCCAAAAAGCCTATATATTCTACTCGAAAAAGAACTTTTGGCATTCATTATGCAATCATTTTTTATTTGAAGTGTGAAGAATTGCCCTGGCTAGGGTTTCGAGGACAGATTCCTCTTTCTGGTGATTTGAGCCATTGCCTGTAATGGTGAATTTTACAATTGTTTAATTTTGAATATCGATTCAATGCTGAGGTATATTGAATTGATTGAAGTTTCATTTTTGGAGTTGAAGATCTGTAGATAAAATAGTATTAATTAATATTATGCAATGAAGTTCCGAATGTGTTGTTGAATGTTGAAGAATATCGAATTACAAATATAACTATTCAGTGGCTGGTTCATATTTATTAAGAATTGGAAGTGTTGAGCATTTGGCGGTTCTCAGTTTATGGGCGTTGGAATATATTTATGCTGTGATTCCAGAACATTACAAAAACGTCCCTATTTGGTAGCAAAATTTTTGACTTTGCCGCTGGAGTTTGAATTCTCTGTTCATGTGTTAGCAGCTTGGGCTTTGCAGCACACTTGGGACTTCGTCTAGGCTAGAGATCGCGTGCTACAGGAGTATTAGGTGGCTGTTTCTTTCCCTTAGTCATTGCATCTAGCACCAACACCTCACGTGCTGATAATTTGTAGTCACAAGCAATTTGTTCAAAGGTGGCGGCTTCATTGGTGTAGGTGTAACAGTTAGAGAGCATTTTCAGTCACAGGTGCCTTAATGAATTTTAGAATAGAATTGTTTATGTACTTTGTTTATGTACTTTGTTTATGCAAATAAGGTTTCTAATGTTGATAGATTAAGAAGTAATTAATGGTTTACAAAATTGGTTATTGTAAGATGGTGAATATACTTTCAGAAGTTATTAATTGCAAGTTACAATTGGAAGTAATGAAATTATCATATTAGTGTTTGAATGATTCAACCATTGAGGGTGACAATTTGCAAAAAAATATCAAATTTAGTATATTGATCTGGATTTTCAGAGAGAGCCAACTTAGGCTCTTCACATACAAGGACAAAATACATTTGAGCATAATGAAAACAAAACATCACAAACTCACACAAAAGATTCATCTTCACAATACAATAACATGAACAAAACAAGGTAGAACCACCAACCTTTCCTTAAGCTATGGCAATGGAGGTTTTGTAGAAGAGCCATTCCTTTCCTTCCTAGCTTTACTTTTCTTTCTCAAGTCTCTAGTTTCTCCCACTCTAAACTTGCATAGTCTAGCCATCTACTCTCTTGTCTCTTTTTCTAAAGACTCTAAAACATTCCTCTCTCCTACCCTCATCCCAAGGTGAGTTAGGTTTCTAGATCTTTGCTAACTAGCCACTTGCCCCTTGCTATGGAAATGGGATGCAATTCAAAACATGGGAAAGAGAGTTATCTTAGAAGGCATTCCCAAATTCGTCATTACCAAAGATGACCCACTTAGAGAGGCAATATGGAAGCCTAGGGAAGAGAAAAGGGTAAAAATTGTCTCCCTAACCCATGCACATGACTTGGGGCACTAAAAACAACCCTAACTACACCATAGGACTCCGTATAACCTTTCAAAAACGCTAGTAAAGTTTGCATCCGAAAATAGGGAATGATGACATAAACCTTGGTTCCCTAAACCACTAACCATGCCTAGGGATACACAAGATAACCTAAGGGTGAGGTAGGGCCCACATTCCACTTAGGCATGTCATCTCATCACAATAGTGTCAAGTGACACATCACATTACACACTTGGCATGCCTAGTGGATATTTAACACTTACATTTACATAATTAAATTTACATCAAATTATGCATTTACAAACATTTACAACATCATTCATACATGCATCACATTTACAAAATAAAATCACGTAACAACTAAGTTGTTCTTTTTTTAGAGCCGACCTTGGTTTTAAACTGATTTCACATAGATCCATCCTTGTTTCCCCGTATTTACAACCGTGGTCACAATCTTGCACACTCGATTCAGATGTCGGTATCTCATAAACTCAAAACATATATATAATCATATCGAAAGTGAAACATAATCAATAATAACATCTAAGTTCAATACATAAAGAAATTGCATTTCATGAATCATAAACATAATCCACATTATACCCTAATTTTATGACATCTTAATGTAAGTTCAATTCCACATAGACAAGTAACCCTAAGTCAATTGTAGAACCATCAACATAAGTATTCACAACTCAACTAACACATTTTACCATTCCTTTTATAACGTATCCAAAAATGCAGAATTAAGAATTCATATATCTTAAGGTAAGCATGAAACCAATATAAGCATGAAAAGAGTACAACTAACATCATTATCTTATAAATCTGTAAAAATCATCTCATAAAGTCTAATGGTAGAAAGTCATAATCCCAAAATGGGTCTAATGTCTCTAAATAATGTATCATCAAGATAAACCAAGTGTCAAAACAACTGTCGAGCTAAGATGGGTTGGGGTGGGACCTCACAATAAGAACTTTGCAGGATACCTACTATAAACGTTGGATATAAATCATTGGCCATTTCTGGAATTGTCTGCGCTCAACTTGAAAAGGATCGCAGCCTGATTGGAGGTTCACAGCGCTTAATATAAAAGACTAGCACTGCTGCCTTTTCAGTCCAGCGGACATCACTAGAGCAGTTCAATCAGTGCAAGCCATTTTCCAGCAACTGATTCATGCTAGCTTTTTGTCTGGGATTACAATCTGATTCTGCTGCAATGATTGGTACGCCTGCATTCAGAATTTGGATTAATAGTATATCTGGTTGGAGTTTAATTTGATAGTCTGGGCATTAAGAACATATTTTGCATGTTGACAAATACCTCTTCGAATGGCCTGGAATTTGTGAAATTTTAATGGAATAAATCATTTCTTGGTTTGGTTGTATGTTTAGATCTGTTATTAGCAAATAATTTTATCAAGGATATTTCACGCATCTTCTTTGATCATTTCTAGCTTACCTAGGGTGCCAAGAAGTTTTTCTTGAGCTTGTGACTGTCATACACCTCTGTTTTACACATTCCCACACTGTGACAGCGTCCCAACCTTCACTTTGACTGCCGCATTTTCTGCTCCAGCTTACAAACAGATGTTTCACTCAAATGCACCACAAGACAGCCTACAGAGGCAAACATTGTTTATAAACTGTGCATCATCCTCAAAAATTGAACATAACAAAAATTGGGCTTTTATATTCAGATTTATCAGGCCAGCAGTCTGCTATTTTCATTTGAATGTTGTGGAGTGTTAATGCTTTAGGCAATCATCAAATTCAAATTTGGAAATGAATGTAGGCTGTCCATAAAACATTTTGAGCATTCAAATAAGAATTTAGAACAAACTTTGTCTCATAGGAATATTACATAGCCCATATGCTAGCAATATTGAAAACTTGCATTCTAATTCTATTGCCTACAAACTATTCTTATTGGTTTTTTTCTTGCAAACATACTTTAATCATCTTACTGAAGCATGAAAGTGAAATATTTGCATTACTGAAAAATCATGTATGGAATAACCATATAGGAAGAATAGCATCTTTAGTTTGCATACATATTAGACCTGCACTCATCAAAATACGAAAACTTTATTTCCTTTTTAAATTTGCATGCTTAGATCATATTTAATTTACAAAATAGTTAGCATTATTTTGTGCATGAAAACAGCTGCAAAGATATCAAAACAGTGCAAAAACAGAATAATTTCACTTGCATGCATTGTACTTTAGTGCGCCTTGGGAGATGCCCTAACATAACACAGGAGTTATGAGAGGGCCTTCTTGCTCTTTCTTTTCCTATTGTCCTTGAGCAGCTTGACGTGCTTGAAGATTGAAATTAAGGTTAGTCATTCCCTTGCTGACTCCTGGAGTCATTCTGCTGCCTTGTGGCATATAGCCAGTGCCTTCAATTGACTTCTTGATGCTTCCTGATGAGGCATTGCAAGAACACTTACCTACTCATGCTAGAAGACTTTTCCACTTAGTGTTTCTTAGACCTCAGTTAGAGCCTCCTTAGGATATTCAGTGGCCTGATAAACAACATGAACTCATCTTATTAGGCCTTTGTCGATCATAGTCTCCATATGTAACCTTTGGTCAAGACCCCCACAGCTTACTTTTCTTAGCCACATGTTGTGGTAGTTGTATAACTGCACCTAGTGAACCCTTCTTCCAACTGGATAAATTCCTTGTCACCATATCATACCCTTGACGATATGGAGTCTCATTAAAGGTCTCTGTTAGGGACTTTTTTTAAAGAGATCTTAGAACCTTGAGTTGAATTTTCTTTTTGATCTCTTATCAATCTTTATGGCTTGCTCGAGCCCAACCCGAAGAAGTTGCGTTGTGCAGATTTCCTTCATTGGTTTTTCACATAGGCACAAGGCTGTACCAATCTTACTGTTGAAACCCTTGATTTCTGCATTATATAACAACGTAAAATATACCTACTGTATAGGATTTATACTCTGATGATGAAAAGAAGGAAAGATCAGTGCTCAAATGAATCCTATGTTGGACAGTTGTGATTGGGTTCCAATTTCGCTTGACTGTTTGGGACCATGACTTCACCCATTTTACACACAAATTGACTGTAAATGTTTGGCCTATATCAAATGCAGAAAAAAGCAGCAACCATTATTAGTAGACTCTGATGAAAGGAAAAGAAACTAGTCCTTAAAGGACACTGTATGTTTTCATTCAAATATTTGTGGTTTCTATTAATTTTTTAATCTTCTTTCTTATGAAGTTGGCATATTGTTACTCGAAATTTGGCACAGGATTAGGCTTAATAATGATTCTATGCATTTTTCTATGCTAGTTCAGTTTTTCTTTTCTTTTCTCCTTGCTTGGTAATTTTAATGGAATGATAACCCCATATGGTAAAGTTTGGTAGCAGCATATTCTTATGTTTAGCAATGCAGGTTGATTTGCTACTGGGAAAGGCATACTCAGATTGGGGTCATGTAGGAGATGCTACAGCAATATATGATTCGTTGATAGCTGCCCGGCCAAATGATTTTCGAGGATACTTAGCAAAGGTTATAAAGTTTTTTTAGTGGCACGTTCAACATTAATAATTAAAAGAATTATTCTCTGGAAAAAATGTTATACAAACTTCCTTTAAACTAAAAATAGCACTCTCTATCACTACTATGTTGTCTTTCATTTCCATTTTTCTGTGAGATATGAGATGGTTGATGGTCATAGTACTTTAACAATCAATAGAAATCTCTATAAAGAGGGCAAAATATATGTTTTTTTACAAGTGCCAGTAAGTACTGTATCACATATTCTCTGCCACAGCTGTGCATGAGATTTGCAGTATGTTATCTCAAATTTCTTGGAACTTGTATTCAAATAATTTTCAAAAGTTTTTTGGTAGAATGGTATGGAGTCTGGACTATGGTCTAAGTGTACTTTAAGATCTTTAGTGGAATATGTTTAGCTTCAAAAAATTTATTCATGCATAACTTCTGGGAATCTTTCAGACTAAACAGTAGACTCTATCTGACCTGAAATAAAAGCAAAAAAGTTATGAAACAAGTTTCATATATTTTAAGGAGCATCTGTGAGGATGTGAAAGCACCTTATCCCACCATTTGATGTCCAATAACCATTGAGTTAGAATGGCATTTGTGGAAAATTCCTTTTGTATCTCAAATAATCTATTGTCTTTAACAAACATGGATTTATTTAATTCAAGAAACCATAACTTAATGTGATAGAAGCTGGATTAGGGTTTCTTCTACAATTTGATTGGACTTTAATGTTATTCTAGATTTACCAAACTTGCATGGACACGGATATGCAGATACAAATACAGCTATTTTTTGAAGACCCCCAATTTAATATACAAACCAGGGCTTATAATTAAATTAACAATAATGTCAATTAAATCTAACATAAAATAGAATAGAATTTAACTATAAAGAACTAAATAGACAATAATAATTTAGATTTAAAAATAAAATTTCACTTTCAGAATAATTTTTTTTAATTTAAGTTTAAAACTTTAATAAATCAAATAAATATAAGTTCAAATAAAACTAAAATTAAAATATTAATAATTTAGTAAAGAATAAAAACTTAAATATTTATTAATAAATCTTATTATACTTAATTTTTTAACAATAATTTTCAATTTTAAAAAAATCTCTAACATTTAAACAGTATAATATAAATATCTAAGTTGCCCATTCAGACAAAAGTGAGGTACAAGATACAAAATTGGTACGTGGGTATTATATCATAATATATAATATTATTATATTATCATATAGTGTATTTAATGATACTATATATAGATAACTTTAAAATTAGTAAATAAATAAAAACTTATATTAATAAACATTATTAAATATATATAAATAACTTAATAAGTTTAGATAAACTTTATAGTTTTAAATTTTTTTAAAAATATACAGTGAAGCCACATGAGTTGAAAATAAGAAATATGATGCTTGGTTTTCTGACATGTAATGCCCCCTTCTTGGACCACCTTATACTTTTCCCTAAATTCACAAAACCAAGAGCAGCAAATAGCAAAACATAGTTAGAGATATAATCCTTTCTCATAAAAAATAAGATGAGATATACCTGTTTTGGAAACCTCCAACCAGATTGGGTACAAGTATAGATATAATTCATGAAATACATCCACTTCAAGGGTTAGTAAATATGCATCTAAATCTACACAACAAATCTCAATGATTACATGGGAGTTCAATCATAACGGGGGTGGCATTGGGAGACGTGATTAGGTGCCCCAAGTATCATCTACCCTAGGCTCAACAACAAGACCTTATCCTCTATGGCCTCATGCGGTCCTTAACCAATGGTCCTTAACCATCATCATGAGGTGGCATACCTAGTGAGGGTTTTCCACCTTTCCCCTCCATCATGTCAACCCCTCCTTTTATGATTGAATATTCCTTTCTTCTTCACTTCAATAATTGATCCATGTGGGGATAGTAGGGGAGCTGCAATAGGGTGCCCTTGACCCTCAACCCTAGGTCCCAAGCTGGACCTTATCCTCCTTGGCCTCATATGTAATGTCCTCATTTTTAATAAATTATTTTTAATTAATTGATGGTCCTATAATTTAAATAATATTATAAATGGACCTTTAATTAATAAAAAGGGGCCCATTTTTATTATTATTGTCCATAGGTGTTTTCCGTGTCGGCGTTCATTTGTAAACCCTCGGGAGTTTCTCTAAAGGGGTATTTATGGCCGACGTGTAGGATGTATTTTTCATGTTGAGATTTGATATTTTATTTGTATTTACGAATTTCTATTGGGATTCTGCTAGCTACCATTTCGGAGGTGAAAGATCTTCCCTATACCCTAGTCTGCCGTTGGAAATATCATTCCGATATTTCACTATGCGCCAAAACTGTTGTGCTTTGTTTGTTTCATATCTGGCAACTCTGAAACACCATCTTTGGTATTAATAGAGCTTGTGGTATTGTGGATACTCGGTATTCATTGTTCTGGTGTCTGTAGCACTATTATTATTGAATTTGAATTACTTCTAGCGTCGCTGGTGTTTTGGCGACCATCTACCTCGCATCTGTTCTTGTGCTATCATTATTAATTTATCTTGCATCTTCCGACTTGCAAATTATTGTTCTGTGTCTGCAACAATCACATTTAATTTTTGATGAAGGAACAAAGGACATCATATGACTTCTGGCAGGCATTCTCCACCGACAACCCACCCTCTTTGCTCTTCCGACTTCTCCACACCTTACGGCTTCCAACATCACCGTACGGTCTCCCCTGACACACCGTATGGCTTCCACTTGCCAGTTCGTATGGCCCCCTATACAACTGTACGACATTCCTTGCCACACCATATGGCCTTTAGCACTACCATACGACCTTGCTAGGTAACTGCATGCGGGCTCAGGTTTCTACCGTACGGCCTCCCGGTTGCTCCGTACGACTTCCGTACGGCTATTCCACTCCTCCATTTCCCCACCATACAGTCTAGATCTAGGTGTTATAAGGATCATTGGAGTTTGTAGTCGTGTTTTTGGTGAAGTCTAGTTTGGTACATTACAGTGGTATCAGAGTTGGTGATCTTGCCAGCCTGTTGGGATGATTGAGAGATTTTGGGATTCGGATCACAGCATGGCGCCCAATAGTGATGGACAGTGGTGGTTGAAGGCACTACAAAAGATGGGCAGAGAGCTCAGCGAGGGTGTTGATCTTCCATTAGATATATTGGAGGTATGTTTGTGTAAGGTGGACCAATTACCTTCAAGATTTATACAGAGGATCCTTTCCCCAATTAAGGATGCCTTAAGTCAACCCAGGCTTTTGAGACACCATGACAAGGAAATGAAGTTGGCAGTTGCAACATGTCTTAGTGAGATCTTGAGAATCTAGGCTCCTAGAGAACCGTATGATGACAACACCATGATAGAGATATTGCATTTGATCGTTGACAGCTTTCACAGCCTTGATGACTTCAGCAGTGACCCTTTTGGTAGGAGATCTACAATATTGGAGAACTGTGCAAATGTCAAAGTAAGTAACCTCCCCTTAGATCTAGAGTTGCAAGACTTGATCCATGATATGTTTCATCTCTTCTTGGTCACAATCAAGGAGTGTCATGATACTAAGGTTTTTGTTGCTATGGAGAGCCTTATGATTTCGTGCATTGAAGAGATGGATGAAATACCCCAACCTATCATATCTATGTTGTGGGTTGTTCGTAATCTAGAATGTGTCCCGTCTATGACAACATGTAGATTGGTCAGTAATGTATTCAAGCATTTTGAAGAAAAACTAATATCTCATTTGCACAAGTGGGAGAAAGTAGATGACGACGATAAGGGTGATGCATTACACGAGGAGGGTGAAGGCATGATTACAGGGCTGCTCCAAGAGGATCTGCTAAATCTTGCTATTATACCTACATGTGGAGAACACTTAAAAAATAAAGTTTGCTTGGATCTTGCCAAGACAACCATGACAGATCATGGTGACATAAGCTCTGCCATTACTCCATTTCATGAGCCAGGCCTTCAGTTCATTGAGTATGGAGCCCTTCCTTATGTGCAGCAAGCTGTGTCCGTGGCCAAGTCCGTGTCCATTGCTGAGGCTCTGTACATCGTCGAGGCTCTCTCCGTCACCGTCGAGGTTCTCTTTGTTGCCGTCAAGAACAGTATAGCCCCCTTCGGGCCGAGATTGCGTTCGGATCGAGATCCCCTTTGGGCCGAGATTGTGTTCAGATCGAGATCCCCTTCGGGCCGAGATCACCTCCGGGTCGAGATTCCCTTCGGGCGGAGATTGTCTTCAGATCGAGATTCCCTTGGGGCTGAGATTGCCTTCGGGTCGAGGATCCCTTCGGGATGAGATTGCCTTCGGGCCGAGATTACCTTCGGTTTGAGATTCCCTTCGGGCCGAGATTTCTTTCGGATCGAGATCCCCTTCGGTCCGAGATTACCTTCGGGTAGAGATTCCCTTCGGGTCGAGATTGCCTTCAAATCGAGATTCCCTTCGGGCCGAGATTGCCTTCGGGTCATGATCCCTTTTGGGCTAAGATTGCCTTCGGATCGAGATCCCCTTCCGACCAAGATTGCCCTCGGATCGAGATCCCCTTCGGGCAGAGATTGTCTTCGGATCGAGATTCCTTTTGGGCCGAGATTGCCTTCGGGTTGAGGTCCCCTTCGGGCCAAGATTGCCTTCAGGTCGAGATCCCCTTCGAGCAGAAATTGCCTTCGGATCAAGATTCACTTCAGGCTGAGATTGCCTTTGGGTCGAGATCCCCTTCAGACCGAGATTGCCTTCGGGTCGAGATTCCCTTCGGGCCGATATTGCTTTTGGATCGAGATCCCCTTCGAGTCGAGATTACCTTCGGGTCAAGATCCCCTTCAGGTCAAGATTGCCTTGAAATCGAGATTCCCTTCGAGCCGAGATTGCCTTCGGGTCGAGATTCCCTTCGGGCTGAGATTGCCTTCGGATCAAGATCCCCTTCTGGCCGAGATTGCCTTCGGGTCGAGATCCCCTTCGGGCAGAGATTGTCTTCAGATAGAGATTCCCTTTGGGCCTAAATTGCCTTTGGGTCAGGATCCCCTTCGAGACGAGATTGCCTTCGGGTCGAGATCCCCTTCAGGCAGAGATTGCCTTCGGGTCGAGATTCCCTTCGGGCCGAGATTGCTTTCGGGTCGAGATCCCTTTTTGGTCAAGATTGCCTTTGGGTTGAGATCCCCTTCAGGCCAAGATTGCCTTCGGGTCGAGATCCCCTTTAGGCTGAGATTGCCTTCAGATCGAGATTCCCTTCGAACCAAGATTGCCTTCCGGACGTCTCACAAAATTACCTTTGGGGACAGATCGCCTTCAGAACATTATAGTAGTATCGGCGTCAACGTCTGTGTTTGTGGCCATACTAAAAGAGATTGTTGAACATGAGGGTGTGAAAGATTTCATGGATTGGCGTTGTTGGGATCCTGGTGAAGGGCATGGCAATGTTTATAGTAGAGTGGCACATCAAAAGCTTGATGACTGTTTACTAGTCCCAACTAAATCCAACTATGTGCATGTGGTCCAGAATCAGCACAGAGTTTTCAACAAATATTGCTACCAACGTCCGCACTTGGTTTGGGATCTGAGCATCAATGTGTTTGATGTTTGGTTTCACTGGGATCCTGGTGACTCTGGGCATGACAACAATTATATCAGAGTGGAGCAGTGGAAGCTTGATGGAGAGTTACTTTTCTCGCTTACTTCGAGGCGCATTCCGTGGTCATGTTGTGGCTTGAGGGTTCCAGTGGATACAGTTATCAGTGTCTGCGCCTAGTTTGGAATCTTGGAGTATTTATGATGGATTGCTTGAGGGCAAGTAATCTTTGGGCGGCGAGGATTTGTAATGTCCCCATTTTTAATCAATTATTTTTAATTAATTAATGGTCCTAGAATTTAAGTAATATTATAAATGGACCTTTAATTAATAAAAGGAGGCCCATTTTTATTATTATTGTCTGTAGGTGTTTGCCGTGTTGGCGTTCTTTTGTAAACCCTTGGGAGTTTCTCCGAAGGGGTATTTATGGCCGGCATGTAGGATGTATTTCATGTTAAGATTTGATATTTTATGTGTATTTGCGAATTCTTGTTGGGATTCTGCTAGCTACCATTTCGGAGGTGAAATATCCTCCCTATTTGGTTTGTTGTAGTTTCGGTAGTTCACAGCCACCCTAGTCTACCGTTGGAAATATCATTCCGATATTTCACTATGTGCCAAAATTGTTGTGCTTTGTCTGTTTCGGATCTGGCAACTCTGAAACACCATCTTTGTATATATCTATTCACCTCTTTGGCATTAATACAACTTGTTGTATTGTGGATACTCGACATTCATTGTTCTAGTGTCTGTAGCACTATTATTATTGAATCTGAATTACTTCTAGCGTCGTTGGTGTTTTGGCGACCATCTACCTCGCATTTGTTCTTGTGCTATCATTATTAATTCATCTTGCATCTTCCGACTTGCGAATTATTGTTCTGTGTCTGCAACAATCACATTTAATTTTCGACGAAGGAACAAAGGACATCATATGACTTGTGGAAGGCATTCTCCACCGGCAACCCACCCTCTTTGCTCTTCCGGATTCTCCTCCACACCGTACAGCTTCCAACATCACCGTACGACCTCCCCTGACACACCATATGACTGCCACTTGCCAGTTTGTACGCCCCCCTACACAACCGTACGGTATTCCCACACAACCGTATGCATTCCTTGCCAAACCGTATGGCCTTCAGCACTACTGTACAGCCTTGCTAGGCAACTGTATGCGGGCTCAGGTTTCTACCGTACGGCCTCCTCGTTGCTCCGTACGGCTACTCCACTCCTTCGTTTCCCCACCATACAGTCCAAATTTGGGTTCTGTAAGGATCATTGGAGTTTGTAGTCGTGTTTTTGGTGAAGTCCAGTTTGGTACATTACATCATATGGTCCTTAACCATCATTATGAGGTGGCCTCATGTGGTCCTTAACTGATTGTCATTAACCATCATCATGAAGTGGCATACCTAGTGTGAATCTCACCATCCCCCCTCCTTACACTCCTTCCTTCCTCCCATGTGACTGTTTATTTCAAATTCTATAATATATCAAATTCAAATATTCATTTATTGTGTGTGTGTGTGTGTTCAATTAATTGCATATGATAAGATATAGACATAATATTTGCATATGATCAGATATGAACATTATATATATATCATCTATGTATAAGAATCTATCCATCATACCACAACAGTTTGAAGTTGCCAATAGTTTCATTGGCTGTATGCACTTATTATTATTGCCTTACTCAATGACAGCTCCTGAGTATCTATATGTTCTTCTTGCTGTCGATATCTCTTCAAGACCAACGATACCCTTGATCGCTGACATTAATATGGTTGCTGTAGGATAGATTTGCTGGGTTCATTGGTCTGAGATCACTGATGAATGCTGCTTCTGCTCTTACCTGAAGAGTACAGATGTAAATAATGATTCTCCTTCAGAAGTCTGCTATAATTTACACTCAGGCCCTCGATGAACAAAATCCCCTGCCAAGTTGGCTATTAGAGTCTGGTTCTTTATCACTCCAGATCTTCTCCTCCTTTGAAATGGTTACAGCCCTTCATTTCTGTCTTTTAATTATAAGTACTGCCTTTTTAAGGTGTATCAAACCCTTAATCGTTGTTTAATAATTACTGCCCCTTATTTTATAATCATTGTCTTCTATTAAAACAATTGCTGCTTATAATCAAACATAATCTCTCCTTTGATAATCGCTGATATATCCAAGGAGTTGTTGCCTTTAAACTTGCATTATTCTTTATCTTATATTGTTGCCTGACTTGCTGTTCTGATGTTGCTTCTTTGTTCTTAAAATCAGATTGATATTGCAATGATTCGATGCCTCAAATGAGTCTTAACATATCTCTCTTTATACCTTCCAAGAGGCACCTCTTCACCAAACAACACAACTTATCAACTCAGGTCGGCCTAACACATAATTTTTAATTTGCATTTAATTTATTTACATTTTTAAGATAGGGCACCCATCTCTAGGGGGTTGGCCCTAATTATAATTTATTTTAATTTCTCTATAAATGGCAATAAGGTAAGGAGGGTCAGACCTAAGTAAATATGGTCAGCCGCATTTGAGATCAACATATAAAATATTCTCTTGAATTCATATTTACTTATCTGTTGCTCTCCTTATTAATTGCTGCAATTTAGGTTTCAGGCGGGGGACATGACATGATGACAAGAATGGATTAGATATATTTAAATACTAAATTTTGTATCTCGTCTACCTTTGATTTGTTTTCTTAGGCATTGCTAATGTATCATTCTCAATTTGTGACCATGTGAGTTTTGTCACCACTTCAACATGCAGGACGAAACACTTAGTATTCCAGGATAAAACACCAAATATCAAATCTTTGTGATATCCCCGTAAATGAATAAGATTTATATAAATAAAATATAAATGAATAATTAATAATAATAATAAAAAAAAAAAGAGAGAGAACAATATATAAATAATGATATAATATTATAATCATATATTAATGTTCAAGTATGAAATTTAATCAAATAATAATTAAATATTATCATATAAAATAATAAAATATAATCTTTTATAATGATTAAAATATATATATTGAAGTATATATAATATGCATTACATATATTAACATTAATAAATAATAACATAATAATAATATTAATATTGATAAATAATAAGATAATAAAATTAATTAAATGAAAAGACACACCTTTTCTAATGACAAGGTATATAGAGAAATATTAACACCGAAAATAGGATATAGAAGGAATTATATTGAACTAGTCTGCAAAAAATCCTAATCTAGAAATAATTTAAGAAGGTCCTGACAAGGGACATTACAAATGGTATCAGAGCATGTTCCTGCCAGCCTGAGGGAAATATGACAACTATTGAATGGCTACATGGAGTGCCAGTGAAACAAGAATCTGGAGACTGAAATAATTAATGTAAATAACCATTGCCTACGGAGAAGTTGGGCCAGCTACGATACAAAGACTGAGAATTCAAGTGAAGTTTAAAGAATTAATAAAAGATATTAATGGGACTGTTTGAGGAAACCGAGTTTGGAAAATGAGAAACATGATTATAGATGTTAAATTACTGTGCAAATTGCTGATCGCATTTTGGGATTGGGGGAAAATGTTGTAAGCTGTGCCCAGGTAATTGAGATCATACCTTACAAATTCAAAATGCCACAAAAATCTTTATTCTTCACTGTTGATGTTAGCATTGGGAGGACGTACCGGAAGATAATCAGATTGCATCACTTGAGACAATAATCAATTATCTATCAACTTACAAAAGAATGAGAGTTTGATAATAATTAACTTCACTGCATAAGTACCGATCACTAAGTAATCGGTTATATATATAACATTGACTAAACAAATGATGATCACCATTTCCAAAGAACACGATCTGAATAACAAATATGATTGACGTTGAAGAGGCATAATCTAGAGGCTGCAGTTATCATAACAAAGAGGTGCAAGTTAATACCAAGAGTCACGCTAACATTCAGTTATGAATGGATGCGATTCATTCAACCGCACGGGTATAAGATGACATTCAATGTGTCTTCCAAAAGCACGGAAGATATTATTCAATATACAGATCTACAGGGAAGACAATAATATATATCGCAGCAAGAAGGAAATACACATACAGTAACAGCAGAATACATATTAAAGGTATTCGATAATAATTAATTACTCATGGTTCTGCAGCAACAGGACCGTATATGTATAGCAAAGCAGGTATGTAATATTGAACATATTACATTATATTCAGTGCTGAGCATCATTGATGCGTTAAATATGTCTCTATACACAAATATTTAATTAAAAGTTTATATATATATATTTAATTAATCAAATACAGAATTATCGCCTTGCTAGATTAAGAGGAGGAATACAAGAATAACTCCAAGGAGGGGCTTGTCTAAATCCAACCAATAGCTTTTTGTCCCAAGATAGGGTAGGGGTCAGCGTCCCAAAACTCTGAGGATTTAGTTCCGAGATGAGTTGCGGGCTTGGACATGTAAACCTTGCGGGAGCCTATTGGAGTGGTCTCTAGGCACCTTGGATGCATTCTCAAATCCGTCTTTCTTATGTTAGTCAAGGTAATAAGATGGAAACTAATATTATTAATTACAAGTAGGTATCTTGGTATAAATAGACATTTTTCTTTGGTATTGATAACTAAATCTGAATTATATATAAATATATGATACTCTGGCTAAAAAGAGAAGGTTGTGACGTTACCAAGGAGGGGCTTGTCTAAATCCAAGCAATGGCTATCTGTCCCAAAATAAGGTGGGGGTCAGCATCCCAATAGTTTGGGCTTGGACTTGTAAACTTTGAGGTAGCCCATTGCAGTGGTCTCTAGGCACCTTGGATAATGTCTCTAGGCACCTTGGATAATGTTTACACTTCCCTTCATGAAGTTAAAATAGTAATAAGGTGGATGCTTAAACACCTACCACCGAGGCCAAGGGGGCCAGTTCCACTCTTGGATTGGGCTTAGTATGGGATTGGCTTGGAGTAATTTATCAAGACTCACATTTTCTTTGGAACTTATATATACACGTATGTACTAATGATCACTTGTGGTTGCAGGATTCTATTGAAGAAGTAAATTTTGTAAATCATTTTCTTGACCCTAGCTCAGGCATTAATCAAGAATGCATGCATTATGTGTCTACACCGTGTCTACTTCGTGTCTTCATGCACTCATGTGTCTACACCGTGTCTACTTCGTGTCTTCATGCACTCATGTGTCTACCTTGTGTCTACTTCGTGTTTTCATGCACTTGTGTGTTTACTTCATGTATGCTTTGTGTTTTCATGCATTAAGATGTATAGTCCATGGATCCCTTATGTCTTCTTGCATCTAATTATATGCTTTGTAAGTTGGCTCTTCAAGAAATTATGTATAAATGATTTTTGCTTGAGGACAAGCAAAATTTGAGAGGGGTGGACTGTGATATCCCCGTAAATAAATAAGATTTATATAAATAAAATATAAATGAATAATTAATAATAATAATAATAAAAAAAAGAGAGAGAACAATATATAAATAATGATATAATATTATAATCATATATTAATGTTCAAGTATGAAATTTAATCAAATAATAATTAAATATTATCATATAAAATAATAAAATATAATCTTTTATAATGATTAAAATATATATATTGAAGTATATATAATATGCATTACATATATTAACATTAATAAATAATAACATAATAATAATATTAATATTGATAAATAATAAGATAATAAAATTAATTAAATGAAAAGACACCTTTTCTAATGACAAGGTATATAGAGAAATATTAACACCGAAAATAGGATATAGAAGGAATTATATTGAACTAGTCTGCAAAAAATCCTAATCTAGAAATAATTTAAGAAGGTCCTGACAAGGGACATTACAATCTTCTCTTGATGAGGAAGCTTAGATGCTAAACAATGTATATGATTGTGTGATCAACTAAGACAACTCCAAGGTTCCTTCTAATCATGGACTTAACTCAATTATAATGATGTGATATGTTGGGTATCACTTGGGGACTTATGCTATTCATTCAATGGCTGTCAACTTTGCAAATGCGACGATATGGAAATCAATTGAGTGTAATGAACTACTTCTAACTTTGATTACGAAATAAAGTGCAAATTGGCACGAGGGTTTAGGAGTTTAATCCAATTCTAGGATGCAAGAGACTATGAATGTCTTTGTGACTCTACTAGACTTAGTCTTGTCATCAACTCCACCAAGCTAGTGCAATCTTCTAAGTTAAGTGATAGATATTCAAATTATCACCATAACACCAACACCATCCATGATGCATATCAATGTGCAAACAATAATTGAAGTTAAGCGTATTAATCTTCCAGTTGACCATGCAAGACAAACTTACAATTAACAAATCGCTGGTGGTATGGATTAGACAAGTTCCACAAAGATTGATTCACAATTACTTTCATCCAACTAAATTACTCAAAGAAAATTCTAAACTAAACACTTGAAGCAAATCTTAAACTAAATGAGGAATATAGGAAACCATGCAATACTCCAAAAAGTTCATAAGTATTCACCATGCAAAGACAACAATAAATATAGAGCAAATTTGGCAGCATATTAGCAACAATTTCTCCAACAGTCTCTCTTTACAAATGATAAGGCCTTGCCTTAGTTGTTCAAATACAATGAAGGGCCAAGATCGATTCAAGATCTAGGGCCAAGATTTTGCCAACAAAGCCCTAATCCAACTAATGGCTGCAAGCATTAAATGCTTGACCAATTACAATGAAGCACCACTTTGTGGACCAATGAGAAAATTAGAATGCTTTGATTGAATCAGAAAATAGGTTAGGTAGAAGTATTATGTGGACTCCACATGTACACTTGACATGATCTGATTGGATGTTCTTGACACATGCAAGTAGATCCTTTTGATTGGTTGAAGATGAGTGGGTGCCACCTCAATATGCTTACCCTATAAACTTGATTAATTCTTTGGTGATGAGAAAATATCTCTTATACTCAAAATTATCAAGCCTTCAATAGATTGTGATGACATATTCCCAAATTGCTTCATCTTTAGAAGTTTTCTCTATCCTTTATATGGACACTTTGATCAGGCCTACTATCCTTTATGGCTTTGTGGTTCTCTTTCTCCAATGGATTATTAGATGCAGGCAGTCCATTCCTCGTTATATTATCCTTGCCAAGTTTGGGGTTCACCCCTTCAGGCTTGGGGCCATCTTCGACCTCATTTGGTTCTTGCATCGCCTTTGCGGTTTTGCTGATTCTAGAGAGGGGCGTCACAAATACCCCAACCTTTCATACATTCCATGCCATACTTCAGTAGTTTTAACAGTCTATACAATCTGTCATTGAAATCAAACTTGTTAACATCTTTGACATAGCAAGAAAAGGAGCATTGACGGTCATAGTATGATAGTTCATTGTATGGAGTAAGAAGTGTTTTGTATGTCCAATATAACAGTCTATATGTGCCTAGAAAATCAGTTACTGAACATTGCAGTCCAGAATTTGGTAGATATTATTCACTGTTCTTCTATCTTTGCAATTGAAAACAGTCATTATTATGGTCATGGAGTCATTGTACTGTTAATACATTATTAGGACTTGTCATTATTTCAAAGTTCCCTGTTAAGTAACAGTCCATACATGTATTCAGAGAACAGTCTATAGTATTCAGACATTGCTGTAATACAATCAGTTTTCAGTGGTCTCATAGTTCAGTGTTATTATGAGTCATTGCATTGTCATATGGGACAGTAGATTATGTACTGGAATCTGAATTACAAGTGGTAACAGTCCTTCATACATATCAGTAAATAGTAATCAAATTTGGCATTGAAGTTTGATGTTTAGTGTTCAATGCATTTTATTTATTGGTATTGTTATCTCAATTGTACTTGATGCTTAAAAACAACAAACACATTGAAAACACCTCATCTCAGACCAAAACAGATCAGTGCATGACAAGTGTTTGACGAATTGCCACAGTTCAGATTTGGGGGTTTTAGTGGCCTTTATAGTAAAGGTCACTACAGTGGTATCAGAGCGGTTTCCTGCCATCTTGTTGGGGAAGAACAGAGTTGTATGAGTGACCAGCACTCGATTGATTGCAGAATGGAAAGGAAGAGGTACACTTCATGGTCAGTTAACCGTCCTACAATGCCTACCTTTTTGAAAGAGGAACCACAAAGCAGCAAAAAAAGTAATCATTCAGACAGTTGGGTTGAGATCAAGAAAGAAATTGATGAGTTGAATGAGTCTGTGATAAAAAGAAATCGTTGGATGAATGATATGCTATCCGACCTAGCCAAGGTGGATAAGTTGACTAGATTTTTATTTGGCAGATCTTCTCGCAGGAGAGATAACATGAGATCGGCGGACACAGTTACCAGAAACCTTCATGAGGATTTTGAGAAACAAGTTAGCATTCCGACAGATGTTTCAGTTTCTACTCAGCCACAGGAGGAAGTGGTGAAGGACACTATGCAGGTTGATAGTAACTGTCAACTTGGTACTCAAGTTGAGACAGTTGTATACAGGTTGCCTGAGGACAATGTCACAGGTGCTCAGATTGGTTTGGTTACGACAGGCAGTGACTATAGCATAGTGGGTTCAGATGATGATTATGAGGATGCTGTTGTGCATGATGGTGAGATACCTCGTAGAGATGAGCAGACATTGGGCATTCATGACTTTGCTGAAAGAGAGTACCAGGCACAGTTAGATGCTTCGTCACATGAGGTTGAGGCACATAGCACTTCACATGTTTTATCCAGTCAGCTTAGGGTAAGTGAGGATGGGATTGTGACTTCATTATCTCATCATGACAGGATGTGGGAGATGGAGGATCATATCCGGATGATTCAGTCACGGAGTAGACATAAGGGAGTACAACGCAGACTTCTTGTATTGATTTACAGACGATTAGGGAAGGAATGGGAACGATGAAGATGAGTTATTTACATCTTCTTTCAGATCGTGACCATCTTCTTAGCCTTGCCGAAGACTATTCAGACGCCTCGAGGAGGAAGGAGGAGGAAGCTGTCAGGCTTTCTCGTGAGCTAGAGGATACCCGAGCCTCTTTGTTGAGTACTCCATTGGCATTAGAGGACTCGGAGAGACATGCTGATTTGATACAGGGAGATATCACAAGCACACCAGATTGTGTGATTGGCTCTGATAGTGGTTACGGTATAGTTGATCCTGATGATGTTACAGTAGTTGAGGATACTATCACATTTGAGGATAGTACAGTTGATCAGAGTGGTGCAGTAGAGAGACATGTGGATGAGCTTTGTCTTGAGGTGAGTTTAGTTCAGGAGTTAGCGCATATGGCAGGGACTCAGCTTTCTTTTACAGTCAGATCACATGTGGTGGATGATAGTTGTGAGAGTACACCTTGCATTCATATCCAGGATTTGGGGACAATATCAGACATGTATGTGGAGTTAGTGGTATTCAGCCATTTCAAGTTGAGCTTATTTGGAATCCTCAGATTTACCTGAGGGTTTGAGTTTTGGTTGCAAGAGGAAAAAAGCAATCCGAAAAAGCAGATCCGAAAAGGCTGTCCGAAAAAGCAGATCAGAAAAAGCAGTCCGAAAAAGAAAATCCGAAAAAGCAGTCCGAAAAATTATTGTAGCCATCTACAATCAGGTTCCTCATTTCTCATTTAGCATTTGGCATATTTTTTGAAAAATGTATGTTTTCAGCGGAGTACAAAATATAGCTTCAGCACTTTACTATTTTGCATTGTACTTGTCTTTGTTTGCCATTTGGCATTATTGGTAACAAAGGAAGACTAGGATTTTGCAAGTGAAAGGGCATTGTAATTTTCAGTCTATCTATATTGCAAACCTAGGGTTTGATGATCATATCATTGACTGAAAAATGTATGGCATTGTTGCAAATTGTTGATATATGAATGGCATATGGTTTTGAGCAATTTCCTACATCATTGATTGTGTTTTAGATGGTATTTGGTTGCTATCTATTATTCTGAAATTTTGGGACAGCGAACTCGTATATTGCAAAATAATTTCCTATATTCAGTATTTTTCTTTCAGCAGTGTATTCAGTGCATGCCAACTGTTTGACGAATTTTCTCAGTTTAGTATTAGTGGTTTTTAGTGGCCTTTATAGTAAGGGTCATTAAAAACCACTGTAATGACCCTTACTATAAAGGCCACTAAAAACCACTAATACTGAACTGAGAAAATTCGTCAAACAGTTGGCATGCACTGAATACACTGCTGAAAGAAAAATACTGAATATAGGAAATTATTTTGCAATATATGAGTTCGCTGTCCCAAAATTTCAGAATAATAGATAGCAACCAAATACCATCTAAAACACTATCAATGATGTAGGAAATTGCTCAAAACCATATGCCATTCATATATCAACAATTTGCAACAATGCCATACATTTTTCAGTCAATGATATGATCATCAAACCCTAGGTTTGCAATATAGATAGACTAAAAATTACAATGCCCTTTCACTTGCAAAATCCTAGCCTTCCTTTGTTACCAATAATGCCAAATGGCAAACAAAGACAAGTACAATGTAAAATAGTAAAGTGCTGAAGCTATATTTTGTACTCAGCTGAAAACATACATTTCTCAGAAAATATGCCAAATGCCAAATGAGAAATGAAGAACCTGATTGTAGATCGCTGCAATAATTTTTCGGACTGCTTTTCAGGACTGCTTTTTCGGATCTGCTTTTTCGGACTGCTTTTTCGGATCTGCTTTTTTGGATTGCTTTTTCGGATCTGCTTTTTCGGACTACTTTTTCGAATCTGCTTTTTTTCCTCTTGCAACCAAAACTCAAACCCTCACGTAAATCTGAAGATTCCAAATAAGCTCAACTTGAAATGACTGAATACCAATTCCAAACTTGCAACCCTTCAGTAGATATTTCACTACCTCAGTTATGCCAATCTAGGGGAGTGATTCGTTTCCAAAGATCGAATAGTATTTGCAGACCACAAGGCTACAAATTGCTTCACAATGAAGAAGTAGAAGAAATCCCAAATCCAAGCATGTAGAAATGAAGCCCCAAACCCTCTATTTATTCTTTTCCTTGAGAAGTTGCTAGAACTTTTAGAAACATCCAATTATAATGTACTTTATAATAAAATAACATTATAATAATAAAGTACATTTCTCAACTCAAAATTATAACAATGTAGGCCCAAATGTCTCATAACTGAATGTAGGCCCAACTACGACTGAACGTAGGCTCTACTACAATTGGATGTAGGCTCAAACTAGATGTAGGCTCACTCTGGATGTAGGCTCCACTACAACTGCATGTAGGCCCAAACTGGATGTAGGCTCTGTCAGCAATATGCAATCAAATGATCAACATAATGACCCTCTCTCCAAACCATTTGCCTACGAGAGTCGATGATAGGCAAATCCGTCATGCCAAACGATGTCAGCCAAAATGGGGACATGACAGTCCGCCCTTCCTGAAATTGCTTGTCCCCAAGCAATGGCTAAACAAATAATCAATCAATCCACCTGGATCCCAAATGTAGTCATGATCTAAACTGCTGTCAATCAACGCAAGCTCCTGCAATATTCTCTGAAATATAATCAAGAGGAATCCATAATCAAACTGACAAATACAACTCAACCAAACTCCAACATCACAACTGCTCGAGTCAGGAACCCACGAGAAACAAACTCTCGAAATATCAGAACCCAAGTAGAGAGGACAACTCAAACTGCCAACATAGTAAATATCACCAACACATCCCACTGGCCTATGTAGAGCGCACAATCCAACTCTGCAACAATGGTGAACACTCCCGAATGAAACTGCGCTAAGTACGGAAAATCCACACAGTGTATAACTCCTGTAGTGAAAACAACTCTGCAAATCACCGACCACTATCTCATAACCATAACTCCCATGTACCGCTGATGGCGAATAGTTATCACATGATAGATAGCAAGAACTAGAACCTAAACCAAATCTGACGGCCATCAACTCCTCAACACATGGATCAAATGCAAATTGATGAACATATCCTGTAGTATGATGCTGATAAAAAGAACCAACCTCAGTCAATAGCTCACCATGCACAGGTAATACAGCCCACTGCGGCTGATCACCAGCTAAGTCAAGAGATGACATAGCCAAAGGAGTAGAATCAATAACAACAACCGCTGAGATATCACTCCCAAACTCGTGCTCTAAGTCATGCACTATCAAGATGTCAACCACAGAACCTATTGCCATGTCATGCTCATCACAACTCTCATCCCGTGGCGTCAAACCATCCCATAACTGACGACAAGCACTAGGGACCAAAGTATATCTACGTAACATCATCTCATCAACATGGTCATCAAAGGTAAACTGATGAGCATACCTCACAGTGTAATGCCGATAAGATGCGCCAATCTCAGTCAGTGACTTAGACTGCACTCCACAAGAAACTAATTGCAACCAATCACTAACCAAGCTGGAACTAACTACTACCTCCGAAGACATCGTCAAGGGAGTAGTATCACTAGTAGGAACCATGCCAACTCTCGGCTCACCAACATCACACATGATCTCTGATACAACATCACTAGTCTCTGTGCCATCAGTAGTAGAGATCATCATCATGTCAGGCAGACTACAATGCTCAACTGCAACACCCAACTCAACCGAACCAGACTCTAGGGGAAACGAACCCGATCCCGATATGCCAATGCTAGTATCAAGGATGGATGCATCCCCAACTCCACGGTCTCTGACAAACTCAACCATGGACATCCTCTGATCACCAGATACCACACCCTGTGACTGTACGGAATCCGGTAAAGACTGCAGTCGCTCTAACTCCATGGTCACCTTAGCCAAATGGAACTGTGACTCCTTAAACGCCAACTGTGTACTCTCAAGAAACTCAGAAGTCACCTTGAGATGCTGAGTAAGCTCACTCACCTCATCTTCCTTGACCAATAATGCATCATATGCTGTACTGCCCCACTCCATAAGATAATCTCTGTCGGCTACCAACTACATATAATTCTGTCTCAGAATCCGGATTGCCTCCCATAAAGAGTGGATCTTTGTCAAGGAAAGATAACTGCCTCCCTGCTCATCACTAGTAGGAGAACCCCATCCATGAACTGCTAACAACTGACAAGCAGCATCGAAATGCTCGCAAGCGGCAGAAATGTCACGCTCACTAACTCTCAGCTGACTAGACACATGATGGCGCTGGTTGGTCGAACTCCTAGACTCTTCCCCTGGTACACTGTCCAAAGGAGTAACCTCAAAATAGCTATCATCTGTAATACTGCCATCCGAATTCTGCAGACCAGCTGCTGAACTCGTATCATCAAACTGAGTGACTGAAGCATCAACATAAACCTCCGTATCAAAGGAACCCGCTGAAAAGACTAAGTCCTCAATACTGTCAATATCATCCTCCTCTAACACACTATCCAAAGGAGTAGACTCAAAATCACTGATCTCTGGAGTACTACCATCCATACTCTGCGAATCAACTCCAAAGCTCACATCATCATATGGAGTATCAAAACCTGTAGCATCGTTATCCAACTCCGTCGTAACAAATGAATCTGCCGAGGATGCTAAGTCCTCAGAACTGTCCACAGCATACTCCTGGATGTCCTCAACACCAATACGATCCTGGGACTCATCTGTAAACTCTATCATGTCTGAGAGATCATCAACCCATTCCAACAAGAATGGTCGACTAGATACATGAACAATGCCCAACACAGGTGTATAAAAACTAATTCCAACATCTGGCAAGCTGCTATGAATGAGAACAACACCGTGTAATCTGCTAATCAAATCCATGATAGCACTCAAGCAATCACTGCTACCAATAAGTGATAAGGATCTCCAGTCAACATAATCCCAAACACCAATATAATGATCCCGAATCCACATCCATAAACTAGAATCAGCTGGTAACTCAAGCAAACTCCTCACCTGAGTAATATGACTAATACCAACTAACTCCACATATATGTCTGATACTGTACTCATTACAATCTCTGAATCCGGAATGTGAAGGCTAGACATACTCATATCATCATCAACATGGGACCTGACTGTAAAAGAAAGCGGAGTCCCTGCCACAAGTGCTAAATCTTGAACTGAACTCGCTTCAAGACAAAGCTCATCCACATACCTGTCTGATACTGACCCCGAATCCCAGATATGAATGAAAAGTGTACTCTCACAACTATCAGCAACCACATGTGATCCGCATGTCGCAGAAAGCTGAGTATCACGTGTGTAAGATGGATCTGAACTCAACTCTACGCCATACCCATCCACATGTCTCTCTGCGGCACTATTCCAATCAACTGTACTATCCTCGATCATTGTAACATCATCAGGATCAACCGTACCGCAATCACTATCAGTGTCAATAACACAATCTGGTGTGCCTGTGATGTCTCCCTGTATCAAATCAGCATGTCTCTCCGAGTCCTGTAATGCCAATGGAGTACTCAACAAAGAGGCTCGAGTGTCCTCGAACTCTCGAGAAAGCCTGCCAACTTCCTCCTCCCTCCTCAAGGCATCTAAATGGTCTCTGGCAAGGCTAAGAAGATGGTCACGATCTGAAAGAAGATGTAAATAACTCATCTTCATCGCTCCCATTCCTTCCCTGATCGCCTGTAAGTCAACACAAGAAGACTCTGCCTGAACTCCCTTATGTCTATCCTGTAACTGAATCATCCGGATGTGATCCTCTATCATATCCCGCATCCTGTCATAATGAGATAATGTAGACACAACACTGTCTTCATTTATCTTTAGTTGGCTTGACAAATCATGTGAAGTGCTATGTGCCTCAACCTTGTGTGATGTAGCGTCTAACTATGTCTGATACTCTCTATCAGTAAAGTCATGAATACTCAATGTCTGCTCATCACTGATATGTATCTCATCATCATGCACAACAACCTCCTCACAATCATCATCTGAATCCATTGTGCTGTAGTTACTATTCTGAGCACCTGTGACATCATCCTCAGGCAACCTGTATACAACTGTCTCAACTTGAGTACCAAGTTGACAGTTACTATCAATCCGCATAGTGTCCTTCACCACTTCCTCTTGTGGCTGAGTAGAAACTAAAACATATGTCGGAATGCTAACTTGTTTCTCAAAATCCTCATGAAGGTTTTTGGTAACTGTGTCTGCCGATCTCATGTTATCTCTCCGGCAAGAAGATCTGCCAAATAAAAATCTAGTCAACTTATCCACTTTGGCTGGGTCGGATAGCATATCATTCATCCAACGATTTCTTTTTATCACAGACTCATTCAACTCATCAATTTCTTTCTTGATCTCAACCCAACTCTCTGAATGATTACTTTTTTTGCTGCTTTGTGGTTCCTCTTTCAGAAAGGTAGGCATTGTAGGACGGTTAACTGACCATGAAGTGTACCTCTTCCTTTCCATTCTACAATCAATCGAGTGCTGGTCACTCATACAATTCTGTTCTTCCCCAACAGGATGGCAGGAAATCGCTCTGATACCATTGTAATGACCCTTACTATAAAGGCCACTAAAAACCACTAATACTGAACTGAGAAAATTCGTCAAATAGTTGGCATGCACTGAATACACTGCTGAAAGAAAAATACTGAATATAGGAAATTATTTTGCAATATATGAGTTCGCTGTCCCAAAATTTCAGAATAATAGATAGCAACCAAATACCATCTAAAACACTATCAATGATGTAGGAAATTGCTCAAAACCATATGCCATTCATATATCAACAATTTGCAACAATGCCATACATTTTTCAGTCAATGATATGATCATCAAACCCTAGGTTTGCAATATAGATAGACTGAAAATTACAATGCCCTTTCACTTGCAAAATCCTAGCCTTCCTTTGTTACCAATAATGCCAAATGGCAAACAAAGACAAGTACAATGTAAAATAGTAAAGTGCTGAAGCTATATTTTGTACTCAGCTGAAAACATACATTTCTCAGAAAATATGCCAAATGCCAAATGAGAAATGAGGAACCTGATTGTAGATAGCTGCAATAATTTTTCGGACTGCTTTTCGGGACTGCTTTTTCGGATTTGCTTTTTCGGACTGCTTTTTCCGATCTGCTTTTTCGGATTGCTTTTTCGGATCTGCTTTTTCGGATCTGCTTTTTCGAATCTGCTTTTTCGGACTGCTTTTTCGAATCTGCTTTTTTTCCTCTTGCAACCAAAACTCAAACCCTCAGGTAAATCTGAGGATTCCAAATAAGTTCAACTTGAAATGGCTGAATACCACTTCCAAACTTGCAACCCTTCAGTAGATATTTCACTACCTCAGTTATGCCAATCTAGGGGAGTGATTCGTTCCCAAAGATCGAATAGTATTTGCAGACCACAAGGCTACAAATTGCTTCACAATGAAGAAGTAGAAGAAATCCCAAATCCAAGCATGTAGAAATGAAGCCCCAAACCCTCTATTTATTCTTTTCCTTGAGAAGTTGCTAGAACTTCTAGAAACATCCAATTATAATGTACTTTATAATAAAATAACATTATAATAATAAAGTACATTTCTCAACTCAAAATTATAACAATGTAGGCCCAAATGTCTCATAACTGAATGTAGGCCCAACTACGACTGAACGTAGGCTCAAGACTGAACGTAGGCTCTACTACAACTGGATGTAGGCTCAAACTGGATGTAGGCTCACTCTGGATGTAGGCTCCACTAGAACTGCATGTAGGCCCAAACTAGATGTAGGCTCTGTCAGCAATATGCAATCAAATGATCAACATAATAACCCTCTCTCCAAACCATTTGCCTACGAGAGTCGATGATAGGCAAATCCATCATGCCAAACGATGTCAGCCAAAATAGGGACATGACAATGGATGGTCTCCCTCCTTTTCAATACTCTCTTTACGCTCCTCACTTTCTTCTCCTGTCTAGACAAGAGTTGTATAGGGCTATCAAGATTGACATCTACTGATAGTTCATTCATACTACTTGAGTGAATCCCCACAGGGGTCTTCGCCCAAAGATGGCGTTCTATGCGGAGCACTATCTAGAGTTGAAGGACAGACTCATTGTTTGTCCTTCTTACTTATCACACCAATGGACACATGCCCTTCGGATCCCTCTTGGTTCCTTCAGAGTGGGCTCTCATCACCTTCTCATTGAGACTGACCATCTGTTGGCTAGGGAGCACATGATTTTCCAGTTATGCAATATGGGTGAGGCTGAGATTGAGGAGCACTTCATCTTCCACTATACTATATACTACTAGATCAGAGGTAGATTTTACTGCCTTTCAGGGGTGTTCAGTCCCTCTCCACATTTTTCAGATTCAACAATTAGAGGTGCCTTGCTATTTACATTTAGGAGGCCACTAGGCTCCGGGACCACTTACTACAACTTCAACATTAACATTAGCACCAACATCATGCCACCACGTATCTGTCAGACTATCACCTCCTTCTTTAGTGGGGGTTCACTGTAATGGTGGTTCTAAGCATCAACTTGATCCCCCTTCTAGCCATTCTGAACTCATGAAACCTTGGTTGAGTTCTTTCTTTCAGCAGTCCTCTTCTTCTTCTCCCCCTCTTGGGAAGTGTAGGAAGCGGTTCGGACCCTCCCCTGCTTATTCGGATTATCCTTCTATTCTGGGGTTCTTTTCGGTGGTGCAGATTTTGTAGTGGGGGCTTTGGTTCTCCCTGTTGGAATCTCCTTCCCTCCTTCCTCTTTATTTCTCTCTCTCTTTCTATGTTCAGTTGTTCGTTTGTTTGTTTCTGCTGCTCTTCTTTGCACGTCGTTTGGTGTCCTTGCTTTGGGCTGGTCCCCTTTCTTGTTCTTGGCAATCCCTTGGACCCATTTTGTGGTCTTTTGTTGGATGTTAATAAATTTATCTTACCTTATCTTATCTATCTTGAAAATCTTGGTGAGTGGCCTCGATTTTTAAAAGTGATTAGGTTGCTCCATGATGTTGGATCCTTTGAATAAACTTGGATTTTTGAAGGAAATTCAAGTTTGATGATGATTTTCCTTTGCTTGTAGACTTGTTCATATTCTCTGCACAACTTGTTCTTTGATCTCCATCTTGAATTTGCATCTTTATCTTACTCTCTTGGGTTTTGCTTCTTCAATTTGACCTTCGATCTTGAATCATCCTCTTGCTTGAAGTCATGAACTTGATCTTGCCATATCCCTTTTGCTTTCGAGCATCTTCTTCCTCCATCTCACCTAGCAAAACAAAAGAGAGGATTGCATTAAATCTGAGAAATAGATATGAAACCCCTTTATAAATTTTGCATTTTTGCCCTCAAATTTGAAATTGAATAGTTGAATTTAACTTGAAAACTTCCATTTTCAGCCAAACTTCAAACTATTCCAAAATGCAATTATGTGAATTTTGGGGTGGGCAGCCTAGTTTCAAGATTGAATTGGGCTTATATATCCTGGTGAAGATTGGAAGTATGTTGGACAAGTTGTCCAAGGTAGGTGCAGATTTCACATTTCCCTTGGACAACCCTATCCAAGGTGAGTGCAGATTCCGCACTACCTTAGGACAGGTTGCCCATTTCTTCCTCGAAACTCAAAACTCACTTCTCACTTAAAAACTTTCCTTCTCCTATACTAATACCTTAATTTTGATACTTGATTTCCTTTGCATGCTTGGGATTTGATGAGTTGAGGGTTCGAGTGGAGGTTGTGCTATATCTGCTGAGAGTGAGGTTGGTGCTGTTTCTTTGGCTATTGCTGGTCCTACCTCTCAGGATTTTGCTGGCCCTATCTCTGGTTCTTCTGTAGGTGCAGCTGGTCTTCTGTCTCAAGGTGTTGGGATTCCAGTGCTGGATCCTTTGGCTTGGCAGGAGGTGGCTGCTAAGGTGGAAGAGGGCTGGATTACGGTGAAAGGGAAAAAACCAAAGACGTCTTCGCCCTCTTTTGACATGACCCTTCGTTCCCACAAGAGCAGGGCTAAAGGTAAATCTTAATGGTTTTTGGTTGCGGGATTGGGTTGAAATTTTCTCTGTCCCTTTCTTTTTCTTTTGGCTGCTTGCTGGTTTTTTCTAGCAGCGCTTGTCTAAAGTTGTGGGAGCCTGTTGATAAAACCCTTGTCTTGGTTTTGCTCCATTTCTTGTTGTGGGCTTTCATGGAAAATTTTATGTGACCATTTTGTAAAGGGTTCTGGGTCCCTTCAAAACCTGTTTTTGCAGTAATCAAAAACAATATTTGAATGGATTGTGGAAATCTTATAGCATTAATAGAAAAATATTTCATTTCCTTCTTCATTTGCTGTAGGTTTTGTTAATACCAATTTTTTAATAAAAAATTGCATGATTGAAGTTTTTTAAAATTAAGTTTAGAAGATTCACATCAGATTTTTTAAAAATCGAATCACACAGTATTCAGATGGCTGGAAAATTAGGGATTTATGGGCAAGTGTGGGTATGGTATCGGAGATATATCCATGTTGTATTGTATCCATATCCATATTGGGTATGGGGATACGTTCACCTTAGGAGGGGTGGGGGCTTATCTAGCTACTTTGATATTTACTAATAGAATGATTCTTGGTAAGGTAGAAAAAAAATTATTGTTCATGAATTTCATGATTTTAGGTTGTATATGAACATTATAAATTCTTGAAATTTGAAAGCATTGTTAGGCTCTATAAAGTTGAAAGCAACTTTAGATTTGCTTCTCTTATTTTCATTTCTCATTTAATATTTATTCTGAACTCTTAGAGTGAGCTTTACTATAGTTTATAGTCAAACATAAGGATATGATGTGATTGTTTCAAAATTGTTTGTGCATATGGCTGTGATATCTTTTATAGTCAAACATAAGGATCTGTTGTGATTGTTCCAAAAATAATTGTGCATATGGCTGTGATATCTATCCCAGTGAACTTGCATAGGATTTGCAGCTGCTCTATATATTACAGTTGCACAGTAAGACGTCATTTGCGGATTTCAAATTGGGGCTTTGATTTAAAATCACCATTGATTGGCTTCTTAAGCTCTTCACAATTGACAATAGTAAATTTTTGAATTGTTAACTTGTGTCAAATGTTGTTAATCAGATTTAGTAGTCTCCCAAAACATATTTAACATCAAGGTTGCCAGTCCCGGTTTGATTCGCAGGTTTGGGCAAATTATTTTTTTGGGTGTGGGGGAGGGAGGGGGGTTGGGTTCGTCGTACAAAAACACACACACACACACACACACACACACACACACACACACACACACACACACACACACACACACACATATATATATATATATATATATATATATATATATATATATATATATATATATATATATATATATATATATATATATGGAGTAATTAAGTTCAAAATTCACCGCTGTGCTTATAGTCAAATAACATAGCAAAATACACCACCATATTAATGTTTTAGGTCAAAAATAATAATGTCAAGTGTCAACAATCAGCCATCACTAATCAAATATCATATGGGTCATCAAAATATCAGCATCCTACATATCAATATGTTGTGGTAGTTTAGAAGAACCACAAATAGTACTTCTAGTAATGCGGTACTAGCATGTCCAGTCTCGTGATCACTTGGTGGTTGATAGTCATCAACTCCAAATGCAGAAAGGTAGGAAACTAAAGCATCCAACTCAGCATGCTATGGCTCAATATCCCACTGCTTTGTCTCCCCTTTTTTGTTGGAATTTTCTGTGTGTGTGAGGAGCTGCAAGTTGGAATGCACAAACACCAAGTCCTCTACCTTTTTGGAGTGTAGTATATTGTGCTTTATTGAGTGGATGAAAGAGCATGTGCTCCAATTCCTCTCAAATGAAGATGAACTAGCAACCTATTGAGATTCTAAAATTAGAGAGTAAAGAGTTATAAATAAATTTAAAATATAAATAAAACGATAAGCTTAAAAGCAAGATAGAAGACATTTTTTAATAAAACTAAGAACTTGCAATAAAATTTTGATGGCAAGAGGCTGTAGGTGCTCATATGATTCTCCATGGAAGTACCAACAACTATGACCATCAACTTTATACTTGTCCCAAAGAGCATCGAGAACACAATCATTTGTGCTTGCAAAACTCATGAATTCAGCCCTCACTGTAAGTTGTATGTCATGGCGAAAGAGTTTGTGAAGTGTTAACTTATACCCTTGAGCAACTTTGGGATCTCTATATGGGGTAATTCTTGTGCCAATAAGGAGTTGTTGACTATAATACTTGGAATCAATGCAAATGCAAGAAGATGCAACGGAGTGATCATTTTGTTCCATCTCTCTACTTTGCTTTTCTCTAGTTATTTGAAGAATGTTTCTTTGGGATCTTGCTCTTTTTCATTAATGCTGACTTTGATCTTTTCAATCATCGAGTCGATGCCATCATATTCCTAACCCAAACAAAGCCTATCCATGTTAGAATTATGGATCACGCTTAATATAGGCTTGGTGAAACTCAGGGGGTATTCAACACAATTCTACCAAATGTCATCTAGTATCATTTTCCTAATGTTTGTTACCCTTGTAGTGCTAGGTTGCCTCCATATGCTCCAATTAGGACCGATTACCATGTTAGATATTGCCTTGCAAACTTTTAGAAGTTGTCTCAACACAATTATGTTGGAAGTAAAACGGTTCTCACCAATCTATTACAAAATCAAAATAATAAAAAAATTAAAATTAAAAATAAAAATCTACTACAGTAAAACATATTTATTATTTAATTTACCTTCAATAGCTCCAATTTTGGGAATTGTCTAAATATGCCTTGTGAGATATAGTGGTTGGTGATGAACATTTGAATCCCATCAACATTAGCATACACCTATTTGATCCATTTAACTCTATTGCCAATTTTTTGCAGCATTAGGTTGAGTGAGTGGACAGCACATGGTGTCCAAAAAATGTATGAATAACGCTTCTCAATCAATTACCTATCAGCCCCAAAAATTTTGGCATTATTTGTTACAATTTGAACATTTCGAGGGCTAACTTCCTCAATGGCTTAGCAAAGAATTCTAGAAATAAATGGACTGTCCTTCACCGGCCCTTCACAATCCACTACCTTTAAAAAACATTGCCCCTTTAGGGGACATTGCAATAATATTGATCAATGGCCGAATTCTTGAATCTTTCCATTCATCAAAGATGATGGACACCCCTATTTTGACCCATAAATCCTTGATGGAGTTCAATGAGTCCTCTACATGTTTGACTTCTCTGTCGAATAAGGTAGTACACACCTTCTCATAGCCTGAGCCTTGAACCCCTTTGGAATTTCCGAATTGATGTCATCATTTTTTTTAATAAGGTGAGTGAACAACATTAAATGCCAATCCATTAGCATAGATACATCTAGCTATGTCTTGTTTTGCAATCCCTCTACCCTCATTGTGAAATTTCGTTTCCAACATTCCCTTTGCTCCCTTATGTGTCATAGGTTGTTTTTAGGTATAGACAAGAATGGATGGCCCTGTGTAGGTTCAATATTGGAAGGTGATGGAGAGACCTTTGATCTTTTCTTATTAGTATTTAGCAAAAGATGATTAGTATCACTTATAGATAGTTTCCATGTTGCTTGCTTCATCTACTTTTGCTTGCTCTTCAATATATGTCAATACTTGTTCCTCTGCAAGGAGGCTTGTAGCTTTTGGCTTGCTTGGACAAAATTTGATGCCTTGTTGAAAGCTAAAACACGAATGTGCTTTCATTGCATTGTATGAGTTGTTACGTTGTGCTTTGCAATGAGAACAAATCCAAGTGAAACATCCTCTACCTAGAAGTTGTACCATTTCCATATATTTCCAAAGAGGAGTGGGTTTTTTTTAAAGCAGGGTTGGCTCCCAGAGCTAGAAGCACTTGCCATTTCAATACCTAGCACAAGTAATTCTATAAAAGACATGAATAGGCACAAAGCCACAAACCAAAATGGAAAAAACAAAACAAAACTAGAGAATTCATTTCAATTTGTAAAAAAAGTTTTAAAAGAAAAAACAACAAAAACATACCTCTGTTTTTGAAATCTTCCTCTATAATGTCTTTGAGGAAAAATCAACTTGCAAATGCGTAGGAATAGCTCAAGAACTAGCTTCGAGCACAGAACAATTAATCTTCAACTCTCTTTGTGGAATGGCAAGAAAAAAAAAAGTTCACCTATGGAATGTTTTTGTTTTTCATTCTATTGAGCATAAACGAAATATGTTTTAAGTTTTTGTTGTTTTCAATGGTCAAAAAAAAAGAAACACTTCATTCGTTTTTTATAATAAGTGAAAAATAGCTTGGGTTTAGTTGGCGCCGAATTTACGAGCGGAATTTTTCCCTAGGTCCGCCTGGGTTAGGTAGGGCCAGACCCACAATTGGGCTCTGGTACCCTACTTGAACCCACAACAAACCAAGCTAGGACCTGAGGGCCTAGGGGGAAGGATCTAATAACATTGTTTAACATCTAATAGTGCCTAGACTAACTGTAAATATTGGTTTCTTTTTTGTCATTTATACTCATTTTGAGTTTTGAGGGTCGAATCTATAACATATCTTGGGCAAGTTGGTTCCATTATTTGGTACTTACTAATCAATTTCTTGCGATTTGTTATCCTACAAATTGTTCTGCTGGGATTTCTCATGTAGTGTGTGGGGTGTGACTCATCTGCTTATAGTACTGGCTTCCTTTGTTCCTTAATGCTTATCCCCACAAAAGACTCATATTTAACTAGAGTATATGCATACTTATTCACAAGGTATATTCACAAGCTAAGTTACTGGGTTCCCCTATTTGAGGTCAGGTTCTGGTTTTGGTTACAGTATGGTTCTCCTTTGGGTTCGACCTGAGTTCCTGTGGTAGGAATCCGAGTGCCCGCGGGTGTGGATGCCAAAAAATGGGCCTCACGTACCTTAAAAAACTATTTTGTACCCTAAATAACCATTTGCAAATACATTTTGCGCCTTTTACATATTATGAATATGATGCATGAGGTGTTTTGTTTATAATTTTATTAGCGATTATGGATTTACAAGTATCACGCTTCTAACTTATTATTATGATAACATGGGTATGACCACACTCCATGCCTAATGGTACCCGACATGGAGTGTGGTTCAAATGAAGTTGAACCAAATGCTGACCTTGAAGCCTATGATTATGATGGAGATGAAGATGAATATTAAATATAGAATATGGCTTGTAATTTGAATTTTCATTGTGTAATGACATTTTGAGACTTTTTCAAATTATGAATATGATATATGATGTATTTTATTTATAATTTAATTGGTAATTATGGGTTAATGAGTATCACGCTTCTAACTTATTATTATATGTTTGAAGTCATGATGTATATATAAAATTATAATATATCAATATTTGTGTGTGTGTCTCTCTATCTATCTATATATGTATGTATGTATGCATCCATGCCAAACCCAAACCTGTTTCAGAACCAGGATCGGTAACTTAGTTCACAAGGTATGCACAGGACAAGAAAACTACCTGTGAAAATGTTGCACTTATGAGTGCTCTTTGCAAAACTAAACAGAACTACATTTTATTCAGTATCTTTTGATGTTTCTGTCTTAAATCTTGATCTATGAAGGTGTTTTAATTGGTAAAGCCAGCTTGCCCCAATGGTTAAAGTGCCCGTAAATTGGATTCAGACTTTCATCATGAGTAGTGGCATAGGCATTGTTATTTGTTAAATGTAAAGTTTGTTTTGTAGGGCCATAACAGCACTGGTGGTTTCAATTGTTTGGAGGAAGTGGATTTTTTATTATTTTTTAAACATTACTTCATTTAGTTTCCATCTTTAAGGTTATGAGTTGTAGATGAGTACTTTTAATGTTCCTATGGTAATCATGATAAATTTGATTATTAACTGCATTGTTTACAGGGAATACTGTTGAAGGAAAATGGTAAAAGTGGTGATGCGGAGCGCATGTTTATTCAAGTGAGTGCACATGCTCTTTCCATAATTTGGTATTTGGTTAAAAAAATAATTTAAATAGTCATTAATTCTTATTTATCTTGAATATTGGTTTCTTATTGGATAAAGGCATTTCCTCCTTTGTACTGAATATAAACAAGCATGCATTCATTGTATTTGAATTGTATAAATTGTATCAGGCAAAATATTTAGCACCTCCAAAAGCAAAGGCTTTTGTAGACCGTTACACCAGCAGATAAGATGCTCTGAAATTCAGGTGTGATACTTTATAGAATACTGGCTGTGGAATTCGCCTGGCAATTTTCTCTGGTAAAGAGAACAGTTTGAAAAGGTAATATGAGGACTTCAAGATCAATGATTCTACGATGATTATTCAATATTCTGATTGCCAGATGAACTTCTCATGTGCACAGCCAAGTCAGGTTATAGAAAAAGTCTTTTTGGATCCAAATAATAAGTTGAAGTCACCTGGAATCTCAGATACAGGGATGGGAACTGTCCGTGTCCTGTACCAATGTATTTGTATGACTATTTTAAATGTATCTGTGAACTTAGTAATATTCTTGAATACCCTATTTCAAAATGATGTCCTCTTCCCACTCCCTGTATCCCATCTCTACTGGTTATGGCCTTGAAGGCCTTGCTGCAAACTTCACTCGTTGCATTGAATCTATACCCAGTATTCTTGGCTTAGTCTTGTCTGTATGTGGAGCGTCATAGATAAATTTTATGCCAAATTTGCAAGTCTTTTATAGAAAATTTGTAAAATCTGTTAATGTTGAAGACAACTGTTTTATCATAAAAACTAAAAACTAAAACAATGACATTCACGAAGAATTTCTTGTACAGACAACATTTTCAGAATTTTATAAAGTTGTAAAAGGAAACAATCGATGCCAATCAAGATTGTTGTAGTGTGTTTCTTCAATACTAAATATAGTCAGTGATATTTTAGTCATAATGAAAGGATGGTTGAGGAAACCATGAATAATTCTATTAAATGTTGGTTTTGTTTTACAAGCATTTTGAGAGAGTGTTCATCTATAACCAAATATTTGTTGTACAAGCCCGAGATTACGATTTCTGGAATTTTCTTTAGTTGTACGATATATCACTTTGAAAAGAGCATTGACTATGTAAGCTCTATTTTTCGTACAAACATAAGAATTTGAACTATATTGTTTGCTACTATTGTCCAGAACTTCACATTGCTTCATTTTTCTAGCATCTTGGGAATTATATTGAATTTGTCCTCATTGAAAGTGCAAGAGGCAAAATGGTGCATGGCATTTCTTTATCTTTTAAGTTGTATAATACACATCATACACATGCTTAATATTAAAAAATGAATTGATTATTAAGTTATATTAATGTGTTTTTATTTTTTATTTGCTTCAATTTCTCAATTGAACTTGTTGTCTTAGGTACTTGTTACACTCATTTTTTGACTAGTCTGATTTGAAACTTTTACATCAAATTTATTATTTGGTTGATAATGTGTATTTCTTAAGTGCCTTCAAAATGGATGAACATATGTGCATAGTCAAAGTTGTCATCTAGAAACCTTATCATGAGTCACTTGAGTTGAGTCCCATCGTCATAATTTGTCTAATTTTCCCTAAAGCACTCAAGTCCAATCAAATAGCATAGATTAGTGATGTCAAATCCTATGTAAGATGCCAAATTGAAAATATCATGTATCATTTCGCTTGTACTCAGGATTAACCATGTACACTAGTGTAAAATGTGAAAAAACAATTAGATGTCAAAAATTGTGAAGGTTTGGGAAAATCCGATGTATAAGTATGTTCCTAATGGTATTTTGACAAAAGTTAGCTAGTTTTAACATTGACCCACCTCTTAGATTTTGAGATTTTAAATTTTGATTTTATTGGTCAAATGACAAAAACTATCAAATTGAAGGTTCTATTTGCTTGAAATGGAGTTATATTTCTAGGTTTTGTTCATTATGGCGTCTTTATCAAAAATTGTGAAGGTTTGGGAAAATCCGATGTATAAGTATGTTCCTAATGGTATTTTGACAAAAGTTAGCTAGTTTTAACATTGACCCACCTCTTAGATTTTGAGATTTTAAATTTTGATTTTATTGGTCAAATGACAAAAACTATCAAATTGAAGGTTCTATTTGCTTGAAATGGAGTTATATTTCTAGGTTTTGTTCATTATGGCGTCTTTATCAACTTGGCAAAATCTTGTGATGAGATGTTTTCCAATCAAAAGTTATGTATATTTTCTGTTTTGTTGTTTCAAAGGCTTATCAAGAAGTTTGTTAGTGGGACATGCGAGAATAATTGAAATCCTTTCAGAAATATGGATTTTTTGATAAATGCTTTCTTTTGAGCAATTTATTGGTTTTCCAGCCATACTAGGTTCAGATTCGGGCCTTAGCCACACGCGTTCTCCTTTAATGCCAAAGTGCTCCCAAATTCTAACTTCATAACCTCACGAAGGCTAGAGTGCTCCCAAATTTTGACTTCTTACCCTTTGATTTTTGAGCATTTGAAAAAAAATAAAAAGAAGTTAACTCATAATAATGAGAAGTTTGAAAATGGTATAACAAATGCCCTGCCAAACATGAATGTAATTAATGCCAATCTTTGCAACCTTTACCAAGCATCCTTCTTGCTCACACTGAGTAGCCTTTTAAAACCTTCAAGCAAATTTATTCCATAGAAATATGGAGCTTTGAAATGGCGTATGGACAATTCCATCAAAGTATAAAAGATGACCTTATAAGAAATTATATTTGGGAATTCTATATGGAAGCATAAAGAAGTGTAAGGGATGTGGATTGTTATGCAAAGTACTTTAAAGGAAGGTTATGCAATTCAAATAGTTGCAAGTACATTACAACTTAGATTTGATAATATATTGTAATGTCCCATTTTATTATAACTTATAAATTTGGAACAATTAACTTGCAGGGGGCTTCTTTCCTCCAAGTCTCAATTAACATTATGAGTTATGATCTATGATACCACTTATAGATATATAGATTATGCAATTGATAAGATATATATGACAATATCTCCACTCTCTCTAATTTGACAATTGGATATATGCAAGGTGATTGGGTCCATATATACATAATGCCAAGATTATCTTGGTAATATGCATAATTTGCATATAATAATATGTGGATTGGATATTATATCACCATTGTATCTGATATGACTGTATGAATTATGCAAAGTTAAGATATTCCAATCTTTACATATATAGAGATACTTGCCCTTCCTAATGTATTGATGTTAGTCATGCAATGAACTTCCTTATGATGATAGCAATAATGCTATATAATGATGTGTTTGATATGTCAATATGTCTATGCAATTATGAATATGTTGTTGTCTTATATGTCGATATGAATGTGCAAATTGGGGGAGGGGGATGTCGCTTATAGCAACGAGTTGATGTTTCTGATTTGGATAATATTATTTTGCAACAATAATGATGTTGTTTCCGATCGAGCAATAAACATATGCAACAATAGTTGTGCTCTCTGATATTGATCCTTAATTGTATCCAACCATTTGATGCCAAAGGAAAATGCTCAATTGAGCATATCCAAATACGGAGACAATAAGAGATAAAAGGTTTTTTGAATAATGTAGGAAGGAATGGATTTGATTGTCATCTTATATCTAGAAAATTAAAGGGATTGCATATCTTCATGTCTCATGAGACACATCTCTTATGAATCAACCTTCTTCATAACAAATCAATTTGTTAACCAGATTGTGTATTTTGGTTTACTAAGGAATATTGGTTAGTTTTCTTATGTAATCACTACCACTTATCATTAATAAATTCTTGTTTGATCATTTATCTATTTGTTGTCATTACCGATGGTTATGACTAATCATTTGATTAGTCAACTATTCCTTTAATTGTTATTAATAGTTGTAACATCTTCAAGTCGATGTCTTACTAATATTGATGTTTAGAATTTATCAATGTTTTTTGAACACTTGTCAAGACACTTAATAATCTTAATCGATGTCATCAATTTCTCCTATCATATATGCCTTAGTTGATCCTCCAATGTACCCACTGTATCTTCCTTGATATCATCGATAATATATCTGGGTTTGTCATAATGTCTTATGTTTATGTATGATCAGTTTGATCAAAGCGATCAGATGCTTGTTGTCCTTATGTCGATTCTAATGATTACTTAATTGTCCGATGTTGGAAAATCGATCTTTACTTGAATCATTGGTTTGATCTTCATGAGTGGTCATTCTATGGATATGTTGTGTTTCTCAATCAAGTGATCAAGTGTTTGGATATCAATGCGAATTTGTTTTTGTATGATCATTGGCTACCAATTATGATTAGTTCATTGACGGTTATTCCATGATGATGAGTACATGATTTTAGATCAAGCTCTATGTTATTCTCACTTCACAACAATAATACTTAATGGATGCTCATGATATCTTAGTTATGATATTCATATCATCTTCTTGGTGGTCATGATGATTATTATCTTTTATTCCCATTGTATGATGATTGCTACAATGAAGGAGCTGATCTATTGTGATGGTATATATCTTTATTTAGTACCATGCTTCTCTGGTGATGATTGACATCGGATTCCATCTTGTCAACATGATTGATTATGGGTTTACTATTCTAGTTGGCTATTCTCACTTCATAGCGATAATACTTAATTGATGCTCATGATATCTTATTTATGATATTCATGTCATCTTCTTGATGGTCATGATGATTGTTACCTTTTATTCCCATCGTATGATGATTGTTGCCTTTTATTCCCATTGTATGATGATTGTTACAATGAAGGTGCCAATGTAGCATGATGGTATATATCTTCATTTAGTACCATGTTCCTTTGGCGATAAGTGACATAGGATGCCATCTTGTCAACATGATTGATTATAGGTTTGCTATTTTGAATGGATAGTAGAATTATGATTACATTTTGATTAGGTGTTTGTCCTTAAGATTATTATTCTAGATAACTTGTGAACTTGATAGTTCTTGATGGAGATATCTTTCATCTTGGATATTGTCTCATCCTCATATCTCTTTAGGTCCCTAAGGAAAATCCTCTTATTTATAAGACTTCTCAATTTTCCAATACTTTATTTCTCAAAACTAATTGCTTGCTATTTACAACTTACTACAAACTACATTCTAACTATATGTAGGTACTCAAGGTCTGTCACTCCTTGACCACATAAGTGTTTTATTGCTATTATATCTTTAGTGCTAATATGGAGACATCGCAAATACTTTTAGAAACTATCACAAAAAATGCAAGTAGTTGGTCTAAACTAAAATCTTACTCCTTTCTCATTCACTACCTACCTAGGAGCATTAACAAGTATGTGAATTGTTCATTGGCGAACAAAAACTTAGATAATTCTAAAAAATGGATATGCTTATTCATTATGATCATATGTGCAAACAACCATTTTATTGATTGGGGATGTATTGTCAATGATAACTTGTATAACCAGCTAATTCAATTTGAGTCAGACCAATGTTTTTATATGTCCTATTATCTCTTGTATGTCATTGCAACCATAAAAACTTGCCCGAGGCTCAATAGTTGTGTGATATTTGATAACACAACAAAAATGTATGATTTTTACTCATACTTTCTATGGAGAAATGTTACTAACACTTTTGAAGGGTAAACAATGCTTTCACTATGTTGATAGTCAACGAGCTTCAATGGAACACTAGACTCGGAATATCTCCAGAGTTAACAATCCTTATGAGATGATATGGAAGCTATTTTATCTAGGTTCCATGATATACATACATACATACATATATATGATGGAGGGTTACATGATATTCATGTATGTTGTCAATATATGTAGATGACAAGCTTGTTTTGATTGAATTGTGCAAGAAGATTGGTCAAATTAACAAGGGATGCAGAGATAAGCGGAAAAATGGTATTCCTTTTCCTATTGGCCCCAGTCACTATAGTTGTAAGTATTCTTTTGGTGCTCAAACAATGAGCAATCCGTTGTAAAGCTTAGTTTATATTGTTACACCTTAAGGTTTCCCTTTGATGGAAAAATGTATTTTAAGGACAATCTAAATTTTGGCACAGGTTGTTATTTCCTAGATATTGAAGAATTCTAAGAAGATTGTGAATATAGTTTTGAAGTTTTGAAGAGAGATTGTATGTGGCTCAATGTTGACCGGATTACACAATCTAAGCTAGGTTGGGATGTAAGTAGCATTGAAGATGACATGTTGGATTTAATTCATCCCCTTTATTTTGAGAAGATTTTATCAAAAGGACTAAAGAGTGGGTACGGAAGGAGGTCTTTAAAGCTATAAATAGAAAACCTAAAAATAAAGATATTTCTTCAAGGAAGAAGCGACACTCAAGATGGTTCATCTTCATCCACTATTTGTCATTTAAAAAAATTTTAAGTTCCTATTTTGTAACAAATCTTTTAGGGAGGTGGTAATGACAAAGAAATGAACAAAAGAAGTAATCTTGCAAGCACATGTGAAATTGACCCAAAAATAAGAAAGAAGATATCAAAGATAAAGGAGAAGTCTCTAAATCAAATTTAGGAAGCGACAGAGGAAAGAGAATGTATAGATCCTCAAAATTGTCACCCTTTATTTCACCTTCTATTCTTATCATGTTGTCTCCTTGTGATTATTTCTTTTCTCCTCTTGAAATGCCAATTAGTGACACACATACCAATGAAGCTCCTTTTCCATTTTTCCATCATTGTATACTATTGGAACCACCATCTATGAGCATCCCAAGTTCTTTACGAGTATCTTCTTATTCATGGTTGTAACAGAGTTTGCTAAAGAAGAAGAGAGTTATCTAGCTAGTTGCTCTTGAATTTGATATTATTGCTAATTTGATCTGGAAAAGTCTATGAAGCCTAAGAAGAGAAATATTACATCAAGGTTGACAGTTGATCCTTCATCTAGGAAAACGTGTGTCGAAGTAGATCGACTGACAACAACAGAAAAAAAAGTGGACAAAGCCAATGAGATGATTCAATTTTTACTTATTCCAACAATGACCAAAATAGATATTAATATATTAATTGTCAAGAAGATTTTACAATTGGAGAGGAAAATCAATTTGATATGTGGTTTCAGAGTATAGAATGGAAGCTCATAATATTAGTAAGAAATTGATAGAATAAGAGAAACTATTAGAAACTTGTAAACAAGTGAAAATAAAGGTTCTAGACGATCTCTTATCAAATATCAGATGCATTGGTAAAAGATGAAATTCAAGATATGAATATGCAAGTCATCGAGAGTTATTTTGAGAGTATGATTAGTGCAAAGTTGTTCAACAAGTAGTTTTTAAGTGTGGAAAAAATGAAAATGTTGACCAACATTTCTATCACTCTTGACATATGTACCAGTCACTTATCCAACTATTATCAAAGTTTGGAGGATATTAGAGAAAACTATGCCATTTGGAAGTTAAGGATGATTAATCTATGAGTTCCTTGAAATAAAGTCATGGCTCAAACTATCAAGTCATTCAAAACATACAAAGCAAAATATTCTCTCCAACAAAGACAATGCAAATAAAAAAAATTGAATTTCTCAATGAACTTAGTTCCATAATTCATTGCTTGTAGTTAAAAGTAAAAAATAACAAGTTATGTTTTAATTTTATCTCTTACAAAAGTGACTTTTGTCACATTTTTGTTAAAGGTTAGAAAATAGGCTTATTCGTGCAAAAGTTAAAATATTTCTAACTAAAATAAAATCTATTTTAAATTCCTCAAAATGTAAAGGTGGTTACAAGTAGGATACAAAGAAGTTACTCTGGAGGAGTTGTAAATATGAGGCTAAGCATTGCGAAGGACTTTTGGTTCTCATAAATTTGGCATAAGGGATTTTTGTAGTTGTATAATTCTACAAAGCAATGGAAAATAATTTTGGATGTGCATCCATGGTGTTTTCTACACATCATTCATGGTGTTTTCTACGCGTCATAATTGACCTTTCAGATGATATGTGTTGATAGTGATGTTTGTTCTCTTAAAGTCTTTTTATGAAAGTTACAATCAAATTTCAAAAAAAAATTTGTGAAAACATATTCACTTGTTGGTATGTTGAACTAAGTGTGTGAATTTAATGTATACATTCATCATTGGGTTTTTCATGCATAGTCTCTAATCTTCAAGGTGGGATTAATTCAATCTTAAGTATTTTATAAAATCTATGATAACACTTGTAGATTTATTGTTGGTGGTTCTTTATCCATTCCATTTTCTCTAAGTTTTCTCTATCCTTGGGTACTTTTTAGTCAAAAGTACACCCAAAAAGTCTAAATAACATCATACAAGGGAGATGCCACTCTCAAATTCGTTTACCAAGAGTATTGCAATGACAATTTTTTCCAGCTCCATATGCCAGCCATTCTTCAAAACAAAACAAAACTATCCCCTTTAAAATCATGTTGAAACAGTACAATAACTTCCAGGTGGTGGGGTTATGTATGAATTTTAGTGATTGTGAAGTTAGAGATTCAAGCTCATATTGTGGAGTGAAAGACTATTTGTACAAGATCCCTACACAAGGCATCAATTTTTTCCCAAAAGGAGATGGTAATTACATTCTAAAAGTACAAGTGTTGGCATATATTAAAGGGAAAGAAAAAAGAAGATCAAGAAGTAGGCCATAAATAAAATCATCATTTGTTAAAGAACGGATCTTGGGAGATGAAGGCCCCTCCACCATTTTCTCATTTTCAACTTATGGGGAACCCTACAGTTGTGTCAACACATAAAGAACATTATACAACCTCTATGTACATAAGAGATCAAAGGGACTATTGGAAATATTATTTCATAATAACTTGAGAGATTGTCAATCAACACATAGCTAGGTGAGACTCCAAAAGGGTACAAGGTCATATGCTTTGACAAGATGTATAGAGACTTACTGGAAAAATAGATGAAATTTTTAGAGGACTTCTTGAAGTCCATAGGGATTCATGGGTTGAAATAGTGATGTCCATTGTTTGTTATGGTCATTTATCAATGTTATTGTAGTCTCCCCTAAAGGGACAATATTTTTGAGAGTAGTGGATTGTGAAGGTGAGGTGAAGGATGGTGCATTTGTTGATAACATTACTTTTCAAGCCACTAAGGATTGGACCATTGAAATGTTGTGAGAGTTATAACAACAATGTCAAAAATTATGCAATGTTTGATTTATTGGTTGAGTGTTATTCACATGTTTTTTGGATACCTTTTCTTCTCCACTCCCTCAACCTTATGCTACAAAAAAATGGTACTTGATTGATTGGATCAAATATACATGTATGTTGAGGCTGAAGACATCCAAATATTCATCACCAATCAACATATGTCATAAGGCATATTTAGAACTTCTTGAAATTAGAGTTATTGAAATTTAGTTAAATAATAAATATATTTCACTTTCATAAATTTTTTAATTTATTTTAATATAATTTTTCTAATTTTTTTTAAATTTTAATTTTCAAATAAGTTGTTGAGACCCATTTTTGCCTCCAACACAATTATGTTGAGAGGACTTGCGAAGGTTTATGGGTACTTTCTAACATGGTCATCAACCCAAATTGTTCTATATAGAGAAAATCTAATACTACAAGGGTAGACAATATTAAGAAAATGATCTTAGATGATATTTTGTGGGTCCATGTTGAATATCTCCTTAGTTTTGTGAGCCCATATTGAGCATGATCTCTTATATAAACATGGATAGGAACTGCTTGGGTGAGGTATGTGATAACATCTAATCAATGAGTGGGAAGATGAAAGTCATTATAAATTTAGAAGAGTATGATCCTAAAAGAAAAATTATTCAAACATTTACATAAATTCATTGAACAAAGATGAAACAAAATGACCACTTTAATATATCTTCTTGTCTTTACATTGAGCCTCAAATATTATAGTGATGAACTCCTTTCTATGGCAACAAAAGAAACTCCATATAGAGATTTTGAAATCAATTAAGGTTGCAAGGAAACACTTAGAAAATTCTTGATCAATCATGGCATGTGAGATGTGGTGAGGGTTGAGCTCATGGATTTTGCATGCTTCGACGACTCTAGTCTTGATGCGCATTGAAACAAGTATAAGTTTGATGCTCATAATTGGTGGTATTTCCATGGCCAATCGTTCCAATCAAAATTTTATTACAATTTTTATAAGAAAAGAAATTTTTTATTTCTTAAGCTTCATTTTAATTTTAATTTTATGATTTAAATTTTGAAACACTTAACTCTCTATTTTTGTCTTAATTGGTTGGTAGTTCATCTGCATCTAAGAGCAATCGAGGTATATGCTCCATCCACTCAAAGTGGTAGTGCTAATGCTAATGCTAATGTTGCTGACACTATTATGGTTCTTCTATTTGTCACTACCTACATCATATAATACAGACAATGATGACAATATTTTTTAGGACCCATATTATTTTTTATCAATAATGAGTGATTGTTGACACTTGACATTATTATTTTTACCTTTAATATATATCATGCCATTTGAGTTTGACTAATATTTTACTATAATATAATGGTATTATTTAGTATAATATGAAAATGCTATGTGTGGTGTATTTTAACTTAATTATTGATGCAAATACATATATGTTTTTGGTTTTTATATTTTTTTGTATGGACAAGCCCAACCCCATTTATTTTTATTAAATCCTAGAACCCAAACCAGTACCATGATCTATAACTTATATACACAACTTATGAACTCTTTGAGCTCACCTAAAATACACCAAACCAAACATCTCAATGGATGTCTTGAATATCTAATAATACTTGTGAATCTATGTGAATTGAGATAGACTCAATTATTTATAAGAACACTATTCCTCTTATGAAATAAGAATACTCAAATATCCATGGGAACACTACACTACATGTGAATTTTCAAATGTTCATTATCAAGAATTCAATATTTTCTACCTATAAATCAAGATATACTTAGTCGTTCCTAGATATAAATCTCCAAGCTTGTTGATTAAGACATTCGATTATATATAGACACACCATGCTTCTTTTGGATTGATGCATATAACCCTATCGAGAAGAACAAAACATTAAATTGTTAATCATCTTTGCTTCAAAGAAATGACACACATGAAGAATTGGTACCTCTCATGCATAGCACCATCTCTAAGGGAGAAGCTAGCTTGAGATGGAAAAAATTTTCACCCTCTTTGTCCTTCAAGATCCTCAATGGTTATTATTACACTCTATCCACTTGATGTCAAATTGTGATCCCCATGTATTACGAGGAACACAACCCTTAAGTTTATGACAATAAACTATAAGATCCACGAAAGAAATAATTTTATAAATTATTTAAAATATAGGGATAACAAATAAATCTGATCCAAAATAATATTTTGGCAAAACCCTCAAACCACTTTGATGATTTTATAACAAATTTATCACAAATTCTATCCACCTAATTGCACAAATTTGGGACCAAACTTCAGTGGACTTCTTCAATAATGATATGAAATGATTATTAAAAATATATTGCAAAAAAATACATTAAAATTTTGTCATGAACAACATATAACATCTACTGCAAATCTGAGACAAAACTTGAAGCAATATTGAAAGAAAACTCATGACAAACTTCACCAAAGTTTAGGAATAACTTGCCAAACTTTATTAATGATAAAATATAATGAAAATGCATAAAATAATAGAAAAAGCATAGCCTCAAGGCTATCATGAACTTTTGTAACCCTCAACACTCTCGGAACCAAATTTTTGCTTAATACTAAGAACTCTCATCACTGCCAAATCTTCCAAGACAATGATAACGTCTGAATGAGGTTATTCTATGGTAATCTTTGACTCTCTTCTTATATAAAAAATTAATACTTTGGCTCCTACCCTTCATTCATATAGAAACCTTCAAACTCTCGCTATCCAATCTCCTTCTCCATTGGCTTATCATCCACTAAAGAAATAAGAAAAAGGTTAATAAAGTTTGCAACAAAAATAATGAAACTTGGACCCAAAACCAAGCATATATGAAACTAATTTTCAAACTCAAATCGGGTGCCAAAATTATACTACTCAAAATGGGGGATATTTGAATGAAATGGACATAATTATTTTATGACAACTTACATAAAGTCACTAGATGCCAAAGATGCCCAAAGTTTCCAAGGAAACTTTCCAAAAACTATCCACTACTAGCCAACTTGACAAAAGCAACAAAATGCTCCCCAAAGAATTTACTACTTTAACATTGTTTGTTGTCATAAATTTGAATTTGCAACAATGAACTAATATTAAATTAATAGTATATCCTAAATTGTCATGTGATCTTGACTTATTGTTTTGGGATAATAGAACTTACTATTTTAAAAAAGTTCCTAATTTTTGGAAAAAATGGACATGACAAGTCCTTTGTTCCTATTTTTTTGTTCTCAAGTGATTACAACAATGACACTTCAATTTATTATTTCCAAAACATTCAATCATATCAAACTACACATCGAGTTTAAATCTTGTACATACAAGATGTTGCATCTTCTGCCCAAGCACATTGTGACAACTTGAAGCTTTAGATAACTTTGTGAAAATAACATATACCAAAAAAAATCATCATGTAATCTAGGCCCTATGATATAAATATTAATGAGGCCTTCTATTGATTCATAAGCTTATCAACAATTTTTTGAAAAGCTTTCGTGAGCTTCCCAAATGTAGCTTCATCCAACTTCCTTCCTAACATTTTGGTAAATATCAAAGATGTGGGCCTGAAATGAGTAACTTTGTTGCACCAATATTCAAATTGTAACCAATTCATTCTTTATACCTTCATTTAATTATGAACTTCTTCCATCAATAACCTTTTTCAACCTTTTTCCTCAACTATCTATGTGCATTGTCATGAAGAAAGTTGAACCAAAAACTCTTGCAACCATTTTGAAAGATGTAAATCATATTTTTGCAACCAATAGGAAGTTCTAAGAAGAAAATAAAAAATCCATTAAAGTAAAAACCAATATTGAAAGAGATTTCCTCAATTACCTTAGAGTTATAAAGGCACCCCTCCAAGATACATTACAATCAGCTTCAAATTTTGCCTCTTTTCGAAGGATACTTTCTACAACTATAGGATCTATTTGGAATATTTATAACACATATGAAGAATATAAAATGACATCATACAACAATGTATCAAAATCAACCAAACTCTAGGTATTGATTTTGAAATTGCAGGCTCTTCTGATGGTAAACTGTGCACTTCCTAAGTCCTCCAACTGGAACATACTGATCGCCCATTAAAATCCTCAAAATGTTAGTATAAATTAATTTTATTACATCTTCTACTAAATTAGGTGACTTAATATTATGTTTGAAAGTTACCATCTTCAAGCATTTCTAAAACAAACTCTCTCTGCATGTCAAATAATGTCTCTAAGGTTCTCTAGCTAGAAGTACATTGTCAATAGGAAAATTGTGCCTAAAAATTTTGATATATTTGATAATGTTATGAATCTTATTTTTGTTTTTTATTAGGATTGTCATAAAATCCTTTGGAAACAAATCCTCTATTCACCTTTACATTGCTAAGATATATATATATATATATATATATATATATATATATATATATATATATATATATATATATATATATATATATATATATATATATATATATATATTGAAAATGCATAACAATTGACCCATATATTACCTCGACCTAAGAGGAATCATTTCTAGTGTCATGGAATGATCTATATGATCCAAAATTTAGAAAAAAAAAGTGATCATACAATAGAAACATTCATTCCATGAAACTCTAGGTACCACAAGCAATAACTTTTTAACTTTTTCTATTGGAAATTTATGCACTCCTAGGAATCATCGTTTGACATAAACTTATCACCCATGACTATTCTATATAAAATGCCAATGAAAATGCATAATCAATAAAAACTACCATGGTATAAATACCTTGACCTCTATGGAAGGAAATAAAATACCAAGAAACATTCAATCTAGAAAAGTCATCTTCCATCAGCTATTGTATTTCCCATTTATGTGGCTCATCAAACCAATTATACCCAAAGAAAAAGATCACCTATCCAATTTAATCCTTCACATGACTATCAAGAAATAGTTGATGTTATAATATATTCAAATAAATTTCACTTTTAAAGTTTTTATCATACCTTAACAAGCTATTCTTTGAAACTTTGAACTTAATGTAATTAGATTTCTCAACTTCTCATATTTATATTCTCTTCCCTATAGAATCAAGATATATTGAAAAAGAACGTGAAGAATATACAATATTAAGTAAATAACATAAGATGAATACCATATCAAATCCCTTCAATGCATCTTGTGATGCAACATTTTGTATGCCAATGGTACTTATGACTTGACCAAAGTGGATGAAGTCCATGCTTTGTAGTTCATGAAGTTAATATCCACTTGTATCTATTTCCAAATGCTCCAAAGTATCTACCCATATCTTCAAACATATAGTTATTTTGACATAAATCAATTCAAAATGAAATACACTATTCTCCTTCAATTGGCAAGTCAAGTCGTGAGACATGAACTTAAACTTTGTGTGCTTCTTGCATGTTAATATCAATAGGTAGCTTGTTACCCACTCAAAATATGTAGCAATATGAATGGTATGATGTTTTTTTTTCTCTCCATAGACAACCTTAGTAGCACAAATTTTAACACACTTCTTTTTCTGATTTGAAAGTAGAGGAAAGATAGATTGAGGGTCACTTGAGAAAATCATATCTTACATACTCTTAAACACCAAACTTGTGGCTTTCCAATTAGCATCTCTTGAAATATCATTATCTTGTACAAAGAAAATCATAAATGTAAAATACAAAGCATGAATTGATTACCTCCTTATATGTACAAGATTCCTTTATAGTGTTGCTTTCCTTTGCATGTCAATGCTTTGAATGATATGAATAAAGTATGAAAATTCTATCACCCAATTTTCATTCAACCACATGACCGTTGCAAATTCAAGACCCATGATATACATGTCTTTACCAAACTTTTGTTTACTCCAAAGGATAAACCTTCTCTTTAGGATTCTATAAGTTTTTGGTATTTGCCTCTTTGTCACGTAGCTTAAAATCTAAAACATCATAGTAAAATTAGTCACAAAATCTTGAATACCAAAATGATACCAAATTTTCTTACTGTAACCAAGCTTCAAGCATCTCAAGTTGGTCACCTCCTTCAAGATATCACCAGTAATCTTGTCATAAGAAATGATATCAAGGTCTCGTGAATATTTTAAAATTCATGGGCATTGACCCTTCACCATGTGGTTAGTATGCATTAGAGCCCCTACAAGGTTCCACATGTAATAGATAGAGTAGTTACAAAGATGCATCTATGAATCTTAATCTTTAAAACGTCACTTGGATCCCATATATAAGACATCTTTGGAACTTGAGACATGGATTGAATTTTGAATCTTGTGCCCCTTATTATGTTATGCATTTTAGCATCCACTCCTTGATAATCAATTTTTTGGAAAGGAAAAGGGAGAGGTAATACATCTGAAATTTGTGAATCCTCAACATATCTTGAGCTACCAATTAAGACAACACTCTATAACATCCCCATGATTCTTTTTTGTTACAATATCACTAAATTCAATACACCATTCCTCTTTTCTATGAGAAAAATTGTTGAGATTATATTAACGTTTTCATTTATGAAATTCCAAGATTCCAATGCAAGGATGTCCCAAGAAATCTTCCTATCTTATTTTCTATAATCAATAAGCTCTTCTTCCAAGAGGATATTTTGTTCTTCTTCTTGTTCCATCTTTTCTCACAAACTATTTTTTTTCATCTTTATCCTCATCAAAGTTAGATTGAAGTAAATGATTTTCAAAGTTTGAATTGATATCTTCAACCTAAAGACTTTTAACTTCCATTTGGTGGATGAAATCTTTATGTTCCTTCTCCTTGTTTGGATCGCTGTTGTCCTAAATCTCAAACTTTATGTAATCTTCCTAATTTTGGGTATTTGTAGCATTTTACAACTTAAATCCTTCATTTCTCCTTCTGATGAAGTAATCTTCAAATGCTACTTCCAATTTGACATCTGAAAGGTTCTCCTCAAAATTTATGAAAAACATTCCTTCTTTAGGAAAATCTTTCCTGGTGAGCTCTACATATTCATAAAAAGTGAGGGTTTCCTTTGAATTTATACATTTAATGAAATATTTATCAAACCATCGTAGTAATTTGGAAGCTAATAAATTATTTCTCAAGAGTTTTCAATCAAAGATTGGAAAAAACCTCCCATAATTTGCAACTCAGAACCTTATAGTTTGGCATGATCTTAGCTATGATACCACTATAATATCCCCAAAATAAAATTTTTATAATTTATTTAAAATATAGGGATAATAAATAAATCCAATCTAAAATGGTATTTCAACAAAACCCTCAAACCACTTTGACGATTTTCTTGCAAACCCACAAACATATAATGACTTTATCACAATTTGTATGCACCCAATTGCACAAATTTGGCACCAAATTTCAAGAAACTTCTTCAATAATGATATGAAAGAATTATTAAATATTTATCTCAAAAGAATACATTAATTTTTCATATAACAAACAAAGCATAATAATTGTTGCAATTTTCATACAAATTTGGAAGCGAGATTGAAAACAAACTCACTACAAGCTTCGCCAAGTTTTAGGATTAACTCACCAAACTTCAGACGGACTTTATTAATGATAAAATATCATGAACAAAAATGAAAAAATAGAAACCCACAGCCCCAAGGCTACCATGAACTTATGTAATCCTCAACAAACTTTGAATATTTGAATGAAGATTTGATTGTGTTCAATGAGCAATGCCTAAAAAAGGAATATAATGTATAGTAGTGCTTGCAAGAAATGATTAATTTAGAGGCCCTATATTTGGAAGATTGTAAGGTAAATTGTGCTCATAATAATAAATAATACCAATACGTGATAATTTATTCAAGAGAGTTTGAAGATCTAGATTACAATGGAATTGCTACTTATTGTTATGTCAATTCCCATATCTAACACAAGATAATATTTTTAAGAAACATTTGATTGAATATAAATCAACTTTTAGAATTCAAAATTGACAATTAAAAATAAAATAATTATTTATTTATTTATTTATCGACCCTAATCAATACCAACCCTTGGTGGAGGATTCTTCTCCTCTTCCACCTTATGGTTCATGTGCTAACAGTTTTCTTTTGGGGGCCTCTTCTTGTGTCCCCCCTCCTATTGATGTTCTTTATGGTAGTATTTCTTGGACTATGGTTAGTCAATGAAGGAAATGACCTTTTTCCTCTTCTCAAACTCTTCCCCGAGTTGTGGGCTTGAGCCCTACCCACTCGTGATGTGGTTTGTTTGTAGCCTATATGTTGTATGTTATTGGTGGTAGTGTTGTAAGTGGTCTATTAATGGCTTGTGTAATGTTGTAAGTGGCCTTCCTTTTTCTTACATTTCATTGCCTTTGGGGCTATTTTTTAAAAGGTCAACACCCTAGTTTGTCTCTTTTATTAATAAAAAACATGCAAAACTTATATTTTAAGTCAAACATCAAGTAGTTATTTTTTAGACAACTCTATAAATAAAAATTCTCACCATAGGAAGATCTCAATGGTTTAGGACATCTTATATATGACTTACTTTGAGAGGAATAATTATTTTTAAAATATGACATGTAAAAAATGTTTAATAGAACAATTGTTCAACACAAAGCCTTGACTAAGACAATATTAGGTTTTCCTTATACCTAAGTTGGATGCACCAAGTATTCCCCTAATATAATGTTCATACCCCACCAAACTACCTTCTTCCTTGAGTGTCCATCTTTTACATGTCTCACATAAATTATTTATATAATATTTTAAGGGATAGTTTGCATACCACCATACTCTTTCACATCACAAGCAACATGTTTTTTCTATCTTATCTCTTAGGATTATTATTTCTCAAAAATCACTTATTTGGACCTCCTTTTCAAATATTTATTAATTAGAAATCGTAAAAATTATTATTTTAAAGGAAAACAACATTTTTTTACATAGGGTAAAATTTACCATATTAGTTCCCCTTCTATGTATCAATTGTTTTTATTAGTAGCTCAAGTTGCATCTACAACATACTTGGCAAAAAAATCTAGTCAATCGACTGTGGATATAGAAATATCAATATCACAATGAATCCATTTCACTTTAACTTCATCTATAATTTTTTTTACTTCTCAAAAATTTTGATCATTTTCAATAATACTAATTGATTTAATTTAAATGGTAATTAAATTTAATAAAATTAATTTGCTAATCAATAACATGATTAGAACTATATATGCATTTGATGGAGAATCACATTAGAAATTGTCAGTGGGAAACAGGGTAGTCGAGTTGCTGGTACTGGCATGCATTCTCATAGAAATGGGGATTGTGGGTGTGATGAAACATTCTTACTTAGATGGACATGAAAGAGTAGTTTTGAGGTTTTGAAAAGAAAGAGGTGTCTCTTGTTAGAGAAGACCCTGTTACAAAATATATGAAAGAGAAAATGAATGTCTTTGGAAAAAATGATTTGGGTCAGAAGGAGAGTTGTGTTGATGCAGCTAAGAGAAAAAATTGCAAGGCTAAAACGGATGTTGCATGGATGGAACCTCGTGGAGATAGGCCACTAGTATGCCTGGATGTAGAAATTGAAACAAAGATTATTGAAAATGAAAAAAATTCAGAGAAATGGGGTTGATTGGCAGGTTTAATGACTTTTGGCCTAGTATGAGTGCTCTTCATAAGTGGATTTTAGAGAGTTGGAGCCCTATTTTAGATGGGGAAGTTTAGATATACCCTAGTGCTAGGGGTTTTTTGTGGTGGTTTTTGAGAGTGAATAAGATAAAAATAAAAACTTGTGTGAATCACACTGGAGATGGGAAAAGAAGTTTATGTTGTTGCTAAAACTATGGTACCTGAATTTTAATCCGTCTACTGAATCTTTTGAAAAAATTATTGTTTGGGTAAGATTTCCATATTTTCCTTTACAATTTTGGTGTAATTCTTGTTTTGAGGCTATTGGGAATTCATTTGGTAGTTTTTTGGAGGTGGATGAGGGATCTCTAGATTTTTTCGACACTATCTTTGCTTGCATTCTAGTTGAGATGGACTTCTCAAATGCTCCACCAATAGAATTATCTTTAAGTTTGTCCAAAAGGGTATGGATACAACTTGTGGACAATGAAGGTATTTCATTTAGATGTACAAGGTTCTTTCAGACTAAGCATATTGCAACAAATTGTACAAAGAAGAAAATACATAAAGAGGCTTCTAGGTTGAAGGATTGTTCTACACATTTATATAATGTGGAGAAAAGAGAAAGTGGATAGATATAATTCCCACCTCGTGACTACATTGGTAAAGGCTTCTGATTTCATTTTAGAGACTGATTTGGGGGGTGGAGGTTGAATAAGGACAACATGATTTGGCCACTAAAACCCCGGGAAAGATCAACATCAACACTTCAAAATGTGCTATTTTTGGTCATCGGGTTGATCTTATTTCACCTATGATTTCCCAAGCTAATTCTACTAAGTATTCAAGAGTTAATGTGTCTCAAAAGAATGATTGCATTCTTGTTGGTTCTAGTGAAATTTTTGTTGGTTCTAGTGGAAATGTTGATGATATTGGGATCCTATTAGATATTCCTATGCAATGGCTAAAGAAGGTAGATAAATGAGAAAAGGGATGACAAGTGGTGAAAATTAATAAGGAAAATAAAATGGTGAAGGAAGGAGCCTTTGAAATGACCCTTTGTTCACACTCTAAAAGTGGGTTAACTAGGAAAACTTAAATGTTGACCTATTGATGGGTATGTGTTTTGTGATGCTTATCTTGTAGGATGTGGACCCTTGATTGTGTCCATCCTTGGTTCAAGCAAGGAAAAAACCCAACATTATTAATATAATAAATAAATATTTTACCGACCACAAAAAATATTTTTGAGTCATTCAAAAATAATTAATACAATGGGGTGTTCATAAGACCTAAACTTGTGACATTGGACATTCCAACATGTACATCACCTTTCATAGAATCAAAGGCAATCAATCATTTGATATAGCATTTCAAGGATATCATTCCTATATAATATTTCACAAAACACCAGTACAAAGTTATTGGATTGATCAATTTTAATTAAAAATATATAATAAAACAAAGATCACATATAGAATCTTACAAGATATTCATAAAGAAATGTTAGTTCTAATATTTGAAGTAACTATGTTCATTAAAATTTGGTGATGGGGATTATCCAATAATTATTCTTTAAGTGGCTAAAATCAAACAACTCTTAACTAATACTAAAGTACTTATGGGAATATAATAAATAAAATAACTATTTAATAAAGAAAAGAAACTATAAGAAGTTAAAATAGCTCAACAGACAAAGGTAAAAATGATTCTTATTTAAAGATTAACATGTTTGACTTGGTTAGATATTCTCTTAAAAATTGGGGGAGGGTTATCTAAAGATATTATAGATGAAGTCTTGAAGGAAAATTTAGGATTTAACTTTTCAACAAGTTCTCGATATTTCAAATAGAAGAAGATGAGAAGATGGATTTGTCGTGTCCACTTCAACCTAAAAAAGAAAGGAAACTAGAGTCACAAAACTTAAGAAGAGATTTTTGCAAACCTTTAATCAACCTTTGACATATTAGAAAAAGGATATTTTATCACCTTCCTTAAGAGTAATGAAGATCATGTCCTAGAATGTTGGTGGCATTAATGCCCTCAACAAAGTATTCTTAATAGTGTGTCAATTTGAAACAAACAACATAGGATTATATTAAAAGTGTTAGTATTATAAGACACTAAGAGGGGGGTGAATTAGTGCATCCACAAATCTGAAAGTTTTAACAATAATCTTCCATAATAACTAACATGCAAAAGATAATATAACATAGAAGCATAACAAGTAAACCATTCACACACAATGAACACAAGACACAATATTTTTTTTGTGGAAATCCTTGTTAGAGGGGAAAAACCATGTGTGGGGATGATGCCCACAAATTTTACTAGTGCACCATTGAAATCTTCTCTATTAGGAGAAATTACACAAGCCTTTATGTGGTTATACTTGGTTAAGAGTACTTAGCATTGTTAGAAGCTACAAAAGTATTGTTAAAAAATACCCGGTCAAGGGCTTTCAAAACTCTAGTTAAAGAGCTACACAGTTAAATGATTTTGATCTTCATACCTATTAGGATCTTTCTCACCTTGTTAGAAGTGACCATGCTAAGGGATTTAGATCACATACTGGTTAGAGTATGCCTTGAGTATAAGAACTCAAATGTATGATCTGAAATTACTAGACTGCCATAAAGATCATATTATCTGCTCAATTGTGTTGTTTTAAACACTTTACTACCTATGTAATTCCTTCAACAATCCTTGTCAATCACCACATACCACTGCAACAACACACTTAACGATTTTCATAACCACTTATATGCTTGTCTTAATTCGGTGCTAGAAACCTAAAATGTTTTACAAGTCGGCACTAAAATATAACTAAAACATATGAGAAAGCATGCCAAAACCAAAATTCAATATCCTTGATGTTGGCCCAAAACATCTAATCTCAAAAACATGTCATCCCATCACTTACATTTGACCGCTACACCGATCTAACCAACTACATCAACTAGTACACTGTTCTTACTGCTAATGTCACTTCAATCCTCAATAACTCATTGAATTCTTCAAAATAACTGATGTGATTATAGATGTATTCAAATATTATTTTGTAGATAATTTTTTTCCAATCACACACCTTAACTCAGTCTCTAACTCCAGATACAGTTGCATGTACCTTGCATATTATCTTCTTACCGATTGATTGAACACTTAGTTATTTTTCCAATTTGATCCTTCAACACCATTGGTAAATATGATCTTCTATCATCAAAAAATCATGTTCCCAGAAATGAAAACATCACACTACAATCATGTGACCAAAACACATATCACCTACATCAAATGCCAATAATCTCCCCCTTTGGCATTGATGGAAACACTTAGAAGAAGAAAAAATTCACTAAGTGCCAATAAAAAATCTCCCCAAACAAACATATACCATATTGTGAGAATTACAAACATGTAATCATATGCATCCTAAAGATCTTAGCCAAATTTATTTGTTTGCATCCTTATACTACTCTCTCCCTACACTATTTTCCCCCTTTGACAACAATGACAAAGGTGTTACAAGATATCCAAAAAAAATTATTAATCAAGAGTAGCATAACCTATTACATTCTACTAAATATCTCATTGAAATTAGTCTTCAAAATTTGCCAATCACTAACCCATGACTTGTGCAGATTCTCCATAAGTATTTGTCTATGAAGCAAATATGTTAATTCCTCAAACCCATCAATTATGCTCAAGAGTTGAGGTGTTAAGGCTTGCTCAGCCTCCTGCAAAATCTGTTGTAGGATATCCATTTTGGTAATCAACACACTCTATAGCTTCATCAGGTTTTGATCCTTTTATCCCGTTCTTCCCTGTAAAGCTTCAATTTTTGATTTATCTTTCCAACTTCAATTCCAAAAGATGTTGCAGTCGTATGAATGGGATCAAAATTTTGTGACATCAACTTCAGCTCCTATTGAGCTTCACCCTTTTTCTTTTCGAGATCCTACATGAAATGGGAAATATCTCAAATAGTCTTCATTGTCTTACCTCCTTCGAGGAATGCTTCCTTCACCCGGTTCACATCCAGTGTAAGAGTATTTCTATTTTTATCATTAGATTGTGATAAATTTTTTGATATCATCTTGAAATACTCTTTTTTTTCTTTGTCAATGTCTACATCCTCCAAACTTTTCATCTCATCACCAGTGGCAGTCACTAGATGTGCTAGTTGTTCCATTGGAGTGGTCTTGTCCTCATATTTTACTTCAGGCATAAGATCAAACAATATATATATCTCTCTCCATTAAAACTACTTGTGCCTCTTGCTTGAGATTATCTTTCTTGGATTTGGACTTGATTGTAATTAAAAAATTTATCATTTCCTAAGGGCTCATTGTGCTTATGTCTACTTGTCCCTTGATTTTTTTATCATCATCATCAATGATTATCTTGGACAATGAGGAAGGTGTTGTATTTTATTGTGATTTCTCTATAGTTACCTCATCTTTTTTTACTTGATCTTTCTATTGATAATCTGTAGTAACTTTAACTTGTTTACCATCGATCATAGTCTGACCGGTACCCATGTTTACTGGCTCTTCTTCTTTTTGTTCCTCAGGTTCATCTTGTGTATCCATAGGCTCATCATGTATCTCCATAGATGATATATCACATGTGTTGTCCATTTCTTCTTTGATTTCTTCAAGTGTAACCCTCACACCGTCAATAGTAAAACCCTTGTTTGAGTAACTACTGGATCACCTTCTTGTTCTTTTACCAATTCCTCTTCATGTTCTTCATCCTTTTTTATCTTCAATCATTCTCAAGTTTTTCATCAAGATCTCTTTAGTTTCATCCTTAAACCCAAGAGAGTCACCACATAAGAGTCTTGTTTGAAGAGTCATCTTGTCTTTGTGAGTATCTTCTCCATTTCTTCTTCTAACATTTTTGGTTGAAGTTGCAGTAGAACATACTGAATTAACTCATTGTCTCATCTAATGGAAATATACCACCTAGCATCAAGTTTATTATACAAGGAAGTGGGTATTTGTCCTTATAATTCCATAAAATTTTTGCTAAACTTATTCATGTTATACACTACAATATCTTTAATCTATTTTTGTTCCTCCTTACTAGATTTATCATAATACTTGTTAACTCCAACAAGTATACCATATTTCCTAACATTTTGAATGATTGCATCAATAGAAACTACCTTACCAATTGTAGACTCAACATTCTTAGTAGTGGGAGAACCAACTACTTTATATTTCTCTCCTTTTTCCTTGAGCTATTTCTTCTCTTTCTCGGATTCTATCTCTTCACTTTCTCCTTGTGCAAATTTCTCAAATCTTTTTTATTTTTCCTTCTTTCTTTTTATTTTTTCCTTCTCCATGCTATGTGTCTCCTTAGCTATTAAATTTTAAGACTTAATAGTCTTGTTAGGTTCTTTGGCAGGTAGAGATAAATTATCCTTCTTCATAGCATTATAACTTCTTGTTTTCCAATCGATTGAGGCACTACCGGTTTCACTAACAATTTCAAAATATTCATCTTCTATTTTTTCTGATATGTTAGCTTTCTAGATACAACATGTTTGGATATAACCTTCTCAATTTGTTCTTTTGTAAATCCTTTTTAAATCATAAATTATTCAACTTCATTTCTCATTTTCTTCTCAACATCTAGTTTCATCAAGTCATTGTGCACCTAGAGTGACTTCTCTTGAAATGTCCCAAACCTTAGAGTCTTGGGATCTACCGGTTGAGCTAATAGGTTTTATGCATACATAACTATAATATCTCCATCTACCTCATAACCCATAGGTATCACCCATTAGGTCCTTGGCTTAATTGCTTCCATCGGAAAAGTGGCAGTGTCAACCATGAAGAAAATAGTGTCCTTGCACTTATCAACAATCTTAGAAGGTATCCTTTATTTTTCATGCATCTTCTTATGAAATATCCCCAAACCTTGCCAGTGAAATCACTTCCTAAGATTCTAGTGTTGTTATTTATCTGAATAAAGGATGGAGTACTTATAGTCCATACAATGTCACCGATACCAGGGAACATATTTTGGAAATAGAAGAATAAACAAATAATCACCTAACCATACTTGAATCTTTGTCTCTTATCCTTTTTACTCTTCTCAAGATTCAACATTAGCTTCTCTCTCATTGCTTCAGCCAGATCATAGTCAGTGTTTTCCTTAATCATATTATATGTTGTATGAATAGTACCACTGGGTATTCTATTCAACTGAATGGAATGGTATACCTTGTAACCTATGACTATTGATACATGTTTCACCTCTTCATTTTTATTTCCATTCATAGTCATCGCATGACCATCCCACTTAGATTTAGTCAAATGGATTACTTCTTCTTTGGGTATAGTGTGAAGAATAGGTACTTCACCAGTTGAACATAGACTAGCTATAGCATGAATTGCCTCTTTTCTAATTTTATGTGGTCGGTCTAGCCACATGAACTAATCATGGATTATATTGGGCATTAAGCACTATGTAATGCAGTGAGAGGGGGGGTGAATCAGTGCAGTAACTAGTTCAACAATTTAAACTAATTATGATAACAAGTTACGAACAAAACAATAAACTAATTATTGATGCATTAACCATTATTTTTTATCACACTCATAAACATAAAGTAGTAAATGAAAACCAAAACATCACAACCATAAACACATGTGACCCAATGATTTTGGTATCGTGAAAACCCATGTAAGATGGAAAATCCATGGTGGGGATGAAACCCACAATCTTCTCTACTGTAGTGTGGAAGATGCCCTATGAAAGGCTTACAAAAACTCTTTCTGAGAGTTATTCATCTCGTGAGAGATGCCTAGTACACTATGAGATTTACAATAAAACCATTGAAAGTCTACCTGATGCAAAGGAGGATAAAGAGAGGGGCCAAAGGCACACCCTGACTAGATCCACCTTGCATAGATCACACATGGAAGCAACAAACACAACAATGAGAGAGAGAATGCAAATCACTTTCTTATATTATCTTCACATTGATTCATACATGTTAGGCTATAAGGCCTTCCTAGTTAAGGCCAGATATTACAATCAAGTACAAAATTCCTCCAACATGAGAGGATCTACCAACAATATCTAATTTTCTATCTTCTATCTTCTATCTAAAAACTGACTCCCTAAACTCTAACAAAATAACTACATTTATACAAGAGGCTACTAAATCAAGTTGGCCTTCAGATCCACCATCAATGGAAAGAATGAACAGATCTAGGTCCACATGCTTCCCAGTGATAGATACCAACATTAAATATTTGACCGTAATTAAATGCAAGAGTCGGCCTCAAAGAAATACAAAATAAACAACTCAGCAAGCAAGGAAATCAAGCACCAGATAGGCATCACTAAGCACCAAGGAAATAACTAACCAACATCGGTGAACAAAGGAAACCAAGCAACACCAAACCAACTCGATCAAAGAAGGAACTGAGCAACACAAAAAACTTCAAACATATTTTTGGTGACATAGGATTGCTAAGGACCCAAGATGCTCCTGCATTAGACACCTGGGGTTATTTGAAAATGATTCTCCGAATCATGAAGTAGGTATGATTTGAGCTACATCCAAATCAAACTGTGAAATCCATGAATTGTCTTCAATTGGTCTATTCTATTGGCAAAATAGTCAGTGCTCCCCTCGGGATTCATGACATGGTTTAACAACCTCCTGTGTTCTATAAGTCTAGTGGTTGTATCAGGCATTAATAGGTTGATCTTTTGGTGCAACAACAACTACTACTTGTAACAAGTGGTATCAGAGCTTGGTCACAGGTTTGAATCCCGTCGGGTAACGCTGAGGGGGAGATTGTTGGAAAAATAGTTAGCACTCCCCTCAGGATTCATGACATGGTTTAACAACCTCCTATGTTTTATAAGTCTAGTGGTTGTATCAGGCATTAACAGGTTGATCTTTTGGTGCAACAAAAACTGCTACTTGTAACATATTCTTCCATTTTACTAGATATTCCATATATTGTTTTCCTCTTGTACTTCTACCAATTCTTTGCTCCAAAATATGCTTAACTTCTTCTATCTATTTCTTAGGATAATCCATCGGTACTATCATGTCTTCATCAAGTTCATGATACTCATACAAATCATCAATGTTGAATATAAGTGATATATCCATGTCATCAGGTAACTCAATCTCATATGCATTTCCACCGTCAAATTTCCTCAAAATCTTACAAGGACCAAACTTCTTCATTTTCAGCTTCCCATATGTTCCAACAAGAAATCAACCTTTCTTCAAATGAACCATCACTTCATCACCGACTGCAAAAGTCTTATGTCTTCTTGATCTATCAGCTCTGTCTTTGTATTTCTGATTACTCTTCTCTAGCTTATGTTTCACATCTTCATGCAATGTCTTCATGTACTCAACAAACTTCACTCCTTCAACACTTCACTTTCTTTCATCAACAATATCCCTCAAATCAGATATACCTCTTAGTTGTATGCCATTTACAATCTCAAATGGTGTTTTCCTAGTACTCCTATTCACTAAATTATTGTATGAAAACTCTTCTTGTGCCAACATAGAATCCCAATTACTTGGTGTGTCTCCAACTAAACATCTCAAAAGATTTCCCAAGCTCCTATTTACAACTTCTGTCTGTCCATCTATTTGTGGGTGAAATGTAGAACTATATTTCAACTTGGTGCCAAATTTTCTCCAAAGGGTCTTCCAAAAGTATCCAACAAATTTACTGTTTTGGTCAGAGATAATACTCCTTCGTAATCCATGCAATTTGACAATTTCCTTAAAGAAAAGATCTGATGTCTTTCTACAAGGTATAAAATGTGCCATTTTAGAAAATCTATCCACAACAACAAATATAGATTCATTACCTCTTACTGTCTTCGGTAAGCCAAGAACAAAATCCATACTGATGTCAATCCAAGGTTTCTCAGGAATAGAAATCAGTGTATACAATCTAGTATTCTAACTTACTCCTTTTGATACTTGACAAACTCCACAACTTCTCACAAATTTCTGAATATCTTTATACAACTGTGGCCAAAATTATTTCTCCTTAAGCAAATTCAATGTCTTATCAACACCAAAATGTCCAACCAAACCAATACTATGTTTCTCCTTTATCAAATTAGTTCTCATTTATCCTCTTGGTATACACAACTAAATACCTTTAAACAACATACCTTCTTAAATAAAAAATTCTTCCCATTTAGTACTTGGTTGATCTTGAATAGGTGCTCTGCACTTTCTCCACGGCTTAGAAAAATTAGGATCAAATTCATAAGAATCTCACATGTCATCAAAGCCAAGAACTTTAATTTTCATCTCGTTCATCAAAGATCTCCTTCTAATCAATGCTACAACTTGGTTAGTGACTCCACTCTTATGCTTTATCACAAATGTATAACTCTGCAAATACTCAACCCATTTCATATGTCTTTGATTTAGCTTATTCTGACTACCCAAATACTGTAAAGCCTTATGATCAGTTGATAGGGAGATCTTCCTACCACAAGTCCTATCTCCTCTTGGACTTCACTAGGTCTTCTCTTTGACCTTTCTTAGGGCTCCTATGACCCTACTATCAAAGGGATTCTTCCTAATCTCCTCTACTCCTCAAGATCTCTCTACCAAGGTCTTCAAGTCACCTTAACTCCACAACTCTTCCAAATGAATTCAACTAGGAATTCATCCAAACCTCCATATTCTTGTATCCAGCTATCAAGTATGGGAGAGTACTCTTTTAGTCCTTTTTTTCATCAATTTGGGGTGTTTCATCTATAGGTACTCTTCTCCAAGTACCCGATCTCCAAATTTGGCCTAAAAAGGCTACTAGGCCTTGTAGGTCTCCAAACACACAAATGGGAGCCTAGTTCTAAAAATTTCCACAAAATTACCCAAAAAAATCATACTTTTGGATACCCTTTTTGAATTTTGTCATGATTCACAAACCCTTATCTCTCTAGCTTCTCTGTACAATGTTGTCCTACTTTATAACCTAGTTTTTAGGCCTATTTTAGCCCTCACTGGTTCACAGTGAGGGTTTGATCTTTACACCCTCCAATGGATTTTTCATGAGATCTCATTTTAGGATTAAGTCTCTGAACATGGTAGAATCCTCTCCAAGTCTTAATTTGGGTTTCCCAAACCGCTGTCTCTTTCCCAAACGCTGCTTTAATTCAGGCTTCCTAACCGAGCTTGTCTTTGCTCGCCTAAAGCCTGCATGTAAAAATACTTCCCTTGCACTTCTTGCCATAAAAATACATATTTACATCATTTATAAAATACCCTAACATAATCCAAGTGGATTTAGAGAACCTGACATGGATTCCTAAGTTAGGGCCATATTAAGCACCTCAACTCTATACAATCCAACAAGTTGGATTTTAGAGGAGGATTTAATTTACAAGCTTAAAACAAAACAAAGAACCAAAAAAAAAGATTAAAAATAAAGATCAAAACATGAAAAAAAATATAAACAATGTTCTTGCTCTGGTTCAATCCATGAAATTGAATAACTAGGCTTACTATTCAGTTCATTCACGGGTACAGTCCACCAGTGATTAAAAACTTAAAACAGTACTCAAAAATATTTGTTTCCAACCCTTGATCTCGATGAAAACCAACCATAAATAGGTTTAGACCATCAATCTTGGTTGGGGTTAGCCCTAGAACTGACTCCTAGGCTTGGACAGGCTTTTACCCATTTGTTGTCATGACAACTTTGACAACTTTACAATTTTTTTTATCAAATTTCACAAGACTTAGCCAAGAAGTCTAAATAGACTCTCACTCATATTCTAAACCTTCTAAGACTCTTGAAACACTCATCCACATCCATTTGCTAACTTTTGATAGTCAAGATTCACCATTGACTAATTAGCTCTTTCCAATGGCATACAAGCCATTTGCTTGGGGTCTCCAACAAACCCATCAAGACCAACTCTAGGACTAAGATCAAAAAGATTTAGAACCTTAATAGACCACTAAAACAACACACTCACTAAAAAAATAAACAAAACCAAAATTCCACAAAGGACAATGACTTGGCTACTAGTCACTACAAGCCAAAACTTAAGTGTAGGTGTCTAGGAGCTAGCCTAGGTGCTCCTGCACCATACTCCCCAACAAAAAGAACCTAATCCCATTAGGAGACAAGAGTGCCATATCTATTCCCAGATTCTTGAAGCTATTCTCTTTAATCCATTGAGCCTCTAATTCAGGCAGAGTCACCCACTTCACAAGGTGTTCCATGTAGACTCCATGTCTAGTCTTCTTCTTGATCCTTGAGTCTAGGATCTTCTCTACTTGAGGCTTCACTTGGGCTGGTAGTTTGAGTGCTTGGACATCAGTATGAACATCAGGGCTGTGTTATTTCTCCTCCACATCAGGTCCTTTATAGTTCACCAAGTCTTGAACATTGAAAATCGGTGAGATGGATAGGTCACTAGGTAGGCCTATCTTATAAGCATTGGAACCATACTTCTTAAGAACCTTACAAGGTCCAACTATCCTCATTTGCAGCTTGCTTGGTATTCCTTTTTGAAGCCTTGATTTATTCAAATGTATCATCACCCAATCACCTACTTCAAACTGAAGATCTTTCCTCCTTGTATCCACTCTATCTTTCACTTTTTGATTTGCTTCAACCAAGGTCCTTCTAACCTGCTCATGGACTTCTTGCATGGATTGGGAAAAATCCTCAGCATGACCACTCACTCCACTTTGGTTTCCAAGTTCTCTCAACTCACACACACCTCTTGGGTGCATGCCATTGACCACCTCAAAAGGGCTCTTGCCGGTAGACCTATTTATGCTATCATTATAATCAAATTCAGCTTGTGGTAAGACTCGGTCCCACACTTGTCCATACTCCTTGGGAAGACACCTTAAGTGATTTCCCAACACTCTATTGATCACCTCTATTTGACCATCCATTTTTGGATGATAGGCTGACCCAAAAGCAAGGTTGGTGCCCAATCTCTTCCATAAAGTTTTCCAAAAATGCCCCATGAATTTCACATCTCTATCTGGGACTATGCTGATTGGTAGACCATGAATCCTTACCACCTCCTTGGAGAATAAATGTGCTATGTAGATGGCATCATGTGTGCTCTTGCATGGAATGAAATGTATCATTTTTTTGAATCTATCTACCACCACATAGATGCTATCAAAACCAATAGCTGTACTTGGCAAACCCACTATGAAATCCATACTTAAACACTCCTATGGCCTCTTAGGAATTGGTAAAGGCTGGTATAACCCTACATTTGAAGATGTGCATTTATCCTTTTGACAAACCATACATTTCTCTACATACCTCCTTACATTTCTTTGCATCTTGGGCCAATAATAGAACCTTTGCACTAGGTCCAATGTCTTATTCAAGCCAAAGTGTCCACTAAGGCTGCCATTATACTTCTCTTGGATTAGGTTCTCCCTCATAGAACCTCTAGGTACACATAGCTAGTTACCCTTCAATAAAAATCCTTTTTGTAATGTATAATCAGAAAACTCACTATGAAAGTGATTCTCAAAATCTTCACATACCTTGTAGGATTTGGAGAAGTCCTCATCTCCCTTGTAGAGTCCTTTAAATCCTTCCACACCAATGCTTTGAAGTTGGATTTCTCGGATAGTCAGCAACCTTCTACTTAAGGCATCAGAAACCTTATTGTTAAGGCCTTTCTTATGCTTGATAGTGAATGTATAGGCTTGGAGGAACTCCATCCACTTGATGTGCCTATGACTAAGCTTGTCTTGAGTGTTGATGTAACTCAATGCTTGATTATCTATGAAGACTAAAAACTCCTTGGGTAATAGATATTGCCTCCATTTTTTAAGTTCTTGAACCAATGCATATAGCTCCAAATCATATGAGGAATACTTGGATTTAGCCTCATTTAGCCTCTCATTAAAGAATGCAACCGGTCTCCCTTCTTGGTTCAAAACTGCCCCCACTACTATGTTACTTGCATCACATTATACAATGAACAACTTGTCAAAGCTTGGTAACACCAAAATAGGCTGAGTTGCTACTCTTTCTTTCAACTTCTCAAACCCTTCTTGAGCTACCTTGGTCCACACAAACTTAGTTTTCACTCCACCTTTGATAGTATTGAGCATAGGCGCACATATCTCACTGAATCCTCTTATGAAATTCCTATAGAATTGAGCTAATCCATGGAAGCTCCTTACTTCAATCCCTATTTTAGGAGTAGGCCAACTTACTATGGCTTCCACTTTTCTTGGATCCATCTTGAGGTCACCTTTAGATACCAAAAAACCTAGGTACACTAGTTCTTGTTTGAGGAACTCACTCTTATCTAGGTTAATGGCTAACTTCTCTTCATGTAATATTTTTAGGACAAATTCTAATTTTTTCATATGTTCCTGCTTGGTCTTGCTAAAGATGAGAATGTCATCTAGGTATACCACAACAAACCTACCTATGTAGTCTTTTAGGAATTCATTCATTAACCTCATAAAGGTACTAGGTGCATTTGTAAGTCCAAAGGGCATAACTAACCATTCATAAAGACCCTCATTAGTTTTAAAAGATGAATTCCACTCATCCCCTTCCTTCAATCTAATTTGGTGATACCCATTCTTAAGGTCAATCTTTGTAAAGTATTGAGACCCCCCAAGACAATCCATAAGGTCCTCTATTCTAGGATAGGAAACCTATATCTAATGGTAATCCTATTGATTTCCCTAGAATCAGTACATAATCTCCACTTACCTCCTTTCTTTGGTGCCAAAACCATAGGTACAACACAAGGACTAATTCTTTTCCTTATCGGCCCTTGATCAAGAAGTTCTTGAATCTGCCTTGCTATCTGCTTGTTTTGATCTAGGGTCACTTTATATGTTGCCTTGTTAAGTAAGGATGCTCTAGGGTACAAAGTCAATTTTATGACCGATTTCTCTTTGAGGATGAAGAGTAGTTGGTGTCCCATCACTTATGATGTCTTTAAACTAATTCAAAAGCTACTGCACTTCTTTAGGAAATGTAGGATGAAGTACTTTGGTCTCCTCCTTGGGTTTCAAGACTATAGCTAGTCCTACTCCTTATTCTTCATTGAGTTAATGAAAGAACTCCTTTTCACTCATCAAAAGTACTTTAGGATCAATTGAGCTTGTAGCTCCTTCCTCCACAAGTGACTAAATTTTTTAAGTCGCTCCATTCTTCTTGAAGTTATACACATTTCTCTTTTCATGATAAACAACATCCCGGTCATATTGCCATGGCCTTCCTAGTAGAAAATGGCAAGCATCCATTGGTAGGATGTTACATAGTATCTTATCTTGATAGCCACCAATCATGAAGTCTACCCATGCTTGTTCATTCACAAGAACATTCTGCCTCTTATTCAACCAAGTCACTTTGTAGGGGTGAGTATGAGGTATCCTCTCAAGTTTGAGTTTTTGGACTGCCTCCTCTAATATTATATTATCAGTAGAACCTGAATCAATGATGACTTTGCAAACCTTGCCAAGGATCTTACACTTGATCCTAAAAGGAGCCCTCCTATGTTTGGGTTCTTTTTTCAAAGGTTCCTTGAGTAGAACTCTCCTAAACATGAGGTTCTCTCCATGTTCTGAATCCAAGTTCACTTCAAGTGACTTCACACTTCCTTCTTCCTCTTGAACATAGGTTACCTTCTTCTCTCCATGAGAACTTGAAGCCTTATCAGGACACCTATATGCAGGATGGCCTAACTATCCACAATAATAACACTTCATGTTTGCAAAATGTGATCTCCTGCTGAATCCACTTGATCTTCCTCTTCCACCTTGGAATCCTCTACCTCTTCCATAATTTCCTCTTCTGCTTGGCTCACTATTTTTTTCAACCAGCTTGGAGTCTCCCTAATTTCTTTATTCATTATTCCTACTACCATAACCACCTCTATGTCCTTTAGCATCTCTTCCCCTATCTCTACCTCTAGATGAGGAATCTTGTTTCTTTTTACTCTTTTCTTCTACTTTCAATGCTAATTGAAAGCATTTGTGGACATTAGTAGGAGTCCAAATACTGATTTCTTCTTGGATACTCCATTTCAAACCACTCAAGTACCTTGCAACCCAGACACTTTCCTCTTATTGCACTTTAGACCTCAAACAGAGTTTTTGAAACTCCTTGATATAGGCAGTCACATCCATTTCTTTTTGTCTAAGATTTTGTCTTTTCTTTAGCATTTGGATCTCATGATCCTCTGGAAAGTAGTTCTCCTTGATCTTTGTGACCATAGCATTCCAATTTGAAATGGGTCTCTTCCCTTCTCTTTCCCTCTCTTCTTGAAGGAACTTCCACCATGTTAGGGATGGTCCCCTTAGTCTTGATTTGGCTACCTTCACTCTTTGTGCCTCTGAGACACCTTCACATTGAAAGTGATAATCCATCTCTTCAATCCACTCCATCACCAATTTAGAATCCATCTTGCCTATGAACAGGGGTATTCCTTCCAAAGCTTTGCCTCCTAATGCCTTGATGGATTTTAGGAAGGGTTCTTCTTGGATTGGTGGATTAGGTTTAGGTACATAATCTCCATCAACAAGTGCCTTTCCCTTATCATCTTTTACTTCCATCTTTTCTTTCATCTTTTCAACAGCCTCTTCCACTAGCTCAAGCTTATCTTTCAAAGCTTCCACATGAGTCTCTTCTAGGATTTTGTTTCTTTCCTTTTGATCAACTACTTCTCTAGCCAATTCGGCATTGGTCACCATTATGTTATCACCAATGGATTCACTCCTTTCTGACATACAACTTACCCAAGCCTTTCAATGGCTCTGATACCAATTTGATAGGGATATCTTCCTACCACAAGTCCTATCTCCTCTTATACTTCACTAGGTATTCTCTTTGACCTTTCTTAGGGCTCCTATGACCCTACTATTAGAGGGATTCTTCCTATTCTCCTCTATTCCTCAAGAGATCTCTACCAAGGTCTTCAAGTCACCTTAACTCCATGACTCTTCCAAATGAATTCAACTAGGAATTCATCCAAACCTCCATATTCTTGTATCCAACTATCAGGTATGGGAGAGGAATCTTTTAGTACTTTTTTGCATCAATTTTGGGTGTTTCATCTATAGGTACTCTTCTCCAGTACCCGATCTCCAAATTTGGCCTAAAAAGGCTACTAGGCCTTGTAGGTCTCCAAACACACAGATGGGATCCTCCTTCTGAAAAGTTCCACACAAGTACCCAAACAAATCATACTTCTGGATACCCTTTTTTAATTTTGTCAGGATTCACAAACCCTTATCTCTCCAGCTGCTCGTACAGTGTTGTCCTACTTTATAACCTAGTTTTTAGGCCTGTTTTAGCCCTCACTGGTTCACAGTGAGGGTTTGATATTTACACCCTCCAATGGATTATTCATGAGCTCTCCTTTTCAAGATTGAGTCTCTGAACATGGTAGACTCCTCTACAAGTCTTAATCTAGGTTTCCCAAACCCCTGTCCCTCTCCCAAATGCTACTTCAATTCAGGCTTCCTAACCGGGCTTGTCTTTGCCTGCCTAGGGTGTGCATGTAAAAATAATTCCCTTGCACTTCTTGCCATAAAAATACATATTTAATTTTTTTATACAATACCCTAACATAATCCAAGTGGTTGTAGAGAACTTTCCATGGATTCCTAAGTTAGGGCCATACTAAGCACCTCAACTCTAAATAGTCCAGCAAGCTGGCTTTTAGAGGAGGATTTAATTTACTAGCTTAAACTAGAACAAAGAACCAAAAAAAAAGCTTAAAAATAAAGATAAAAACATGAAACAAAAGATAAACAATGTTCTTTCTTTGGTTCAATCCATGAAATTGAATAACCAGGCTTACTATTCAGTTCATTCACGGGTACAGTCCACCAGTGATTAAAAACTTAAAATAGTACTCAAAAATCTTTGTTTCCAACCCTTGATCTCAATGAAAACCAACCATAAATAGTTTTAGACCATCAATATTGGTCGGGGTTAGCCCTAGAACTGACTCCTAGGCTTAGACAGGATTTTACCCATTTGTTGTCATGACAACTTTACAATTTTGTTATCAAATTTCACAAGACTTAGCCAAGAAGTCTAAATAGACTCTCACTCCTATTATAAACCTTCTAAGACCCCTGAAACACTCATGCACATCCATTTGCTAACTTTTGACAGTCAAGATACACCATTGACTGATTAGCTCTTTCTAATGGCATACAAGCCATTTGCTTGGGGTCTCTAACAAACCCATCAAGACCAACTCTAGGACTAAGACCAAAAAGATTTAGAACCTTAAAAGACCACTAACACAACACAATCACTAACAACGTAATTTTTAGTGGTGAATATTTTCCTTTTGGAAAATTCTGGGGAATACGTTTCATGAAATTGGCGAATCACGCAAGTATAGGCTGGCCCATATTCACCCAATCTTGACATGGTAACTGCTAAATATTCATTGGAATCACCAATTAGATTTGTCATTTGACACTATTGACCATCATATTCACCTATAACTAATTTGACGTGGTTCTTTTAATGGTCTCTTATTCACCAATGATATTAATTATGAATTGCATATAAAATTTAAAATAGCCAAATGGCATATATTGTTATCTTAACCACGACCTATTTCGCCACCTGTTAATTAATTGTTTTATTGGTCCACGATGTATTTTTCCAACCCATTAATTAATTGTTTTATTGGTCCATGACGTATTTCGCCAACCCAGTAATTAATTTTTTTATTGACCACCACGTATTTTTGATTTTTCACCAAAAATAGGATTGATCAGGTCGATACTCGACACATTTTCACCAAAAGCCCAAGAATTTAAATAAAAATAAAAATTGGAAATTTGGAATTTGGAATCATGGATTGATATAAATTCAAATCAAATTTAGAAAACTTAAAAGTAGTCTTATCGTGCATCGTTACAAATTTTTTGAGCCAGAGGGCCAGATTTACAAATAACAATCTTGCAACAAGTAAACAGAGGATTCAATGTTTCAAAGAGTTAGAATTCAGAGGAAGCAGGACAAAGGTAAACAATTATTTTTTCACATTTCACAATATTGCACTATTAATTTTAATTTCTAGAGGCTAGAATCCTAGTGACTAGTGAGAGGTCATTGGGTGAAGATTTCGAACAAGAGTGACTATCTTGAGATTGAGTATCCTCAAGCTACTACTGCTAAAGGGATTCAGATATAAGGGGAGGTTGAGACTTAGACTTCTCATCGTGCTTAGGGTAGTGAAGAGATTGGAAAGCTAGACAAGGGTAAGACTCCTCAGGGTAGTGAAGGGAAGGGTAAGACTCCTCAAAGAAGTGAAGGGCCTGGGAGGCCATCAAAATGCCCACAACTTAAAGATACTATCATAAAGGCTTTCTTTGGATTTGGCAATGTTTCTGCTCCATCAACATCTGCAATTGCGAGTGCAAAAGCCATTCAGAGTAGCTCACCAGTACCAGTACCACAAGTTGGGGTTGTCATTGAATTAAATGAAAATCAAAATACATCAAATGAGGATAACAATGGTGGCACGAGAGAAGATGTTATAAGGGATACACAGAACTAGTTGGAAGAAAATGCTAGCAATTAAGATAATAATGATGTTGGTAGGAAGAAAATAAAAAGGGAAGTAAAAATGGGGCAGGAGTGGGAAATGGAAAGAAATTTTAAGGTTGATTGGGTAGAAAAGTACTAGTTCATTGAACCAGTCCTAAGCAATGATGAACAACCAACAGAATGCAGGTGTAAGATTTGTACCTAGAAACTTAAAAGAGAGAAGAAGTTGTAGCTAAAGCTTGACACTATAGAAAAGCATATTGGTAAGGTTTATGAAAAATAGACCATAGACAGACAAGAAATATCAGTAGTGAGATGGAAATCAAAGGAAGAATGTCTTCATGTTAAGTATGCCATAGAATATGAAGAGCATAACAAGAGAATGGCAGTAATTGATAGTAGTGAAAATCCAATCAAGGCTTGGTTTAAACATGCATCCAATGAAGTAAACTTGGCAAAGACCGTTCAGATGAGTGTTGTTCAGATGGGAAATGGAAAATTGTCTTTTTGAGGTGGAAAAGAAAAATTTACAGGAGAAAGTAAAATAGTCCAGATTCATTTCATTATCCATAGATGAAGTTATTGTAGTAATTAACACTTCTTGGGTCTGTATGCATGTGTATACAGTAAAAGAACATGTCCGCAAAGCTCATCTTCTTTGTGTTCGTAAAATGAGGGGAAATTCAATAGTAGAAAACTTATATTTTGAAGTGAAGAATGCTTTGAATGAAATTGCTGGTATGGATGATTTGACAATTGGAAAGAAGCTAGTGTGTGTTGGAGCTGATGGAGTTGCAGTAATGCAAGGCCAAAGGAATGGTCTCTGTGCAAGATTACAAACTAGCATTGCACCTTACATGCTTGGCATACATTGCATGGCCCATCGAATGAATTTAGCATATAAAATTGTAAGCGATTTTCCTACAGTGTTAAAAGTTGAAGATCTAGTTTGGGACATATACTCTTACTTTTGTAGAAGTCCTAAACGTTTTGCAGAATTCAAGATTTTCTCAAAGGGAGAAACACCAGGAAACAAGCTTCTCAAGGATGTTGAGACCAGATGGATCTATTTGCATGGACCAATAGAAAGAGTTCTAACAGAATATCAATCCTTGATCAGAGTAATATATGAGAAACGCCTCATAGTAGACAAAGTTCCTGATTTGTTACATAAGTTAAGTGATATAGAGACTCTGTTAACTTTAGCCAGTCTTCTCCCCATGCTGGATTTAATGAAAAAAATTGTTAAGAAAGCCCAAGACAGTACTATGTATATCCATTAGTACTCAAATTTACGTAGAATGACATGCATTACCCTGGATAATTTATACTCAGATATGATAACACTTCAAAGCCCAAATTTTTTTAGGTGAAAAATAATTACAGATTTGCATCATGATGAGAATTTCTTACAATTCAATGCAAAAAATGAGTTATGTGTGTTTGTGAAAGGATATGAAATACCAATGCACCAATCTAAGATGGGCAAGCAAGGCAGACTACTTCTAGTTAAAAGGGTTGATTTTGATAGGTTTATTAAATCTGTTAGTGAGAATTTGAAGTCAATTTCCTACCAACTTTCAAGTGAGATTCATGAAAGATTCCCTCAAGAAGAAATTCTTGAAGCCATGGGTTCTGTGTTTCCTCATTTTTGGAAAAACATCTGAGATAGACAAATTGATGCTCATATGTTTCATAAAAAAATTGATGAATTGATCAGAGAGTTTTAAAAACATGCAGATTGCAATGGACAACCAATTGAAGGAATTATAGATTCAGCTAATCTTAAAAAACAATGTAGACAATTTACATCATGTATGAACATGCAGTTAAAAAACTTGGAGAATCCATTTGAACCTGGTGCAATAACCAGGCTTTGGAAAAGGATAGAGCAGAGTGAATTATTGCGTGATTCAATATCAGAATATTTCAAACTTGTCAATTTATGTCAAACAATGATATTGGGGTCGGTGGAAGATGAAAGAGTTTTTAGTGCATTGGGGTTTTTGAAATGAAAGATCAGAAACAAACTAGTCAAAAATTTGGAAACTTGCTTGAGGTTGTTTGTAACTCAGTACAATGTTAGAGACTTTCCTTATGATAGGGCATTGGCAATTTGGAATTCCTTGTGTGAAAGACGAGGGCCTTTGAACACTTCAAAACATGGTGGTTCTGACACAAACGATGGATCTTGGTCCCAAACTCGGAATGAAGATGAAGAATTTTTTGATTTTGAATACCCAACTCAAAATGAAGAAGAACCTCTTGCTAGTAGTAGTAGTCAATTTCAGGAGCTGGATTCCATGTGGGATATAGAAGCGGCAAACTGCTCACTGACACTGAGTGAAACTAAAGAGTGAAGTGATTTATAATTAGCAATGCATTCAGTTAATAGGTATTTATAATTTTATACACTGTATACTTATTACTGTACTTGTTGGATAAATTGATAATGGACTTGATTTTGAATATTTATTATTGACAATTTGACTCATATTACAAGTAATAAGTATTGTTCAATGTTCATGATTTTTGTAATTTGAATTTTGATTTTTGTAATTTGTAATTTGAATTCATGATTTTTGTAATGTAGAATGTTCATTAAATTTGTAATTTGAATTGTTGATGGTGGACACATGCAAATGCTATATTGTATTGATGTATAACTGTATCAGTATATTCCTGATGGAGAATTATATCTTATAGGACAAAATGCTATTATCAGAACTTCCTTTACAAAGTAATATCCACCACCCTTAACAAGAGAAGAAAACTTGCTATAAATACCACTGGCTATCTTGGAATCCTCAAAGAAAGGATACAACAAGCTTTAGATAGACAAGATAGTGACTTTCACTACAGACAAAAAGTACAAACATAATGACAAAAAGATTGGAGAAACAGGAAGCAGTTTCCCAACAATGGAATCTTCACAGCTGGCACCTTTGTCCGAGGATATTTTAGAGTAGTTGCTTAGAGTTTTTGCATGAATGATGACCACCATTATAGGCTAACCTACATCATTCTATGTATGATACATGCTCTCCCTATTTTTTAGGATTAGGTGTCAGGTGTACCTCACTCTTCTTCCTCTTCTTCTAGCTCCTCAACAGCTGACTTCCTTTTCTTTTGCCTTGTACTCATATCCCATGCTATCACATCATCATCTAAAGGCCAAACATATCCTTGAAAATCTTGTAATAGCTTAATTTGTCTATCCCACCTGGACTCATTGATGCCCTTAACATCTGTAGCAAATTTAATGCAATTATTTTCAACTTTAATCAAGTTGTCAATTATGTTGTTGCACCCATCTAAGTCCAAAGAACCATCATTGCTAAGGAAAGCCTCTTGCTTAATCATTATTTGGCCCATGCTTGATTTCCACTCATCCACACTTAGCACACTTCCATCATCATTGTAGACAGAGGGAAAATATTTTCCATAATCCTTATTAAACATGGCCAACTTGGCCTTTTTCTGATTTGACTTTCCCTTGAAAAAGCTTGAGGTGGCACAGACTAATCTTATCTCCTCATAAACCTTAGTAAAAACCTCAGGAAGATCTGGCCTGTGAGGTTGCAATGCATCAAGTTTCTCAAATAATTAATTCCTTCCTAACCATACACTGTAAATTGGCTCCAAAGATGCCACTACCTCATTCAATTTTTCATTAATCTTATGTAGCATTTCCATTGATTGTGGACTGAGTCCATTTTATCCTTTACTTTCTCAAACCTATGTTGCACAATATCCAATATGGCTTTTAGGGCTGCATCAAGCCTCACCTTTTTGAAATATTCATATGTCCCTTCAAATGCCTCTGCCATTGGTTGAGTTGTTGCCTCAATTTGCAATGCTGGAGGAGGAGTTTCCTTTGAAACTTCTTGAAGCTTGGTCTTTAGATCATTCAATTCATCCTCCAAGACCTTGATTTGCATTAACTTTAGGTCTTTGTCCTTTGCAACTTTCATTGAATTATCAAACAACAGAGCATATCTTTTTTCTAATTGGGTTGTCTTTGCTTCATTGAGGTGAGAAAAATGTGTCACAGCCTTGGACACCTCAAGATCAGTGGTATTCTGAATATTCCATATGATCTTATCTCCCTCCATTTTATCTTCAATGCTCACCAGAGAAGGCTTTTGAGTCCTAGGGGCAAGAGACCACATTGCAATAGCCTAGGACTTAGTATCATAGTCACTTCCCCTTATCATGTCTCCAATGTGCACCTCATAAGATAGGCTACCCTCTGGCTACTTTCTAATCTGATCTATGATGAAAGCTGAAGTTAGATCCCATCCAGGAGTCAGAAGCATTCCACTTGATTTCATCATTTCTCTGGCCTCATCAATAGTAATATTCTCAAGGCTAGGGTCATATGAAGTTAGAGCCCTCATGGTCTCCTCACTTGGTTCCATTCCCTCTGGAAGAGCCTTAGCAATCTCCTGTGATTTCTTCCAAATGAGGAAGTTCTTGAATTCATCACTTTTGATGAACTGGTCATCACTGAGGAATTCCTCTTGATATAAATCCCTCACATCTTTTCCAAGTGCAAGAGGCATTTCCTTTTCTTCTTTGAACACTACCTTTTCCCCCTCTCTTATAGCTTTTCTCAACTAGTGATGATAAGCTCGGTTACCAGGTACTAGAGTAGAAGCTCTATCTATCATCTTTTTCTATTTCTTCTCCTTAGAAGGTTCAACCACCTCAAGTTTTTGTTTCTTCAATGGTGGCTCTGAGGTGTCCCATGTTTTTGGTGGATCTTGAGTCAAGTCAATGATAGGTTAATCCTTGTTTTGAGTCAAGTCAATGATAGGTGAGTCCACTAGACTATCACCCTCATGTGATTCATCAGTATATTCCTCATAATCTGAAGAGGAATAGTCCTTTTTCACATCTAATTTCTCCTTAAGAAACCCTTCCATTTGACTGGACAGGGTGCCATACATTTCAATCATTTTTTCCATCCTTTTCAAATAAGGGAGATTAGGGAAAAACCCCTTAAAATCAATCATGGCTGCTTTGAGTTGGGCCTGTAATTTTAACAAATCAAAGTATTTGGTCCATCTCCTACAAGCCTCATCCAGATCCTTTTCTAAGATGTTTCTTATCACATCTTCCTCATCACAGCCTTCATGCTCCCTTATTGTCCCAATGTTTGGAATCAATGTCATCCTAGAAGTCTTGATGAAATCTTTAGGATCTATGTATCTGCAAGTACCAAAAATCATCTTGAAATGATTTAGCTAGCTATTGAGCTGGTCCAAAGCTCTCTTTCCAATTAGGAAACTGCCTACCCTAAATTTCCTTGGCATGAAGGTACCCTTCCTATGTGGTGCCAAGTGCTCCTTATCAGTCCAGATCAACTGCCAAATGAATTCTAACAGGGCAACCCTAGGTGGAACAAATTTTGGAAGCAAATGTGGGGGTTGAGGGCAGCCATAAACTCTAATTTCTGTGAAATTCTCCCCTAGGTAGAAGTCACCCCAATTGTGGTTTCCCTGCCAATTATCTTCATACTGCATGGGCCTTAAAAGCTTCAAAATATTAGGTTGTAACCTTGCCACATTTGTCCTCAATAAACTCAGAATTGGGAAAATAATAAAATTTTGGAACACACATAAATCAAACTTGTTAGAGGTGTAATTCCACACTCTTACCCAGTACTGCACTAGATTAGGATGGCCTTCAAATGTGAGCCTAAGCTTCAGCATCCTTGCATCCAAACTATTGATATTAAAATATAAAATTAGATGCATTAGTAGGGAGTAATGCATGAACCTAATGGGCCTCTTATTTTCTTTAATAGCCATCAAATCCTCATTTATTCTATCCAATACATATTGGATGTAATCATAATCAGTGTTGGCATGGGAATTCTAAATGTCCAGAATTATCATCAGCAAATCAGCAGGCAATTTCTTTTCATCTCCATCTAACCCTAGAACTCTACACAACCCATGACACAAAAACTTCATATAGAAGTTGAGGGACTTGAACTCATATGGGGCATTCATGCTTGCAGGGAGAGGAGCTATGTATTTACCTTGCTTTGGGATGTGCCTAACCATTTGACTTTTTACTGATCCTACATGACTTGCATACTTTTTCCTTTCTTTTTTCAAGTCTATCTCACTAGAGGAAGAGGAATAGAAATCAAAAGCCTTCATAAATGACCCCCTATCTAAGGTTACCAAGGTAGATTGATCTTCTTTCCTAATAGTTTTTGAAATAGGGTCATACAATCTAGCCAACTCAATGATTAAGTCTACATCTAAGAAAATATCTGGCACAATTAATTTTGCCATCCCCAAAGCCCAAGCATTGCAAATTGGTATAGCTTTATGTCTATTATAGTAAAAATAAGTGAAGATTGTGTAACCTGAACCAAAAGGAGTGATAGGGTCTTTGCAATTCTCTATTAAATCCTTAAAAGCCGTATCAATAGCTTTCTTGTTCTGGTTGGACTTGGGAAGCAATTTGAGGAGCTCATCTGAATAATTGGGCTTCCCCTTATCTTCAGCACTCTGTGTTAGGAATAGTCCCAAGAGATAACTGAGAGGGGGGGGGGGGGGGGGGTGAATCAGTTATCTACAAGATTCAATTCTTTATCTAATTAAGTATACTTAAGCATAAAGCATAAAGACAATGAAAGAACACATGAACACAACACCAATATTTTGGTTACGGGGAAACCCAAATAGGTAAAAACCTCGATGGGACTTGATACCCACTAATATTCTGTACTAGTGTATAATGATCCTTGTTAGAAGATCCTTTACCCTATTAGGAGTAGTTTTACAATATATTAAGTACAATAGACCTGGTCAAGGGTCGGACCCTGTTAGGAGTCTTTTACAATTGTCCCTGTTAGGGGAGAGGACGCATTGTCTGAGAGCTCACTACTCAAATGGGCAAAGGCTACAACCTTCTGAATAATAGTTACACACTATATCTAGATCTTGGTGAACTATGCTTTGACCTACTATCTAGATCAATTCCAATGAATAGCACAAGTACTTTACTTGGTCACATAGACCTTTTGATGGCTCAACACTTTGCACACTTTGCTCTGCTCTACTTAATCAACTATGGACCACACTTCAGCAATAAAAAAATGACTGCCTATAAATATCTTTCCTCCAAATGATATAATCAAGTTGGCTTGTTAGAACCACCTTGAAATCATATTAGAGAAACCATAACAAACTCTAATAAACATTCTGTCACCTCTACTATGCACGCAACACATTCTAGGACCTGTCTAATAAAATAATTGTAGACGCACGCTACACATCGTTGGCTCTACCAAAACAACTGGAACTTTCTCTGTAGGCTGAATTAACTTATGCGCTCTTAACCAAACATTAATAACACTTCTCCAAGCTTAAATCCAAGGGTGCGTACCCTCAATATAGGCGCAACTCAAGAACCAATAAAATCTTTGTTGGCTCTTCTGAATAAACACAAGCTGCTGTTGGTGAATAGTGACTACATAACTTCACTTCTACTCATCAACAGACTATGCATCCATAACTAAAACATCATTAACATGTCTACAACATATATCCAAGTGCACAAGGCTCCATGATAACTGTATGGACAACCATACATAGAACACTGTCTGTTACTCTGTCAGGAACACTACTGACACCAGCTGCTATATAACTATATGTACTAACAGTTAACCTTTGTGCCCATGATATCATGTTGATATCATGTCCATGATACATATACTAAAAGCTTACTACATAAGACTTCCACACATGCTACTTTCCATATGTTGTCATTAATGGCAAACATACAGTCAGTACTAGCCTGCTGACAAATCTCCAATAATCTCCCCTTTTGGCATTGATGGCAACATGTGGAATGAAAAACCACCACCAACCCAAAAGAACATTTCTTTTATAATATTCTCCATTTCCTCTTCAAAACTCCCCCAAGGATGAATCCTCTATCTGCTGCAATATTTTCTAATATTCTCCATTTCCTCTACTATATTGCTGTCATAACTGAATGCTACTCCCCCTTAGTATATTACTCCTCTTTTTGCTTTTGTTTTTCATGACTCTATATATTACTCCCCCTTTGACATCAATGGAAAAGAGTGCCATTCATTTTAAGCACCAGTACTACTCCTAAGGTAGATTAGTCAACCTTCCATCAATCCTAGAGGACTGATGCCTTTCCTTCTTTCTTCTAAGCAGAATCAGGGAAGGGAATTACTCCCAAATTCTCCTTGAGATACTCAAAAGTATCCTTAGGCAAGGGATTTATGAATATATCTACCAACTGATCTTTAGTATTCACATAGTCCAGCTTGAATTCTTTCTCTGCCACTTTCTCTCTTAGGAAGTGATACTTGATTTCAATGTGCTTTGTCTTTGCATGCATCATAGGGTTCTTTGACAATAGGATAATCAATCTGAATTCCAAAATCTTTTATCATCTTCTTGATCCAAATAATTGTAGAACAATTCAAGGTTGATGCAACATACTCTGCTTCTATTGTTGATTGAGAAATACAATTTTGTTTCTTGCTTGTCCAAGTGACAAGTCTATCACCAAGAAACATTGCTCCACCTGAAGTACTTTTTCTTTCATCAACACATCCTGCCCAATCTACATCAGTGTACACATGAAGCTCAACATTTTTTGAATTAGGATACCATATACCATAATCTATAGTGCCCTACAAGTATCTAAATATTCTCTTTACTGCCATGAGATGACTTTGTTTAGGTTCTGTTGCAAATCTTCCAACTATGCCAACTGCATTGGAAATGTCAGGTCTAGTCTGAGTAAGATATATGATTTTACCAATCATAGACTTATACAATGTTATATCTACTATTGGTGAGTCATCTTCTTTTGTAAGCTTGCATCCAGTGATCATAGGAGTTCCTACTGGCTTGCAATCATCCATCTTGAATTTATTCAGTATCTCTTTCACATATTTTGACTGATTAATGAAAATTCCTTTTTCTATCTATTGCACATTTAGTCCCAAAAAGTACTTGATAGGACCAATCATACTCATCTCAAACTCATTATGTATTTCTTTGGCAAATTTAGCATTGAGTTTTTCATTATCTCCAAAGACAATGTCCTCAACAAATATAGCTACAAGTAGTAAACCTTCAAATGTCTCTCAAATGAATAGATTACAATCTATTTCTCCTTTCTTGAATCCAATCTTTGTTAAGTATCCATCTAGTCTCTCATACCATGCTCTAGGGGCTTGCTTAAGTCCATAGAGGGCCTTCTTCAATTTGCATACCATATCAAGTCTGTCTGATAAGGTGAATCCTTCTGGCTGCTCAATGTATACTTCTTTCAAATCTCCATTCAGGAATGCTGAATTGACATCCATCTGATAAACTTTGAAGTTTTTGACTGTAGCATAGGCTAGAAACAAATTAATAGCTTCTAATCTACTCATAGGTGCAAATGTGTCTGAATAATCAATGCCTTCTCTTTGTGCATATCCCTTACATACTAATCTTGATTTATTTCTTACTAATGTACCATCTTCATTCATCTTGTTTCTGAATATCCACTTTGTTCCAATCACATTCTTATCACTAGGTCTTGGAACCAGTTCCCAAGTGTCATTCTTAATATTCTGATCAAGTTTTTCTTTCATAGCATCATGCCAATCTGAATCATTACAAGCATCTTCAACACTTAGAGCTTCAATCTGAGATAGTAAACATACTGCTTCACTACTAGCTGAGTTCTTTGCTTGTGATCTTGTTAAGACTTTGCCGCTTTGATCTCCAATGATGTCTACCTTGGAATGATTTCTTGATGTAAACTTTGGAACTTTAGGTGATGCTGACTCATCAGCCTTAGGAGTATTTTCTTCACTTGTCTCAAGGTCATTGAATAACACATCAATACTATCAAAAATTTCTTCAATAACTATCTCACTAGTGGAGGGTCTAGGTTCTTCTTCAATCATGGGTGATTAATCATGATATCTTTCTTGAATCATAAAATTTTCATCAATCTTTACATGGGCACTTTCAATGATCTTTTTCAATCTTCAATTGAAACATCTATAAGCTTTACTTTTAGTAGAGTAACCAAGAAAAATACCTTCATCACTTCTTGCATCAAACTTTCCTACTGCTTCATCCCTCTTGATGTAGCACTTGCTTCCAAAGATTATGAAGTATTTTACTATGGGAACATTACCAAACCATAACTCATAAGGTGTTTTGTCAATGCCTGACCTTAATTGAATTCTATTGATGGTATAGACTGTTGTATTGACTGCATCTCTCAAATAGGTGTGTGCAACTTTTCCTTCTATCATAATGGTGTGTGCTATATCAAGAATGATCCTATTCCTTCTCTCTGCAATTTCATTCTGCTGAGGGGTTCTAGGTGCACTTAACTGTCTCTTTATGCCATGTTCTTCACAGTACTCATAGAATCTATTAGAGGTGAATTCTCCTCCTCTATTTGATCTCAAACATTTTATCTTTAGTCAAGATTCATTCTCAACCTTAGCTTTGAATTTTTTGAACTTCTCAAAAGCTTCTAACTTATCTTTTAAGAACGCAAGCCACATCATCCTATTATAATCATCAACAAACAAAATGAAATACCTTTCACCATAGTATGATCTTGTTTGAGTTGGACCACATAGATCTGTATGAATTAGATCCAACTTGTTCTCTACTGAATTCTACTTGCTCCTGAATGAATTTCTCACATGTTCCCCATCACACATTTCTTGCATATAGTATCAACTGGCTTTTCTATGCTAGGTAGATCTCTTATTTCCTTAACATTTCTTATCTTTACTATGTTATCAAAATTGATATGACATAGTCTTTTATGCCATAACCAACTATCATCAACTTTAGCAGCAAAACAACTTGCTTCTGAATTGAGTTGAAAAACATTACCTCTTGTCTTTGAGCTTAATGCAATCATAACACCATCTTTTTTGTTAATGAAGCATTTGTCATCTTTGAACTCCAATTGATAGCCTTTTCCAATTAACTGTCCAACACTGAGAAGGTTATGTTTCAAACCATCAACATAAAGAACATCATCAGTACTATTCTCTCCATCCAAAGTGATGGCTCCTCTACCAACTATTGGTTTAGGAGTGTTGTCTCAAAATCTGACCATACTACCATTGTATTTGTCCAAATGAACAAACCTACCTTTATCACCTATCATGTGATGTGAATAACCACTACCTATAATCCAGTCTGTCCTTATGTTAGTTTGTGAAATCAATGCAAGCTCTTGATTCTCTTTCTTATCTTCATGAGCTATCTTATTATTCATTTTATCTATAATAGCAATGAATCCAATTTCTTCTTCACTAGATTCATCATCTGATACTCCATCTCCAGCATAGTAGCATTCTTTAGAATATTTAGGCTTGTAATCCTTCTTGAACTTTCTTGCTCTAGTGGGACACTTAGATGCAAAGTGACCGATCTTATTACATGAAAAACACTTAAATGGTAATTGACCTTCATATTTTCCTTTTCCTTTCTTTTCTCTTTTGGAAATCATGGCAATAAAATCATCTAATGTTTTCTCTTCATCATCATCATTAAAATTACTAGAAGTGTTTGTAGATTTCTTACCATGGACTGTTGCTTTGAAAGCTGTCTCACTCTTAGGTTTTGTCTTCAATCTTGAAATCTCAAAAGCTGAGATCTTTCTGATCAAGGTTTATCTCTTGAAATTAGATGTAAGCTACATGGTCTCATCAAGGATGTTGATCTTGCTTTCATATTTAGGAGTAAGAGTAGTCATCAATTTATCCATAATGTCCTCCTCTGAAATCTCTCCACCATTGTTCTTGATTCCAACAACTGCTCCATTTATTCTTTGATTGTAAGCTCTGATGTTTTCTTTAGGTAGCATCTCTAAAGCATTGTATCCTTTCTTCCATGTCTTTCTGTGTGCATCCTTTTCTTGTTTGTCTCCTTCAAATATATCTTCTAGGTGCTTCCATATTTTATGGGTTGTATCTATCTTTTTTACTTTTGAAAATTCACCATTAGACAAGGCGCTAATAAGGGCTTCTTTAGCAATAGCATTATGATGAAACAATTCCTTTTGTATGTCAGTAGCATCATCTTTTGCAAGGTCTTCTAAAGTAGGAATCTTGGCTTCTTTGACAGTTACATTAGAAATTTCAAAAGCAATGCACTGCAAATGAGTCACCATCTTGTTCTTCCAATCAAGATAATTCTCTCCATCGAACTTAGGAATTTCTTTCCTAAAGTACGCCATCTGATCAACCTCAAGTTGTTAAAATTTCTCTCCAAGGCACTTGGCTCTGATACCAATTGTTAGGAATAGTTTGAAGAGATAACTGAGGGGGGGGGGGTGAATCAGTTATCTACAAGATTCAATTCTTTATCTAATTAAGTATACTTAAACATAAAGCATAAACACAATGAAAGAACACATGAACACAACACCAATATTTTGGTTATAGGGAAACCCAAATAGGTAAAAACCCCAGCGGGACTTGATACCCACTAATATTTTTTACTAGTGTATAATGATCCTTGTTAGAAGATCCTTTACCCTGTTAGGAGTAGCTTTACAATATATTAAGTATAGTAGACTTGGTCAAGGGTTGGAACTTGTTAGGAGTCTTTTACAATTATCCCTGTTAGGCGAGAGGATGCACTTTCCTAGAGCTCACTGCTCAAATGGGTGAAGGCTACAACCTTCTGAATAATAGATACACACTATATCTGGATCTTGGTGAACTGTGCTTTGACCTATTGTCTGGATCAGTTGTAATGAATAGCACAAGTACTTTACTTGGTCACATAGACCTTCTTCTGATGGATCAACACTTCACACACTCTGCTCTTCTCTGCTTTGCTTAATCAACTATGAACCACACTTCAACAATCACAAATGACTTCCTATAAATATCTTTCCTCCAAATGATATAATCAAGTCGGCATGTTAGAACTACCTTGAAATCATATTAGAGAAACCATAACAAACTCTAATAAACATTCTGTCGGCTCTACCAAAACAATTGGAACTTTCTCTGTAGGCTGAATTAACTTATGCACTCTTAACCAAACATCAATAACACTTCTCCAAGCTTAAATCCAAGGGCACATACCCTCAAGATAGGTGCAATTCAAGAACCAATAAAATCTTTGTTGGCTCTTCTGAATAAACACATGAAACTGATGCTGGTGAATAGCGACTACATAACTTCACTTCTACTCATCAACAGACTATGCGTCCATAACTAAAAAATCACTAACATGTCTACAACATATATCCAAGCACGCAAGGCTCCATGATAACTGTACAAACAAACACACATAGAACACTATCTGTTACTCTATCAGGAACACTGCTAACACCAGCTGCTATATAACTGTCTGTACTAATAGTTAATCTATGTGCCCATGATATCATGTTGATATCATGTCCATGCTACATATACTAGAAGCTTATTGTATAAGACTTTCACGCATGCTACTTTCCATATGTTGTCATTAATGACAAACATACAGTTAGTACTGGCCTACTAGAAAATCTCCAACACTCTGTTCTTTGGCCCCTCCACTGGACAATGCCATGCTTGGCTCCTATTGGCTCCTTTGAATATGAATATTTCTCAGTTGTGCAACTTCTTTTCACTTCTCACTCAATGCTTTTGCACAAACAATCACAACTATCTTCATAAAACTTCGAGCACAAAAAGCAATGGAGTCCTGTCTATTTATCATTGATAATTGAATGTGTGTAGTTGCCAAAATCATTACAAATCAAGCCTCGATCACTTCTACATTCAATTCTGCATATTACCAACTTTAAATAAAGGCTAGCCATGGCGTGGATGTTGACAACTTGATTTAAAAACTCTAAAATAAAGCAGAAAAGTAATGATCATTGTTTAGCTTTAAAACCCTTATTTATTTATAAAAACCCTTGGTTAATTTTGATGGGATGACTTTTTACTTTTTTCCAATTCAGAAAATCACTTTTCCATGTAGCAATGGCTATCATCACTCTTTATTAATGAACACTTAACCATATTTGATTCGGAGATCCAGTGAACAAAGGCTCAACCTGCAATCATAACTTCCAAAGTCACGCACACTATCAACTTGTCCTTTGCATTACGCGTATCTTCATGGACTTAAACTATAAACTACCATCATAACCACCACAGTCACACATGTCATCAACCTAACCATTGCATATCTTTGTAACCATTAGCCATTGACCCTCCTTTTAGCCTATCGAAGCTGCGCACACTGTCACTAGTCACTACAAACTATGTCGAAGCTACGCAAATGCCAAATTGTTAACCAAAAACTTACTTGACCTTTGAGTATCTTCATGGCATAAAACTCTAAACCACCAACATAATAGTCAAAGTCACTCACATTCACACCATCAACATGACCATTGTGTATCTTCATAACCGTTAGCCATCGACCCTCCTTTTAGCCTGCCAAAGCTACGCAAAATGTCCTTACAAAGCCTTTCTTAAACCCATGCACTTGAAACCTTGACCGCAATCTCATTTGGAGATCTAGCAAAAAAATTCATCTCTTAATCTCTTAATGCCTCGCTTAACTCTTGATTTATCCTGGGATTCAGCGAACAAAGGCATCTTGTATTCTCTAAAATAAATGTTTAACCATGGTCTCATTTGGAGATTGGGCAAACAACCTTAATCTCCCAATCATTGAATACTTTTCATAACTTGAGTTACTTTCTAAGATTAAGCATTGACCATAGATCTTGAAAGCAATCGGTGGCTATTGGTGAGTCGCTTAATCTTTTAAACCATTATCATTTAATCACGAGATTCGGTGAATATAGTATTCGCTAAATCTCCCAAAGTTTGAAACATTAATTATTTTATTCCAAGATCAGGCGACTGAAGAAAATTTCACCTTTTAATAGACTTTGCAAAATTATTTTATTGGAGCCGCCAAACTTAGTGAACAGGAGATCATGACCCAATCATTGAATCGCTGAATAACTTGATGTAGGCCTCATTCATTATGAGATTAAGAAACTGCTATTGATCCCAAAGATGATCAACAGTCCTCACTGAGTCACTAGAAAAATTAGAGCCTGACCGCCAAATTAAGTGAATAAGAGATAACCACCACACCTAATCGCTAAATGTTATGAGAAAATTGTCACATATTAAGAGATTGAGAGACCATATAATCACCAATTCACTGAAAGAAAGACTAACCATGACCAGAACTGGGAGTTTCAGCGACCAAGGGAAAACTTAACAAGGATCTAACACATAGTCGTGAGTTCGCTGAATACTTTAGTGACATGAAAAATTATTACGAGATTCAAGGAAAGGAAGATCACATGCAAATTGAGAAATCTTAAGTGGCCAAAAAGCAAAAAGGTAACACAAAAATATAAGAAACTAGGGCACACTTAAGATAATTTGAAAGATTAACCCTACCAAGGGAAAAAAGACCTAAAGCAAGGGTTTACAACTACAACTAAAAGCACAATTACGACAAATTTAGAGAGATTTTAAACCCTAGACCAGTGGTCAAAGCTTCCTAATTTCTTAGAAATTATCATTTGTCAATTTAATAATTTATTATTTGTCATAGTTCATAGTACATACTCATTAGTCAATTTATTATTTGTCAATTTCCTAATTTCCTAATACTAAGCATTTAATTAATTACTTAACTCCTTGAATCAAAACCATTTAAATTTTACTTAATTCCTTAATTCCTTGAATCAAAACCATTTAAATTTTACTTTATTCTTAAATTCCTAATTTCCTAATTTCTAAAAGAAAATATTAATACAATAATATGACCATTGGCAATTTGGCATTGACATTATACATAATATACAATTATACATTCAATTTTAAATAAATTGCAACTGCGATCTTCGGGATCAGGAATTAGAATTGAGATTCTTTACTTGAGCCAATGAGCTCTTTACAAAATTACATAGGCACAATGATAGAAAAATTAAAAATTACAAAATATCCTTGTATTAAATTTAACTTCCTTGAAATTTATACATCAAAATTTCAAATTCAAGAATCAATGATCATAGTACCAGTAACCAAACTCAGAGGTGAGAGGACAAAGACTTGAAGTCTCAGACTTCTATGATCTATCAAAAAATTACAAAATATTTTTGTATATTTTTATTAACTAAAACTTCCTTGAAATTTATACATCAATGTCCATTGTCAATGATCAATGATCAGAATTTAGAAAATAAAAACTAACATTGGCATTTGGCAAATTAAACAAATTTGGAAACAGTTATTAGAGTGACAGCTGGCAGCTTGGATTCTTTAGAATCAGTCTTGATTTGCAATTTTGCACCAAAGGTGTATCCACATCAGGTGAACCACAAACATAAGATACCTTATTCAAATTAACTGACCTCCCTCTATTGGCTCTTCCTCTAATACCAGAACTATCTCAACTACTTCCATCATCCATGTCAATATGGCAAGGCCAAGGCTTGAATATCTGCAATGTTTTCCCACACCACAATATCCCTCTTTGATGGCCAAGTGACCTCTCTAACTGACTCCAAGTCTTCAAGGCATTTTTTCCACTTGGTATTCATTATGGCTCGAGATTTAGCAACAAACTTATTCATGTCAATCTCCTACTTGTACAATTCATCCACAACTTCATAAGAAGTTGAAATGTCAGCATCACCAACAAAATAAGAAGCCACCTTCCTAGCATCCAAAATTTGGTTGAAAGAATCAACCCACTCCTGTCATTCCTTCAAGTGTCCCTCTGTGTCCACAATAGTAGGGATATATCCTTCAGACTCTTCAGCAAAAATCTTAAGCTTTGCCTGCATGTTTTGAAACTTGCCAGTGAAAAAACCATACAAATCCTTTACTAATAACACCATTTCCTTAACATCAATTATTTTGTTAGGTAACTCCATTTTTTTTCCATTAGTAAAACTAACCTATCAAAGAATTGCAAGTATGGGCCCCAAGTATTAAATAATGGGGTTAGTATAGACATGGCATTAGAACATTGATACTCTATCCCCTACAAAGAAATGAAAGTACTATGAAGGATTTGAGACTTCCCTTTTAAAATATTTACTCTGTGCAATAGCACCTTCTTCAAAGTCTCATTTTTAGCAATTCCAGTATCAGTAGGCTCAGGCTGATCAACGTCCATTATTATCTTTTCTATTGCAAGTTCTAGAGATAAGCCCCCCTCATGCTCAGTTTGGACCCCTACATCACAGACCTGTGTAAATGCCCTGGACTGATTTTTTAGAGTATTTATTTCATCTTTTTGCTCCTTCACAGTCTTATTCAGGAGAAAATTCTTCTTCAATTCCTCTTCAAACTTTTTTCTAGTTGCCACATAATCTCTGAATGTCCTGGCTAGCCTGTTCTCCAAGTCCTCAACCACTGCTTTATTCATGGAGGATGCATGATGTAGGAGATTTTCTATCTCTGATCATGTAGTGTCCTACAACCTCCATATTAATTAGCTACCCTGTGCTGTGTCTTGGATGTCAACTAATCTGGGCTTACTAGATTCTGGGGCCACACACCATTCTGCTAGTGTCTTAGTGTCCATACTGAATCCAGTTACCCTTTGTAGTCCATCAGGGCCAAAAGCTTCATAAGCTACAACTTTATCTTGCCTCTTGATTTGGTCAATTAGGAATGAGGACTCCAAGTCCCATCCAGGGATCAACAACATGCCACTTCTGGTTACAAGATCTCTTGCCTCCTCCATAGTTAATGTTTCACTATTGGGATCATAGGCCTGTAATTTTTCAATCATTTCAACAGTTTTTTCCTATGATTCCCCTGGTTTCAGAGATAGTGTTAATTCATTCTGTGTAACTCTAAAGAGAAAACTTTTAAATTCATCGGACTTGAGGAATTCCTCATCATCTATAAAATCTTTAGCATCCAATCTAGTTGCAGCCAATTCTAACTCATCTAGGGATTTTTCTCCCTCATCTACCATTGATGTCAAAAATTGTTGTCTTAAGTCAGCAAAGTAATGGCTATTACCTAGCAGGATTTGTAGTGCCTTTTGCCTTGCCTTTTGGGGTACATTCATCAACTTTTGTTTCTTTGATGGCCCTTGCTCAGATGTGGATGGCTCAGCTTGTTCTGTTTCTACCATAAACACCAAATCAAGTTCAACTTCCTCAGGGTTTATTCTATCCTCCTCCTCCTCAAGGATGTCTAGAAATTTAGACATAATATCTTCATAATTCGCTATACACATGTCAATTTTCCAAATGTATTTGAGATCAAGAAAGAAACTGGGGAAGGTAGGGTCTGCCTTTTTCAATTGTTCCTCTACCCTTACAATATTTTTCTATTTACAGGTGTTCTCTTCACATGTATCTTTACTATAAACATTTCTAATAACATCCTCCTCTACCATAGGCTGATTTAGAGCCAAATTGTGATTCCTCATTTCTCTCAATGCTACTCTAACAAAGTCTTCAGGGTCATACATCCTTGCTTTACTAGAGGACAATCTCAATTGTCTTAGGAATTCATGGATTTGGTCCACATCATCTTTACCTATAGAGAAATCCCCTATTTGGAACCTCCTTTCCAGAAAGGTTCCCTTATGTCTTTTAGGGCCTAAGTGCTCTCTCTCCACCATGATAAGTTACCACATGAATTCTACTACTGCCAATCTTTCTGGGACAAATTTTGGTAGTATGTGTGTAGGTTGAGGGCAAGCATACACTCTTATAATAGTAAAATTCTTTAAAAAAAACATATCACCCCAATTGTGCTTAATGTCATTGTCAATTTTAAATGCTATGGGTCTAAGAAATTTTCTAACAAGAAAAGGAAATCTTTCCTTCACAATACCTAACATGTTCATTACTAGATCTACAAAATCACTATAAAAAACAATGGAATTAGAGAAATGGTAAGTTCTATGCCATAACCTGGTCCACAACTGAACCAGAATAGTTCCTCCTACATTATCGGTCTCATAGATGAACCCTGGGTTGATGTAGCCAATATTGCAATAGAGGATCAGGTGCATCAACATGGAGTAGTGATTGAACTTGAAGCTTTTCAAATTAGTCTTTGCATTCATCAACTCAGTGTGCATTACATTGATTATGTGCCCCACATAATCAAACTCCTTGTTAGTGTACAGGTCTTGAACATCTGTAGCCATGACAAAAATGTCAAGAGTCACTATCAAACCTCCATCTAGTCCAATAACTTTGTGTAGACCATAGATGGTATTCTATAAATGGGGAAAGAAAAGCTCAATATCAAATTAATCTGCAACCTTCTTCGGTAACAACCCTGCCTCTTTCTTTTCTCTAGGAATATGCCTCCTCATAACCCTTCCATGGTAGTAACTTTTCTATCTATTAAACAGAGCCTCCTCTTTTGCTAGGTCAATATCCACACTCATAGGTCCCTGAAGGTCGAAAGCTTGAGTAAAAGTCACTCTATCTAACATGCATCGTATAGACTTGTCATGCTTGTGGAAAGCTTGTGTCACTGGATTGTATGCTTAAATTAGCACTTTCATGAGGTCTACATCCAAAAATACCTCAGGTACTATCAAATTTCCCAAGTTCCTATCTCATGGGTTTGAAATAGGAGGGCCTCTAAATCTATTGTTATAGAAATATATGAAGAGCTCATACCCAATTGTATTTGGGTAGACAACATCCCCGCAAAATGCATAAGGGTCCCTCCATTCATAAGCATTAGCTGATTGCAAATTTGAGGATCCAGGGAATAATTTCATCCATTCTTCAGTGCATATGTTTGGCCTCTTTGTTCTTGAATGCACAATGACACTCTTTTCCAGTACTACAAAAACATCAAGAGATTCTTGTTCAGCCATTCTTTATGTCTACTAAACTCTAAGCAGTAAGCTTCTTTTTTGTGAATCTGCACTTAAAGCCAAAGGTTTCAAGTATTTGGTTTCTCTTTGACTTTGGAAATTATGGATGCTCTGTGAAGTCATTGAAGTCTAAATTGTATTTAATAACTAACAAGTAACAAGAAACTCACAAGTACAACTAGGCCACCAACCACCAGGCCACCTACTCTATTTGTAATTACCTTTTTCAGAAAAGTGTCACTGTCAACTGTCACTTCCACCATAGATTTGGCGGCGATCCAAGAGCAAATAATTAGCGTGTTGCCGAAGTGACCCTAATGGTACATTTAAAGCTAGGTCCCTATCTCAACTTTGCTAAATTGCTATGTATAGATCAGGGGCCTTGGCCCTTGGCCGTTTGAATTTGAAATCCAAAAACTTTGAGACTTGCAAAGTCACGCAACACCTTTTCAAAACTTTGGGACTGTTAAACTAACCAGAAAAATGAAACCTTGAGATGTTACAACATAGCCTAGCATGCCGCATGACACTTGTACTTTACACTTTCCATGTGGCATGCAAATTACTCTTTGTCAGACCGTCTCTCACTTTTCAACACCTTATGAAGTTATGCACGAAGTTAGTCGGGACTTTGGAACCCCTAACCATTGTAATACCCCAAAATTGGCACCTTACAATTTTAATCAATTTTGGTGCATTTCTTCAATTTCTACATCATCGAAGTCCTATTATACTAGGCAATTCTATCTCCTATTTGACTTTATTTGACTTGGTGTCAAATGCATAAAACCCTAATTTGCATTAATCATACACTATAATTAATTCCTAAATATTCAACTTTATTGGCTAAATAATCCCTATGATTAATTAATTTAATTCTAAAGTCCTAAGTGCTTTAAATTAAATTAATTCCACCACCTTTAGCTAATACACATCATGGAATTAAATAATTATTTGGTTATTTGAATGGACATCTTTATTTAGATTTATTATTCAAAATAAATCGAAAAGTCACCCATGTGGCAATATTCATTCTTTTAATCAAATAATTCTTCAATATTTGTCTCACCATGGAGATGAAGAGTCAGCCGTTTCTTTTCAAGAAAATCTTCATCCTCTCTCTTGGCTTTTCTATATTATGAGTTCCTTTTTTTCATTTTGAGAGAGGCAATTGCGAGAGTATCCAAACTATAGTCAATTTGTGTCTCAATTTTCATGCTTCCAAGCTTTTATTGCATAATTAGATTAATCTCCATTGCTAGTGTAATTGCATTCTCATATTAAATTAGTTTTCTTATTTGATATTAGCTTAGTTCTCATGTTTATTCCAAGTTCTTTAGATTAAAAATTGCATTCTCATATCTCATTTTAAGTTTTCTTAGCTTAATCTGCACTTTCATTCTTAGTTTAGCTTGCATTCTCATATAGATTAATTGCAATTTTCAATTCAATTATTTCTTTAAGCTTTTCAAATCCTTTGTCTTAGTTTGGTCTAATGGTTGTTGGATCTCCAATCTGAGAGTAATTCAAACACCCCAACTAATTAGGAGGCAACAGGTCGATTCACTATGAATTCATGAATTGGGGAATTCATACTCATTTTCATAATTCACTTTGTGAGAAATGACTATGTTGTGTCTATGGTTGGATTAGAGTTCCACGTTTAGCTATAAACATTTTGGTGCCCACCATGGGGCATAAAATTGATTTCTGGCCTCACTCTCAAAAATTCTCTGATAAGAAATTGCACTTTGTCTGTACGGTCCGTACAACTGTGTACAAAATCTTGCGCGAGCTTTCTAACTGTACCATGTGAAGATTTGCTTTCTGGGTACTTTCTTGCATGTAGGTTTGCTAACAGTAGCATTTTCTCACACACTTCATAGTACTTTCTCACGCGTATTGGTGTACTTCCTCACCCGAGACTTGGTCTTAGTTTTTAAAAAAATTTCTCAGTTTCTGTGAATTTTTTGCACTATTTTATGAGATTATTACATGTTGTTGATTTGTATATCTCAATTTTTCTGATAGCATAACAGTGGGCTATAGGTCTCTTGTCAAAGACATATAAAATCGCTAATAGTTTCCTTGCAGGATGGTTGTTGAAGACATTTAAAAAGTTGTGCTTGTTTTATTGCTTTCATCACATAGTATAATTAGGGCCTTGTGAAGATTTTTTAAGGGTCTTGATAGTGAGCTAGGGTAATAGGCTCTTCATTACATGGAAGTGATGCCCATAGATGAATCCAAGACCCAGATCTTGCTAGCATGATAGATACTTGGGGAAGCAAGGAAAGGTAGTGAATCTTTGGCATGTCTACTTGTTAGGGGATTATGCTCTTCTCTCTTTGAGAGAACCAGAAACCCAAAAGCTTGTGGATTGGTTGAGGAGGAACTAGCTTGGTGATGAATATTATTTGTGTGTTTGGGTAAGGTGAAGAGGTAGAGAAGTATGCTCTTCTCTCTTTGAGAGAACCAAAAAATCAAACCCTCGGATCCAAGCCAAGTTGTGTCACCTTTAGAGGGCCTGCCAGAAGTTGAACCTCCGGGAACGACCCAAGTGAGTACACACCTATTGCCGGTGATTCCACCTCACTATAATAAAGAATGTTTTGTTGAGTCTAAAGACTTCAAAACCATGTTAAATTCCTTCTCTTGATTTTGACTATCATCTTGAGAAGGCTCTGTCTATTGTACTGAGCGGCGCCACTCATAGCCCTGCTTGCAGGGGTGTATGAATTTTGAGTGTTGGTGTGGCTACAAGGACCTATCTCTATATTAGGGGCACTAAAGGTTAGTGTGAATGAAAGCCCATTAAAAAATTTCTTAGTTAGCTGCCTACGTGGATCACCTCTGAAAGGAGACATAATCTTTGCGCAGCGAGGGGGAAGAATCTCTCCCCTAGATTCTCACCATAGGCATGCACCTAGATGTTTGAAGGTGGTATATGACACTGGCTCTTACTTCAAGGGTAACCTTTGAACATATACTATTGAGTCCTTGGAAACACCAAAAATGCAGGCACCCTCTAGGGGGTGACACAGCTATGTGAGGTGAATGCATACATGTAAGCTGTGAGGCACGAATTTTGTCTTCTCTACCATTTTTTTTTGTAGGGATAACTATGTGTCTGTTATCGAGTCTTAAACTATCCATCATGATTAAACAAAGACTCCCATGATTCTTCCAAGTTGCTTTGTCCTTGGTTGAAATGTTTGCGACTACTTCTTGCGTCACTACTACTTGATCTAAAACTTTATGCTTGTAAACGAATGCTTGAAACCTTCAAACTGATATTGTTGATTCAAACTATCTTTAAACTGTCTAAGAACTGGAAATCCTATCCGAGAAAAGTCCTCATTGTGTCTCAAAATATGAATTTTACCTCGAAAACTATGTCGAATTGTTGAAGTTTGATCTTTTCCCATGCAAAATTTCACTTTCTAGAGCACTTCCTCATGCGAGACTTCATTCTCTCACATGAAGTTTGACATTTTCACTCATGGCCCAACACTTTCTCGCACAAACCTGTACCCTAGTTTTCAAAACAGTGACTTATTTCCCATTGACTAGTGAACTTTTTGCCTGATCTGATTTTTGTTTGAGGTCTGTTTGTTTGTTTTCCTTTCATTCACTGTCTGAAACTAAGTGTCTCGAGCTACAAACCAAATAATTTTTCTTAAACTTGTATTGTCTCCCTATTATTTGTCTCATCTTTCTATGATTTTGTACCTTGCAATGTGATAGTCACATCTCGACTGTTCTAGCCATACTCTTGACGATTTGTGCTGGGTACATCTCACATCTTGGTTGTTCTAGCCTTTATCTCCTTTTCGTTATTCCTAGAGATAGAGTTCTAGCATAATCCCAAGTCCTCTCTCATTTCATTTTTTTCTATGCCTATTACGACTACAAGTGGCAACACATTCCCCATTTGTGGAACTGGAAAAGGTAGGGGTAAACCTCGTAATCAAGAAATAGGTCATCTTGAACTTGTTGCACAATCTGAATATTGTGAGGGATCCACAAGCTCCTCTTCATTGAGTACTTTGAAAGATAGCCCATCGTAATCATCACCTCTAGTGTTCCAAGAGTGTTATAATCTATTGTTTCAACCGCAACCTGACTTATCATTTCAAGAACAAGACAACTCATTCTTTCAAAACAACTCATTATTTCATAACCTTGGGAGGCCACTTCCTCAGACTAGTCCTATTATTGAACCTATCGACCCTGCTGACAATATCGACTCATTTGAACCTATCGACCCTTTTGATCTTGTTAGAGCTTTGAAAATTACCTGGGTCATGCCCTTTTGACATCCTTCACATTATTTTATTGAGTCTTCCTACACTGACAAGATGGGAGATCCATTCAATTTCCAACCAGGAAAATACTGCCAAATTCCTGAGCAATCTCAAAACAATTAGCATCCTGAACACTCTCAAAATGATCAATGCTATGATCACTCCCAAAATGATCAAAATCATGACCAATCTCAAACCAAACCTTAGGGTAGTCAGCAAGCATATCACTATCACCCTCCTCTATATGATCAAAATCAATCCCAAAACAAATCTTAGAGCGGTCAGCAAGCATACCACTATCACCCTCCTCCACATTACCAAGACCAAGATGATCAGAAACAAGATCAAATCCCAAGCATTTATGATATTCTTGGTAATGAAGATGAAGTAATAACCCAAAATGACATAGATGCAGTGAAAGCCAACAAGGGTCTTATCAAGATGATAGAGATCCTCCTTCTAGAGGAGAAGGAGAAATATTTTATAGAATTGGCCAAACAAGGGGCCAAATTACCCCGAGACTACCAAGTCAAAATGCTTGTGGGCAAAGAAGAAGAGACTGAGACTACAAAGTTGCAAAAGATGATTTGAGACATGCAAGACCAAATTAGTCAACTTGCAAGGGATAAAGATAAACCTGCACAACAATTCACAATGGAAAGCATATGTCCTTTCCGTTTGATAAGAGTCTTCACATGCCACCTTTTCCCAAAGGTGTAGAGCTACCTAAATATGACAAATACTTGGGTACCATTGATCCCCAAGATCACTTAAGAGAGTTTGGTGCTCTATCTATGGAATTCATGCATGATTAGATGTACCTTATGCATCTCTTTCCTCGTAGCTTGGGTGGACCAGCTATGGAGTGGTTTTCTCGATTGCCCACTAGCATTAAGACTTTTGATGAAATTTCTAATCTATTTCTCCAACATTATTCACATAATATTTAGCATCTGGTCAACATCCGAGATCTTTGCAATTTGAAATAGTGACAAGGGGAACATTTCCTAATATTTCTCTAGAGATGGAGACAACTATGTACAAAGTGTCCTCATAAGCTACCAGAGTCTGAAAGGCTCGACATTTTTTTGGATAACCTTGTTCCAAATTTTGGATATCAAGTACAATTACAAGGTCCCCTAACCTTTGATAGCATGATTAAACAAGTTGTGTGCATAGAAGCATTTATGATTGAGAAAGGAGAGTTGACTTTGCAAAAAGACAACAAACAAGGGTATTCCTCCTTAAACAAAGATAAAGGGAAGTTTTTCAACAAGAATAGAGATGTTGTAAATGATGGATTGGTTGATAATGTGACCCTAAAGGCTATGAAATATGTTTTTAATCTTTCCTCTAGTATATAGGTGGTCAAAGCTATGGAGAAGGCTCCAACGGAGACTCAACACCCTTCAAGATTTGCTAAAAAAAACCTTGGGCACCCCAACCCAAGCGTGAGTTCACTTCCTTGGGAGAACCGCTTGATGTGGTTTATAAAACTCTCATGTAGAATCATATACTCACTCCTTTGGAAAAGTGTCTCTATGATCTGCAACTGCGACCTCATTGGTGGAACGACAACGTATATTGTGATTATCACCAAAATAAGGGCCACAAGACTTCTACTTGTATTTAGCTGCGCCATAAGATCCAAGATTTTATTGATAATGGTGACATTGTTGTGGACAGTCATAAAAATAATTCAAACCATCAGGCATTTAAAGATCCCTTTCCTCCTCATGAGAAAGGTGAATCTTCCAAGACTAAGAACACCAATGCTAAGGTCAATTACATGTACACTACTAAAGACAATGTCATTGGTACAATTGAACTTGTTGAGGTTGAGTATTGCAATGTGATTACTATTAAGGGGAGCAGAGATGCTCCTAAGACTAAGACTCCATTTTTCTTGTGAGGTCCTGGTTCTCATTCTTCCAAACCTGAATCCTCTCAGGATTGTGCCAATGTTGTTACTCACTCTCATGAAAAAATCACTATTAAAGGTCCTGACCCTTCTACGTCCGCTCTGAAGAAACCTACAAACAAAGCTATTGTTGGCCTTGCCAACAAGAACTCAAAATTGTTCCTACACCTAGCATGACTAATTATAGCATTTTAGACCAGCTGCAATGTACCAACACTCAAATCATCATCTTTGACCTGTTGAAGATCTTGCCTGCCCATAGGGAGATTCTAGATAAAGCCCTCACCGAGGCAAACATCCCAAAAGACTTAGATCTTGATTGGTTTCAATCCATGGTGGGTCGCCTGATGTCACCACACTATTTGTCCTTCTCTAAAGAAGATGACCACTCATTGAGCCACCCGCACAATGCTCCTTTCCACAAAAAGTCATGATAGGTCCAAAGTGCATCTACTGCATCCTCATTGACAATGGTGCTAGCCTCAATATTTTCTCTGCTAATCTCCTTACCCAACTGGGCTATGATTAAGATTGCATAGATGTCCATAAGAAAATCACCATTAAGGCATATGATGAAGAAGAATGCAAATCCAAAGGTTTGGGTGTGCTGCCAATCTAAGTTGGGTCTGTTGAAAGAGACATCATTTGCCAAGTTATAGATATTCCTCTGGCATATAATATACTATTGGGTAGACCATGGATCCATGAAATGCAGGTGGTTCCATCTACATATCATCAATGTATCAAGTTCTCATTCCATGGAGCATAAGTGATAGTTCCTGCCAATACCAATTACTCTTGCAACACACTTGCACAATCTACAGATAGTCTTGTTCCAACTAATAGAGAATCCACTAAATTCTATGATGCTAAGCTCAAGGAAATGGAATAGACTCTGAAGCTTAAGGATATAGGCATGGGAGGGTATCAAATTTAACTTGTGCTATCATTAGCAGCTTTACCTCCGTCTTCGCATTCCTACAGGAGACCCTCTAAGAACAACAAACTTTCTACTTTTTCTCCCCAAGTAATCTATGATGGTGCCTTTGTCAAGGCCACAATGCCATTAGAAGATGAAGATGAGGAAAGAGCTATTATAGGTTGGCTTTACAAAGGAAAAGAAACATCTGAATAGATCACTCCTACTCCTAAATTAGAACAAGAACCATACAGTGAAGCCTTCAAAATCATGAAGTGCTTCGGTTATAAAGGGAGTGGCCCTATAGGCATGAATGACAATGGTTTTCTTAAACCAATTGAAGCTATAGGTTGTTGCAACAAGGACACCTTAGGTCTAGGCTTCAAGAAAATCCCATTTCATCTAGGGATTAACAAGTTTGTGCCTGAACTAGAACCGGAATTCTAGCTAGAATTTGAGGACATTACCACAGCTGATAAATCTGAGAATAGTTCTGACGAGGGTAATTTTCCATATCCTATTCCTCCAAACCTTGTTGTATTCTTTGAAGGACCAGATGAACCTATTATCCCTATCCATCTAGTAGAGACTGATAGTGATTTCGATGACACCACTTTAGTGCATCGACTCACGTATGACCAATGGAGAGAAATACAAAAGTCTGATCCCAATTTTCAGGATGAATGGTACATACCACTGCATTTCCAAGAGTGGTTTGAACAAGATCAACTTCAGCAAACTATTAATGCTACAAGGGATGAAGATGAGTAAGATGGTACAACTAGTGCTAATGGAATTCCCATATCAAGTATCTTTGATTCACATGAATATGAGTTTGACTCTCTGTCTGATGCCACTTTTGATAAAGATATAGATGTTGTTCATGTGTATGAAAACCTTCTTGAAGTAGGTGAAGGGTCTAGTGTTAGGTCGACTGAGTGTGAATTTACTAACGTGTACATTCCCCCTACTTCCACTGTGAGGACTCAAGAAGAATCAAGCACACCTTTGGATGAGATTGCTCTAGGTCTTGATTTGCTCGTCCACGCTTTTGATGGCTATAATGTGAACACACTTGAACCTGCCACTACTCTTTCACTCTCCCTCTCCAACTAGTGAAGTCCTTATGTTCTAGAATGACTACACTCTTGCCTGTTATCTTAATGCTATCGAACCTGTAATGTTCTGCACCAGTGATGGTGAAAACCACATTGTGGCAATGTCAGAGCCAAAAAAAGTAAAAATAAAAGACGTATCCGAGGGTGAAAACCTCTCTGAGGTTCCCAAGGATGAGATGCTTGATACACTTCTGAGTCATTTTCAAGAGAGATCATCAGTGTTGATTGAGCCGACCCAACCAGTGAATTTGGGTATAGATCCTGCACCTCAGATTATTCATCTAGCATAGTCATTATCTATAGAAGAGAAAGAAGAGTTCACTAATTTCTTTCAAAGAAAGAAAATTAATTTTGCATGGACTTACTCTAATATGCCTAGATTAGATCCCAATCTAATCATGCATCATCTATCTATTGCACCAGGCGTTAAGCCTGTCGAACAAAAGCTTTAGAAGATTCATCCACATGTGGCACTTTTAGTCAAAGAAAAGTTAGAAAAAATTCTCAAAGCTGGTTTCATTAGAGCTATTAACTATGCAGAGTGGATCTCTGATATTGTTCTAGTTACAAAGCATGATAAGTCTATCCATGTGTGCACAGACTTCAGAGACCTGAATAAAGCATGTCCTAAAGATGATTTCCCATTGCCTAATATTGACATGATAGTGGACATGATAGCTGGTTACCAAATGTATTCTCTAATGGATGGCTTTTTTGGTTATAATCAAATAAAAATTGTGCTAGAAGACCAAGAAAAGACAGCCTTCACATGTACTTGGGGAACATTCTGTTGGAATGTCATGCCCTTCAGACTAAGAAATGCTGGAGCTACCCATCAAAGAGCTGTCACTACAATTTTTCATGACATGATGCACAATACAATGGAAGATTATGTCAATACACTTTGGCTAAAAGCATGCAGCGGAAAACACATCTTGCAGATCTAGGTCCCATACTAGATCGGATGGAACAATTCAGTTTGAGACTCAATCCCAAAAAATGTGCATTCGGTGCCACTTTTGGAAAGCTGTTGGGTTATATCATATCTGCTAAAGGCATAGAGGTAGATCTTGAGAAAGTTCAAGCTATCATGGAGATGCCTCCACCAAAGAACATCAGTCAAATGAGAGGGCTTTAAGGAAGACTACAATCCATTCGGTGCTTCATTGCACAATTGGCCAATAAGTCACAACTATTCAAAAAAACTCTACATAAAGGTGTGACTTATGAGTGGAACAAAGAATGTGACAAAGGGCTTACTCAAATCCAACAATATCTTGCAAATCCACCAATCTTGATGCCTCCTATTCATGGGAAGCCACTAATCCTTTATATTTCAGCTACAAACACATCTCTGGGTGCTCTATTGGCTCAAGAAGACCAAAATAACAAATAAAGAGCCATTTATTACATCAGTAGAACTCTAGTTTCTTATGAGATGAATTATTTAGTCATTGAAAAATCTTGTCTAGCAGTGGTGTTTGCTTCACAGAAATTACGACACTATATGCTTGCTCACACTACACGACTCATTGCTAAAATTGATCCATTAAAGTACTTACTCAGCAAAGTTGCCCTAACAGGCAGATTGGCGAAATGGGTCATGATACTCAGTGAGTTTGACATTGAGTATGTGGAGAGAAAAGCTATTAAAGGACAAGCTATTGTAGATCAACTGGTAGAAGCTCCTCTCAAGGATCATCAACCCTTGAAAATTGAATTTTCAAATGATTCTATAATGCTTCTTACACATCAAACATGGAACATGTTCTTTGATGGATCATTTACCTAGCAAGGTTCAGGTGTTGGAATACTGTTTGTCACACCATAGAGATACTCTTTACCAAAGGCTTACAAAATGTTATTCCCTTGCACAAATAACATCGTTGAATATGAAGCTTTAATCAATGGTATGAAGATAGCCATAAAATGGCATGTGGATGAACTTAAGGTCTTTGGGGACTCACAATGGTTATCAATCAAGTCAATGACACATATCAAACAAAGGATGAAAAGCTGGTACCTTATAAACAAATGGTTGATGATCTAAAAAAGTACTTTGCACACATTTCTTTCCAACAGATTCCAAGAGTAGATAATAAAGTAGTTGATGCCATGGAAACTCTTGCCTCCATGCTACAAATGCCAGAAAATGACTTCAGACATGAATTCCTAGTGGAGACATTACACTATCTAGCCTATAATACTCCTGACTCCAAGATGATCTATTCAGTCATTGGACATAATTCATCTCGCTACCACCATATTTACTCCTACCTTCGGGACCAAATTATTCCAGACTCTTATACCTGGAATGAAAAATGCCACTTAATCCATAGTGCTTCATGTTATGTCATTGTTGCTAATGACTTGTATAGATGAGGTCTCGACGGTACCCTCCTTAGGTGTCTAGAGTCTGATGAGCCCAAACATGCATTAGCTGAGGTGCATGAAGGCATATGTGGTTCTCATTCAAGTGGTCTGACATTAGCTTGTAAACTTATTAGAGCTGGTTACTACTAGTCGGGTATGGAAAAGGAAGCTATACAGTATGCCAAGTCTTCTAAGCAGTGCCAATTACATGGAAATTTGATTCATGCGCTCCTGCTAAGGAGCTCATTCCATTCATCAATTTTTGGCTGTTTTAGCAATGGGCCTTTAACTTGGTGGATTAGATACATCTATCTTCCTCAAGAGAACACAAATTCATTATCATAGCTATATATTATTTTACCAAATGGGTCAAGGCAGTGCCTCTCACCATAGCTGATGGCAAGTCTGTAGCCAGGTTCATACTGAATTACATCACCTATAGATATGGTGTACCCTCCTCAATAATTACTGACAATGGGGGGCAGTTCAAGAACAAGGATCTAAAGGAATTATGCACTAAATTCATAATCATTCAACATTGGTCCTCGATCTATTATCCCCAAGGTAATAGACAGACATAAGCTTCCAACAAGACAATTCTCAAGATCTTGCACATAACAGTTCATAAATCTGGTAGAGATTGGAACCTCCAGATTAATCCAGGTTTATGGGCCTATAGAAAAAGAATTAAAACTCCAATAGGGGATACACCCTTTGCCTTAGTCTATGGCATGGATGTTGTGTTTCCTATTGAGGTCAAGATCCCCACATTACAAGTCTCTCTGAGGAACCTCATTACTGATGAAGACATTAGAATGTCTTGGCTACAAGAGCTAGAGTTACTGGATGAACGTCGGCAAGTGGTGTTTGATCATCTAAGAGCATACCAAAAAATAATGTCTAAGAGATACAATAAGAAATTCATACCAAGGGAATTACAAGTGGGTGATCTCGTCCTGAGAGAGAACCCCAAGAATTAGCAACAACGGATACAGAAAGGAAAGTTTGAACCAAATTGGCTTGGTCCGTATGTTATCATTGCAGCATTTGGGTCTGGTGCTTATCAATTATCTACTACTAAAGGAGAACAACTCAAAGATTTGATCAATGCTTTGCACCTGAAAAGATTCTACAGCTAAGACATTCTCTGTATGCTCATGTACATGCTTTATTTTGAAAAAATCCTAAAAATTGAAAAATGTCTTGAAAAAAATGATCATTTTAGTGAAAACTTGGTAAATAAGCTCTTTGATGTATCTATTATCTTGGTGAAAACCTAGTAAATAAGTGCATTGATAATAATAAAAAAAAATGAAAAATTGAAAAATACAAAAAAAAAAGTGAAAATTCAAAAATGCAAAAAAATCAAAAAGAGAAAAGCACAAAAAAATTGAAAAAGAAGAAAAAATGTGTATTGATGAAAACTTGGCAAACATGCATCATGGTAGCAAAAATAGAATCTCTTCCAAGATGGTGAAAACTTGGTAACAGGCACCTCTTGTTCCCTAATGATATACCTATTGCAGCACCACTTGGCTCTTGCTTTCCTACTTTAGTTTGTTTCTTGCTTTAGTTTGATAGCTCATGCATTCACTTTCAGTTATCTTTGAGATTTTGCTCGACTCTTCATGGATTAAAACTGGTCACATCTAGGGGCACCTTCTTAGTCTAAGGGGCATTGTCCTATCATTTTTGGAGGATCTTCCTTGCATCAGTCACTAGTGGTTCTCATTGTGCCTGCCTATTGTTGCTTAGCTACTTTTGAGATTTATCCCCTTGAGGATCTCTCGTGTATCGATCACTAGTGGTTCTCACTGTGCCTATCTACTAGTACCTAGCTATCTCTTGGATCTCTCACCTTGAGGATCCCTCATACATCAGTCACCAGTGGTTCTCACTATGTTTTCTTGTTGCTATTTCATTCGCTCTTAGATCTTTCTTCTTGAGGATCTATCGTATCAGTCACCAGTGGTTCTCTCTGCGTTTGCTTGTTGATACTTCGTTAGTACTCTGATGTCTCCTTGAGACTTCATCTCTTGCGACAATCACCAGTGGTCCTCATCGCATTTGCCTACTTTCCTCATCTTGTTGAGACTTCTCGCATTGTATACTTCCGATTTGACTTCAATCCGCTTAAACTAAAATTTAAAACTGACTTTGTAGCTCTCTGAAGCATGTTGAGCTTTTCTCTTGTGTGTTTTTCTTTCTCTTTATCATTCCTCCTCGAGAAAATCTAAGATGTCTTCTTGACCAAGAGAAGCAAAGACTAGGGCATGGTCTTTCCTTTGCTTTTTGTTTTTTTGTTTAGTTCCAATGATCCAAAAGATTCACATAAGAGGGGTGTCCATCTATAAGAGCCTTCATCACATATTGGATGGGCATGTGTACCTTGACCCCTTTTATATGGAAACTTTGGTGAGGTTGGTTCTTCTCCTTGTTTATTTGAGTGACTTCTTTCTGCTACAAGTGAAATTGCAAACACTCACCCTGTGAAGTGAATGTAAGGGTCACTGTGAGCATTCTTTAGCAAAGGAAGGAACTCTCATGTGTTTAGCATGTTTGTTTGCAAGCAACATTTTGGTCATTCTAGCAACTGTGCTTTAATTCTTATGTTAACTTGCTAAATCAAAAGGAATAGGTGTTCAGGTCATTTTGGCTTCTTGTGCCTTAATGCTTATACCTCATTCTGACAAATCAAAGACTAATGTCATATTCATATTCTCATGATTGTGATATCAGTGAGGGTTGTATGAAATCCTGTGACCGTCCGTTACTAAAAACTCTATGATGATAACAAATGAGTCCAACAACCAAGTCCTAGGGTTTGCATCTAGTTTAGGCTTGCATTTTCATTCTAGACTTGCATTGAGATAGTGTTTTGATGCTCTCTTGATTTTCTTCTTCTGAATCTATTCACTGAAGGTTCTCATCTTCATTCTTGGCTTCATCATAACTACAAAGTACTTTTTTGTGTACGAAAACTTCACCCTTGGCTAAATCGACCATTCTGAATCCATTTTTGGGATCAAAATTGAAATCTAACATCTCTAGATAGCTCGAAATCACATTTTAAAATTTTGGGACCATCGGGATCAGATGCTTGTGCAGTCGACCTTCTAGTGTCATTTTCTTGCCAAATCTTATTTGACCATCATTTTCTTGAGATCTTTAATATTTTCATCAAAGTCAACTCTAGTCAAATCTGGTCAATTATGGTCAAACTTGGTCAATAGGACCTCCAAATCATTCCAAATTGCTTATGCATCCTCTCGATGCTTCCTTAATCTGTTATGAGTTCCTCTAGATCTTTGATCTTATCTCTATCTATAACCTTTTGTTGTCAATCATCTTTTTGACATGTTGTCTTTCGATTTCACTCCCGAGGGGTAGGATGATTGCATCACCGAATCTTCTCAAATTAATTCTTGAATCAGTCTGATCTAAATCAACAGTCCTCATTGCTTGGGGCATCTCTTCACTAGGGGCATCCTTGTGCCTTGCATCTTGTCATCTATCTTTTAGGTATCTGAGAAATCTAACTTGGATCCTCAGGAATCAAGCTTCGTTCTAGAGATGGTTCTCAAAATCTCATTAGGTATTGGGGCAATCTAACCCTAATCCCTGAAAGTCAAGCTTCATTCTGGAGATGGCTCTCGAAATCTCTTTTGGACCGTTATCTGGGCAATCTAACCTGGGTCTCGAAAGACTAAGTTTAGTATTGGGGTAATCTAACCCTAGTTTTGGAGATAGTCCTAATCTGCCTCAGTTATCATTCTACCAACGGGTATTAGGGAAATCTAACCCTGATTCTGGTTTTCTCTCAAGTGGTAATCCAACCGTTGTCTTCGCAATCTAACTTAGACTTCAAAGAATCATGGTTCGTTCTGAAGTGGGTTCTGCATCTCTATCTGATCGGTGTCTTGGCATTCTAACCTCGACTTTCGAAGGTTAAGCTCTGTTCTGGAGATAATCCTAAAACCTCATCATCTATCACATCAGGCTGTTCTTTGAATCAACATGATGTTCGCACATCAATTCAAAGTGGGGCAAAATGTAATACCACAAAATTGGCACCTTACAATTTTAATCAATTTTGGTGCATTTCTTCAATTTCTACATCATCGAAGTCCTATTGTACTAGGCAATTCTGTCTCCTATTTGACTTTATTTGACTTGGTGTCAAATGTAGAAAACCCTAATTTGCATTAATCATACACTATAATTAATTCCTAAATATTCAACTTTATTGGCTAAATAATCCCTATGATTAATTAATTTAATTCTAAAGTCCTAAGTGCTTTAAATTAAATTAATTCCACCTCCTTTAGCTAATACACATCATGGAATTAAATAATTATTTGGTTATTTGAATGGACATCTTTATTTGGATTTATTATTTTAATCAAATAATTCTTCAATATTTTTCTCACCATGGAGATGAAGATTCGGCCGTTTCTTTTCAAGAAACTCTTCATCCTCTCTCCCGGCTTTTCTATATTATGAGGTCCTTTTCTTCATTTTGAGAGAGGCAATTGTGAGAGTATCCAAACTATAGTCAATTTGTGTCTCAATTTTCATGCTTCCAAGATTTTATTGCATAATTAGTTTAATCTTCATTGCTAGTGTAATTGCATTCTCATATTAAATTAGTTTTCTTATTTTCTATTAGCTTAGTTCTCATGTTTATTTCAAGTTCTTTAGATTAAAAACTACATTGTCATATCTCATCTCAAGTTTTCTTAGCTTAGTCTGCACTTTCATTCTTAGTTTAACTTGCATTCTCATATAGATTAATTACAATTTTCAATTCAATCATTTATTTAATCTTTTCAAATCCTCCATCTTAGTTTGGTTTAATGGTTGTTGGCTCTCCAATGTAAGAGTAATTCAAACACCCCAACTAATTAGGAGGCAACAGGTCGATTCACTATGAATTTGTTAATTGGGTAATTCGTACTCATTTTCGTAATTCACTTTGTTAGAAATGACTATGTTGTGTCTATGGCTGGATTAGAGGTCCACGTTCAGCTATAAAAAACCATCATAATAAATTAACCATTGAGAAGTTATGAAACAACCAGGTGTAACTTCATAACCAATCACCATCATAATAAATTAACCATTGAGAAGTTATGAAACAACTAGGCGTAACTTCAGAACATATCACCATCATATTAAATTAAACGTTGAGAAGTTACAAAATAGCTAGGTGTAACTTTGGAGCTTGGAGTGGGTTCAGATTTATTTAGTACTCTGATTTAGCATTCTGATTTAGTAATTAGTAATTACAATTTACATATTTTTAAATTTATAAATAATAAAACTATTGTTTAATTTCATGATTCACCTAACATGTTATTGTATTAGAATTTAGTGTATTGACTATTGAAATTTAAAGTATTAGCAAATAACGCGTATTATGTAAAACTAAAAATAGTAACACTATTTGAAAAAGAGTCTTCTGACTTCTCAATGTTTCATTTGTATACAGTATTACAAATTTACAGACTACAGTATTACTATGAAATTCAAAAACTAGTATACAATATATTATATACATAATACTAGTAACTTAAACTGAATCATTGATTCACAATTTCACTGAATGGTTGTGGTTTCCCCAAAAGGACAAGAGACAAGCTTCCAACCATTTCCAAAACAAAAATGAAAAGTACATTCGATTATTTCATTTTTACAAATTACAACTTACAAGTAACAAAAAATTTCGTAAGATCCACAAACAAAAAAATATTAGTCGATGCGCAGACCAACAAATAATGGGATCATATGATTCATCTCCTCCTGGAAGGCCTCCTGGTTGAAGCCATGATCGTAAAAAATGGTGCGCATCTCCGCCTTGTCATGTTCTACTTCAAGTTCAAACATGTCACTCTGGTAACAGGCGTAACTGGTAGCATGATCCCATGCTGCAGACATTAGATGACTAAGGACATCCTATTGAATCTCCTCCTCCATATACAAATTTGGTTGGATAACAAGTTCTGGGTTCTTATTTGATGATCCCTCAACTACTAAAAGACCCATTTTGTGAAAGCAACCAGAAAATACAAACAATCACCAACTTGTCATCCAAATTTAGAAATTTGGAAAGCGACGCCCATGCTCTGCAATTCCACAATTCCTCTATTAGGTTAATACATCTTTGGTTAACCTAATAGAGGTAGTATTAAGGAAACCTAAGAAAGAGGTTAAAGAGAGAGAAGTAGAAGCTGGAAGTATTGTTGATGTTATTGACTATCTAAGTAGAAAAGGCTTAAGGAGAAGTGTTGTGATCACTTGAAAGGTTCTGAGTAGATCAGTGATGAAGATGGAAAATGTTCACAGTCAGTAAGCCAGCATATGTGTACGAAATTGGATCTGATATTTGCAAAGTGAGTTGTATATTTCTCAGATCAATATTATTGCTACTTTCTAACCATTCTAATAGTCAAAATCCTTTTAACAGAGGTTGACCTAATAGTCATAGGTATAAATCCTTTGATCAAGGTTGCATTCTAATGGAGTGTATGTAAGTCCTATAATAAGGTGCACTTTTAACAGAGTGGTTTAAATCCTTTAACTGGGTCACACCTGGCAGTGTGTTTGTAACCTTTGACATGGTTGGCTTTACACTGAGCTCACTTCAAAAGAGTGAACATAATAGTAACATGTTACAAAGTGGTTTTTCCCAAATTGGGTTTCCACTATAAATCCTAGTGTTGATACTTGTATGAATGTTTTGGTTTGAAGATTTCTGTGTTTTACAAGTTAGATGCTATTGGATAAGTGGACTTCATTGTTATATGTTTTTGTTATGCAATCCGTAATGACTAAGTAGATGTTGGTTATTAGATCTGATTTGTTGAAGAGTTTAAAGTTTGTCTTATACATCTGGACTTGAGAGCAACTAATTCACCCCCCTCTTTATTGTTCTAAATCATATTAACAATTGGTATCAGAGCTGTTGGTGCTTACAAAGAACAAGTTTGAAGGTACTTGAAGAAAATGATCAAGATGTATAAGAAGGAAGTACCAAAGCTGAATAAGGAAAACTTTCCTGCATGGCAAAGCTTGATGAAGCTGCATCTGGCCGGTATTGGTGATTTTGCAAAGTATTACATTGAGAATGACTATGTCACACCTATTGCACCTCTGACTACCGAGGAAATGAAAGCTAAACAAGAGCACAACAAAGCAATGTTGGAGATTGCATCTGCCCTAAGTTATCTAGAATTTGAAAACATCAAAGACTGTAGTACTACATAGCTAATGTGGGACACCCTTGCAAGCATTTATGGTGGTAATGTGAATGTGTTGAGAGAAAAAGTCGAGAGCCTAAGAGGTTAATTTGATGAAATGAGAATGCAAGAAGGTGAGAATATTGCACAATATTGTGGTAGAATAAAAGAGATTGTAAATGCTATTAGAGGAGAAAATGGAACTATTGAGGATGAAACTGTAATAGGAAAAGTATTGAGAACTCTGCATCTTATCTATGCAATCAAATTTTTTGCAATTCAAGAATCTAAATGTAACTCTTCTAATGCTCTTACTTTAGAAAGTTTGGTTGGTAAGCTTACTGCTTTTGAACTTTCTAACTATGATAACTTCACTATTGGTAGTATTGAATCCGCTTTCAAGTCACAAATGGTTCTGAATAAGTCAAAGAAGGAAAAAGAAAGATGCATTATTGAAAGTGAAAGTGAAAGTGATAGTGACAATGGCACATCTAATGAAGAACTTGATGATATAGAAGCTCTTATGGCTAGAAGACTGAAAAGGGGAAAAGGAAGGTACAAAGGTAAACTCCCTATTATATGTTTTTCATGTAATAAAGTTGGTCATATAGTTGCTAGATGTCCTAATAGGGATAACAAGGATGAGGAAAGAGATAGCAAGCATAAAGATAAAAGAGAAGATAGAGGTTACTGAAGATACAAGGACTACAAAGGAAAAGGTAAGAAATCTTGCTACATTGCCGAAGAAGAGACTGATACTGATAATGATGATTTTGAGATTGAAGTTATCTATGTTGCAATGAAAGATGAATCTGATGAGGATGAGAAAACTACATTGATATCTTATGTGAACAAAAATGATAAATGGTTATTGACAGTGGTTGTTCACATTATATGACTTGAGATAAGAGTAAGTTTGATACCTTAAATCATTATAAAGGTAGGAGTGTGAAATTTGGTAATGATGCACCATGTCCTATTAGAGGAAAAGGATTGATTAAGCTGACTAATAAGATCACTTGTGAAAATGCTTATTGGGTTGAGGGTCTTAACTATAATCTACTGAGTGTTGCATAGCTGAATAGCACTGGCTACTGAGTGGAATTTCATCACAGGAAGGCCAAAATATTTTATGCCACAGGTGAACTGATTGGAAGTGGAGAATAGACAAGAGGTCCTATCTAGACCTATCTGAAGAAACTTGTATGATTGCACAACTTGATGATATTTTGTTATGGCATAAGCGGCTATGTCATGTGAACTTTGATAATTTGGTAGAAATTAGCAAGAAAAAGAAAGTGAGAGGTCTACCTAGATTGAAGAAACCTGAGAATGTAATGTGCAAAGAATGTCAGTTGGGTAAGATGACTAAGTCTAGTTTCAAGAGCAAAACCTTTACTTCTGAGAATATCTCAGATTTGGTTCATACTGACCTTTGTGGACCAATGGGTGTACAAAGCTATTATGGTGCTAGGTATTTTATCATGTTTGTTGATGATTATACCATAATGATGCATGTAATGTTCTTAAAGGAAAAATTTGAAGCTTTTCAATTTTTTAAGTGGTATGTGGCTAAGGTTCAAAAAGAGATAGGTAAGAACCTGAAGTGTCTAAGATTTGACCAAGGTGGAGAATTTACATCAAATGAGTTTAATCTACTTTGCAATGATAGAGGGATCAAAAGGTAGATGTTTGCACCTAGACCTCCTCCACAGAACGGTATAGCTAGTATATGTTGAGTAAAATCAGTGTTGACCAAGCACCAATTAATTGTTGAGGAAGACAGTGTTGGTCGAGGAAGCAGTTTATGTGTTGACCGAGATTTCTAGAGAAGATCGAGAAGTTGAACATAGTATTGACCAAGCGTTAGTATTTTGCATTTGAGGAAGAATTTAGATTTCCAGCCGACATCGTTGAATTCTTGGATTATGTAAAATGTGTTGACTTTATTTATTGATTGTATGAAAGCATTTAATGCACTGTAAAATGTTTTATTATAAATCTTTAAGAGATTCAAGATATTTCAAAAGGATAGCTGAAGAACATAATGTAGGATGGATTCAATGAATTTGACCTAACCCTAAGATCTACGAAGGAGATTAAGAGACAAAAGATGTATTAACCTAATAGAGGTAGTATTAAGGAAACCTAAGTGAGAGGTTGAAGAGAGAGAAGTAGATGCTGGAAGTATTGTTGATGTTATTGACTATCTAAGTAGAAAAGGCTGAAGGAGAAGTGTTGTGATTGCTTGAAGGGTTCCGAGCAGATCAGTGATGAAGATGAAAAAGGTTCACAGTCAGTAAGCCAACATATGTGTATGGAATTGGATCTGATATTTACAAAGTGAGTTGTATATTTCTTAGATCAATATTACTGCTACTTTCTAACCATTGTAATAGTCAAAATCCTTTTAACAGAGGTTGACCTAATAGTCATAGGTATAAATCCTTTGAACAAGGTTTCATTCTAATGGAGTGTATGTAAGTCCTATAACAAGGCGCACTTTTAATAGAGTGGGTTAAATCCTTTAACTGGGTCACACCTGACAGTGTGTTTGTAACCTTTGACATGGTTGGCTTTTCACCGAGCTCACTTCAGAAGAGTGAACATAATAGTAACATGTTACAAAGTGGTTTTTCCCAAATTGGGTTTCTACTATAAATCCTAGTGTTGATACTTGTGTGAATGTTTTGGTTTGAACATTTCTATGTTTTACAAGTTAGATGCTATTGGATAAGTGGACTGCACTATTATATGTTTCTTTTATGAAATCAGTAATGACCGAGTAGACATTGGTTATTAAATTTGATTTTTTGAAGAGTTTAAAGTTTGTCTTATACATCTGGACTTGATAACATCTAAATCACCCGCCCTCTGTTGTTCTAAATCATATTAACAACTGACCATTATGTATCTTCATAACTGTTAGCATCGACCTTCCTTTTATTCTATCAAAACTATGCACACTATCACCAGCCACCACAAACTGTTCTGAAGCTATGCAAATGCCAAATTTTCGTCCACAAACTTACTTGAACTTTGCCTATCTTCGTGGCCTACAACTCTAAATTTCCAACATAATAGTTGAAGTCACACACACCATCAACATGACCATTGTGTATCTTTGTAACCATTAGCCATCGACCCTCCTTTTAGCCTGCCAAATCTATGCAAAATGTCCTCACAAACTGGTCATCAGTAAATGACACATAGCACCCAACTTGACACATAGTCCTATCACTATGTTTTGAGTATTTGCTAATTTATATTTTTTATAATATAAATACTATTTTATATTCATCATTTTATATTTTTTTTAATATAAATACTATTTTATATTCGTTGATAGATATTTGTGTAGTTATGAAACAAAAACACAATTCACCAAGATAGTTTCACATAGTTTCAGGGAGCATCAATGATTCGCCAAAATTTTCCCCATAGTTTTAGGGAGCATGAATGATTCACCAATTGAGATTACTTTTTTCTTTGAAAAGAAAAAAATTTCGCCAATAATTTTTTTTTTCTTTCTAACTTTCACCACTTTTTTACACCTTTTTTGAAGGGGGGGTTTCTTAAAGATTACCCTGCTCACTAACAAAATAAACAAAACCAAAATTCCACAAAGGACAGTGACTTGGCTACTAGTCACTACAAGTCAAAACTTAAGTGTAGGTGTCTAGGAGCTAGCCTAGGTGCTCCTGTGCCATCGGTATACAACACAAATTTAGTCGGTATCAAATAATATCTACATTTCTTTAGTGCTTGAACAATAGCATAGATTTCTTGATCATACACAGAGTATTTCCTTTTTGCATCATTCAACTTTTCACTAAAGAAAGAAATAGGTTTACCTTCTTGACTCAACACAGCTCCTATTGCACTACCACTTGCATCACATTCCACTTGAAATACTTTATTGAAATCAAGTAATGCCAAAATAGGCAATTCAACAACCTTCTGCTTCAGGGTCTCAAAACTTTTATTAGCTCCATGTGTCCACTTGAATTCTCTTTTATCTCCTCTCATAGTCTCAGTCATAGCATTACAAATTGAATTGAAATTCTTAATGAACTTTCAGTAAAAACTTTCCAAACCATGAAATGATCTTACCTCACTAGCATTCTTAGGTGTAGGCCAATTCAAAATAGCTTCAACCTTTTCAGGATCCATTTTCAAACCATCAGCTAAAATCAAAAATCCCAAATACACAATCTCCTCTTTCATGAATGAACACTTTTTCAGATTTATCAACAACTTTTCTTCTTTTAACCTCTATAATACTTGTTTAACATGCAACAAATGTTCTTCTCTGGTCTTATTTAATATCATAATATCATCAAGATATACAATCACAAACTTACCCAAGGATTTCTTCAAAACTTCATTCATCAACCTCATAAAAGTACTCGGTGCATTAGTTAAACCAAAAGGCATAACCAACCACTCATACAAACCTTCTTTTGTCTTAAAAGCAATCTTCCACTCATCACCTTCTTTGATTCTGATCTGATGATACCCACTTTTCAAATCAATTTTGGTAAAATACTTTTCTCCAGTCAAACTGTCCATTATATCATCCATTCTCGGTATAGGAAACTTATATTTCACTGTTATCTTGTTGATTTCTCTGGAATCAGTACACATTTTCCATTCTCCATTCTTCTTAGGTGCCAATACAATAGGTACTACACAAGGACTCAAACTTTCTCTGATCAAACCTTTCTGCAATAATTCTAGAATTTGTCGATTCAATTCCTAATTCTCGGCAGGTGTCAACTGATGTGGTGCCTTATTCAGTAAACTAGCTCCAAGGATTAGATCCATGTAATGATCAATTCTTATCTTTAGTGGCAAACCATTAGGTACATTATCAGAAATGATTTCACTGTACCCAGTGAGTAACTTATCAATCTCCTCAGGGACACTATCCTCTATTTTCTTACTTAGTTTGTTAGGAATTACAACAAAACATACATCATTCTTCTTCGGATCCTTAACAAAATTTCTTCCTTCCATCAAACAAACTTTCACAGATGTGCAAACATTACTAACGAGTACTTCCATCAAAGGTAACAAGATTTGTCTTCTCCCATTAGCCCAAATAGTATATTTATGCAATCTCCCATCATATATAGCATGTCTATCATATTGTCAAGGTCTACCCAACAAAATATGGCAACAATCCATAGGCATGATATCACATAACACCTTATCATAGTACTTTCCAATTTTCAAATTCACATAACATTTTTCACTTACCAAGAGTGTATGCTCATCTTTGATCCATGAAATATGACAGGGCTTCGGATGTTCCAACCTTTTCAACTGCAACTTTGTGACCATTTCCTCAGATGCCAGATTCTTTAAGCTACCACTATCAATGATTACCTTCCTAGCTTTGTTAGAAACTCTACATCTGGTCTTGAACAAACTTTTCTATACCAGATCTTTCTTATTACTTTCACTCCAAAGTGCTCTCCTTACCATCAAGTTATTTTCCTTCTCAGGTTCATTCGGTGACTCTTCTTGCACCAAAGAATTTCTACTATTATCGACCTTCTTACTTGCATGTGTACACTCAATGATCTATGTCCTTCTCCATAATTGTAATAAGTTCCTCGAAAACCACCTATGTTGTAACCACCTCAATAGTTACTGCCTCTACCTCTAGATGAACTTTCACCTTTCTGCTCGGTCTTGCCTTTATCCAGATTTGTCTTTTCAGGTTCAGATCTACTATTTTCACCATAAGATCTACCTCTTCCTCTAGAGAATCTACCACCTCTATGTCTTTGTCTTTGCTCATGTCTCTTGTTCAATTTCTCATCAGCTTTCAATGCAAATTGATAAGCCTCTTCAATGTTGTCCAATTTGACCAAACTGATTTCTTCTTGGATGGAAACTCTCAAACCATTTAGGTATCTAGAAATTCTTTCCACATCATCTTTATCATGTCTAGATCTGATATCTAATCTATAGAATTCCTCAGTATATTCCTTTACTGAGCTATCTTTTTGCCTCAAACTTTGCATTCGCCTAACTAGGTTAATCTGATAATCACAAGGTAAGAACTTTCCTTTCAATTTATTCACCATTTTATTCCATACCTTGATTTTATCTTTGTCTTTCCTCTTTCTATCCAACTGCAGATGTTCCCACCATAAGGATGCATGACTTTTCAACTTTGTGCTTGCAATTTTCATCTTTGTTTCCTCAGGTACATTCTCATATTCAAAATATTTTTCCATCTTAGTGATCCAGTCCACCAATTCATCAGAATCCAATTTTCCACTATACTCAGGAGGATTAAAGTGTGGTGTAGACTTCAGATTTGTCAAAGCTTTCAACAATATTTCCTCACCTTGATCCATCGCCGGTGCAGGTTCTACATCACCTTGTTCTTCCTTAATTTCATCATCAATAACATCTTCAAGATGTCTTCCTCTTCTATGGGCTGTTTCGACAGCTTCTAATCTAGCAACAAGTTGTCTCAACATGTTTTCCAATCTTGGATCCGCATCTTGCCTCCCACGAACCATCTTGAAACCCTGATCTACAATTGTAGGTCATATCTCAATCTACTACCCCACAATAATTTAACTAGGGTTTGACAAGAAGGAAACCTAAAACCTAGATTCACAAACCTAGATCCAGATCTCACCTTGCCCTGATACCACCTGATGTAAAGGAGGATAAAGAGAGGGGCCAAAGGCACACCCTGGCCAGATCCACCTTGCAGAGATCACATGTGGAAGCAACAAACACAACAGTGAGAGAGAGAATGCAAATCACATTCTTATATTATTTTCAAATTGATTCATACATGTCGGGCTGTAAGGCCTTCCCAGTTTAGGCCAGATATTAAAATAAAGTATAGAAGTCCTCCAACATGTGAGGATCTGCCAACAATCTCTATTTTTCTATCTTCTATCTAAAAACTAGCTCCCTAAACTCTAACCAAACAACTACATTTATAGAAGAGGCTACCGAATCAAGTCAACCTTCAGATCCACCATCAACGGAAGGAATGACCAGATCTAGGTCCACACACTACCCAATGATAGATACCAACATTAAATCCATGACCATAATTAAATGCAAGAGTCGACCTCAAATAAATCCAAAATAAACAACTCGATAAGTGAGGAAACCAAGCGCTAGACAGGCATGACCAAGTGCCAGGGAAATAACTGACCAACATCGGTGAACAAAGGAAACTGAGAAAAACCGAACCAACTCGGTTAAAGAAGGAACCAAGAAACACATAAAAATTCAAACATCTTTTTGGTGACATGGGATTGCCAAGGACCTGAGATGCTCCTACATCACTACCTCGTGTGAGGATTAAAATACCTCAATCTAGAGATTCACCTTGTAAAAGGGTTTAGCAACTAAGACCTGTAAGAGTCTACTTTGTGAAAGGATTTAACTTTCTATGATTGTGAGAGAACAACAAGTAACTGATCTGTAGCAGCATTCCTTGCCTTTAAGATCCTTTATGTCATGTATCTTCTCACACTTCCATACTATCTATGACTCAAATCTCTCCTTCCACTATTTCCACAGTCTTCTGTATCGGTCGTTGATTGATCTTGCAATTATCTAACCTTGTGTATCCTTCTCATAGATAATATTTTATATGATTCCTTACTATTTTTCCCACTTAAACAACACCATTTATTTTTCCTCTTAAGTGTTTAGCTCTCCTCTATCTTAATTCACCAATCTCGAGACAATAATACATTTTTCTCTTGGAATTCAAACTTTCTTTTAAGTTATTTTACACTTTAGGTTCAACTTCTTGTAGAATGTTCCAGATCATTTTTAACCTTAGATAAAATTATCTATACAATTAACCCATTATAATCTTGACAACTCAAATAACTTTCATAGAAAACCTCACCTTGAAATCTATGTCAATTTGTCATTTAGTGATCAAAGAAATAATGTTGCAATGTTTATTCTAGAATACTGATTAATCATTTAAATCCAAATAAGACATTAAAATTTGAAGAGTCTATCATGAAATTGATCTCTAACATTTTGTAATACATCATCTTGTGAAACATCTCCTCATAATACTTTGATCTTCATGTTTATTCATCAATTTTCTATCATGTTGTTGTTCTTCCTTCTTACTGATTGTGACACTTAGTTTTAGATTGTTCAGATTAGATTCTTTATTATCGATCATTGTCAGTTGTGTTGATAGATTATTTAGTGTGTTTTACCATCAATGAAAACATTTGATTAGATAGTTATCATAGTTTTTTATCTTTCACAGTTAGTTGATCAATTCCAATAATCTCCCCCTTTGGCATTGATGGAAAACCTTGTCAATTTCAAATGTGTACAGAATAATGTAAAATAATATGAAATTAAATAACGCATTGTTCAAAGTAACTCACAACAACACTTCACCAAAAGATTTCCATTTCATTAATTGATAGTGCTCCATGTACAATATTGTTCCATTCCATTGCTCCCCCTTTCATGATACTTCAAAAATGTAAAAAGTGTAAGAAAAAACATAATATATAAACAACATGTTCACATTTCCATTTTCACCATATTGTTATGTTTATTATATTTTTTCCCCTTTTGTCATAAATGAAAAAGGTGTAAATCAAAATTGTAGTCCACATTCCATTCAGTCAAAGGACACTACAACTTGTCAAATATAGTTGTGTAAGTTTTCTTTGTTGCACTCAAAGTAGTATCCCAACTTGTCCTTAAATGTGCAAGTGCAATATTATAACCCAAAAGATTACCTGAAAGATCTTCTAATTAATCCAGTGTAGCTAGCTCAGGTTGTCTAATCAAGTACTCAATATTCTTAACACTTACTATAATTATATCAGTAGTAGGGGCCAAAAATGAGTTCAAATCAAGTAAAGTGTTCACCTTTTGTTCATGCTCATCTTGAATTATCTTTAGCTTACCTCCTAGCTCTCTGACTTTAGTTGCATAGACTGTAACACTACTAGAAGTTACATCATACTTGTCAATTATTTAATCCAATTCTTCTGAAATTATTCTACCTTCTTGTCTATATCACTTGTAAACTCATATAGCTTTGACACTTTTGTTACTATTTCACCAACAATTTTCAGGTTACCTTCTGCATTCTCAACTTCTTTTTGCAAATTTTCTTTGTCTTTTGCAATCTTGGCCTTTACCTTTTCCATCATTTTCTTCTCATAGGAATCTTTAGCTATTGACATTGAAAATTTATCCAACAATGATGTATCTTCCAGTATTACCTTTACTAACTTGTCTAGTTGATCAATGACATTATCATTTTCATCAATATTAGCATAAGGTACTAAGGTGTGCAATATCTCCTATGTTGTTTTGACCACTCTTTCCTTCTTCTTCTTTAGTCTTTCCTGGTTCAAGTCTCGGCTTGTAATTTTAACTTGTCTCATAGTGCCATAATTTATTTAGGACTCAACAATTTGAATCTACCTTTTCTATATTCATCTCTTCAGTGGCTTCCTCTTCTTTAGACACTTTAGGAATTTGTATACTCACTCTTCTCCTCTTCTTTTCTGACTCATCAAGCTCTAACTTTCTCTTAACCAGTTGCTCTTTTGTTGTTTTTGTCTGAAAATTGGTAGGGGTTACCAATTGCATAGTTGAATGTGTAGTAGGAGGAGTAAGTGTAGCTCTTGGTGATCTATTTACCTCTTCATAAGGTATTTCCTCAATATCTACTTTATTTTTATTTTTCTCCTTTGTTTTCTTCTCTATTTCCTTTACATGTGTAGGGATGGCCTCAAGAACTTGCCCAATTACCTCTGATGGAATATAAGTGCTAGGTAGAGAGGGTGAACCAGGTGGTTCAAGGAATTCTACCTCATCTTGGTCTAATTCCTCTTCTTCTTCCTCATAAGAATTCTTAGGTTCTTCACCTTCTTCCTCTCCATCGTCTTCCTCTTGAGCTCTTTTAGATATTTCAATATAATATTTCCAAGATTTAATTATTTCTTTAAGCATACCCTATGTTTCTCCTCACATAATCCTAGTGAATCTGATTTTGATAGGGAAAGCATCCTTGTGTGCATCAACAAAAGATTTAATTTTACTAACATCTAATCCAATATTACACTCCATCAATGCTTTCTCTCTTACTTCATTGTCAATACCTAAAGTAGTCTTCCATTTCCCATGTATTGTGTCAAATTTTTTTTTAGGAATATGACCTCTAATTTCTATAGGACCTCTATTGGAATTTTTCATACTCTTTATAATTGCAATTTCCATTCTTTTCTTGATCTCATCAATATGACATAAATCATACTTCCTAGAAACTCCACCTAATCCTCTAGAAGTTTCAATAGCTTGTATAAATTCATCAATGGAAATGCCTTTATAATTTATACCTACTTTCTTTACCTCTTTCACTTCCTTGTCTGAAGGGGTGTCCACACCGTCATCCTTTGTTGACTTATCCTTTTGTCTAGTTGATGTAGATTTAGTTCCTTTAGCTACTCTTGTTGGTGTTCTTCTTGTAGGCATCAGTGATGTGGTCTTTGTAGGAGTCTTCTTTTCTTGTTTCTTCAACTTTATCTTATATATTTTCTTGGGTGTTGTTGTTTTTGCCTCTATCGGTCGTGCAGATGATGTTGAAGGGGCCTCCAGTGCTGCTTGTGATGCATAACTTTCTTCTCCAAACATAGCCTCTAACCTTGTTATCATTTTCCTTATTTTTCTTTCTATTACTAACTTCTTAAGTTCAAACTTAATTCTAGAGCTAGCTTCCTCAAATGTCCCAAACCTTTTCTCTATTTTATCTATAGGTTTACTTAGAAATACCTTTGTATGTCTATCAATCTCATCTTCATAGATTTCATGACCCATTGCAGGTATACAGAATGTTCTAGGCACAACAAGTTGAAGTATACATGTACTTATATCTACTAAGAAACATATTTCATCCTTATACTTTTGAACAATACCAGGTGGTATCCTCCACCTCTTATGCATTGTAGATTGAAAACTTTTGAAATACCACCACATGTGAGTATCAAATTTATCTCCTAATGTTAGAATAATTGAGAGGGGGGTGAATTAGTTATCCACAGTCCCAAATCAAAATGTATAATCCAAAACAATTTACTTAAACTTCTGCAGCTCGGTAACATAAAATACTATACTATCTGTGCTTTTACCAATTACCAGTCAATAACAAATAATGATTAACGATCAAATCCAACATGTAATATGTAAATTATGATAACAAACAATCACCACAATGAACACATAACACAAAAGATTTAATGTGGAAACCCTGTGAAGGGAAAAACCACCTAGGACCGGCAACCCAAAAATGTTCACTCTTCTGAAGTGAGGTCGGTGAAGACCCAACCCTGTTAAAGGTTACAAACACACTGTGAGGTGTGACCTTGTTACAGGATTTTAGACCAACCGTTATCATCCAACCAACATTCACTATGGGGTTGACAGGATAACAATATTCATTCTATGAATGATACATATAAGACTTTCCTAGTCCACTCTGTTAAGAGATTTATCTATTTACAATGGTTAAAATGGAACAATAGTTGATCTGATTACAATACAACTTCAATTGTAGATGTTCATATCTATATTAAGCTCATTCAAATCCTCTGATTAATATATCAATTATATATCAACAATAATCAATGACTTACCGTCACTCGGTAATAGCTTTCTGATGCTCGATAAACTTTGCAGTTTGGTTCTCCTTAACTAGTTTGATCAGGCATACATGAAACTTGTTCATGCGATAATTTTGCAGTCTCCTTCTTCCAGCACGAGTTTCATAATGAAACCCTAGTCTCTTAAATAGACAAGTAAACCATTTTCTTCTCCTCCATAATATTTTTCCACTTATTCTCCTTCATCCATTTTTCCGCTTAAACCTTCCTCAGCTAATGTGCCTGTAATACGTTTTCATTTCATCCTTTATATCTTCCTTGAATTATGCTAGTTTTTGATCTTCATAACAAACATTATCTCCATCTCTGATTTTGATGTACTTTCCAGCTCATCAATCCTTATCAGCTAAACTAATCATTTAGTTCCTTTTCTCTTGCTCGGTTAACAAAGGAATGTGTCAATGAACACAAGCTTAGTTTATACTATGCTTGGTATACACTACATTGCTTGATGTATACTGTGATGCTTCATCAACTGACCTCACTGCCTTGTGTCTTTTAGTTCTTTTCCTCATCGTAGATGAATGAAACATAATCAAGTCAATAACATAAGGTCATAGACTCATCAGAAAGTTACCTAATGTATTCCTTATCCTCATCTATCATATACATCTTCCTCATGTAGATATTTCTGTTCTTCATCTCTCTTATTCCTTTTCTACAGATGTTTAGGTATTGTAACTTACAAAATAAGTGTTGTCAAACTAGTTGACATCAATTACAACATATTATTAATTTAATCATATTACATATCTAATTAGAAACTCGGTGATCTCTAATCATAGATCTTCAATTAGGTTCTAAATTAGTTGTAATTCATCACCTAATTCCTTAATATAATCATAGATCTATGTTACCACTAGTCTATCTTCCTTCCATTCAACATTACCTTTTCCAAGGAAGTACTTTTGAAAATAAAAGAAGATACATACAAACAATGACCCATACTTAAATGATTTCTTCTTATCATTTGTAATCTTCTCCCTATTAACAACCATTTGACTAGCTAGAAATTCACATAGGTTGTATGGTACATTCTCACTTACCAATTTATATGCAACATGTACCACTCCAAGAGGAATGTTTTTTTATCTGCTCGATTGATAAACCTTATAACCAACAACCATCTCTAAAAATCTCACAGTATTATCAGGCATATCTATAACAATCATGGCTCTCTTTTCTCTTCAATATTTTGTCAATTCTGCAACCAATTGTCCAAAAATTTTCCTCAGGGTAGGAATCTCACCGATAGCATTGAAACTTGTAACCCTTCTAATTACTTTGCTAGTGATCTTGTAATTCTCATCCAGCCATAAGAATTGATCATGAAACCTACTCAGTACATATTTCTTCCAGTCGTTGTGAAAACAATTAGGAAAATCAAGTGCATTCAGAATACCATCGTTCATCATATGTGCATATTTGTTCTTCAAGCTTCCATCTTCACACAATTTTACATACCCTATTTTGATATCTACTTCTCCAAGTTCCCTCATCTTTTTATGAATGAAAGAATGGATGTCCTTGACCAATGAGACTCTAGGTGGGATCGATGAAAATACTCCAACTTTGTCAACCTTAGAAGCCTTCATAGGATGTAACTTGAATTGTGTTCACGGTTCTTCAACATGTACAATTAGGATATGTGTATCAATATTGTGTGCCATCTTGAACTCTCCTTGATAATCAAAATCACAAACTCAAATTCAATTGATCAAATTCTTCACTTAAAATCTTTCTCTATTTGTGTAGGGTTTAGCACTCTCACTCTTCCAATTCAATTGTTACTCACGAAATTGAAGTAGACAAACACTCAAATTTAGTTCACACTAGCTCATAAATTGTTCTTTTGAAATAAAAGTGTTTAAATTATCTTGTCTCATGTATTTATAATTCCACTAGGGTTTTGCCATTCATTCCAGTTATTGTTACCTATTCAAATGGTTAACCATCTCACCGTTTGTTCATTAAAGGAATAATTCTATTGTTTAGTTCATTTCCAATAGTAATCTTTTACAATGGTTGTAACATTTCATAATACCATTAAGGATAGGTATAATGACATCACCTCACATTTTAGTATGCTAATTTGGATTATTTACCAATAATTTTTAGGGGAGCATTGGATAGGACATTTGTATTCTTCCCCTTAAGTCAATTTCTTGACCTAGTTAGTAGATGAATTCTCAACACTCGATGGTTGAGATCCCAATTTAGATGAACTTAATCCTCCTTCTTTCTTAATCCAAATTTTCTTCATATTTCTTCTTACTTCTTCAACAATTACAATATTCTTTCCTTCATTTTGTGGTGACTGATTCACTGGACTATTTATGCAATCTCTGTCTAGATGACCCACTCTATTACATGCATAAAAGATCATGTCAGTTGATCTCCATGGTCCATAATAATTTCTCAAGTTCATTCATCTACAATTTTCTTCTATATATCTATCAATTCCACAATTTGCACAAGTTACACCAAATTGTTTTTCTTTACCATAAGTGTTCGCTAGTGGATTAGATGATCCATAATTGTTCAATGTTGACCTACACTTTATAGCTTTGTGTGCATACTTATTAAAATTATAGCAATATCCCTCAAATCTTGCTCCATACTTAGCATTAGGACTATATTCACTTTCTTTATGTCCAAATTGATTACGGTTATAACAACGTCCATTTAAAGATTGAGTTTTGGGACTTACCGATTAGTATCTACAAATATTTGATGTGTTTCTTGGCTTTCCACAATTGTAGCATGTAGGATTTGATTCTTTTCTTCCTTAACTACTGACAGGTGACTTAGATTCTTCTTATTTCTCTTTGGTCTTTGATGATTCTCCTATTTCATGTGTACTCCCTCCAATGTATCCCAATATAGGTGTGTTATTAGGTCTCCTTTGATGATTAAGTTGTTCAAGGATCTTCAAGGTACTATCATGTCCTCTCTTAAGATGTTCATGTGCATCTCTTTCTTTGTTGAGCTATTCTTGTGCTTTCTTCAATTCATTCTTCATTATTTCATTTTCATCTCTCAGTTTTCCATTCACTTCTCTTGGGGTTTCATTCTCAATGATAAGTTGTTCATTTTATTTTTGTGCATTATTAAAATGTTCATGCAGTATAGTATTCTCTCTATTGATATGATACCATTCTTCTTCCTTTACTTTCATTGTCTCTTCAAGTTCTTTCTTTTCATCTTCTGCAGCTCTCTTTTGTTCATGATATTCACACATAGCTACTGATTGTCCTTCAAATATTCTTCTTCACATTGATAGTTCTTTTTCCAAATTTTCATTTTCCTTCGTGAATTCATCTAGGGCTTCTTGTGCTTCATCATACATACTTCCTTGTGATAGTTGGTCACAATAATCTTTTGTATCTCTTAACCTTTCAGTCAAATGATTTCTTATAGCAAGGGACTTCCTTAGTCTTTCTTTCAATTCTTCAATTACTTGCTTAGGATTCTTTCCTTTTTCCATAGTGCTCAACTTAGGACCTTTTACTCAATTTTTTAGACTTTCCTTTAGAGTACCAACGCTCTAATACCAATTTTTGGGTATAAAATATATGTAATGCATTGAGAGGGGGGTGAATCAGTATAGTAGCCAATTCAACAATTTAAACTAATTCTGATCACAAGCTACAAAAAAAAAAATAGTAAACTGATTATTAATGCATTGACCATTATTTTTTATCACACTCATAAACATAAAACATTAAATGAAAACAAAAACATCACAACCATAAACACATGTGACACAATGATTTTGGAATCATGGAAACCATTATAAGAGGGAAAAGCCATGGTGGGGATGAAACCCACAATCTTCTCTACTGCAGTGTAGAAGGTGCCCTATGAAAGGCTTACAAAACTCTTTCTGGGAGTTATTCATCTTGTGAGAGATGCCTAGTACACTATGAGATGTAAAATAAAACCTTTGAAAGTCTACCTCATGCGAGGATTAAAAACCTCAATCTAGAGATTCACCTTGTAAAAGGGTTTAGTAACTAAGACCTGTAAGAGTCTACCTTGTGAAATGATTTAACTTGCTACAATTGTGAGAGAATGAGAAGTAACTGATATTTAGTAGTACTCCTTTCCTATAAGATCCTTTATGTCATATAGCTTCTTACACTTCCATATTATTTGTGACTCAAATCTATCCTTCCAATCTTTCCACAATCTTCTATACCAGTCGTTGATTGATCTTGCAATTGTCTTCCTTCACAAAACTATCTAACCCTTTGTATCATTCTCATAGATAATCTTTTATACAAATCCTTACTATTTAAATGCTTAAACAACACCATTGATTTATACTCTTAAGTTTTTAGATCTCCTCTCTCTCAATTCACCAATCTCGAGACAGTAATACATTTTGCTCTTGGAATTCAAACTTTCTTTTAAGTCATTTTACACTTTAGGTTCAAATCTTGTAGAATGTTCCAGATCATTGTTAACCTTAGATAAAATCATCCATACAATTAAACCAATAGTATCTTGACAACTCAAATAACTTTTATAACAAACCTCACCTTGAAATTTGTGTCAATTTATTGTTTAGCGATCAAAGAAATAATGTTACAATGTTTATTCCAAAATACTGATTAATCATTTAAATCCAAACAAGACATTAACATTTAAAGAGTCAGTTGTGCAATTCATCTCTGACATGTTGTAATACATCATCTTATGAAACCTCTCCTAATAATACTTTGATCTTCATGTTCATTCATCAGTTTTCCATCATGTAGTTGTTCTTCCTACTTACTGGTTGTGACACTTAGTCAATTTTAGGTTGTTCAGATTAGATTCTTCATTATTGGGTGTTGTTAGTTGTGTTGATAGATTGTTTAGTGTGGTTGACCATCAATGAAGAAATTTGATCAGATAGGTATCATAATTTTTTATCTTTCCTAGTTAGTTGATCAATGCCAATAGATTCTTATTAAAACATATATGATCTGGACCTCTTTAAATTCATCAGGATAGTTGACCGTGTGATGAAATACTTTATCTACTATGCATTTATGTTCAACTTTCAATACTAATTTTTCATCACATAGTTTCTTGTATTGTTCATAGATTACCCCTGATCCTATATCTTCCATTGTTTAGTGTATATAAGCTCTAACATCCTCAATGTGTAGAAAACCATAGGGCACACTAGTTAGGGCACCCATTGGGTCATTTTCTATTCATTTGAATGGATGTCTTTTAAATATTGTTCTAGTTATTTTAGTTATGTCTATCAACTTAGGAGTAGCCATCTCATATTTCCAACAAGTGTAGATAAAAGATAAATACCTCAAATTGTTTACAACTAGGGTTTTTGTTGAAAACATGAGAGCAACTACCAATTGGTTTAGTCTTTTAGATCACCACAAACAATTTCTTCCTATCACTTGGATCTCTGTAAATGGATCTGTAAGATATAAAAATATATATATGGTGTAGATATATTTTTATATCCATTGGTTTATGTGTGAGGTTTGAGATGTGGTGTGTAGAAAATGTTGAGGACATATAAAACTAAATAAAACATAAATACTTATCTTGAAAAGAGGCAAATTCAAAAATCATTGTTTTCTGGTGTTTGTACACAGTTTTGGGAAATTTTGCAACTGGATCTGGCCTGGAAACACAGAAATAGAGAAAACCCAAAAACCTTTTGCTTTTCTAAGAAAGGTCAACCTTGACCCAACATAGGGTAAGATCTTACCTCGGGGCACAATCTTACCCCTTTATGTTGACCTTGATCTGCACTTCTCCGATGAAAAATTTGTCCATGGATCTTGAAAGTTTGCCAAAAAGGTACTCAAATCTGATCTACAATTCATTGTCCCGCACTTGTTCCTGCAAGAAAATGGGTTTTTTTGTTTGGATGAGGGGTTTTCCTTGGTCAAACCCCAATTTGGAATCAACCTTAAGAATAGAATTGAAATAGAGAATCCTAGCAAGTAGTAGAAGTAGATCTAACAACAAACCTATGATGTTCAATAGATATGCAATTATATTTGAAATGTAAACAAGTATGCTAATATGAAAGCTTGGACTCAATACTAAAAAATGTAAATCAAAACCTCCATGATTGTATGCTTGGAATCCACCTTGAAGGGAGAGTGAATAGATCTTGAAGGAAGATCACACCACCATAATGGATAGATCTAGGGTTTGTATGATGAATGCTTGAATGCTTGAACCAAATCCCTCCAAAGGCTTGAATGCTTGAATCCTTGATCTTCAATAGAGAATTGAATGCTTGAATGTAGATGATTGCTTGATCTTTCTTGAGTTGGAATTGATGGATTGCACACTTGATTGATTCTTGTGAATAATGGATGTGAAAATGAGACGAGAGGCACAAAATTATAGAGAGGCCTACATAGGAGAATTAAATTCCAATTTAAGCCTTTACTCTTAGAAGTGGACCTAATTTATATATCATTTAAGAGTTTACCATTTTGACAGCAAAACAGCCAACTTGGAAGTGGGAAATAAAACTTTCCAAAACCTGACATTCGAAAACTTCTAGATTTTGAAATTTGGACCCAGGGTCAGGGTTGAGGTCGACTCTAACCTAGGTCAAGGTCAAGGTCAAGGTCGATGAACCAGAAGGTCGACCTTGACCCTAAGGTTAAGAATCTCAGGGTTTCAGGTCAAGATGCCAGAAACAAGCTGGAAAGAGGTGGAAAGAGGGGCAGAATAGGGGGAAAAATAGGATCCGAGCCAAAGATCTCATCAAAGCATCTGACATGACCCCAAACCACCTACTCGGAGGGCTAAACCAGTCCTAAATGGAAGTGCTTCCATTTTTTGATGATACATTTAGCCCCCACTTTAGCAAGAGTATGGATTCAATAGAAACTATTGGTAAAGAAGAAGAAAGATCCAAGTGGATTCACAACGAGATAGAATATCACTTAGTTAAGGACACGAGCCCCCAAGCTGAGGATTCTAACTCAACATACACACATGAGGGTGTGAAAACAAAGAGAAAACAAAGACAAAGCTAAAAGACACAAAAAGAGGGGTTAGTACAAACCCAAATCAACTAGCAAAGGAAACCTTGATAAGAAATGCTTCCTATACTAATATCATATTTGGAAAGCTATCATAGAAGCATAAATGATTACATAAGAAAGACAAGAGCAGAACTATAAATAACATAGCTTCATGATCTAATCCTACTAGCATGAAAGTGAAAAGAGAGAAAGTGATTACCTCATCTAGTAAGATTCCCACCTTACCATGAATCACCAAGGAAGGAGAGCCCAACAAGTAGAAAAACTTGATAGTTCACCCAAAAAATGTGCCTTATAGTTGTAATGCGTCTTCTGATGACTTTTGAAATACCCATAGATCCACATTCTTGTATCACTATGGAATATAAAATGCGTGTCTCTTCAAGATTTAGCAACTTATGTGTGTAGTACCTCACCCCTAGTTTGATTATATAAATGTTATGATTACTTTAGGATGATGGAATATATGTTAGGAAATCATCGATGCATATGATTATACTGACTCCATACTTGCATGTGTATTGTTGAAGTGTTTTTTTTATACTTCTATTTGATGTGCCTCATGTGGTTGAGGGACGGAGTCGTAGTTACTTGCTTGTGAGATCCACATAATCGACTGATCCCCACCATTGTCTGTTATATATTTGTATATGTATGTACATGTGAGTTTTGTATGCAGGTTCGTAGGTACTAGGCATCATCTTCCTTGAATTGTCAGGATGAGCGTAACCTATCACAATATCTCAAATGGTAAGAGAGGGGAGATAACACGGATCCAAAAACCCTAACCTAAGCCCATTTGTCCTAGGATTGGACAAGTATTTGTTGACTACCCTACCCGAATTCATCTTGGTGATAGGAATTCATGGATCCCTTTCTGGTGTTGCTTGGTTTTGGTTTTGTTTGATTTTATCTCGTTTGGCTTCAATTGATTTATTGCTTATGTGGGTGAATTTTGAGTGATTATTAATGTTAGGATCATAGTTGAATTTAATGATTAATTATGCTTGAGTGTATTATTAAATAATTAAATATTTAATTGCATGTTCTATGATGCTTTAAATATTTAATTTATTTAATATGTATTTTAATTATTAACATGTGCTTAATTGAAAATGATTTGAATTATGCTTGTATATTTTATTAAATAATTAAATAGTTGAATTGCATGATTTTAGGATGCATTAAGTATTTAATTTATTTAATAATGAATTTAAATTATAACATGTGCAAAATTGAAAAGGAATTTGTTTTCAAAAATATAACTAGTTTTCAAAAGTCAAGTTGAGTTGTGCATTAAAAAGATATTTTAATTAATTAATTAGGATTTACTTTCAATTTTGGAGTTAGAGTTTGATCAAGAGTTGTCTGTTGAGTCATTTCTGGGATTTGCATGAATGGTGGAGTTGAATCCCTAATAGGGGGAATTGGCATTCATTGGAGGGAGATAGATTTTGAAGGAGAAGTTTTGGAGAGCTTATGTGCTTGTATTTGGAGTTTGTGTTGGTTATGGTTGCTTGTTGTTTTGGTTTCATTGTGCATTCAGAATTTTGGGTGTTTGTATTATTCAGGGATCCAGATCTGCAGGTTGGGATTCTTACACAGAGGAATTGGGATTGTACAGGTCTTTCAGGTTTCCATTTCAGTTGAGTGCATTGGATCCAAGGTAGGATCTGAAAATCTCCTTCTGTGGTTTCTATTTTACAGTTCGATGAATTTATATGTTTGAATGATTCTTGTTTGTTTCCTTAGATCTGTCTGTGTATTTCTTATTTTGGGTACTAGGGAAACCCTTGTAGTCAATATTTTAAGTTTTTATTTAAATTTGGCATAGCAAGGTTATGCTGGCAAAATTTGGTTAAAGGATTCCTCATAGAACACCTAGAAAATGATAAATCAAATCTAGAGTATAGTCTAACTATTATGTTGGAGGAAAAAAATAAATCTCTCCTTGGAAATAAATTAATTGGTAACACAAATCCAAATATGGTTAAATAAAGATATTTTGTGTAAAATATATATACACAGTCAAATCAAATTATAGTAAAAAAAATAAGGACAATCTGAAGATGACATTGGTTTAATTTGTTTGCTTAAATAATTACATTTCCTTGGTATCAAAAATAGAATAGATTCTTTTGTAGAAGAATCCAAATTTATGTTTGGTTTAAAAAAAAACTCTTTCTTTGTCTGTAATTGCTTCATGGGAAACGTGATGTCAAAGAAATAGATATAAAATAAAGTTCTTTAAATTGAAAATGTTAAAGTTTTCTTATTATTAAAAAATATATATATTAAAAAGGGATTTAATAGCTTTACACTATAAGCTAGATTGGATTGTTTTAAAATAAATAAATTTAAATAAAATTTTTTTTATAGGTTTTATGGGGCAGGGGCCACCACACCTCCCAACCCCCATGCGCTTGCAGAGAGAGTTGTCGCGTAGCAGTATGGTATTGCCATGGTAGTACCTCACTGCCTAGGCAGTGGTACTGTCGTGACAGTACCCTACTTAGGGGCCTGCGCACGACAGGGATTGTAGGGCATGAGAGGGGGCGTGTGGGGCCTGCTCCCCCACCCCTTTTTTCTTTTAGGTTTAGTTTATAATTTTTTTAATTTTAAATAAATTTATTACTGTATGCAAAATTAGGTGAATACTATTCTAAATGATAAATTAACTATTCTAAGATTAATAAATCTATCTAATTAGCAAACTACAATGAAGAATATAATCAAAATGAAGCTAAAATAACATTTTACCTTCACCTACCATGTAGCTTGTCTCCATTGCTCTCATAGCCTTGATTTCTTGAAGATGTTGAGCTCTCAGATTTCCAAATGAAGCCTTTCCCCAAGATGCTATTAAAGTGTGGAGATTTGATGATGAATGCAAGGAAGCTTAAAGCTTGATTATGCAACTAATGGATGGAATGCAAGATGGATTTGATGATAATATGGATACTTGAATGCTTTTGGAATGCTTGGATGCTTGGATGCTTGATGCTTGATTCCTTGAATTCCTATTACAAAAATACCTATTAGCTCACAAAGGGGAAATTAGGCTCCTTTTCTAGATTTTTGGAGGATCTAGGCCTAGGTGGCACAATCCTACGGTTGAGAATGAAAGGTGGAAGATCCTAGGGTTAGGATTGACTTGGTTGAAGGAGTTGAGAAAAAGGGGAATGTAGTTGGAATGTGAGAGGGAGAATAAGGATGATGTTCCTCTCACATTGACATGGAGGAGAACAAGGTGGAAGGGAAAGACACATGTCAAGTGTCTCACAAAGACCAATGAGAGAAAGAGGGAGAGACCTTTTCCTCATGAGGATTCTTTGCACAAGTGTCCTATGAGTCACCTTTGACCCTTAGAGGTGGCTTGAGAAGCCCCTTAGGAATAGGGCATGTCTCTTGACTTGGTTTAAGAGAGGACATGTGGTCATGAGACCAAGTCCTATAAGGCCACATAGCCCTTAATAATAGGACATGTGTGGGTGAGGATAATTACTAATAAATAATTAATAATTATTATTTATTTTAGCCAAAGTGATGTGTCAGGTGACTAGGTAGGTGAGGTGGACTAGGGAACTTAGTCATATTTAGGTGATTGTGTATTTAATTAAATCACTTTAATAAGACTAATCAAAAGACTTAGGATAGAGGAATAAACTATAGTGAATTTACTAAATAAATTGAATAATTTATTTAACAAATAGAGAAAGAATTATTAATTAAATAATAAATATTTAATTAATTTATCATGTCAATATTAATTAAATAATAAATATTTAATCAATTAATGAAGCCATTTTTAAGTGTATACATTTTGCCCCTCTTTGAAATAATGTGCGTGTCACATTGTTTCAAAGAAAATTTCAAGTATTTTGCCCCTACCCCAGACAATGTTTGAAATGACCTAAGCATGCCCCCTCGAGAGATTGATTAACAAAAAAGATTGTTTCATTTTTATTTTTATTTTTATTTTTTTTGTTGGATAATCAATCTCACGAAAGAAACAAGAGAAAAGATGGGTGAAAACGGGGTGAAATGAAATAAAATGAGAGGGAGGGTCCACACACCAAGCACATAGGGTCCACAGGCTATAAATAGGGCTAAGGGGTCCACAATAAGCTCATTGTGCACACTTGTCATTTGGAGATCAGAGCATGAGAGAGAGAAGAGAAGAGCCACCAAGATACTATTCCATTGTTAGATCACCACTTCAAGAGGGCCAGACACTTCTAGCGACCACCTGATTCAGGTGAGTTGGTAGGTGATTCGATCCTCTTTGTCAATTTTATGCTTTTGAATGATTTATAGTAGATTTGTAGCATGTTAGGTTAGATCTAATCTTAGGTTTAGATTAGAAAATTTTTTGTTCTTAGCCAGAATATGAATGCACCATTACGGTGCATGAATGCGCAACAATTAGCAATGTTTGCGCAAAAACTCAAAAGTTCTGTGCATTCATTTGGGGGAATTGCACATTCATGCTAGAAGAAAATTTTGTCTGCGCAAATGCAGATTAAAAGTGCGCATCGGTTCTTTCAGCGCATTGGTTATGAATTGTTGCGCAAATGTGAAAGATTATGGCGCATGCATTTTTCTGTGCTACGCATCTATTTTATGGATAGAATTTGGTCAAATTAGAAAGTCAAATAGGTCAAACTAGATGTCAATAAGCTGATTTGATCCGTCGGTAGTTAAATTTGATCGATTAGGTCAAGATAGGCAACATTGTAGCATGGTTGCTAGTTAACCAGTCTTGATACTAGATGATTGATAAAATCATCTGTTAAAACACATGATAGAACATGTTTGTAGTTGATATAATAAGATAGATAGATGTTGTAGATCAGTTTATTAAAATTTGATAGCTTGATTTTATTTGATTTGTATAGGAGGACATTAATGATATTCTAATGTCACGGGAGAGATATCCCGTCACATAGAATCTGAGACCGGTGCTGTCAGAGACTGACAGACTCCTGATTGGTGCATCCAGCTTGTATCATGTGATTTACACACCCAAGATTAGGGTGAACCGGAGTATGATGGCGGCACTGGAAAAGTGGTGGCACTTGGAGATGAGTACCTTCCATCTTCCGACAGGGGAGATGACTGTTACACTAGAGGATGTATATCACATCCTCTAGCTTCCTATCACAGGGGAGTTAGTACATTATGATCGACACGATGGAGTGACAGAGTGCAGAGCCATCTTCGGAGATGATGACATTAATGAGGGGGAGATCAACTGGGAGGACATGGTGGATTTGTATCAGCCTCTACTAGTGGTACTAGTTGGAGCAATTGAGGGTTTTGTTTGCCTTGATCGTAGATCACATGGATTTGCAATTAAATGGGGCCGCACTCTACAGTGGATGATGGATGGGACCCATTTTTCTTGGGGGGTTTGTTTATTAGCTCACCTATATCATGATCTTCATCAGGTAGTGTATCATAGAGGAGCATCACTATCAGTAGGTGTCACATTACTCTATGTTTAGGCATGGGAGCACATTGCAGTGACATGACCTATAGCCATTAGATTCCACAATGCAGGACAATCGTATATCCATCTATATTCATCAGTTTTGTCTTAGGCAAAATTGGGACACTTAGAGTTTTGGTGGTACACCTTTGATACTTTGGATGCAGTGACATGGAGACCTTACCTAGGATGTGAGCCCTGGGATGATGAGTGGTAGTTGGGATTTATTTTTGAGTCATGATGGTTGATAGGGTGGATGCCCTTTATATTGGAGAGATAGGTAGTGATCTGGGTTCTATGCCAGTTTGGCAGGATCTAGGGCATGCCCCAGGGAGTTACAGAGTTCTTTAGGACTCATCAGGAGAGACAGGACTAGGGACCTATGGCATCTTTTGATGTGGCCCGACATGAGTTTTTGGACATGCCATTCTAGGCATGGACTATGCAACAGGGTGTTGTGGACCTAGGTATGACAACAGATCTAGAGCAGTTCCTGAGAGACTTCCCTATTCCACACTTGATGAATCCAGCTGCTAGGCCACCAGAGAGAGATCCAGCAAATAGACATCATGGGAGCCACTAAGGGAGAGATAGGTGGGGATGAGGGAGAGGTGATGGCAATGATGGTGGAGGAGGTGATGGAGGAGGTGGGGGGAGAGGTGATAGGGCTGGTCCTCGGATGAGAGGAGGTGGTGTGAGGTAGAGGGGATTGATGCCACCCCCAGCTAGATAGGGATAGAGATAGCCTCTAGCACAGCCAGCTACAGGAGCTCCACTATAGGTTCTAGTAGCTCAAGTATAGATACCAACTTCCCCAGTATAGGGAGCAACTGTACAGGATGATGTAGACATATTTTTAGCTCATGGAAGAGTAGTACAAGGTGGATAGATCCCTGATGATGGATTGGATGAGCAGGATGCCCCTATGGAGGATGTGGATGTAGATGCTCAGGAGGAGCCAACAGAGATGGATATCAGGGGATAGGATCCCTACTTACATAGAGATGCTACAGAGGAGGAAGATCCTGATATAGACTTATTGCTAGTCTGACTAGCAATGACACAGGTGCAGGCAGACTATGTTCCTAGTCTAGAGCAGTGGATTGAGAGGCTGGAGAGCCAGATGGGGCTACTTAGGCATGAGCGTGATGCAGCCATTGAGAGACTCAAGGAATCAGAGATGTTACTAGATGAGCTACAGTGCACAGAGGATTTGGGTCCCCATGGAGATAGCATTAGAGCCATGATACATGCTGGGAAGGAGATATCCTACTAGCGAGAGGCTTACAAACAGGTGGTCCCGAGGGATCACTAGATTGGGAGCTATAGAGAGAGCTCAATGGCTATTAGGACTGTAGTTCATGATAGAGAGGCACCAGTTGGTGGAGGTGTATCATCACGCTCTCCTAGAGCACCGACAGGTTTAGGAGATTAGGGTGGATCCTCAGCATCAGGTAGTTCAGCATCACAGGGCCACATTGCATCTTGTAGATAGCGACAGATAGAGTTTGGAGGCAGTGGCTCATAGATTTGAGAGATCATTGTATACACTGTTATACCATTTTATCATTGTATCATTATATTTTGGACTTGATGGACACTGACATTGGATATATTGTTATATTTCTTTATATCATTGGACATTTGGACAGTTTTATTGTGTTCTTATGGACTTTGTATGATTGACTCTATATGATGGACTCTATATATACAGTGATGCAGTTCTATCATGATTTACTTTGATGATTTATATACATGTGTGTACTGACATATGTAGGATGTGATGATTTACTTTAATATGCATAGAATGTATGGCTTAGTATGCAAAATGCTTTATATTCTATTTGATATATTTGATGCTTAATGGTTAATCATATGATGTTGATATAAATGCATGTCTTAAATGAGTTTACACTATACAAATGCTTATGTGATGACTAATGAAATGATGTAATGAACAATGTGGATAATGGATAATAAATGAGTGATGTAAATAAATGATATAAATGAATGATGATTTGAAACACATGTAATGGATAATAAATATATGATGTAAAATGCATATAATGGATAATAAATGAATGATATTAAAATGCACATAATAGATAATAAATGATGAAGGTAATAAATGAATGAATGTTAATAAATGATGTAAAATGTATATAATATGTAATGAATGGAAATGATCATAAGATGACTAAAATATACAATATTCACCTTAATGAAAAGATAAGGAAATGTGAATGACAACTATAACAAAACAACACATGAATCATGCATGTAATATAGATGAATAATATACAAATGAACATAACAAATAAAGATAATGCATGGCCTAAATGATTTAATGTTTGTAAGAGGCAAGATAAAACTCAATGTTTTTATTGTCCAAATGCCCTCAACTTAAATTACAATATATCAAACACAAGAAGAATGGACTAGGATCACAGATAAGCTAATAAGAAAGGTAACCTACAAATCTCTAGAAAAGGAGCACTGATATGTAAGTCATGAATTGTTTAAATGAAATGCAATATGAAATGAATGTATCTCCACAACTTTAGGTAACATCTTAGAACTTCATAATAACTGGAACTTGATTTTCATCATTGAGCTTGTTATGTTGCAAGAAAATGCAAGCATCATGGTATAATTAAACCAAGATGACCTGAGCACTTCTTGCATGGAGTTTAATGTAGAAAACTTGACAAGCATCTAGGTATAATTGAACCAAGATGACCTGAGTTTCATTTGCATAACAGACAAGGAATATTTCCCTCCTCCATCGGGGAACAAATATTTGGAGTCGAGGTATGTGCTGGTGTATCACCATAAATAGCATATGTAGAGCAACATGATTTGGATGTTGTCAATACTATTAAATGGATGAAGGCACTTATGCGCAGACACCCCAATTATTTGTTCCTTTGATTTCATCTAAAAATATCCCACAAACAACAATCAAAGAAAATACCATGCTCCATCATGGCTATCCTAATCAATGCCATATTAGAGTTTCAAACTCATGTCAAAGATATCATAGAATAACATAGGAAACATGATAACAATGAAATCCATATGTGAATGCATAATCTACAACAAATCATTCTAACATGCCTATGATGAATATACATTTCTTTTGCCAAAAGGTAGTGTAAGATATAGTGATCAGTTCAAGTGATGATGTATAGATAGGAATGATAGATAAACGGCCATGTTTTGAAGGATAGATTACAGATTATGATTCATCATAAAGATATCATTGTGGAAGAATGTTTGATTGTGTTTTCTTGTCTGGTGAAAATACTCCATTGTGTCCTCTAAGAGTTATGACTATCATAGATCCACTTCCTGAACTAGGTCGAGGACATGCCCCCAGTTAGGTGATGGATTGACTTATTATGGATGAAGCAAGACGCAACAAGACTAGGATGAAGACCATGACAAATGATCAAGCTATGATGGGGTTTTATTATGGTTAGATAGAATGGATGGTGTATGAAATGGCCATTTTATTATGATATGTACATGGTGGGTATGGGGACTGACTAGCCATTTCATTATGGATATATACAATGAACGGAAAAACTAGAAGAATCCTAATAGATAAAGGAGCTAACTTGATACACATGGCACCTATTTCCAGGTTTTCACCACATGCTTTTATTGCAATTTTTCTTTTAATTTTTTCTTTATTTTTTTTTAATGATTTTTATGGATTTTTTTTTATTTTTTTTTTAATGATTTTTTGTATTTACAAAATATATACATAGCCCTTGCATTGGGATTTCAAGGATAGAACTTCTTGAGATGGATACTGTTAAGAGGTTCATCCAAAGGATCTCCCTCAGACGTGGACAATTGATAAGCCCCAAAACCATAAATTGTTGTCACTACAAAAGGACCTAACCAATTGGGTTTGAACTTGCCCTTCTTCTCACGATGCAATTGATTCTTTGGATTTTTGTGAAGGACTAAGTCACCCAGTTGAAAGTCTCTAATCTTTACCTTGCTATTATACTAACAAGACATATGCTTCTGATAGACTTTCAAATGATCATAAGCTCTCTAACGGCGTTCATCTAGTAGTTCTAGTTTAGTCAACTGTGCAACTCTATAGTCTTCATCAGGAATCAAATCTTTGAGAGTGACACGAAGTGAAGGCAACTCGACTTCGAGGGGTAGGACTACTTCAGATCCATAGACAAGGGAATATGGGGTGGCTCCAGTAGGAGTATGGATGGAGGTATGGTAAGCCCATAAGACTGGATTCAGTTGGATATGTCAGTCACGGCCAGCATCATTGACAGTCTTTTGTAGGATTTTAACAATAGTTTTATTTGATGCCTTAGCTTGACCATTTCCTTGGGGATAGTATATGGTGGAATAGTTATGGGTGATATGGAATTTTGTGCATAGTTCATCCATGTCCTAATTTTGAAAATATTTCCCATGATCAGTAATGAGATACATAGGTATACCATATCTACAAATAATATAATTTAGGATAAACATGGATATTTGTTTCCCTGTGGTGGTAATCAATGGAATGGCCTTAATCCATTTAGTAAAATATTCTGTCGCAGTGAGAATCCATTTGTGGTTGTTGGAAGATGGAGGGTTGATAGCACCCATGAGGTTGAGTCCCCACCGACTGAATGGCAAGGTAGTTGTAAAAGGATGTAACTCTTGTGCTGGAGCATGAATAAGGTTTCCATGTATTTGACATTTCTTGCATGCTCTAGCAAAATGAAAGGAATCTATTTCCATGGTAGGCTAATAATAACCCATACTCATGAGTTTCTTAGCCAAAGAGGGACCACTTGAATGTGTCCCACAAATACCCTCATGTACATCTTGCAAGGAAGTTTGAGATTCATCATGCTCGAGACATCGTAGGAGAGTACCATCAAGACCTCGCCGATAAAGGGTATTAGATATTAGGACATAGCGGGAGGCTTGGCAGAGAAAAGTTCATTTTTTATTTTGGGATAGGTTAGGGGGTAGGATGTCATTTTTTAGATAGGAATAAATTTTTCCATAGATTGGGGAGTTGTGTCAAATTAGATGACATATAATACTCATATCAGGATCATCATATGCAGGACAAGTCAGGGATTCCACCAAGAACTCAAAACGGACCTTGGTATCTTCTGTATCAAACAAAGAAGCAATCATTTCCATTGCATCGGTAGCCTTGTTATCATGCTAAGGAATCTACGCAAAAGTGATGACTAAGAAATATTGTTTGAATTCATCAACCATATGTTTATATGGTAATAACGTATCATATTTAGTTTGATAATCATCATTAACCTGGTTTATAATCAACTGAGAATCCCCATAGACATTTATTTCAGTTACTTTCCATTTTAAAGCCATCTTTAACCCAATCAACAAGGCTTCATATTTTGCTACATTGTTGGTGCAAGGAAAGAGCAGCTTGTAAGATTTCAGAATTGTGTATCCTTGTGGTGTGACAAAGAGAATACCAGCTCTTGAACCCTGTTGAGTATATGATCCATCAAAATATAGTTGCTAGGTTTGTGTAGATAAAGCTAAGATGTGTGCATCATGAAAATTTGTGTGTATACATTGGTCATCCATTAATGGAGCATCTGCTAGCTGATCTGCTATCACTTGACCTTTGATAGCCTTCCTGTCTACATATTCAATATCAAATTCACTAAGTAACATGACCCACTTAGCCAATCTACCTGTCAATGCTATTTTGCTTAATAGATACTTTAAAGGATCAATCTTTGCGATGAGCTAGATTGAATGTGACAACATGTAATGTCACCACTTTTATGATGCAAAAACAATGGCCAGACATGCTCTTTCTATAGGAGAATAGTTTAGCTCATATCCCACTAGGGTGCAACAAATATAATAGATGGCTTTTTCTTTTCCTTCATGATCTTGTTGAGCCAGAAGAGCACCTAGTGAGACTATCGTAGCTAAAATGTAGAGCAAGAGTGGCTTGCCTGGAATTGGTGACATCAGAGTTGGAGGATTCGCCAGATATTGCTTGATTTTATTGAAAGCTACTTCACATTGATCATCCCATTGGAATAAGATATTTTTATGCAACAAATGTTGAAAGGGATCACTTCGATCTACTAGTTGAGAAACAAATCTTTGGATGGATTGGAGACGTCCCTGCAAGGATCTTAACTAACTGATGTTAGTGGGGGAAGCCATCTCCATTATTGCTTTAAATTTTTCTGGATCAACTTCGATTCCTTTAGCTGAGACAATGTACCCTAATAGTTTACCGGATGTGACTCTGAATGCACATTTCTTTGGATTGAGGCGAATCTGATACTTTTCCATCCGGGTGAATATTCTATCCAACACTCTCAAATGACCAGCTCTATCTTTGGATTTTGCTAAAATGTCATCAACATAATCTTCCATAATGGTGTGCATCATATCATGAAAGATTGTGTTCATTGCTCTTTGGTAAGTTTCTCCTGCATTTTTGAGGCCAAAAGGCATCACATTCCAACAGTATGTACCCCATGGACAAGTAAAAGCAGTCTTCTCTTGGTCTTCTGGCGCAATCTTGATTTGGTTATAGCTAGAAAATCCATCCATTAATGATAACATCTCATGCCCAGCTATCAAATCAACAATAATGTCAATATTTTTTAGAGGAAAGTCATCTTTCAGACAAGCTTTATTAAGATCTCGAAAATCAATACAAATCCTGATAGACTTGTCTAGTCTTGAGACAGGGACAATATTTGAAATCCACTCAGCATAATCAATAGCTTGAATGAATCCAACATCTAGGAGCTTCTTCAATTCTACTTTAACCATTAGTGCAATGTGGGGGTGCATCTTGTGGAGCTTCTACTTAACTAGTTTTACACCTGGTCTGATAGATAAATCATGCATAATGAGATTTGGATCCAGGCCAGGCATATCAGCATAGGACTAGGCAAAGTTGATTTGTCTTTCTTTGAAATTTTTTTCAAAAGCTTCTTTCTCTGATTCTGTCAAGGATGCTACTACTTTGAGGATGCGTGAAGACTCTTCTGTTCAAATGTTAAGAGGTACTATTGGTTCTATAAGAATAGCAGATTGCTCTTGATACAAATAGTTGGGAAGAGTGTCAATCCTTCCATCGTCAGGTGCCTCAGAGAGGTTTTCACCATCAGATACGTCATTTATTTTTACTATTTTTGGATCTAATACTGCCACTGAGTGGTTTTCACCATTAGATCTATTGATTATTTTAATATTTTTATGACTAAAAGGATTGGCACTCTCACTAAAGTAGGCCATGTCATTGAGTTCTATCAAAAATCCTGACTTGTGATCTCCTGATGGTAAATGATCTCTGATTCCAAGATAGTCAATGATTGCATCATCATTATGGAATACATCAGGTTCTGGATGATTAGGAGAATCCCAATCGATAAGTTCAGGATGTACAAGGGGCGTTGGATCATTCGGGTCAATTTCAAAGGCATAGATGGTATTGATGGAAAAATTGTCAAGGTTTATGATGGTATCAGTGAGGTCTATTTCGATACTCTCATCTGATTCATCTATCACAAGATAAAGGTCTCTTTCCTCACAATCAACAAAAGTAGTATCACGTGGGACCAATCCTAGTGAGTCAGTCTTTGAACTCTCTCCCTCATGGTAATCGTTACTATGGTGATGGATAACATCAACTCCTATCTCTTTAGTACAATCAGATAATAAATCCCATTCATAATCATTTGAGTCAAAATCATCATTATCCCCAAGTCTATCAATGATTCTTTGTGTTGTCCTTTGTTTCTTTGAATCTACATACATACCATTCTTACTGAATTGTAAGGCAGGAGCTTTAGATATCTCATGAAAAGGTGTGACCTTTTCTTTTCCTTTTGGTTCTTTTGGTCCTTCTCCTTTGTACCCTAATCCTATAGTGTCTCTTTGATAGTTGGGATTTTGCAAAATCAGTTTGATAACACCTTCTCTTTGTAACCCTATAGGTCCAGCACCTTGGTATCCCATCTTTTGTAGCAAAGTATACCCTTTACTGTAGACATCAGGTGATATATATTCATGTTTTATATCCTCTTCATTTTTCTATTACTTAAGCAAATGATTAGCATTACGCTTAGCTGCCTCTTTGGATATTGTGCCCCCACTTATAAATGTGTCATAAACAAGTGTTGAAGGGGGTTCAAATTGTTGTTTAGTGATCAAAGATCTACCATATGATCTAGGAGATAAAGGTAACTCTGTGATGCAAAGAGCTTGACCTAAAGTGTATTCTCCCATACTTCTTTCTTTTATGTCTATCTTGATTCCATTTGATTTAGAAGTTGATGCTATATTACTAGGATCACTGGGTGTAGTTGTAGAAGATCCAGTATGGGTATAAGGTATCAAAGAGTTAGATGTCTTCACAGAGCTGCAATACTGGAATGGATTAGCATCTCCTTTGATAGTGACCTCCTGACCATTATGAGGGAATTTCAAGCATTGATGATAAGTTGATGGTACAGCTTGCATGGAATGAATCCATGGTCTTCCCAGGAGAATGTTATAAGCAAGATCCATGTCTAGAACTTGGCAAGGTACATCTTTGATTATAGGACCTACTCTAATTGGTAAAACAACAGATCCCTTGGATGACCACTCTTCCTCATCATAAGCTTTTATCATGATTTTCTTCTTGGGATCAACAACATTTTCAGAAAATCCCAATGCAAGGACTAGTTTCAATGTACATATATTTAAGCCAGCTCCTCCATCTATTAGTACTCATTTGATTTTGTGACTCTAGACAAGGACTTTGATATGTAGGGGAACATTATGAGGTTGGGTAATAGCTAAATCATCATTTTCAGTGAAGGATATGTAATGCGGGGTTGTTAAATGGCCCACCATAGCTTGAAATTGATCATGATCTAGATTTGTGGGGACTTGGGTCTCTAAGAGAGCTTTTTCAAAGATATCTTTGTGAGACGGGGATAGACGCAAAAGCTCTAATATGGATATCTGGGTAGGTGTTTTCTTGAGTTGTTCCAAAAGATTGTACTGGTTGGAAATATTGGGTGTAGACTTTGGGACATAAATCGACTTGTTTTGAGATGTACTTGGTTTAGACTAGACTCCTTGGAGAGTAACCTTGGATTGAGCATGAGTAGTAACATGGATTGGTCGACCCTCCAATTTTCCTTTGATGGTAATGACATTGGCATAATACTTAGAAGGATGACATTTAGAAATGTTACCAACATATCGATAGGGAGTGGAATTATAATTGGCTTGATTGTCACTCATAGTATTGGAAGAACCTCCTTTTTCATGCTCAGGAAGTGGATCTTTGAAATCTGTAAATGATTCATTTGAGGTATGTCCATCAACACCAATTTCACTGCTTTCAGTTAAGTCTTGAACTACATTTTTGAGTCTTAAGCAGTCATTGGTTTTATGTCCTTTTCCTCTATGAAACTCGCAATAATCATTCGCATTCCACCAAGAAGGTTTTACTCTAGGTTCAAAGTCTTTCGTTTCAAGAAGTGTAATGAGTTTCTTTGTGATTAACTTCCCTAATGTTGATTTGAGGGATTCCCCTAAAGGAGTAAAATTTCTTCGAGGTGACATAAAAGGCAATCTTGGTTTAGATGAATCTTTGTTGGTGTTTTGATTTGAGGATTGATTGTTGTAGGTTCCTTGAGTAGCATTGGCCTGACTTGTGAGATTGAGAATGGGTTGTGTTGTTTTGACATTACGATTATCAACAATCCCATCATTGACAATGTTTTTGTTTTTATTCCAGAATTTTAATTTGTCATTGTTGTAGTTGTTGGAATTGGAATTTGAGGACCCAACATTGTCTTTGGAATAAAGTTTGATCTCACCTTTTCAGACCATGGCTTCCTCAATTTTGATACCATTTTCTATGAGCTTATTGAAGTTTGGTGGACATTGCAATTGTAACCTATAACTCATTTCTCGTTTAAGGTTATGCACAAAAATATCCATCTTTTCTTGTTCAAGAATCATTCATGGATATTTGGCAAACAATTGACGCCATCTTTGCAAAAAAGTAAGGAAGGGTTCTCCATTCTTTTGATGTGCATTGCAAAGATCAAGCATAGTGACTTCATGTTTGATGTTATATGAATAATGAGTCACAAATTTGTCAAGAAGCTCATTGAAAGATTTGATGCCTGGGGGTAGTTTGGAGAACCATTCCATGGCTTGTCCTCCTAAACTTTATGGAAATAGTCGCATAAGATAAGTGTCAGTGTGAGCGACTTCAATACAAGCAGTACAAAACTCATGAATGTGGTCTTGTGGATCCGAATTCCCTTTGTATTTGTCAAATTTTGGTACCTCAAAATGAGGAGGGAATGGAATCATTGCTAAATTCTTATCAAAAGGATAAGGACATATATCATCCAAGGAATACTTCTTTGTTGATGATCTAGTTTGGATGTCATAGATTTGTTGTTGAAGCATCTAGATTTGTTGTAGAACAGGATCCAAAGATAATGTGTTTCCTTGAGTGTTTTGGGAAACATTGTTGTGGGAAGCATTGTTTTGAGAAGCATGATTTTGGGAAGCATGTTTTTGCTAATCATTTTGAGAAGCATCAGATGGTTGCTTGGTTTCTTTTGCTCCATGAGTATCTTGAGAACTACTAGGAATTTCTTGATTGGTTACAATAGTCGGTTCTCTAAGATGAGAGATATCAAAATCACTTGGTAGTTTGGCTCCTTGTTGAGCAAGCATGAGGAAATACATCTCCCTATCTAGGTCTAGGAGTCTTTCCATGACATGATAAAATCTAGGGTCTTGTGTAGCATCCCCAAGTTCTTGATCTGTGGATTCCTCTTCGGATGTAAAAAGTGAAGTTTTCTTAGGAGCTTCAGGCCAAGGATTCTCATCATTACTTTTGTTTCCTTCCATTTTGTCTAGAGATTCTAAATCAACGGGTTGTTTTAATTTATGAGATCGAGTTTGAACCATAAAATGGGAAAATTGATTTGTGGAATGAAAGATGTTTGATGAAAAGATATGGAAATGGTGTATAGAAAAGATAGTGAAAAGGTATTGAAAAATGATTAGACAACTTGATAAAATCTAAGTCAATAGGAAGTATAGAGTTCACTATGATATGACAAAAAAAATCAAGAGATAATAACCTAGGTAAGTTTGATTGAGGATGATAGATCCTGATAGGATAAACTCACAAAGATCAAAATCTAATAGATAGGGTAATGTTTCAAGACTAGATTTGGAATTTCAAAGAATTAGAAGAAATGATTTGATGATTTTTGGTGAAGAAAGGTTGATGAAAATTGATGAAAAGTGATGAAAATGGTCAAACTAAAGATCAAAGGTCTGTGTCTCTCAAATATTTTTCTAGAATCTTACTCAGGATGAAAATGGGTATCTGAAAAAGAGATTTTGAAAATTTCAAAGTTTGTGTAAATGCTCACTATTGTAAATGTGCAGGACAGATTGATAAATGTGCAACAAAATGAGACAGATGCGTAGCAAGTTGTGACTGATGCATGGAAAAATTATCAAATGTGCAGAACAATTTAATGTATGCGCAGCAAATTGGTATGAATGCGCAAGTTTTTGTTTTTTATTATTTTAGACTGCAAGATTTGGAAATTTTGTTTGATTTTCTGATATTTTCTAGTTTTTTGGCAAATGAAAAATGCATAAACACACACACGCAAGATAGAAATGATTTTAATCTAACTATGCTAATATGAATGCACAAACATGCTTACAATCTTATGGTTGGCAAGGACCATATCTGCTGAATCCCCACTAGGATAATAAAATCCAGCCATGCAAATTCACAGCGGATAGCCTAGGAACTTGGAGGCATGGGCTCCTCCTTACAGTGCACTCACTTCTCAAGCACACAAAGTTCTAAATTCAATGGGTCATTACTTCCCAAAGAAATGCTATCTCTACTATGAACCGTGAGTAATGTGGGGTGTCTGCATGGGCTTGGGTGACCCCTTGAGCCAGAAAATAGAAGGTTTTTGACCACTATACAAAAGATTTTAGTAAGGACATCCATTCAGGTGGTTGTGATCAAGTCATTTTTCCAATTAAGGGGGCTCTCCCAATCCTTTCAAAGCAAGGCTTTCACCTCTACTAAGTAGGACTTTAGCGCACCACTAGGGTACTGGAGGAGATTTTGGTTGCCATAATGAATTCACACTTGTCTAATGTGAGACTAATCACACTAGCATTTTTTATATACTGGTTTGGAAGGGCTTGGCTTTAGCCTATTACCAGTTGGGTCGTTCCTTGGGGTGAGTACCTCTTTTCCCACCAAAGACTGCCCTCTAAAAATTATAACAATTTCACTTACACCCAAGGTCCATGAATGGCGAGGGGAGAGGATACGTTGTTATAATTTTGGGATTACAAATAGCTTAAAAAGAAAAACACAATAGACACTTGATTCTATGCTAAAGAAGACACACAAAGCAAAAACATATCATTTTTTAAAGCCCAAATGAGATTGTAGTTTATTTTGCAAACCCCTTGGCAATCTACAATCAAACTGTTAGAAATTTTTTAGCAATGGGGTCTTCAAAATTACGTCCTGTAAAAATAGCCTAAAATACTACCAGAACAAACAGACACTTGTTAAAAAGTTAGCTAAAATGAAATCTAACAAAAAACTAAATTTTTCTACAAAAATAAATAAATGTGCAGAACAGTAGAATAAATGCACAACAAATGTGAATGTATGCACAGAAAGTATGTATGCATAGAAAAATAAGATGGATGTGCCAGGATATGGTATTAATGCACAGAAAGTACAGATGCACAACAGAAAAGTATGTATGTGTGAAATAGTTGAATGAATGTGCAACAATTTGATAGAAAATGAAAAGTCAGATGGAAAGTTGTGGTTGTGGTAACAGAAAATGTATGTGCAACAGAAATTAACAGATGTGTAGGAATCATGGACGGATGCGCAAAAATTACCTGTAGAAAAACCTGCACACGGAAAACTAAAAACTGAAAGTGAAAAATGTGGGTTGCCCCACGGTGGGCGCCAAAAATGTATGCAAAATTAGGTGAATACTATTCTAAATGATAAATTAACTATTCTGAGATTAATAAATCTATCTAATTAGCAAACTACAATGAAGAATACAATCAAAATGAAGCTAAAATAACATTTTACCTTCACCTACCATGTAGCTTGTCTCCATTGCTCTCCTAGCCTTGATTTCTTGAAGATGTTGAGCTCTCAGATTTCCAAATGAAGCCTTTCCCCAAGATGCTACCAAAGTGTGGAGATTTGATGATGAATGCAAGGAAGCTTAAAGCTTGATTATGCAACTAATGGATGGAATGCAAGATGGATTTGATGATAATATGGATACTTGAATACTTTTAGAATGCTTGGATTCTTGGATGCTTGATGCTTGATTGCTTGAATGCCTATTACAAAAATACCTATTAGCTCACAAAGGGGAAATTAGGCTCCTTTTATAGATTTTTGGAGGATCTAGGCCTAGGTGGCACAATCCTACGGTTGAGAATGAAAGGTGGAAGATCCTAGGGCTAGGATTGACTTGGTTGAAGGAGTTGAGAAAAATGGGGATGTAGTTGGAATGTGAGAGGGAGAATAGGGATGATGTTCCTCTCACATTGACATGGAGGAGAACAAGGTGGAAGGGAAAGACACATGTCAAGTGTCTCACAAAGACCAAAGAGAGAAAGAGGGAGAGACCTTTTCCTCATAAGGACTCTTTGCACAAGTGTCCTATGAGTCACCTTTGACTCTTAGAGGTGGCTTGAGAAGCCCCTTAGGAATAGGGCATGTCTCTTGACTTGGTTTAAGAGAGGACATGTGGTCATGAGACCAAGTCCTATGAGGCCACATAGCCCTTAAGAATAGGACATGTGTGGGTGAGGATAATTACTAATAAATAATTAATAATAATTATTTATTTTAGCCAAAGTGATGTGTCGCGTGACTAGGTAGGTGAGGTAGACTAGGGAACTTAGTCATATTTAGGTGATTGTGCATTTAATTAAATCACTTTAATAAGACTAATCAGAAGACTTAGGATAGAGGAATAAACTATAGTGAATTTACTAAATAAATTGAATAATTTATTTTACAAATAGAGGAATAATTATTAATTAAATAATAAATATTTAATTAATTTATCAAGTCAATATTAATTAAATAATAAATATTTAATCAATTAATGAAGCAATTTTTAAGTGTATACAATTACCATGTTTATTTTATTTTATTTATTATTTAGTGTAATTTAATCTAGTTAGATTAATTTTTATTTAATGTTTTTAATTTAATTAATATTTACTTTATTATTATCTTTAATAAATTAATTTGTTTAGGGGAATTAGAATTAATTTATTATTGTTAATAAATTAATTGGTTTAAGGAGTTAGAATGATTTGTTAAATTAATTTGATTTATTAAACTAGTTTAATTTTATTAAGGATAATGTTTTCTTTTAATTATGTTAAATTAACTAATTTACTAAATCGGTTTAACATAATTATGAATTATTTCTTTGAGAGTTTTATTCAAGATAATTTGAGTATGGTTTTATTTGGAATGGAAATTTATTATGTGTTAGTATCCTTCAAATAGTAACTTGAGAGTTTATAGTGAAGATCGTTCTTTGTATACCTTGGAGTATGATTGTTTTGATTAGACCTTTGAGGTAGATGTGAACCTCCTAGATAGTTAATTTATATTTTTATAATTGAATATGTAATATAAGATGAGTAGCGTAGTTTATTTGTGGCGTTAAGCAAATGAGTTCTTACTAGACCTATGCTTTATTTGTAAAATTTAGGTAAAATAAGGAATGTGTGTTTATAAGTTATGGTTGCATCTTCATGGACTATTCAGTTAATAATATATTCTTATGCATGTATGTTAAATTTGAGAGTTGTTTAAGTGTCCAAGAGTGGGGACATGTATTTTTACAAGTGTTACATTTATACAGAAATTGGGTGTTATTGTTCTGTTGTACCTATAGGATGATTATAGGGATTATTCTTTCGTTATGACATCATATTAATGTTTATGATTAGTTTGTCTCAATATATTTATGTAATTCTATATTTAAATTCAATTGTGTTCAAAATGGAATTTTGTATGCTTATGTTTAAATTCCAATTTTCTATGATGCATTGTGTCTTCTTCGTGCCTGGAGTGTTTTCATTTGCTTAATGTGTTTTGGGGCACTAGAAGGCCTAAGGAAAAGACAAAGGCTAGGAATTTTGCCAATAGTTCTTGTTTTCAGTAATATGATTGGATGTGTGTCTTGAGATCTGATTATATCCCGATTAATCATATAGGCTCATAAAGTTTTGTGTCTATTTTTGGTACCTTTGTAATCATTCTAGTTCTTGTATGTGAAACTAGATTTGGGATTACCTGGTTGTGTATCTTTTTGATCTATGTGAGATCTGTGAGCCTAGGGTAATTTACCTGGATATGTAGTAGAAGGTGGCTTGCAATAAGTGACGGGGCCCACAAGTGGCTGCTAGGATCACTTATTGTTAATTATCTTAATCAAGTGATAACTAAATGTAACATTGAGAGATTTTAAAAATGAACCTAATAAGATATCGTTTCCTTGCCCTAGCTTAGTGCTAGTATAGACTAAGGTGGGAATGGAGAAGATGACTAGCCCCCTTTTAAGGGATGAGTTGGCATAGTCGATGGCTTTGTCAATATGAGAAGTCATTGACACTATGTAAGGTCACTTGGGTGTCGGGATCTAGCAAGATTACCAAGACAAAACTCAAGGGTTAGACGTACATGATGACACCTTCCTATGCATAGTCTAGTTATCCTACATGTGTCAGTTGCCTCTGGAATAGTGAGTCTTTCATGACATTATTACTTATCACCTTGTGTTAGAGAGCTTTCAGGAATCCTTTCCTTTGTTTGTTCTGTTTTGTTTGTTATCTGAGTGGGATCTATTGTTATCTCCTCAGCACGGTGGGAGTGGACCATTTAGGTTCACGAGCTTAGGTGGTAGTGATTCTTTTACCATTTGAGATTCTGACATTCATCTACCAGTACTGGATGATCCTTGTGGTAGTTGTTCCTTCCTGATCTTCTTTGATGGAGTTGTACTCTCTTCTTCCTCTTCTTTATGTTTCATTGTATCAGTGTTTCAGAGATATCATGTTGTATTCTTCTCAATTATTGTATTACATACCCTACGACCTGTGTAGTGGATGTAGATTTATGGATACCTTAAGGTACCATTTGTATTTATGTCATCTTCTATGTGATGTTATTTTATCCTTCATTTTTTTATATGGGTTTTGTAATTGTACCTAATCTAAATTAATTAATTAATGTTAAAGTAATATTCATCAAGGAACCCTTGAGAGTTGTAACTTGTGTTGGTTATTGTATTATTGTGAGTAAATGGTAATTGCTTCCGCATTGATGTTTATCTTGTATGTTAACTTTTAAAAAAAAATTTATTCTGCAAACTTAGATGCATGTTTAGGTTAAGTTCTCTTGGGTTCCCTGGCGGGGCATTACAATGTGTGTTACCTTCAGAGGATTTAGCATATTGAAAATTAAAAAATGTGTGTCTCTTCAGGATTTAGCATATTGAAAATTGAAAAATGCATGTCTCTTCAAGATTTAGCAACTTATGTGCCTTACCTTCCTAAGATTTAGCATATTGAAAATTGAAAAATGCATGTCTCTTCAGGATTTAGAAACTTATGTGTGTTACCTTCTAAGGATTTAGCATATTGAAAATTGAAAAATGTGTGTCTCTTCAAGATTTAGAAACTTATGTGTGTTACCTTCCGAGGATTTAGCATATTGAAAATTGAAAAATGTAACCTAAGGGAGACCCTATATATGCCCCCCTCCTTATCATGGCTATCTACTAGACATGATAAGGAAGAGAAGGAGGATACTAACTTCAAAAAGTAAGGAGATATCTTGTTTAACAACAATGTATACTATATTCTTAGTGAAGGGTATTGACCCTTACATCCAAGAGAATAAATAATCGTGAAAAGGATATGTCACTCAAGGAAAAAGGATCCTCAAAGAAAGAGATTTTATCAAAAATACCCCCACCATATAGGAGTGCTTTAGATAAAATATCATTTTTCAAAGAAAAAAAAGAGGGACCAAAGATTCAATCCCCAATCCTCCTGCAATCAAGAGGAAGGGGAATCTTGGAACAAGGAATCAAACTCTAACCCTACAGCAAGGGCAAGAATTTATAAAGAATATAATTTGTAGAATAAAGAAGAGGTGATGACCTAGGACAACAACCTCTCACATAAAAGGATATCCATAGCCAAGACTTCAGTCAATATAATGAAATAATGATATAGAATAAACAAATGCCACTAAGCTAGGGAAAGCAGATCCCTAGACAAAGAGAAAGAAGGAATACCTTGCCCCCGAGGATGAAAGAAAGGGATACCTCTATAAAATAAATGTCTTTAGAAAAGATAGCTTAAAATGATAACTATGGATGATTATGAACATAATACCAAACCATAGGGAGGAAAGATAGAAAGAATACCAATTAAGCTCAAGAAAAAAATATGCTAAGAGCATAATGGGTCCTAGAAGACTAGATGAAATACCTCTTGTCCCCCAGTCAAGAGACAAGAGGATAAAAGATCTACATTATGGAAGATTCAAGGGGATGCCCCTTATCAAAGTTATGAAGGAATTGTAAAACTGCACGAGAGTGGGATATAATTCCAAAAGCAACTCTTTCTCTAACATATAACTTGAAATGCACACAATCAGCAAGTAAATGTATATTACTATGGTGAAAAGGACATTGTACTTGGAGAGAGCATCTTTCGGCATAGGTTTAAATATTTCTTTCTTAGAATTCATTAATTGAACATACACCTTCTTAGCCACATCTTGAGGAGTATCAAGGTTATCTAAGGTAAGTGTTGGAAGATGAAGAGGAGGAGGACGATCAAAATCAACCACCTTAAATTGAGATTGGGAACAACCAAGACCACATATATCTTGTTTAGGGGATATATGAACTGGATACTTAATACCATGTTCATTAACAGCAAGCCCTAAACCCTTATATCCTTGTTTAGACATCATATTATATCATGTAGTGTACATATCTTGTAAAGCTTCTGCAGGAGGTGATTGTTTATTGTGTTCATGAGTAAAGGTTGTATAAGGTGGAATAATAGGTTTAGAAGAAGTTTCTTTTCTTCCCTTTAATATCATTATGGATCGGATAAGAAGGGGAAGTTAAATCCAAAAATTCTTGCACATTTGCATCATGAACCATAGTTTCAACCTCATCATAAATGTGGTAAGAACTAGGAATAGCAGATGGAGAATTAGGCATGTTAGGAATGTTAGGAATTGGATTAGGAAGGATAGGATTATGATTAAGAATATTAGGAACTAGATTAGGAAGGATAGGATTAGGATTAGGAAGATTAGGAGATGGTGTATCATCTACCAAATTCTTCACATAATCTAAAAGAGTAATAAGTCTGCCACATAAATCCTTAATGAAAGTTTTGAAAGTAGGAAGAATAGTATTGATCAATATCACAATAGCATAGGCAAGTGAAAAATGAATAGTGACAAACATAATGAAGTGGATGATACTCTCATAAACATCATAAGTATGATAAAGAGATGTTAAGAGGAGAATAATAATAAAAATAGCCATGTACCAAAGTATCTTAAAAATCTTCATAGTAAATGAAATGCAAGAAATAGTTTTGTAATTTGTAGAATATATAGATTTTTTTTGTTTTAAAATGCAAGAGCATAAAAGAAATATAATCTTAAGGAAAGAAATAAAAGCATCTAACACTAAAAAGAAAGAGTTTTCTATTGCGGGTTCACCAAAATGTAAGATATAAAAATATATATATGGTGTAGATTTATTTTTATATCTATTTTTTTATGTGTGAGGTTTGAGATGTGGTATGTGGAAAATGTTGTGGACATATAAAACTTAATAAAACATAAATACTTATCTTGAAAAGAGGAAGATTTGGAAATCATGATTTTCAGATGTCTGTAAACAATTTCGAGAAATTCTGCAACCGAATCTAGCCTGGAAACATAGAAATAGAGAAAACCTAGAAACCTTCTTCTTTTCTGAGAAAGGCCGACCTTGGCCCAACACAGGGGTAAGATCTTGTATGCACCCAAAAATGGTCGCCTAGACTTTGGGCCCCATTTATTCAATTTATCAATCCTGAATCATTTTTATCAATAATCAATATTTTCAACAATATCAATCTCTTGATCAAATCCTAATTTCGATCATATATTAGATTTTTATCCTATGGGCTAACCATTTTATCCTAAGTTTTTATTTAATAAAAAAAAATATTTCCTCCCCTTTTTATTAAATAAAAATCCCACCTTCTCCTCTTATCCTAAGTTGCACAAATAAAGCATTATTCTTATTTTATAAAAAGAAGAAAACACTTTTTGTCTCATATGGACATAAAGTCAACTCTTATTTTCCTATTGGAAGATACTTGTGCACATGGATTGCTCCTCTTTCAAGCTCCACCGCTGATTAAGACTTTTTGCCTCTTAATCTCAATGGTCCATTTCGCCTCATTTCTTATAAAAGGAGAGCTCTCTCCTTCATTTATATACCATGTTTTATGCTAATGTTATGCTGCAGGTTTTAGGTGCATTTGGAGTTTGAAGACATTGAAGACTTGTTGCATTTCATTATAGTTGCATATTTGCTTTCATAGTTGCATGATAATGGTATTCTTAGTATAGATTTCCTTTTATGCAATAGATTTAACTCACATAGCTTAATAAGAGGGATTTGTAACACTTGTTCTTTCCTTTCATAGCATAGTTTGTACTTTCATTTTCATAGCATAGCTTGCACATTTGCATCTTCATTTTAGTTGCATTTCATAGTGATTCTTGGAGATATTGGCATTGTTTCCCTTGTCTTCATTGTGAATCTCTCATTGTATGGTTGACTAGCAAGGTCACAAGTTTGTAGCTCTAGCTGAGAGCAAACACATCATAGTCCCTTGCAACTCCATGCATAGAGAGCTATGAGCCACTTTGTGAGGCCTCATTCTTGAGCAACCTTGCATGCAATGGTTCATAGAAGTGCACCATTTTAGTGTGTACATTTCTAGTGCCCACCGTGGGGCCGAGTAGATTAGCTTTGTCCCTTTAATTCTGCATTTTTCGTCAAAATTTTCATCAATTTTCAGCTTGGTTTTCAGTCTCTAGTTTTCTGTCTCAGAGTATCGCGCGATACTTCTCAGAAATATCACGCGATATACCTTTGTATAGCGGTGCGACACTTTGCGTGAGAGAAGAATTGCCTGCCAGTACTGAGAAATATCGCCTGTTATCGGGTGAAGTATCGCCCGCCCATAGTGAGAAGTATCGCGCGACTGAGAAATATCGCGTGACTGAGAAATATCACGCGACTATAGGAAACTGTGTCACGCGATACTGGTGAAGTCTGCGAAATATCGCCTGATCTGACAGAGACTTGCATTTCTAATTTTCTCATCTGAATTTGATTATTTTAGCTTGCTATTTTGTTTTGCTGTGTTTAAATAGGTCTAACCCGCATCTTTTAGCTTAAATCTAGCAGTTTATTGCATGTTTACATTTGGATTTGGATTTTACTAACCTTGTGGGTCTAACAAGTTGTGTTTGTAGGTGCTCTCATTTGCTTGAAAATTGCTAAAAATGCATGTCAAAGAGGGCTACTAACAGTTTTTGTAGGGCTGCCCAAGCATAAAAATTAAAAAAAATAAAAATTTATTTATTTATTTATTTTTTTCTTGTTTATTTACTTTCTTTTCAAGTGTGGCATTCACTAATTGTAGTAGGAATCTTAATACTTTGTGAAAGGGATCTTGAGGTGGTAGGAGAAGTATGCTCTTCACCTTTAGGTGAACCAAAAAATCTTGACCCATCTTAAGGTTTTGGAAGCAAGGGAGTAATTGAACCTCTTTTGCTTGGTGTGTTTGGGAGAGATTCTTGAGATAGGGGAGTATGCTCTTCACCCTTGTGGTGAACCAAAAACCTTAAACCTCAAGAGTTGATCTATTCTTTGTTTAGTTTAGGATCCTTTAGCGGGCCTCCTCTTGAGAAATCAAGAGGAACGACTCAAGTGGGGACAACCTTGTCATCATTTTCCTTGGTGGCAAGTGATTCCAACTCACTATAATCTCAAGGCTATCAAGGACACCAAAAACCTTGGTAGACATAACACTTGTCTTTGTTTGATGTGAGTAGCTCATGGGATTGCGACCATGGGGAAAATATTGAACAAGAATGCTTAAGGTACTCTTGAGGCCGTGAGGTCCTAGTCCTTTTTATGAGGAGCAAGAGGGGTGTTGTGAATGAAAATCCTTATTAAGAACCATTAGATAGAAGCCACCTTATTTTAGCCACTTATCTTCTTAGTGCAAGGATTGATCCAAGTGGTTTACCTGGATCACCTTAAGATACTCACCATATGTGTCTCTTTGGTTGTGTCATTTGACATTTCCATGACAAAGCCAACATCTCTTGTGGGTAACCACTTGGTGTGAGGCGAGGGGGCATCAAGTTGTGGGCTAAGTTGGTAAGTATTGAGCCTTGACTTTTTAGGATAGATTTGCTTGAAGTATCTTCGATTGTGTGATACCAGTGCAAACATTCTTACATACAAACAATCGGTAGCATTCATAGGGTGTTGTTTCAATTCTGATATCACAAGCGTTTGTCTTGGAAAGGTTGTTTTTGCCCTTGTTTCAAGTGTTTGAGACCATGTTTTAATCCCTTACTGTTTGCAAACCTGCTGAAATTCTGCTGATATTGTGATTGAAACTAAAAACATCAACCCTCAGACTGGAAATTTTGACCAAACAGACCCAAAAATGCAAATTTTACACAATTCTGGTCAAGAGTTAAACAATTCTGCAACAGTATCGCGTGATACTTCACGCTTGCTAGAAATATCACCCGCTTTAAAGAGAAATATCATGTGATAGTTCACCCCTGACGGACTATCGCCCGACCTACCTAGAGTATATCGCCTGCCAGTGTTGAGGTATATCATCTGGCTTTGGGCGAAGTATCACGCAGTTATAGGTTTATCACCCCAGTAGCCTGGAGTATATCGCCTGGTTTATTTCTGTCGTGCTTAAATTTTGGTCAGTTTCAGTTGCTATTAACCAGGCTAGGTCTTAGAGTAGGCTTCTCACCCTGATGTTTGAGGCCTGTCTTGACTCTAAATTTTTGGTTTTTAGTCCTCCGAGATAGCATCATTTGATTTATGAAATCACCTTGAAATAATTACCAAATTAGAAGGTCATTCTTGGTGCCAAGGTTCATCTCTAAGATATGACCATCATAGGAGACAGTCCTCTCATAGACATTCAAAGCAACCCTCCCAATGAGCACATCATGGCTCACAACATGGAGGAAGTTATGCTAAATTTGATCATATGGACTTCATAACTATGCAACAAGCACCATCCTTTCAAGCATATGTGGAGCAATATGTGGAACAAAACAAAGACCAATTCTTGGAAAGTCTTATCAACAAAAGCACTAAAGTTCCATATAATTTTGATGTTCACCAAAAGATCAAGAAATAGAGCCCTTCAACTGATGAGGTGATCTTACAAATGCAAAAGGATATAGACAGGATGAAGGCTCCCAAGAGCACATTTCATTTGGACTCCATATGTCCTAACCCCATTGACAAAAGTGTGGTGATGGTAGAATTTCCTAAGAAAGTTGAGTTCCCAACATACGACAAATATGATGGCACTGGTGACCCTCACGACCATGTTTGACAGTTCTACATAATGAGCTTTTCCTTTCACCATGAAGACTCCTACTTGATGAGATTATTCCCAAGGAGTTTAAAAGGTCAAGCCATGGAGTGGTTCACCAACCTTTCCCCTCCAGTAAAGTCATTTAAAGAACTTGTCCAAAGATTTGTTCAGCATTTTGCTTACAACTTATCGAGGTCGGTCACAATGCTTGATTTGTGTAAACTTAAGCAAAATCAAGGGGAATCTTTTATCACATTTTTACAACGATGGAGGTGATTGTGTTTGAAATACCCAAGGACAATCCCTGAAGAGGAGAGAATTGATATCATTGTGAGCAATATAATACCAGAACTCAGATATGAAGTCAAGAAAATCCCATTTAATTCCTTTGATACTATGGTAGAGGTGGCATGTCGCATTGAGGATGTCCTAAAAGAACAAAGAATTTTGGCTAAACCAACAAATAACAACAATAGCCAAAATAACAATACTAATGGTAACAAGGACAAAAAGAACTCCTATTGGAACAAAAACAAGCAAGTGGTCAATGATAGAGTTGTTGACTCATCTCAGGTCAAAAATGAAGGAGTTCTTAACCTCTCTCATGTAGTTCAAGCTATGAAGCTGCAAACGTCTTCAACACAACAAGACAAACCTAAGTATCAAAAGAGATCTAAAATGGAGAAAAGACAATTTACCAAATTGGGAGAATCTTATGCAGATGTTTTTAAGACATTAGTTGCTCATAATTTGGCACACCCACAGGATCCTACAAAACATTGCATACCGGATCCTTTACCTCATTGGTGGGATGCTAAGGCTTTTTGCGTTTTCCATAATGGGATTGGACACGACATAGAAAATTGTTTTAAACTCAAGCATCTTGTCCAAGACCTTATTGAGAAAGGACAATTACAAGTGGATGGGTTAACTACTAATGCAGATCATAAAGCCTTTAAAGAGCCCTTGCCTAAATATGAGAAAGGAGAGAATTCTAACAATAAGAATGGCAAGGCGGCTATCAACTACACCTACACAAACGTGGAGAACGTTATTAACATGCTTGAAGTTGTGGATGATAGTGTCAACATGATGAGAGGGAAATATCCCTATGGACATAATATGGACTCAACTCCTATGACTGATGAAAGACCCGCTGTGGTGATAAGAGGTCCTCACTCACAAAGAATGCCCCAGTCCCTCAATGTTGTCACTAGGGGACAGGCGCAAGCACCCATTATCATTAGAGGTCCTAGCACTAGCAAGTCTAAGCAGCCCATGTCCAAAGGCGCTCCTCCCAAATCTGCCATTGGTCCTGATTCCAATTATAATCTTATTGACCAGCTACAATGTACACCCGCACAGATTTCCATTTTTGAGCTTTTAGAATTATCTCCTACGCACAAGCGCATCCTTGAGGATGCTTTGCGAGCAGCCAACGTCCCTAACAACTTAGATATTGATCAATTCCAAAACATGGTCAACCATTTGGCTAGCCCTCATTACCTCACCTTCTCCGAAGAAGATGACAAATCCATCAGTCACCCACATAACTTGGCCTTACAAATCAAAGTCATGATTCATAAAACCCGTGTTAGGCGTGTACTGATAGATGGGGGTGCGGGGCTCAATATTTGTACCTTGAGTTTGTTGCTGGCTCTAGGATATTCTAAGAACGTCATTGACATAAGGAAAAGGATCACAATCAAAGCATATGACGAAGCAGAAAGAAGTTCTAAGGGATTGGCTATTTTGCCTATTCGCATTGGTCCCGTAGAAAAAGATATATTATTTCAAATTATTGATGTTGGACCTGTAGCCTACAACATTTTGCTAGGTAGGCCATGGATTCACGAAATGCAAGCAGTCCCATCAACATGTCACCAGTGTGTTAAGTTTCCCCATAACGGTGTAGAAATTTGCATCCCTGGAGATAGTGCTCTATCAGTTAATAACATTTTTGCGGGATCACATGTACCTTTGAATAGGGAAGCTGACAGTCCTAGTAGTTCACTTGAACAATACAAGCAGAAGTTTAAGACCATCGATCTTGGGATGGGAGATTATAAAATGGATTCTTTTACAAACATGCCAATCTCTCCTAGGTCTTATGGGAGACCATCCCCAAATGTGAAGCCTTCGTCATCAGCAATGACATTATTTGGGAAATTTGTTGAGTCTTCGGTCCCCATTCAAGAAGAGAAAGAGGAATTTGTTGTAAGGGACTGGATCTATCACGAGGAGAAATACAAACATAACAAGAATTTTTCTCCTTCACCTGAAGCTTATGGGAAAGGGTATACACTGGTTAAAAATATGGGATATCCGGGATATGGTCCCCTTAGTCATAGGCTGGATGCTAAAGCTGAGCCTCTTGATCATGCTATTTTTGGATGAAAGAATAAGTCCACGATTGGCTTAGGTTTTGAGCATAAAAAGAAGAAAGGTATCCCTGTCCCAGCTGCGACGGACAGTGACAGTGACTCAGATTATATGCCTGATCTTTCCAATCAACAAGATGTGTCTGATGATTGGGTGCCCTCAACGCATCTCCTTTGGGGAGATTCTATAGATTTGATACTTGATAGTCCTACTATCCCAGCTGTGACGGATAGTGACTGTGTGACTGCTAGATCGACAAAGGAAAGTGTTACTGTCCTAGCTGCGACGGATAGTACCAATACTAGCACTAGAGAGGGGGAAACCCTTCCTAACCTTGAGGCTTCTACATCATGAGGCCTAAATGATGACTTAGAGATAGACTCCCATGAATATGAATGGGACTCACTTTCAGATGCAACAGTTGATCTGGACGTAGATATTGTCCATGCTTATAGTACCCAACCTGATGCGACTAACGATCCTAGTGTAGGACTAGAGGATTGCACTCCTCAAATCGCCTTAGTGGATGATGCTTCATTTGATAGGATGAGTCCTAATTCGGGTATCTTAGGAGAAGACTTGATGAAATCCAATTATATGGTCACCAGAGATGACACCTTTCGCATAAACAACATCGAACCCGCCATTGACTTACCCCTTGTTCACTTTGACCTAATTGACTGGTCTCAGCGCCATCAAGAGCCCACATTCCTCACCTTCCACAATGATTATGAAATTGCCTGCTATCTAAATGCTCTTGAACCCATGGCTTCTTCCACCAGTGAACCAACAACCAGCATGACAAAGCCTGATATTAAGTACCTCAGTCTTAAAATAAAAGAAAAAAATAAAAATAGGTCTGATGGTGAAAACCACTTTGTGGCGGTGTCAGAACCAAAAATAGTAAAAAGAAATGACACATCCGAGGGTGAAAACCTCTTTGAGGCACCTAAGGATGAGGTACTTAATAACTTGCTGAGTTATTTCCAGGATAGATCATCAATATTGATTGAACCAACAAAGCCAGTCAATTTAAACACAGAAGAAAATCCTCAGATAGTCCATCTTGCTCAGTCTTTATCAGAGGAAGAGACCAAGGCATATGTACAGTTTTTACAGAAAAATAAAATTAATTTTGCATGGACCTACTCAGACATGCCTGGGCTTGACACGAATCTCATAACTTATCCATAGCTCCAGGAGTCAAGCCAGTAAAATAGAGATTAAGAAAAATGCATCCACATGTAGCTCTACTTGTCAAAGGGGAATTAGAAAAACTTTTGAGAGCTGGATTTATTAGAGCCATCGATTATGCAGAATGGATCTCAAACATAGTACCTATCTCCAAACATGATGGGTCCATTCGTGTCTGCACAAATTTTAGAGATTTAAATAAAGCATGCCCAAAGGATGATTTTCCACTTCCAAACATTGACATGATAGTGGACATGACGGCGGGCTATGACATATACTCTCTAATGGATGGTTTCTCAGGGTATAATCAAATCAAAATAGCTCTTGAAGACCAAGAGAAAATAGCATTCACATGTGCATGGGGAACCTATTGCTAGAACGTCATGCCATTCAGATTAAAGAATGCAGGAGAAACCTACCAAAGAGCTATGATGACTATCTTTCATGATATGATGCACAAAAACATGGAAGATTATGTGGATGATACCCTGGCAAAATCAAGAAAAAGGGACACACACCTCAATGATCGGGAAGTAATTCTAGATCATATGGAACAATTTCAACTCAGATTGAATCCAAAAAAGTGCGCATTTAGCGTCACCTCAAGCAAACTTTTAGGATTCATAATATCAACAAAGGGTATCGAGGTTGACCCCGAAAAGGTCCAAGCAATTCTAGATATGCCACCTCCTCGAAATATCAGCCAAATGAGAAGTCTTCAAGGATGTCTTCAATCAATTAGGAGGTTTATTTCTCAACTTGCAGATAGGGCACAACCCTTTAACAAGACATTGCATAAGGGTGCTTCTTGTGTTTGGAAAGAGGATTGTCAAAAGAGCCTAGATCAGATCAAACAATACTTGGCTAATCCTCCGATCCTAATGCCTCCTATTCTAGGGAAACCATTGATCCTATATATTTCAGCTACAGACACTTCCCTGGGGGCATTATTGGCTCAATCAGATGATACTGGGAAAGAACGGGCCATATACTATATCAGCCGTACTCTCATCTCCTATGAGATCAATTACAATAATATTGAGAAGTCTTGTCTGGCCGTGGTATTTGCTTCTCAAAAGTTGCGCCACTACATGCTTGCTCATACCATACATTTGGTTGCCAAAATTGATCCCCTTAAATACTTTCTTAGTAAGGCTTCCCTGACGGGTAGACTCGCTAAATGGATGATGGTCCTAACTAAATTTGACATAGAGTACATTGAAAGGAAGGCAATAAAAGGGCAAGCTATTGCCGACCAATTAGCTGATTTTCCAATCTAGGATAGTATGCCGGTACAAGTGGAATTCCCAGACGAACACATCTTGTATACAACTACTCGCACTTGGACAATGTTCTTTGATGGTTCCCGCATGCAAAATGGATTAGGTGCTGGAGTGTTATTTGTTTCTCCACATGGGTACAATATTCCAAAGTCTTACAAACTTTTATTCCCATGTACCAATAATATTGCAGAATATGAAGCTTTAACTAATGGCTTGAGAATGGCTATAAAATGGAACATCACAGAGTTACATGTCTTTGGGGATTCCCAGTTAATCATCAACCAAGTCAATGAAGAGTATCAAACCAAGGATGACAAATTGATACCTTATAAAAAGATGGTTGATTCTTTGAGATGCTATTTCACCTTTGTGACGTTTCAATAGATCCCTAGGACAGAGAACAAAGCTGCCGACGCCATGGCCACATTAGCTTCACTTCTTCAGTTGGAGACACATGAATCCCGATTTGAATTCCTGGTGGAAGAGCTACACCATCCCATCTTTGACTCATCTGAAAGCCATGTCATTTGTACCATTGTCACACACGAGTCTTCCCGATATGGTGCTATCTATTCATATCTTTGTGATGGCATCATTCCCAACATATTCAACCACTCTGAATGCTGCAACCTCATCTGTAACACCTCTCACCACACCCTCATCTCTGGTGATTTATATAGGAGGGGTTTAGATGGGACGCTCCTTAGGTGCTTGGAAAAAGAGGAATCCAACCAAGCGTTAGCTGACATCCACGAGGGCATTTGTGGTGGACATTCTAATGGTCTTGCCATGGCCCGAAGGTTGCTTAGGGTGTGATATTATTGGCCCACAATGCAGATAGATGCAGTCACCTTTGCTAAGTCATGTGAAAAATGTTAGAAACATGGCAACCTGATTCATGCTCCAGGTAGGGAGCTGATCCCTTCTGTTTCTCATTGGCCATTTCAGCGCTGGGCCTTTGATCTGGTTGGGCAGATCCATCCCAACTCATCAGGTGGACACAAGTTCATTATTACTGCCACTGACTACTTCACAAAATGGGTGGAAGCTGTGCCACTTTCTATTGCTTCAGGGAGGACCATTTCTTTGTTCATCTTGAATCATATGATTTGCTGATTTGGAGTGCCTTCTGAGATCATTACTGACAATGGAGGTCAATTTAAGAATAAGGACCTAAAGCACCTATGCAAAAAGTTTAAAATCAAGCAACATTGGTCCTCCATCTATTTTCCATAGGGAAACGGACAGGAAGAAGCCTCTAACAAAACTATTCTTAAGATTCTTCATAGGATAGTACACAAGAATGGTAGGGATTGGCACTTGCAAATCAATCCAGCACTATGGGCTTATAGAACAAGCATTCGCACACCTATAGGAGCCACTCCTTTCTCTCTCACCTATGGCACTGAAGTAGTATTGCCTTTACAAGTCGAGATACCATCACTTAGAGTCTCACTCAAAAGTTTGATTATAGATGAGGATTACCGCGCCATGAGGTTACAGGAACTAGAACTTCTAGATGAGAAGCGTAAGGCTTCCTTTGATCATATGCGAGTGTATCAGAAGCGTATGTCCAAGGCATTCAACAAGAAGGTTCACCCTAGAGAATTTCAAATAGGTGATCTTGTTTTGCGAGAGAACCCTAAGAACCAACAAAATAGAGAGCAAAAGGGCAAGTTTGAACCTAACTAGCTTGGACCATATGTCATCACAGCTGCTTTTGGTACTGGTGCGTATTTACTGTCAGATCCTGATGGAGAACAGCTCCCTGATCCCATCAATATTGTGCACCTCAAGAAGTTCTATCCTTGATGCCCAGTCTGTCTGGGGGCATCCTTTGTACATATTTTATGATCCTAAAAAAATACCAAAAAAATTGATATATGATGCTGAAAAAATCCTAAAAAGCATAAAATATCCTGAAAAAATACAAAAAAATCAGAAAAAGTTTAAAAATCCAAAAAAAATGAAAAAATGAAAAAAGAGTCCAAGTGGTGAAAACCTGGAAACAGGCGCTACTTGAGGCCTTTGCACTCCTATTTTTTAGCATGCGTCCTCGACACTTAGCCACTTCCCATCATACCTTGACCTTATTTGGCTTAGTCTGGAATTTGTCTTTGTCTTCATCTAGGGGGCATAACTGTTAGCATTGGTCTTTTAGGTGCGTTCGTCTCTTGGGGCATTTCACAGCAGGTGTTTTTTTTAACACCACCCCAAACAGTGTTTTTCAACACTACCCTTGCATCGAGTGTTTCTTAACACTTATTAGATGTCTTGCCTATAGTCTAAGTATAATGCGATAGTGCTCATGTACAGATGCGATACTCAGAGTCTGACTCTATGACCAACACACACACACTTAAACAATTAACTCGATGACGATATGATGACTTTATTTTTCTTTGTGTGCTGTCTATGAGGATTTCTTTGATGAGTGATCTCTCCCTGAGAAGTTTTCGATGATGCATAGCTAGAAGACTGAGGGAATGAGAACATGTTTTCTTTCTTTATCTGCTTGTGGGTATATTTTGTTGATCCTAACTGTCATGAGCATTTATGCTGGTCCTACTTGACACTATGGATTGACAAGGTATTATCCTTGACTATTTTGTGAGTGCATGCTTTTAGCTATCCTGAATTTCATGTGCCTTGATACAAGCATAATCTCGCTATATCAAATTTAGGTGATCTCACTGCATTAGTCATCTTGACCTATATGTCTTTGATGCCTAGGTGAGATTCCCACATCTCTATCTGATAAAGATCATACTCATATCCACATAGTTATGCTAGTGTGCATTGTATGATCTCACGATGCTACCAATAATGCTCGATGATGATAATTAGATGTCTATAAGTGTTGTGACCTTGCAAGTCAACCACTTTCATAGTAGTTTGCATTTTTAGGTTCATGTTAGTCTAGTGTTGCATTTTGCATCTGGAGAGAGCTCTCCTTTTCATCTTACGTAGACCTGTCAGTCGGTTGTGCTCACCTTTTCTTCTTCTCGATCATGTCTTTCACTCCTCTTTTTCATCTCGAACCTATTCCTATTCATCACAAGGGGTTAATCATATCATCATATCTATATCACAACTGTCATTTTCAAGAAACATGAGTCTATATCATACACATGAGAATTAAACATACATCTATGAGAGAGAACATACATAAGCACATACATAAACATTTTGAGCAAAATGGCAAGACAATATACATAAACTGATACATCTATCACAAGTGAGACAAATACACATGATACATCGAACATCCAGTAATCTCATAAATCTATATACAATGTCATGATATACAATACAACATGAGATCCCAAAATCTGGATCAAAAGTCTCAAAGATATGTCCAAAACACCTATGACCTAAAAACCTAAGACTCGCTACCACCCTCATGAGGAGTTCATGGTGGTGGAGGAGGTATAGCTCTCCTATCGAGTACCACATCTGATACCCCTACCTGCTGAGAGTATGATGGTGCTCTCTCACCCTCTGGGATGGCCTGCAGATATAGCCCGTGATAATAGGCTGCTCTTGCTGACTCTCGTCGGAGCTCCAGTGCCTTGGCCTGTGCCATCGCCTCACGGCGTGCTATCTCTACCCTAAGATCAGATATCTACTGATCCCGCTCTGCCCTTAGATCCAGTAGCTACTGATCTCTCATGGCTATAGTAGTCTGGAGCTGCTGTATCTCTGCCTCCTGAGCTTGTATTTGGGCTCTCAGATCCTCTCCCCCCGCAGGCTAATCTTGTTGTGCCTCTGCCTACCGGCAAGCTGGTCTCGCCTCCTCCTCGGGTGTCACTGATCACTGTCCCCGTGACCATTTCTGGCCACCTGATCTCAACCCCTCTCCTCTCTCCATCCTCCTCCCTCTCCCCCTCCTGCCATCTCCTCCATCCTGTCCCTCTCCCCCTCCCTCTCCCCCATCCCCTCTGTCTCCTCCATCTCCCCTGTCACCCCCTTCATCTCCTCCTGGCACTGGTACTTGTGCATCTCGTACTGTAAACCGAGGGAATGGCACCCTTCACCGCTCTACTCTGTAGGCTCCATCAGCCCCTGTATCTGCCATATCTAAGAAATACTCCCAGGGCTCACTCCTGATATCTGTTGTCTCCACGACAGCCTGCTGATAATCCAACATGGGTAGCCACCCATGACCCTCCTCATCTCTAGCCCTGGCATATGTGGTAGTCTCTATCAAGACTCACTGTTGCCTCCTGAACTGCTGCCATACCTGAGTGATGCAAAATCTCTCAACTATCTCTGCATACCGACTTACCAGTGGCCGACTGCACAACATATAACTCAGCTCATCGACTGCATCTCCCCAAACCTCAACCTCCCTGTAGGGCCTCCATGTGAATGAGGCTATCTCGTCCAAAATCTGTCGATAGTAGGTCACATCCCCAGAATGGGCATGTGATATGAACCCGAGGTACCTGTAGATATAGGGGTACCTCCTCTCCCTCGGCTGCACCCTGGGGCACACCACAGCGATGTGCTCCCACACCCATACCTATGCCAGGATGGCACCGCATTCCCATGTCCGACTGTCTCTGTAGATGATCTCGTGCAGCTCATGGTACATCTCTACCAATATGGCAGGACCCCATGCCATCCGTCGCGGCCTGCCGACCAAGTCCACCAAAAGCTGAGCCCATCCGAGCGGGAAACCCTTTTGACTGCAGTCCATCATCAGGATCTGAGAAATGATAGATGCCACTATGCATGGCATTGGGTAGTCTCTACCGAAATCATCTATCAGCCTCTCCCAGCTGATATGCCTATCCAGAATAGTGACATCCTGGAACATCTCCTGAACCAGTCGACGCCCCTCAGTGGCATCTTGATCATAGTACACCTGTGCCAACAAATGAATCATGTCAGTTTTTATCATATGTAAACATTATATTTATGACTAGATCTTAAAACATGATTATACTCACTGGCTCGCCATGACATGGCACTCGTAAGATCCTGTAGACATCCTCCAGAGTGATCGACGCCTCTCTAGTCGACAGGTGGAAGGTGTTGTGCTCACTATGCCATCTCTCGATAAGAGCAGTCAACAACCCGTGGTCCGCTCTGATGTATGGATACCTCAGCAGATATTGAAATCCCATCGCTCTGATGTCGGCATTACCCGGATCATCTAGATCCCGGACACACCGCAATCCTGTCACCTTTGGCGCTCTGATGATGAGCGCCGGAAAGACCTCCTGCAAGCCAAAACCAAGCCAGTTGTTAGCACATATCATGATGGATGTCTAAAAACTCAGTATAAAACATCTCAAAAACGTAACATTGTCTAGACCCATGTCATTTTTGCTCAAAAATGCATTAAAAATCAAAATTTTATACTAGGTGATATTCTTTTTTTTGGAGAAGTATCGCGCGATAATTCTCCTTATAGCGAGGTGATAAACCTTATACCACATGATACTTCACCCAGTATCGTGTGATCTTTCACCCAATATCATGCGATACTGGTGCCTTAGGTCGTGCAATACTTTGGGGACCCGCGAAGTATCGCGCGATACTTCTCCCCAAAGCGCGCGATACTTCTAAAGTATCACGCGATATTTCACCTAGCAAAAATTTTTGAAATTTAAAAATTTGAAAAACATGCTAAAATAAGCCATTAAATGTGAAAAAAGTCTCACAAGCTCACGTTTTTCAAAAACATACCGGGGCAGAATAGTGTGGTGGCCGGTTGTGCAATCGGGCGCGCTTGAATCGATGCCTGTGGATGGGAACTCTTACTTGCTAGGCCATTTTCTCTCTCTAAAGCTCTGAAATTCTCAAATCACTAAAAGACAAATGATTTTTGAAAATGACATTTTGACCCCTTTTATAGCCTTTTGACTTTTTGACCTCATTTTCCAAACACCTTAGAATTGCGTGAAAATTGCACCCCTAGCTAATTTCGACGTCCTGGATCCATTTTTAGACTCGAAATCAAAATTTGAAGTCATCTTGATAGTCAAAATCATGTTTCAAAATCTTCCCCCCTTCTGTGCAGTTGACTGATCTTTTGAGGCCTAATCCTTCGATCTTTGTTGGGGCATCGTCATTTCTTCATTTCCATGTCTTCCAAACTTCTAGTCTTTCATTCATATTCATTCCATTCTCTCATTTCTCACGTTTGACTACATCTTTTTAGTCAGGCTGGGGCATGTTTTATTGCCTAGTGGTTAACCTATTGACCCTTACCTTCAATTATGATTTCATTCTGATTTGATCAAATCCTTATCAATTCGTTGTTCTCCTCTCTACATGATTTCGATTTTGATTCTGAGGGGGCAGTACCTATGGGATTCTCATCCCTGATTCTCTTGATTCTCTTGATTCAAATATCTTTTGTGAGCTTTTGCTCAAATTTGAGATTCTTATCTCTTACTTTGAATGTGATCCCGAATCGACCTCATGTTCAAAGGCTTTTGTTTATGCTTTGTTCGGATATGATCCCGAATCGACCTCATATCTGAGTTGTTTTGTGATCCCAAATCGATCTCACATTTCAACTTCATTCTTTGACTACATGTGTTCCCAAATCGATCACACATTAGTCAAAGAGGGGCAAATGTATGCACCCAAAAATGGTCACCTAGACTTTGGGCCCCATTTATTCAATTTATCAATCCTGAATCATTTTTATCAATAATTAATATTTTCAACAATATCAATCTCTTGATCAAATCCTAATTTCGATCATATATTGGATTTTTATCCTATGGGCTAACCATTTTATCCTAAGTTTTTATTTAATAAAAAAGAATATTTCCTCCCCTTTTTATTAAATAAAAAGCCCACCTTCTCCTCTTATCCTAAGTTGCACAAATAAAGCATTATTCTTATTTTATAAAAAGAAGAAAACACTTTTTGTCTCATATGGACATAAAGTCAACTCTTATTTTCCTATTGGAGGATACTTGTGCACATGGATTGCTCGTCTTTCAAGCTCCACCGCTGATTAAGACTTTTTGCCTCTTAATCTCAATGGTCCATTTCACCTCATTTCTTATAAAAGGAGAGCTCTCTCCTTCATTTATATACCATGTTTTATGCTAATGTTATGTTGCAGGTTTTAGGTGCATTTGGAGTTTGAAGACATTGAAGACTTGTTGCATTTCATTATAGTTGCATATTTGCTTTCATAGTTGCATGATAATGGCATTCTTAGTATAGATTTCCTTTTATGCAATAGATTTAACTCACATAGCTTAATAGGAGGGATTTGTAACACTTGTTCTTTCCTTTCATAGCATAGTTTGTACTTCCATTTTTATAGCATAGCTTGCACATTTGCATCTTCATTTTAGTTGCATTGCATTGCATTTCATAGTGATTCTTGGAGATATTGGCATTGTTGCCCTTGTCTTCATTGTGAATCTCTCATTGTATGGTTGACTAGCAAGGTCACAAGTTTGTAGCTCTAGCTGAGAGCAAACACATCATAGTCCCTTGCAACTCCATGCATAAAGAGCTATGAGCCGCTTTGTGAGGCCTCATTCTTGAGCAACCTTGCATGCAATGGTTCATATAAGTGCACCATTTTAGTGTGTATAGATCTTACCCTGGGGCACAATCTTACCCCTTTATGTTGACCTTGACCTACACTGCTCCGACAGAAAATCTGTTCGCAGATCCTGAAAGTTTATTGAAAAGGGTACTTAGATCTGATCTACAATTCATTGTCCTACACTTTTTCCTACAAGAAAAAGTGTTTTGTTGTTTGGATGAGGGGTTTTCCTTGGTCAAATCTTGGCTTGGAATCAACCTTAAAAATGGAATTGAAATTGAGAATGCTAGCAAGTAGTAGAAGTAGATCTAACAACAAAGAAATGATATTCAATAGATATGCAATTGTATTTGAAATGTAAACAAGTATGTTAATATGAAAGCTTGGACTCAACACTAAAAAAATGTAAATCAAAACCTCCATGATTGTATGCTTGGAATCCACCTTGAAGGGAGAGTGAATAGATATTGAAGATGAACAAAGGATCTTGAACGAAGATCACACCACCATGATGGATAGATCTAGGGTTTGTATGATGAATACTTGAATGCTCGAACCAAATCCCTCCAACGGATTAAATGCTTGAATCCTTGATCTTCAATGGAGAAACTTGAATTCTTGAATGTAGATGATTTCTTGATCTTTCTTGAGTTGGAATTGTTGTATTGCACACTTGATTGATTCTTGTGAATAATGGTTGTGAAAATGAGAGGAGAAGGATTCCTTTTATATAAGTTAGGGCACAAACTTCTAGAGAGGCCTTTGTAAGATAATTAAATTCCAATTTAAGCCTTTACTCTTGGAAGTGGGCCTAATTTAAATATCATTTAAGAGTTTACCATTTTGAAGCCGGAAACAGCCGACTTAGAAGCACGAAATAAAAATTTATGAAACTCGACATCCGAAAACTTCTAGATTTTGAAATCTGGACCCAGGGTCAAGGTCAAGGTTGACTCTGACCTAGGTCAAGGTTGAGGTCAACTATGACCTAGGTCAGGGTCGAGGTTGACCTTGACCCAGAAGGTCGACCTTGACCCTAAGGTCAAGAATCTCAGCGTTTCAGGTCAGGATGCCAGAAATAGGCTGGAAAGAGGTGGAAAGAGGGGTAGAATAGGGGGAAAAATAAGATCCAAGATAGAGATCCCATCAAAGCATCTAACATGACCCCAAACCACCTACTCAGAGGGATAAACCAGTCCTAAATGGAAGTGCTTCCATTTTATGATGACACAAGATCAAATAAAGCTTCTTTCACTCCACAACAACTTTCAAAATGTGCAAGGTGAAAATAAAATCCAAAATTATCTTTTTATCTACCTTTATACATGTAATAAATACACTTACTAATAGAACATACCTATTCACCAATTGACCCAAAATCTCATCATCGATGATCAAAACACCATGCCATCTATCAAAACTTTGTACTATACTCCAAAATACTTTATTGCATCTTAAAATGCCAATAGATCTTTCCGCACACCTATAGGGGGTCCAAAGATGGATTCAACAATACTTGCTCCCCCTAAGCCACATGAAGGCTTAGTTTAATGAATAATTCTCTACACCCGATGGAGATGTGGATTGTTCCAATGGCTTACCGTCTTCCTTCTTCTTCTGGGTTTGTTTTATCTCTTTCCTAGTCTCTTGTATATTCACAATCTTCTTTCCTTTCTAATTGCTTGACTGGCTTATCGATTGGTTCCTTAACCTACAGTCCCTTTCCAAATGTCCAATCTTGTGACAATGAAAACATGCCATACTAGTTGTTCTCCATGGTCCAACATTACCTCTTGCAGTCCTCATTCTATAATTCATATCCATGTGTCCATAATTACCACAAATTTAGCATGTGACATCTAATTGTCTCTCCCTTTGGTAAGGTCTTCCCCTTTCATAGGTAGCCATTGATTGTTCACTCTTGACCTGCACTCATCAGCTTTGTGACTATATTTGTTAGAATTTTAATAGTAACCATCAAAGTTACTAGATCTACTATTGGATCTAGAACTACGATTACAACCAGTATGTCCATACTTATTGCAGTTATAGAAATATCCATCAAAGATATTAGTCCTATTTTTAGATCTATTTCTACATACATTTGTAGTATGACCTACCTTATGACAATTGAAACATATAGGCTTGTAGGCTTTCTTACTAGAATTTGTGTGTGTTACCTTCGGTTGAGACTTTCCTTCTTTCTTGATCTCCTTTGTTCCAAATGATTCACCAACTTCAAATGTATTAAAACTGGTATATCCTGGGCCTATAGTCTCTTTTATTCTTCTTTGATTTCTGATTTTCTCATCAAGTTTTACATTTCTTTCATTAAATTTCTTTAGCAAATCATTAGCATTCTTTAGTTCTCCTTTTAATTTCTCATTCTCATTATCCCTTATGACTTTTCCATTCTCCTCATTTGTATCATGTCGATGTTCATGCAATGTGCCAACCTCTTGTCTTGTCTTGAAAAGTTCATCCTCTACTATTTCTAGTGCTTCATCCTTTTCTTTTAGGACATCTTTTGCACTTTTCCTTGCATTTTCTTTGGATCTCCTTGCTTCCAACTCTTCACACATTCTGATTGATTGGGCTTCAATCTCTCTCTTAATATTTTTCTTATCTTTGTGTAATTTTTCATTCTCCATAGCCATGGCTTCTAGGGCTACTTCAAATTCCTCAGATCCACTTTGTTCAAATAATTTCTCAATGTGGTCTTGAATCTCATTTAGTTTTTCAACAAGATCTTCTTTCCTAGCCAAAGATTGCTTCAACTAATCTTTTAGCTCTTTGATAACCCTTCTAGCTTCATCAAGGTGCCTCTTGTATCTTAAACCCTCCATATTTTCCTTAAGGGTCCTTCCCAAGTTGTTAGGCTTCTTAAGGGAACCAAGGCTCTAATAGAAATTTTTATTATTATAAGGCACTAAGAGGGGGGAGTGAATAAGTGCATCCACAAATCTAAAACTTTTAACAATGATCTTCCACAATAACCAACATGCAAAAGATAATATAACATAGAAGCATAACAAATAAACCATTCACTCACAATGAACACAAGACACAATATTTTTTTTGTGGAAACACTTGTTAGATGGAGAAAACCATGTGTGGGGATGATTCCTACAAATTTCACTAGTGCACCATTGAAATCTTCTCTATTAGGAGCAATTAAAAAAACTTTTCTAAGGTTATACCTGATTAAGAGTACTTAGCCTTGTTAGAAGCTTAAAAAGTCTTTTTAAAGACTACCTGGTCAAGGGATTTCAAATTTCTACTTAAAGAGCCACCTGGTTAAAGGATTTTGGTCTTTGGACCTGTTAGGATATTTCTCTCCTTGTTAGAAGTGACCCTGCTAAGGGATTTAGATCACAGTCTGGTTAGAGTTTTCCTTGAGTATAAGAACTCAAATGTATGATCTCAAATTAGCACTAGACTATCAGACATATCTGTTAGAATTAGTAATATTTCCTTAGTTTTTTAATTTAATTTGAGGATAAACCAAGGTTTCCTCCTTTTATTTATTTTAGGATATTCCTATATGAATCTCTTCATGTAATTTTGTCCTCTAGTCCAAGTGGAAGGACAACTCATATTTTGTAATTTCTTTAATAAGGAAATTAGTTTTCTCCTCCTTCTGAGGATGCTCACACTTGGCACACACTTAGTATGAATGTGGAACTCATACACATGGGAGTTACATGAAAAATCCTTCACTCATCTCTACTTAAGAGATGTTTCTCCACACACTTGACACAATTTTCTCACTTTTCTTACACACAATTTTCTCTCCTACTAGTTCTATCATTATTGTATTGAGCTACTTGCTCATATTCTCTCTCTCTCTCTCTCTCTCTCTCTAGGATTTTCATGCCTCATTCATAATACACAAAGGGGTTTTTCTTTTCTTTTCCCCTTACAAAAATCTCTTGGCTTTTTGTTGGGATTCCTAAGTTTTCTCATGTTTTGGTGATTGATCTTGGAACTTCATCTCTTTTTGGCTTATGGTAAACTCCTTGCACTTCACTTTCTTGGATTATTTTCATGATCTTATTTTCATTCTTTTAATACTTCTAACATGGTATTAGAGCTATTTAATCCTTGTTTAAGTATTTTTTAGGAAGGTGTCATTCAAAGGAGCAAGCTCTTCTTGTTGATCTAATATTTGTTGCAGCCCTTTCCTGTTCTTTTATCATTTTAGTTTTCTTAGTTTCTAACCCTCTTTGGAAGGCTTGACGCTAGAGAGTAGATTTTTTAATTTCTTTTGGGGTTGGTCGGTTCTCCGCCAAACCCAACTCAGCTTTCTTCATTTCAAGTATTTTTGCAAGATCTAATCTCAGCCTTAGTCGGGAAACCGCAAGGCTTTCTTTTCAAGTTTTTTTAAATTCTAATATTTCTTGCATGATTCAACTATCTTCATATTTGGTTTTCTAATCATTATTTTGATCATACCCTCTGCTGGTGTGATTCTTGCAGGATTCAAATAATAATAATCTCAACATTTTATGATGTCTCTTTGCATGCAGGCTATTTCTTTTTTTTGGAAGGCGTACCTCCAATCTCTTATTGTGTTATTTTAATCTCAGACCTTTTTTACAATATCTTTGTGCATGCAGATTTATTTTATTTGTTTTGCAGGCATATCTCTGTTCTAATATACACCTTTGTTATTCTAGTTTTATAATATTGTGCATGCAAGTTTCATAATATTCTTTCATAAATCTTTGGTTTTTCTAACAAATCTTGATATACCTGATGAACTACAACTGATTTAGAACCTAATTGAAGGAACTCTGATTCAAGATCACCGAGCAAATTGATTAGATATGTAATATGATTAAATCAGTATTATGTTGTCATTGATGTCAACTAGTTTGAAAATACTTATCTTGTAAGTTACTATATCAATACATCTGTAGTAAAGGAGTGAAAGAGATGAAGAACAAAAATATCTACATGAGGAAGATGGATATGATAGATGAGGATAGAGAATACATTGAGTAACTTGTTGATGAGTCTAACTTTATGTTATTGAATTAATTATGTTTCATTCATCTATGATGAGGAAAAGAGTTGAAAGACACAAAGCGGTGTTGTCAGTTGATGAAGCATTTCAGTATACACCGACGGAGTGTAGTGTATACCGAGCACAGTGTTAACCAAGCTTGTGTTCACCGATGCATTTCTTTGTTAACCGAGAAGAACAAAATGAACTAAATGATTAGTTTAGCCAATAAGATTGATGAACTGGCAAGTGTATAAATTTGAGGTAACATATAAAGTTTGTTACATAGATTGACGACTAACAAAATTCAAGAAAGATCTAAAGGATGAGAATCAAACTTGATATTGACACAAGTGATGAGGTAAGTTTAAGAGGCAAAATCAATGATAATGATTAAGTGGAAAAATCTGATGGAGTAGAAGAAAATGGTTTACATGTATATATAAGAGACTGGAGATTTCACAATGAGTGTGATGCCAAAAGAGAAGGAAATTGCAGAATCATTGCGTGAACAAGTTTTCATGCATTTTGATCATATTGGTTAAGAAGAACCCTACTGCAGAGCATTACTAAGTGACAAAGAGTGATTACCAACGGATAATAAGTTGATATATTGTTGAATCATAAATGTTACATTGATTAGAAAGATTTGTATGAGCTAAACATTGATCTGCAATTTTCAATTGAAGTTGTATTAAGTTAGATCACCTACTGTTACATATTTAACCATTGTACATAGTCAAATCTCTTAACCATGTGGACTAAGAAAGTCTTATTATGTATCATTCATAGAATGAGCATTGTTATCCTGTCAACCCCAGAGTGACTGTTGGTTGGATGATAACAGTTGGTCTTAAATCCTCTAACAAGGTCACACCTAACAGTGTGTTTGTAACCTTTAATAGGGTTGGGTCTTCACTGACCTCACTTCAGAAGAGTGAATATTTTGGGTTGCCGGTCCTAGGTGGTTTTTCCCTTCACAAGGTTTCCACGTTAAATCTCTTGTGTTATGTGTTGATTGTGATGTTTGTTTTGATGTCATATTTACATATTGCATATTTGATTTGATTGGTAACTGCTATAAAATTTAGACTGGTAATTAGTAAATGCACAGACAGTAAAAGTATTTTAAGTTACCGAGTAGAAAAAATTGAAGTATTTGGTTTTTGGATTATACATTTTGTATTGGGATAGTGATAAACTGATTCACCCCCCTCTCAGTTATTCTAACAATTGGTATCAGACCTTTGGTTGCTTCGAATAGATTTTAAGGACTTTAGTAAAAAGATCAAATATGTAAAGCCTTTGCTGATGATATGAGGAATGAATTCAAAATGTATATGTTCGGAGAGATTAAGTTCTTTCTTGGACTGCAAGCGATCTGACAAAGTGATGGGATATTCATCACACAGTCTAAATACATAAAATAAATATTGAAAACATTTGGCATGGAAGATGCTAAACCTATGGGAACATCGATGGCTACTAGATGTAAATTGAATAAGGAAGATGAAACTACAAAGGTAAACCAGAAACTGTATCGATCAATGATTGGTAAGCTAATGTATGTAGTTTACAATAGACCAGATATAACTCATGTTGTGGGAATAGTTGCTAGATTTTTTGCTAATCCTAGAGAATCACACATGATTGCTATGAAAAGAATCTTAAGATACCTGAAGAAAATAGAGGACTATAGATTATGGTATCCTAAGGAAGGCAAGTTTGAACTCATAGTCTATACCAATGCTAATTGGATTGGAAATGTGGATGACAAAAAAAGCACCACCAGAGGAACATTCTTCATTGGTGAAAGACTTGTTACTTGGACAAGTAAGAAGCAGGCTTGCATTTCTTAGTCTATAGCTAAAGTAGAGTATGTTGCTACTGTTACAAACTACTCAAACATTGCATATATCAAACAAGTTTTGGAAGGTATGAATGAGATAATCACTGAGCCTGTGATTATATACTGTGATAACACTAGTGCAATTAATATTTCAAAGAATCCAGTGATGCATTCTAAAATGAAGCATATATCAATAAAGTATCACTACTTGAGAGAACAAGTATAGGAGAAGCAAGTTAAGCTAGAGTTTGTTACATCAAAAGAACAACTTGCAGATATATTTACAAAAGCTCTACCGAAAGACACATTTGAGTACTTGAGGACTAGACTTGGGGTCCGTCCCTTGTCTACCAGTCACTAAGGTGATTCAGATGTTGCATCAATCTAATCTTATCAGAAGATCATTCATGTTGATGCAACATAGTTCACACTTTGGATCATGTCTAAGGTTGTGAAAGGTACTGGAATAGATTGGCATATCAGTATACAGAGATACAGAGTATGCACCAAACAATAGAGAGTTACTTAGCTACTGAAGAGCTATTTGTTTATTTGTTTCTTTCGCATTGTTGTCAAAGGGAGAGATAAACAATATGAAACAAAGGGATAGATAATCTGAATATGCATCGATGTGAACTATTTGAGGGAGAGACAAATTGATGAAAGGGAGAGCATTGAAGATCAGTTATTAAGAACAGAAGAAGGAATCCAAGAGCTAAAAAGATCATATTTTTAGATTGGCAAAGTTGTATTATGTAATGTTGTTGAGTAACGTAGTGATTAAACATATTAAGCTAGGGAGAGCTTGTACAACATTTTTTTCACAGAGTTGTAGAATACATGTTTGGTATGTGTATGGTATATTTCATATTTCTTGAGTTTCCATCAATGCCAAAGGGAGAGATTGATGAACTACAACTGATTTAGAATTTGATTGAAGGAACTGTGATTCAAGATCACCGAGCAGATTGATTAGATATGTAATATGATTAAATTAGTATTATGTTGTCATTGATGTCAACTAGTTTGATAGTACTTATCTTGTAAGTTACTATACTGATACATCTGTAGTAAAGGAGTGAAAGAGATGAAGAAAAAAAATATCTACATGAGGACGATGGATATGACAGATGAAGATAGAGAATACATTGAGTAACTTGTTGATGAGTCTATGACTTTATGTTATTGACTTAATTATGTTTCATTCATCTATGATTAGGAAAAGAGCTGAAAGACACAAAGCAGTGTTGTCAGTTGATGAAGCATTTCAGTATACATCAACGGAGTGTAGTGTATACTGAGCACAGTGTTAACCAAGCTTATGTTCACCGATGCATTTCTTTGTTAACCGAGAAGAACATAATGAACTAAATGATTAGTTTAGCTGATAAGATTGATGAGCTGGCAAGTGTATAAATTTGAGGTAACAGATAAAGTTTGTTACACAGATCGACGGTTGACAAAATTTAGGAAAGATCTAAAGGATGATAATCAAACATGTTATTGACACAAGTTTCAAGGTAAGTTTAAGAGGAAAAATCAATGACAATGATTAAGCGGCAAAATCTGATGGGGTAGAAGAAAATGGTTTACATGTCTATATAAGAGACTAGAGATTTCACAATGAGTGTGATGCCGGAAGAGAAGGAAAGTGTAGAATCATTGTGTGAACAAGTTTTCATGCATTCTGATCATATTGGTTAAGAAGAACCCTACTGCAAAGCATTACCGAGTGACAAAGAGTGATTACCGACGGACAGTAAGTTGATCTATTGTTGAATCAGAAATGTTACATTGATCAGAAAGATTTGTATGAGCTAAACATTGATCTGTAATTTGCAATTGAAGTTATATTAAGTCAGATCACCTACTGTTACATATTTAACGATTGTACATAGTCAAATCACTTAACTGAGTGGACTAAGAAAGTCTTAATATGTATCATTCATAGAATGAGCATTGTTATCTTGTCAACCCTAGAGTGACTATTGGTTGGATGATAACGGTTGGTCTTACATCCTCTAACAAGGTCACACCTAACAGTGTGTTTGTAACCTTTAACAGGGTTGGGTCTTCACTGACCTCACTTCAGAAGAGTGAATATTTTGGGTTGCTGGTCCGAGGTGGTTTTTTCCTTCACAGGGTTTCCACGTTAAATCTCTTGTGTTATGTGTTGATTGTGATGTTTGTTTTGATGTCATATTTACATATTGCATATTTGATTTGATCGGTAACTACTATAAGTTATAGACTAGTAATCGGTAAATGCACAAACAGTAAAATTATTTTAAGTTACCAAGCAGCAGAAATTGAAGTATTTGGTTTTTGGATTATACATTTTGTATTGGGACAGTGATTAACTGATTCACCCCCCTCTCAATTATTCTAACAATACCTCTGTCTATGCTTCTTTTTTTTCTCTTTTGTTTTTTGGCTAGATGTGTGATGTATTTTATTCATTCACATTCAATATTATCATTGTCTCCATTATCCTTGGCAGATTGTTCTTTACCTCATCTTTCAGTTCAGATTTTTCACTGAAGAAGTACAACCCATTTTGCGTTGGATGCTACGAGAAAATTAAAATGAATCTCAAAACACTGAGATATGGATTTTGTGTAGAATGAGCCCATTTCACTCTCACGCAAGAAGTTTCCCCAAATTCACCGTTGTTTAGGAGTTGTGACCAATCTTTTTCACTCTTTGTATCATTGCTTCCATTCATGAGTTTGAGCCAATCACTACTTGGCTGCTAGCATTTTCTCTCCTCAAGTTTGTTTTATTCTCTATCTTTCTCTACCATTTTTAGCTATTCTAAGTTTAGTTTGACTTTTTATAAAAAATTTAATGATTCCTTAGCTAAGTTTAGAGATAAGTTTGAATTCGAATGATTGTTTAGCTAAGTTTAGTTGTCTTTGTATTCTAGTTTGAATTCATTTTAGATAGTTTGACTCATTTCCATTATATTTGTTTAATAACATTGTTCATAATATTCTCATCCATTTTTTCATATTATTGCTGGTTATTATTAATTTCCATGCAAAAATGTCTTTCTCTTATTATTTGTCTCTTATATTTACTAATCATTGTAGATTATCAATACATTCTTTGTAGTAGATTTTTTATTATTAGTTTCTTGTCTTATCTTCATAATAACACTTATCTAAGTTTAATCTCCATTTGAATATTCCTTTGACTCTTAAATGTTTTTTTTTTCATAATTATAGTTACAATTTTTATTCCATTTTATCATTATAACACTTGTTCTTTTTTTGGTTCATGCACATCTCTTGCAATTTTATTTAATCATTAGATTCTTTTCTATATTTAACAAAATTTATTCAAAATTTGTTTATCATAAAAAAAGTTTAAATGTTAACACAATTTTTTCGCTCAAATTTTTTTAATATTGTTTTAAGGCATTTCTCATTTGATCTATATAAACATATTTCAATTACCATTTTGATAATTAGTTGCAATAAAAAAAATTTCTCATTTAAACAAAAAAATTATTAATTTTTAATTTTTAATTTTCTAGCAATTTAACCAGTAACATTTGTGTTAAATTTATTTTTTTCGCCTGTTAGCATTTTATCTTCAATGTATTTCACTCTGTTTGGATTAATCTTATCATTTTGTTTATTTAATTAGGTCACCTTTAATTATGTCTAATCCTAACTATGATAATATTCCTCTTTTTGATAATTCTCCTATTTGGGATAAATCATATGATGATGGCTATTCTTATAATGCATTCACAATTGATGATTCTTCTTATTCCCCTTTTGATGATATTTTAGAACAAGAAGAGGACATTATTTCTACTTTTCTCAATGCCGCATTACCTCTTTTTGACTCTCCTAGTAGAGATATGTGTATTTCTCAAGATGAACTTCATAATTTCTCCAAAGTTCAAGATTTTGAATGCAGTACTAATCCTATGGTTGTTGTGGATGACAATAATGATGACTATGATAATGACAATACTGGTGATATGATGTTGATTATAATAGCTCCACTCCTCTTGATTTTTCATATAATGATGGATACATTATAAATTTGTCTTCTAAAATTGATGATTGTATCATTGATTATATGACTAATTTATTTTATGATTCACCATCTAATTTTACTTTACAAGGCTTTACTAATTCAGATCTAGGAAGAGATCCCAATTATGGGAGATCTACTAGTGGTTATTGCCTTACTGGTAGATTCAGGTGCTATTTCTTGGAGAAGTAAATATGATCAATCTATGTCATTATGTTCTATTGAATATGAAGAATGTACACATGTATCTAAAGAAGCTCTTGGGAATCAAAGATTGCTTGAAGATTTGGGGCCCTCCTCAAAAAACACCTACACCTTTGTATTGTTAAAGTTCTAATTCCTTAGCAAAGAGTTATATGTACCATTCAAGATCCAAGCACATATCACTTCATAATCACTTCATAAAGGAACAAGTTGAAGAGATGCAAGAGTCCATCATCTATTGCAAAGGAAATGATTCAGTTGTCAATATCTTAAAAAAGACTCTTTCTAAAGAGAAATCTCAAAATTATTGTAAACATTTGGGTTTGATACCTATTCCCCTAATCAGCCCAAATAAAGATTAAAGTGGGATGTTAGAATTAGTAATATTTCCTTGGTTTTTTTATTTAATTTGAGGATAAACCAAGGTATCCTCCTTTTATTTATTTTAGGATATTCCTATAAGAATCTCTTCATGTAATTTTGTCCTCTAGTCCAAGTGGGGAGACAACTCATATTTTGTAATTTCTTTAATAAGGAAATTAGTTTTCTCCTCCTTATGAGGATGCTCACACTTGGCACACACTTAGTATGAATGTGGCACTCATACACATGGGAGTTACATGCAAACTCCTTCACTCATCTCTACTTAAGAGATATTTCTCCACACACTTGACACAATTTTCTCACTTTTCTTACACACAATTTTCTCTCCTACTAGTTCTATCATTATTGTATTGAGCTACTTGCTCATATTCTATCTCTCTCTCTCTCTAGGATTTTCATGCCTCATTTATAATACACAAAGGGGTTTTTCTTTTCTTTTCCCCTTACAAAAATCTCTTGGCTCTTTGTTGGGATTCTTGGAGTTTTCTCATGTTTTGGTGATTGATCTTGCAACTTCATCTCTTTTTGGCTTATGGTAAACTCCTTCTTGCACTTCACTTTCTTGGATTATTTTCATGATCTTGTTTTCATTCTTTTAATTATCTTCCTAATTGTGTTTCTTTAAACACTTTACTTCCTTTATACTTCCTTCAACAATCCATGCCAATCACCACATACCACAATGTAACAACACAGAATGATTTTCATAACCACTTACATACTTGTCTTAAGTTGGTGCTAGAAACCTAAAACATTTTACAAGTCAGCACTAAAATCCAACTAAAACATATGAGCGATCATGTCAAAACCAAAATTCAACATCCTTGATGTTGGCCCAAAACATCTAATCTCAAAAACATGTTGGCCCATCACTTACATTTGAACTCTACACTGATCTAACCAACTGTATCAATTGTTACACTGTTCTTACTGCCAGTGTCACTTCAATCCTCAATAACTTAGTGAATTCTTTAAACTAACTAATGCAATCATAGATGTAGTCTTGAATATGATTTTGTAGATAATGTATGTCCAATCACACACCTTAACTCGATATCCAACTCCAGATCTAGTCGCTTGTATCTTTCATATTGTATTCTTACTAATTGATGAACACTTAGTTGTTTTGTCAATTTGATCCTTCAACACCATTGGTAAATCTGATCTCTTGTCATCAACAAATCATGTTGACAATAATGACAACACCACAATATAATCATGTGACCAAAACACATATCACCTACATCAATGCCAACAAAAACAACCAACAATAACTCAATAACACATTTCAAATGTAAATATAGATTTATTTTTTAAAAATGTGGTCTTTCACATTACAAAAATATGACATTCCATATACAAAAGGCTATGGCAAATTATAGCTTCATTCCCCTTGCTTCTAGAGTCTTTTTTTTTCTTTTTTTTTTGTGGGGTGGGGGCTGGGGGGGGGGGGGGGGTAGGGGGGTAAAATACATAGAGTGTGAAATATATTGATTTATAAAAGAGTACAATAAGGAGATACATGTAATTTAATAGACTGATGAAAATATAGGATCACGGCTTAACTAAGCCCACAACAAAGGACCATGAAGTAAATACATTGGTTGATTTGTTAATAAATTTAGGGGAGAAGAGATCAACCATAACTACATTAATCACAAGAAAACCATGAATCTAACCCAACTGATACTCTAGGGAAAATACTACCATACCTACTATCCATGGAGAGAAGCTTAATACCAAACAAGTAGACTAAAGACACCAACAATGAAAAGGGACTACGGGACACTAGGGATATGTTACATACCAAAATAAGAGAATGGAAACTACCACTGGGGTAGGCTAATTAAGCTTTTTCACAATTAGAACTAGACCAAAGAATAAAACAAGTTTCATATTTTTGCCTCGTTATAGCTTCCCCTAATTGAAGTGATTTTTTCTCTTTTGCCTTTTCGATGACCTACCAATTTTCCCTCCTTTTTCCCTTCTTTAGAAAATGTAAAAAATATGTACTTAATGGATTTTTGACTCTAGGTGTATTTTAAATTTTTGTGTTTCTCTTCTAAAAGAAGTATAGCTTTTGAGGCTAGAACTTTTAGACGGTGCCTCAATTGAGGTTTTTTTTAATATTGAAGTTCTCAACAAGATTTTGAATGCCTCAAAATGTTATCTAAAGCCTCAAAAATCAAGTTCAAGGAAACATATAAGATTTTGGAAGCCTAAATATTTAATGTCTTCAATTCTAGGCAAGATCTCTACAAAAAATTCCCATAATATGCAATTTTCAATTCCACATCTTTGGGAGAATTTTTAGGTACATACATGCATAAGTGCAATTTTTTTTAATGTAAAAACCTTGTAAATTTGGTGCTTCCAAGACATTTTAGAGAAAAGAGATTCAAAGGTATCAACCAAATCTACCAAAAATTAATGTAAACCATTTTTTAGGTGATGCAATATTGCTCTTACACCTCTTGATGCCCTGCATCATCCTCTTGCAAGAAACAAAGCTCTGTCTTGAGTAAGGAAATATCATTTTAGGCAAAATGAAAATTATCATTGGTTGTAAACTTTGGCTCTTTTAGGTTGAAGTAATGCTATGAACTAAAATGAAAAAATAAATCTAAAACCATCACATTGAGGATGAACTGGATGCTCCTTATAAAAAATATATCTTTCAACCTAACTTTTGGTTCCTCAATATATATGGTCTAACAAACTCAAGTAAAAAAAATATGGGTATTTTTCTTGGAAAAATGCTAAATACTCTCAAGGATTAACTAGTCATATTGGGACTGGACTATGATGTAATAACTAGTCTTGAAGATAATATGGAAAGCAATATATTCATCTTCCAAAATTAATAGAGTAATATATAATGAATTCGTTAATAGTAACAACTTGATTAACAAATCTCAAAAGAATGTAAAAATCATCTAGCCTAATGGATCAAAGGATTTCCTTCTAAATACATGAAGGTTGGACAAATTCCTCTTTACTACAAACTTGTTTGAAAAATCTCATAGCTTCTGTTCAACCTAAATACACTTTTAAAGTCATATCACTCCCTTATCTTTCTAGAAATATTTGAAGATCATTTCCTTAAGAAATTTCCCCTTTATATTTGAGGAAATGTGGTTTAGGGATACAAATTTACCTCACTTCTTTGTGAATGGTAGAAAAATAACTCTTTCCATAAGGACTCCAAATTAAAAGTTTTTAAAGAAAAACATAAATTTGTGAAAAAAAAAGATAAAATAATAGGACAAAGCCCACTTTAAGAACATTCGTGGAAAAAATAAATCTAGAGAAGTAGTTATCCAATTTACATGATCTCATATGTAAAAAGATAAGGATGCAGACTACTTTGTTTTAGAGGAAAAAAAATTAAAGAAGAGCTACATAAAATTTTGCAAAGGGGAAAAATATATTGGAGATAGAAGTCCAAATATTTTTTTCCTATTTAGGGTGATAGATTATAAAAAATTCTCCATGCTACAATTCAGTTAAACATATAATACAATAATATATACATGATCAACAAATTGAGATGGAGTGTTTGAGCGAGGGAGGGATTTTCAAATTTTGAAGACGCAGGGAATGGAGAGGACAAGGATGAAGATCTGGGTCGATTTGAGATATTATGGGAGGTCTTTAGGTGGTTGGAAGGTTTTTCTTCTAATCATGGATTTGGGGTTGTTTCTTTTGAGCCCTTTTGTTGCATCTGTGATGGCCATGACTCTTGTTGTTTGGGTTTGTCCCCTTTGGGTCTAAAAAATTCCTCTTTTACAATGGACATCCTATTATGGCTTGTGGGATTCTTGCTTCTTGTTTTATAGCTGCTAGGTTTTTACCTTTGCTAGCTTTCTTTTGTTTCTCTAAGGACAGTTGCAGACATTTTCATGTGTTGTGCATTGGATGTCTTTCCCTTATTGTAGTACTATATCTTAACAAATGGTGGCTTGAAGGATACGATGATTGTTCATTTTATTAGACTCATTTTGGATAATATGTGACTTTCCATTGAAGGCTCCCCTATTTATTTGGTTTGTGGTGGAGGTTCCTTTCTGCACTTCTAGGTGGCTCTTTTCTTCTATGTTGTGTATAGAGATGTATTGACTCTTCAGGCCTTTGGAGAGTTGAAGAGGTATTTGGTATGGTGGGCCTAGTAGTTTGGGCTTTCTTGACCTTATTACTTTTTTATGGGGAGAATGAAGTTGTGATAAGGATCGTGAAAATTTGTAGTAGGGGCTTAGGGTTTGGTTTCCATTTTTCCCCTGGCTCATGGTTGTGGTTTATGGTGGGGGTCCCTAGTAATAGGTGTAGACACCCAAAATTGAGCACTCTTACGAGTTTGGATTAATCACTAATTATTCTTATATTAATTAAATGATTCTTTAATTATTTAATTAATTACCTTAAATTCTTCTAAAATCTAATCTTTTAATCATTTAATCATCCCCTCAATATTAATTAATATTATTTAATTAATTAACCTTAATTAAGTAGTCTTAACTATTTAATTAAATTCAATATCTTAAATCCTATAGTTTAAATAATTATTTTTAATTCTTTAAATTAACTAATTTATTCCTCCAAATTAAACTAATTTTCAAAATTAATTTAATTTCATTCCAATTTCAATTTCACTTAGTTTCTACTTAATTTCATTCTAAATTCATATTAATTTCATCTTTCTCATAAACTAAATTTTTAATTCAATTTAAATCTTCAAAAACTAAAAATAAAAATAATAATTATGGAGAAATTATAAATTTAAAAAATTTAAAATCCTCATAAACCATATAAAAATCAAATTTCTGAAAAACTAATATATCTTCAAAATAAATAAAAATAAAAAATCATTTATTTTCTTAAAATTGTATTTTAGAAACTAATATCATCTTTAAATCAAAAATCATTTCCTTTTCTAAATTCGCATTTTTGGAAACTCTTATCCTCAAAAATGAAAAATATCTTTAAATATATCTTCTCTCTTGTTTCCCAATTTGACTCTCTGCTTTTGAGTTCAAATTGGAAACAAATCTTCATTTTTAGAAGATTGCCCAAAATCTTCTAGTCTCTAATTATTGCAACTATTCATCATATTTTTCTCAAATAGATCTTGATCACCCATCCAGTCTTGAATATCTATATAAGCCCCCCTTCAAACCCATATGAAGGATCCTAATTTATGAATAGAAATTACCTTATGTAGGTTTCAATCTAGCAATCAAGTCATCAAACTTTTTCAATATTTCTTGAATCTCTGAATCAGGGGGCTTCTAGAATTAACGTTGAGTGACATCCATCCATTCCCACAAAGTGTAGAGAAGCAACGGAAGAAGAGAAGCTTATATTTGGAATGGTTTGATTAATTTTTTATTTCAAATTTTGATTATGATGTTTCCATTATGTTGTTCTATAAGGTTATTCTTTAGTAGTTTACTTGATTAATTTAATTGCTACTAATCCATCTCCTAAGTCTTGCAGATTATATTTCCCCTACATGCATTTTGGTGAGCCCGGTGTGAACATGCTAAAAATCTGATAAATTTGTTTCTCATATTTGCAGGGAGGGTTTCTTTGCTGATTTATTATTGCATGCATGGTTTTCAAAGATTTGGTCATATCTTCTAAGCGGATTGGAATTTTTCTATGAAATATTTATTGGAGGTTTAGGTTAACATCAGGAGCCTACAATCCAAAATTCAATTTTTTCTAATTAATTTTGGGCAAAAAAAAAAATTATAATTTTTCATAAAAAATTAATTTTGGGTGCAAATCAGTGAATTTTTCTCAAAACTTTACATTTATGAAAATCTATTAAAATCATAGAGGGGGTCTATTCTCTGTGATTTTAATTTTGATGACTAATAATGGTTGAAAAAAAATAGATCTTTGAAAACTAATATGTTTTGATAAATTGGGTCCCTAGGGCATAAATGGAGTTTTTTGAAACTTCTTGCATTTTTTGAAAGCTTGCTTATTTTTAACGGGGGTTACTTCTTTCCATTTCTATTATTCTAGGCCAACAATATATCTAAAAATTGGATCTTGATGACTAGGTCAAAAGCACAAAAAAATCAAGGTGCACTTGTTCCAATTTCAATTGATTTGTATGCTCATCCTCGGTGAATTTTGGATTTTATAACCATGTCAATTTTCCTTCACCTTGGATATTTTTGGGTTGGACTAACATTTGTGGAAGCTACTGAGGATTCTTAGGAGCTAGAACAATTACTGAGGTAATGTATAATAAAAAATAAAAATCTTAAAAATGTGCATAACATCGAATAAGGTGCACACTATAATCTTTTGAGGTTTTATATACCTTTCAATATTACTTTGTAAAATTTTAATTTAAATGCATAGCTTAATTAGGGAGACCTCATTTGTTTGTGAACAAATCTAGTAGGCCTATGCTCTCACCTTTCTTAAGGTGTTCAGAATGTCAAACCTTGTGGAGTTCCATTAGTTAAAGGTGTGAAAATGAACATCATGTCTATTGTGTTTAGAGAATAAAGACAATAGGGATATGCTCTCACATTTCTTAAGGTGATCAAAATACTAGATTTGTCTTTATCTCAAATTTACTTTCAAGTAGTGCAATTAATCAATTGCGGGCCTGCCTCCTGAGATTTGCCTTAACGAGGCCAGTGGGAGGGAATTACCCAAGTGGGATACAACCATTTAAGCCATGGTAATCTAACCCACTATAAAATAAAATGCATTCATCCTTATTGAGGTGAGTGACAGAAAGAGCTTGAGAATTATACATCCTCTAGTAGTCCTTTGTGTTAGAGTAATAAAGTGTTTGCTTATTAATTGAATCATATTGATTTAATTATTAAGTCACTTATTACCTCTTTCGACTTAAGCTAAAATTTAGGCATATAATAATTAATTGCTTTATTAATTATTATTATGCAACCTAGGGTTTTACCTTTTTAGGTTTTCTGATCTCCTTTTATAAGGATTGATCTCATAACACTTTGTAACCTTTTTTTGACATTTCATTATTGATTGCAACTTTTGTTTTTGCACATCAAGGATTTCTCCTCTCTCGTGGATCCATACATTTAGGTCTCCATAGTTGTTTGCTTCTCTCTCTTTCTATGATAGGTGTTTGCACGCAGGTGTTCTTGGGAGCTATGGGTTGTTTTTCATCAACTCCAATACTTTGGGATTGCATAAAATTGTATTTTCATGTGTGTGTGAAGCCTCTATAATGGGGGATAGACTCAAGTATTTTCAAATAGAATCTTGATTAAAACTTGGTTAAGTAGAAAGCTTACCCTTTTTATCCATTGAAGCCAAAATTGACCATAGGTAGCTTGACTAAATATTTCTCTATGTAAGACCCATGGAAATGATCAAGAACAAACACTCAATGTGAAGATTCTAGGAAAAAATAATTGTTTGAAGTGTGTGATGTGTTTGATGATATTTTTGTTTCAATCCAAATCTTATCTTTTGAAAGTGTTTTCAACAGTCCTTATCTTTTATTTTGTAAGTTCGTCATCAAGGATTACAAGTCCTTAGAACCAAGAAATCAAGGTCAACATCTCAAGTCTTCATCATAGAGATGGATCCCTCTCTATTAGACTTTAAAATAAGACATTCTTCATTTTTGGAACCCCATCCTATCAATTTAGATCACATTCCTATCATTTCAAATCAAGTAAGATGTCTCTTCAACACCCTTTTGGTCAGAGACCACTCATCATATCTAAAACAAGGAACAACCCAAATGACATGTAATTTAATTCATTTTCCTTGTATGAAGAGGAACAAAATCCCAACTACTATGATGACATAGACTCTTCCATGTAGTCAAAAAGTCTTCCTGAGATAACACAACCACCTACCAATCCCTCTATTCTTCACAGTCCCTGATATCAACAATCACAAAATCTCAATGCCTTACATTTTCAACAAGTACCCCAATCTAAAGTTCAATATCAAACCTACAAAAGATCATATGTGCCTACATCACAATCCTAGTATCAAAGGAAAGCTAATGTATCTGCTAATATTGAAAATATGTCAGTGGCAAGTTGATATCCTCATACAATAAATATAAGGCATGAAAACCCAAGTAGATGATCTTAAATGTCAGAGTGAACCAAATTCTTACACCATAGAGGACTTATATCCTTTCCCTTTTGATCAACCAATCTATAGGCCTCTAATCAAATCACATCTCAATGAACATCCTCTTCTTTCCTCATATCCACCACCAAGGATTTTTGAAACAAAAACAATTGCAAATATGTCATCCTTTGGACATCAATCAAGCATAATCAATAAGAAACCTATTTTACCACATGTTCAATCAACAAATTATTCACAACAAGAAAATCTCAATGTGGTACCACCAATAAGATCACCCAAGCAATAAAAATTCCACTCCAATCCTTCAATCGTTTGTGTCAAAAATTGGCTCATAATCATCATCTTATTGTTTAATAGAACCAAAATCACCTACCCATGTATAGAAATTGAGCGTTCCAAAATAATCACACCAATGACACATGTACCTCCCATTAAGTTGTTCCTCAAGAAGCCTCCATATTTCCCACCAGTCCTTCATCTACTACAATATTACAAGAGCAATCTTTCCCATTTCTATTAAATGATATATCTAGTAATGAGACCTCCCAAGGGATATCCATAGTAGGTTTCCAAACTAACCCCTTTCCCAATATAATTCCCTTTTACAATTCAATAGTTCTAGATCCAATGCCACCATATGCTCAATTCCCATACAAACCTACTCCAAAGAGTCCCATTCAAATTCCTTCTCCCTCATGTCAAAGCATTGAACCCTTCCAAGAATCCACCATACATATCTAAATGCATACCCCATGTGAAGAGGATAATCAAATGAATGAATAATAAAGTGCTAAATAAAATCAAGGTCAAGATCCCAACAATGACGAAAATTGTCCAATTTTTTACCAAGAACCCATCTTTCTAGAGTGTCATGAAGATTCTACTATCCTTGGCCATCCTATCCAAGATGATCCTCTTCCATACTAATAACAAAGTGTCCTTCCAAGTCTTATGAACCTTCCAATTCCTATTTCTAAGAAAGATCATGTCACCCCTTCCATTCTTCCAAATGATTCCATTCATATTCAAGAGAAAAGCACCCTTAAAATTGAGTCAAATGATGCTCTTCCAATTCAAGGTAAAAGTATCCCTTCACCTTCATGTCCATCACAAGATCTCATCATCCCTCTAGATCCTCCACATGAGCCTACTATTCCTCCATCTCCATGTCCTAATCCTCCATAACCTCCACAAGATTGTAGCCTACCAAATGATCATGTCATTTCTCCTATTCCATCACAAGATCCTATTATCCTTTCTAGTCCCATGCATAATCCCAACACACATATGCAATTTTTTCATGAACCTTATACATGTCAAATGGGTTCCTCCACTTTCATCTTGTCTAGTCCACTCTATGGTCCTAATTGTCCTCCAAAAGATTCTATGACCCCTACAAAAGATAATAATGAGCCACCTAGATTTAAACTTGGTTCATCCACTTTCATTTGGGCTGGTATAACTCATGATCCTATCATGCCTTACATACCTCCTCCACCTCAAAATGGACTTGCATATTTCTATCAAATTAACAAGTATCCATTTGCTAATAAGGTCTTCCAAATAAGGCACTATCAAGGAAAAGGGTTGGGCATCCATGAAAAATGCATATGAAACCCCCTTATATAATAGAAAACCCCAAGAATCATGGCCTTGGCTACATAGATCACACTCAAGATGTCGATACCATTCATAGATCCTACATTCCTCCATCTAAACCTAAGCATACATTAAAGCCTTAAAACCATCCATCCATCTTGGGTCCTTATATCCCTCCATCACCTATCCCTATCACTTCTTTCTCATCATTCACCTATCCTACCCCAAATCAAGATCAACAAAGGCACACATCCTTGAAAATTTTTTGACCACATATCCACATGAACCCTTCATATCATTCCTATCCATCCATAAACCCCAATTCCTTGGGAAGCAACTTGGATGCCAAACATAAAATTTCCAAGTACAAAAACCCACATCCATTAAAGAATCAACATGTCCAATCTACATGACATGTGAATACAAATAAAAAATCAATATCCAACAGGTCACAAAGGCCCATTGAACACAAATAAACATCAAAGGCTATCTAGATTCCTAAATCCCTCCTTGACACAATACATTCTAAAGAATCACAAAGAAAATAAAATTCAAGAACTATGTGGATTCCCAAGTCTCTTGTGAAAGAATTACATACTAAAGAAAAATTAAAATTGGCATTCAATATTCCCAATGCTTCCTCAAATCCACCATTCAAAAAACTTCCATCCACTTCCAAATCCATTTTGGGTCCCTATCTCCCAAAGTCAAACTCCATATTCACTTCTCCATCAAAATATAAAGCTTCCAAATCCACCTTTACTCCACCACCCTTCAAGGTGTGTGCCAATGTTGACCTTGTCACCCTTTCCATCTAATCCTACATAATTCTTCCATTAACCCATCTATTATTTGACTCATATTTTCTATCCTTTGATACCCCTTATCCAATCCTTTGCATAAAACCTTATCCCACTTCATCCAACCATCCATTTCATCTCCCTTTTTCATTACCTTACCAACATCTTTGAGAATACCACTAGAATCTATGGTCCATTATTTTATATTTTTCAATAACACTATCCAAGGAAAAAGATTCTCGAGTCCTTCCTCTATGTCCTATCATGAGTCAAGTATCTTCCTAAATTGTATTAAAAAAATGTTCCTTGATGAAAACCTAGAAAAAAAGCATCTTGGTAACAAAAAAAAGAGTAAAGAGAAATAATTCCGTCCAATAGTGAAAACCTAATAAACATGCGCTTTGGGCTAGTACCATGATGAAAACTTGGTAAACAAGCAACATGTGTAATTTATGAACTTCTTGCATTCCATACTTAGGGACAGGTTTTATCCATATTTTCCTATCATATCGTATCCTTTTAATTTCCTCCATTATCCTATGTCCTTCAATATCCCTTATCTTATCAACATCCATATTCCCTTCTCCCAACTTTGATCTTGAAAATGATAGAGATCCCTCTCGAAGCATCACATGTCTTATCTACTTCATGTTATCCACATCCCTTTGGTCCATATCCCTTATCATATCCACATCCCTTTGATCCATGTCTCTTATCCTATCCACATCCCTTTGGTCCATATCCCTTATCTTATCCACATCCCTTTGGTAATATTTCCTATCTTATCCCAACCTTCTGTCTATAACCCCTCATCCATTCTTGATCTTTCTTGTCCTATCATTATCCCATCCAAATCCCTTTCTTGATATTGATATAAAATAAGGATGTACAATGTAAAACATGTTTTAAAAAAAACAAAACTTGACACCCATTCCTATGCATCACATGCCAATTAATGCACCATATCATTACTCTATCTTGTCATCCCTTGGCTTGGAAAAAAAACAATATTATCCCATTTCCTAGATAGTCATTGGCATCCAAACAACTCCAAATTCATAATAAGAAACCTTTGGCCTTCATCCATCTACCAGTCAATCCATCAATCCATAATTTCCTTACCTTGCTAAACACTGGGGGAAATTCAATAAATCTTGCTCAAGCAATTTTTAAAGTGCTAAAAAAAATCCTAAAAATCAAATAAAGTCCTAAAAAAAATATATCAAAAAGAAATTCAAAATATGTCTTGAAGAAATTCAAAACATTTAGATAATATCTTGAATAAATTCAAAATCATCACATAAGATCAAGAAATAATCCTAAAAATCAAAAGACATAAAAACATTCATCAATGGAGACAATGTTAGGGGTGTCTATGATAAGGCCTTCATCTATGTGATATGCCACAGATACCTCGAATCCAAACATGTGAAGTGCTTTGATGGACCAAAAACATCAAAAAATGTCTTGAAGAAACCAACAAAAAAATAAAAACATGTCAAAATCCTTGTAATAAAATCAGCGTTGTCACAACAAGTGAAAAGTGACACCAAACATAAAATCTTGTATCAAATCAATGATCTTCATAAAACGGAAATGGACTCATGAGACCCATCTTTATCAACAAACCAATGGGTGGTTGCAAGAAGTTGAGTCCCACTTTTGGCCAAAAAGTGGAAGTGTTTTCTCTATTTTTCAAAATTTATGTCAATTGATGTCAAAATTTGAGGCACTTAAAGATTGAATCTTGAAAAACTTGAGTAATATAAAATTTAGTGCTCGGAGTCTAGTTTTCAAATATGTAATTTATTTCAATACCCACATGGTATAAATTGAAGTTTAGTAGGCATGTTTAAAAACCACTTTTTCAAAATGCCTGTTTTGGGACCACACCTAGCATGTGTATGGTCACCCTTTTTTGAAGTAAATGAATGTATTTTTGTGAATCCTTTTAGGAAAAGGTACCTAAAACACTGAAGATTGGTCAAAATATTTTATCTTATTTTTTTATTGAATATTCTTTTTTTATTAATTTTTAATTGACTATAAATTACATTTTTGAAACCTCTGGTGTATGGACACCATAATTTGATGATAACTTCACTTGTTTGCAAAAAAAAATTTAATTTGAAGGAGATTCTATGTAGATTGGTCTCATATAACTCATTTTTCAAAAAAGGTAAAATTAAAAAAGTTATTAAAATTTTAGTTAACCTTAGTATTTCAAGTTTAGGTACCACATTGGCTTAATAAATATTGTAAAAATATTAAAATTTATCATATCACTATAAAATTTATATTTTTATAATCTACACAATAAGAGCTAAAATTGGTTTTCATTTTATGAAAAAATTCATTTGGGAAGGTGTCCAAAAAATTATGGCAAGGCAGAAATTTTATTTTGTAATGCCTTAGCCATTTTTTTGTAGGGTCAAGCATAGGCTTGGTCCCACCAAGCCTGTCCCGAACCAAAACCCAAGCCAGTGGGTATGGTTCCCACTCATAGATTTACAAAATGGGCACCTATTTTTTTAAATTCACAAAATGGGCACCCATTTTGTGAAACTACAAAACGGGCGCCTGTTTTGTGAAACTACAATCTGGGTGCCTATTTTTATTTAAATAATAGGCACCTATTTCATAAAGAGTCGTTGTAGCCAAAAAATAGGATTGTGGGCCTGATCTCAATGATTGATGAGTTTTCAATCATTTTTTTATCAATCTGTACCAGGCAAATAGAATATTTCTATCAACATTCTATACTTTTGTCTTGTTTTGGATCTGACATTCAAAAAAAATTGTTTGAACTCGAATCTTGGTGCAAAAATGGGATCAAACTGATGCAGAAAGAGGCCAATGAAGGTTCTGACATCTGAGGAGGTTGTAGAAAATAGAGAGGAGGTAAAACAACAACGAGAAAAAAGAGAAAGAGTTCAAAACCTGAATAATGTTGGAGCATCGAGTTCAACAATTGTTTCAGAAGAGGACAATGAAGACACCATAATGGATGCAAAGGTTGAAGAAGAAAATTCATGTGCATATTCTAATCCAGTATTGGATACATGTATGTCTTCACATCCAAATGTTACAACTTATTCTGATAAAGATGTTCATGATTTGGTAAAAGCAAGTTACAATAAAAATGATTTAAATTTTATTCCTAAAAATAGATTAACAAATTTAATTGCACATGAAATTTCAAAAATTAGTAATGTTAATCATAATGATAAAGGAACTGAAAGTCAAACCCCAATTGAAACTAAAAATCAAACACCAATTCAGATTGAAATCAACAATGTAGATGTAGACATAGAAACACCAATTAAGAAAGAAACTCATTTGAATGATAATGAAATAAATGAACAATTTCAAATAAAAAATGATGTGCTAGACAATCTGCGTGGTTTGGTTTCATGGACATACATTAGGACACACGCGAGTAGATTGTTTAGACATTTTTTTTATAATAAGAAATTTGGGTTTCAATGTTAATTAATGTTACAATTAATTAAAATGTCTAAAATGCAAAAGTGATGAAGAGGTTAGGCATTTATGTGAAAACTGAGAAGAAGGATGAGTCTCTAAAACAAGTTGTATCAACTGTTTCTAGTGCCTTTGACACAATTCGAAAGAAAAAGTCATTCTAAAGATAGTAATGTGGCACGACGAGCAATAACAATAGCTTTAGTAAAAAAAACTACTACTAATATAAGAATGATTTCAAACATAAGTGGATATCTTAATATTCATCATAAAACTTTAACAAGAGCTGTAAAGAGAAGAGTTAACTTTGAAAATGATCTGACAAACCATTTATAAACCTTCAGTGGTAGACTCCCGAGGTCTGACATGAAACTTACCGGTGCAATCAAAACTTTGATTGAAAAATTTTGGCATGATAATACAAGAGTATCCCCTAATGCCAAAGATGTTCTTAAATTAAGAGTCAGTTCAAAAGTTCATGATCCACATCCAAAACACCTTTTAGATATGACTCAAACATAATTGTATAAAAAAATTGTGGATGATAAGGTGTTAACTATTAGTATTAGTCAAAGATCTTTTGAAAAATATAAACCATGTTATGTAAGGATTAACAAAGAAAGAATCACATGTTGTTGCAAAACTCATGTTCAATTTCATTATCATTATGATATTTTTTTATCTATATGTTCTACTATGCATACTAATGAAATATTACAGGAATAAAGGTATAAATATACCACCTCAAACTGTAAAGGAGTTTATATCAAATTTGTTTTGTAACCCACCTAATGAGCAATTTTATCTTTTGAATACATGTGTTTCTGGTCTATGATCACGTATGTGGCAATCTTACATTATTAGATGAATGTTTGCATGAAAATATTTCATTTGATTTTGGACAACAATTAGTTGATGTACAAAGATTTAAAGTTGTTGAGTATCTATTGAAGGATGGAAAAGTTGGAAAACAGTGCGACCTAATAACTGAAAAACTTAGTGTTAATGCTTTTATGAATGAATTCAAGAGTAAGGTCGTACCTAAATATGTGAAAGACTCTCACAATTCTAGATGACTTGATGGAAAATTTCGCATATGCAAGAATACATTTCCAATTGGTAGTATACTTTCAATTGTTGACTTTGGAGAGAACTACACGCTTGCACCACAATATGAGATCCAAACACAATAGTATAATTCAATGCAAGTAACATTTTTTGTTCATATTGTCTATAGACATGCACCTGATAGTACAGAAGAGGGTCAAAAAATATTGAGAGAGTACCATTTCTATATGAGTGATAATAAATTACACTCATTGGAGTTTGTCTAGTATTTCTTTAAGACCTTTTATGAAAATTTAAGGGAGAGAGAAATTTGTATAACACAACATCTAATATGGCTAGATAACTGCACAGGGCAATTCAAGAATGCTAGAATGTTTTATTGGTTGAGTAGGATGCACAAGAAAATAAATATCCAACATATCTGGAGATTTTTTGAGGCTGGACATGGGAAAGGAGAACATGATGGTGTCGGTGCATGTGTTAAGAGAGCTCTTTGTAGAGAGAAACTCAAATTTGAGGAAAAATCAAAATTTAAAGATGCACGTGCAATTATTGAATGGTGTAAAACAAGTTTGTCTACAGGATCAAGTTAGAACTCTACAATCAAATATTTTTTCTGGCTAGTTGAAGAGAATAATATCCTTTCAAGATATGATTGTAATACTATCAGTGAATCAGCTAAATGGAATTCATTTAGGAGTTCTAATTCTAACAATTGGACTATATGGACTAGGGAGCTTGCATGTTTCTGTCAATTTTGTGTTGCAAGTGAATGGGAAGAATGCGAGAATACGGAATGGGTTGAAGAATGGCAACACAAATCCTTAACACCTAGTGAGAGACAAGATGAAGATGATATAATAAATGAAGACCTGGATCACACCTTTGCATCAGAGAGAGAGAGAGAGAGATGTGAGTATTCCAAGGCTTGCTTGCACTACTACTAAGAGACCTAGCTTGTCTCTTCTAGGAACCTAGTCTCCTCTAGGTCCTAATTGGCTTAGATGATTAACTAAGTCCAATACTAACTCTCCTCTAAGAGTTCTAACTCTTGTTCTTAACCTTGAAGTACTAACACCCTAGATTTAGTACAATTCTCCACACTCACTTAGAAAACTCAAGTGCCAATTATTCATAATCTTCATTCTTCTTTGCAAGGGTCTTCATCCTTGTGAAAACATTCATAACTTGGTCCATTTGATCCATTTTAGAAGGATCTTGAATCATATCCTTACCGGCTTCAATAGTTCACCATTTAGAGACCTTAAAAATAGGCCTAATCCTTGTAGCCTTTTGTAGAGGCTTTTTTCCTTTCTTGCTAAAATTCTTCAAACAACTTTCAAAACCAATTGGGGATTCGGATACCCTTTTGGCTCTTACTAAATATTGTGCAAATTTTAGGTACTGGAAGCCTCCGTACACCACCTTCCTACAAACTAGGGCAAACAGGGCTAATTGACCTACTTTCTTGGACCGATTGTATCCTATTAGAAATCTTGCTCAAAACTCAATGTAAATGATTGGTATGAACCCAATCTTCATAGGATGTTTAGATATGATGAACACCTTCCTAAAAAATTATTGGAGCCATATTGTACCTTTCTACCCTACAAGAACTCTTCAAACTTTCATTCCTCACTAGTACATTTGAGACCTTTTTTCGACGGCCAAGCATCCAAATTTTGACAGTAAACTATCGATTAAGAAACACCGCCTGATGTCATAGTTTTGTAGTCATAAAAATTGATGGTTCTATCAAGTTTCATAATTATGAAAACCTTGGCTGTCGCTAAAAGAGGGTACCAACACAGTGAGAATGCCATCGGACATATTTGTATCCATCACAATCAGGATGCCTACCCATCGCAACAAATAACAAATGACGGTGACCCGTTAGAAGATCCCGATGGGTGGATGTCATTCATAACATGTTCACCGATAGAAATGATTTTAATGTAATGGATATCTATCAAAAGTTTAAAATGCATATCTGTCATTTGTGGTTTGTAACAATAACTATGTTGTACGTGCGATGGACATGCGTCAGAGAGTTACGATGGTTATCCATCATTTATGCTTGTTTTTTGACAGTGATACATTTAATGTGATGGATGGATGTCAGATGTTTGCAATGGGAAATCATCACTATTTTAAAGTCGTCGTAGTTACGACAACAATGAGTTTTTTTTAAAAAAATTATATATTTGTCAATTGAGTTGGTATCAATTCAGAATGGTGTTCTTGCAGATTTGGTTCCTTCTCATGATTTGGTTATGGATCATTTGGAGATAACTTTGCAGTAGATTCAGTAGCAGCTCGTAGATTATTGTGTCAAGTCTAGAGACTTGGATTTGGAATGGATCCTACCGAATCAAGACTTGTGACAGTGACTGCTCCAGCACAATTCAGAGATACTTTGTAGTAGATTCAGTAGCGGCTCGTGGATTATTGAGTCGAGTCTAGAGACTTGGATTTGGAATGGATCCTACCAAATCAAGACTTGTGACAACAATTTCTCCAGCATAAGAAGCTAGTGCGGTGATCAGAGATGCATTATTCATGATGTGTTCATGGGATATATGCAGACCTTATTGCATTCAGATCTGATTCAAGTGACTTCTTGACTTCTTTGGTCTGAATTTGATGTGCGGGTTCGCAGTGCAGTCGATATATATTTGTCATACGTGGATTGAGATCTTAAATTATTAAGCTTCTCTTTGTTTCGAGAATAGTTTAAAGGGCCAACCACGTGAAGGTGGAAGCTCATCTGACCCCCCCTAGGAGCCTCTTATGACCCTTTATGACATTTTAAGATCTCTAAGATGTATTCTTAGGGATCGTAAATGGTTGTAAAGGGCCATAAGGGGTCCTGGGACACAAAAGCCGAGAAATATAAATGTAGACATCATGGTCACAATTTTTTGGAAACACAACATAATTGAGTGGTATACCCAGATGATGCAACACAACTAGTCCTCCAGTTCCATGTCTACACTACGTAAACAAAACCCAAAGATGAAGAATAAATTTAGAGAGCACAGGAGGAGAGTGATAACAACCAAAATAATATAGGGACCAGTATTACTTTGGTTTTTCTCACTCTCCTCCGCTCTCTAAATTTATTTTTTATCTATGGATTTTATTTACCGCAGTGTAAACTTGGAACCAGAGGAGTGATATATAGTTGTGTTGCATCGTTTGGGTATACCATTCAATTATGTTGTGTCTCTGAAAAATTATGATTATGATGCCTACATTTATGTTTGTCAGATGTTGTGATATCTATATTTATGTTTCTCATTTTTTGTGTTTATATGCATGTTCTTTATGTGTATCTACTAGAAATTCTTAAAAAAAATTAGTATCTACAATAGCCCTCTATTAACCACATTTACGCATATGGTCCCAACAAATTAGTGCACAAACTACACAAAGAAGGCATCATAGAAATATGATTTCTGCTTTCACCATTGAAGCAATCTTGGCGGCACTAGCTGCCTCTCGAGCCTTGCACAAGTTGCACTCATTTCCTACATCAAGTATAGATGTAGATGGGGTAGATGTAAATGTGGTTTGATTGACCCACCGAAAGTATTGACATCCAGTATTTCCCTGACAATACCAAATGTACATCAGTTCTTCATAAAATGATTAGTTGTCACATTATTTTAAAACATAAAATATAATTATGTATCCAGACCTTTTTCTTATTTGGGAAAACCCAAAATTGACGCCCAAGATTACTTGTTGTGCATAACATCTTCAACATGCATGGGCCAACACCACATTGACACATAGGCACTGTGACTGAAGTCATCGACACTATTTCGACAAATATTGCATTATCAAAAATATTGCATTGTCATTATTTTGTTCAATCATACTAATTATAATTATAATTAAAAGAAACATACTAATGTAGACTTGCACATTTTTTGGCTAAGTCAAAGTCTTTGGTTTAAATCACTAGACATTCAAAACAAAATGACAAACCAAAGACAACCATGCAATTGTAAAGAAAGGTAATTTGCTTAATCATGTCACTAATTTTTGCATGTCTAAATACTGGTGTCTTTCAAATGATTTGATTCTTGTCATGCCCACTACAAATGAGAACAATCTTAACTAGTGAGGTTGTTTAAGCATATAGAAATTAAATACACTCTTTTAGAATGAAATTTCTCTTAGCAAAAGATCAAAGATATATAAGTAGGACATATAAAACAAGGTAAATAAGAGTAGTACATATAAAACAATCATTAGAACATGCCAAACATCTAGCATAATTATACATTTCATTCATGTCATTGATATTCTTCTTCATCTATCTCATCATCAAGATCATCATCATCGACAACATCATCACCACCACTATTATCGTCATCATCATCAGCAGCATCAGCATCAACATCATCCTCATCCTCATCCTCATCCTCATCCTCATCATCATCATCATCATCATCATCAGTAGCAGCATCAGTAGCAACATCATTGTCATCAGTAGCAGCATCATCATCATCTTCTTCTTCATATTCTTCTTCGACTAGCTCTCGATCATGATCTAGTTCTACATCATCTTCCACTTCTTCATCTTCCTCAGTATCTTCTACCATTGCATTATACTTTACTGGTCTTCCTCTTGGATCATGTCTAACAACAAATGACTAACCTAGTTTATGTGGAACCTCTGAGTAAAATACCTGCTCACATTGGCTTGGAAGAACATAGGGCTCTTCTCCAATTGGCTCAAACAACCTTGTATTAATAATTGGAAATCCATTGTCATGTTCAATAACAGTTATATCAGGATCATTTTTATTGATTCGTAGTCTGTACCATTTCACAATGAAGAGAATTAATTTGAAGGAATTGAATTCGCAGTCAAGTATATCAACCAAAATACCATAGTATCAATTTTGTGACTCTCGAGGATGTAAGTCATTTCTAGATGAAATATTAGTCACCTAGAACACTGCACTTATCCTAGAATCACAAGTTCTCTTCGTTTCATCCAACTTTTTGATGCAAAATTTATAACCATTGCAAAACATAGCTTTGTGGTGTTTCACCTGCAATAATGTCAAACATGTATAAATTATTGCATCACGAGTTGAAAAACATATGATTGATTAATTAACAAATTTATAAGTACCCGGTGATCTCTTAAACTATATGTTAAATCTATTTCCTTTTGTGTAACATTGGGATCTCCATTGCGATGAGCTTGTATAACCAATGAAGATACAGATTCCCATATTAATCTATGACCATCATATTGACATCGGTCAATCCATGCCATCATCCAATCTTGATTGTTTGCAATAAACAAATGTATTGCATCCCACTCTTTAGCAGCTGTACAAAAGTAAATAGATGACTTACAATAAATTTATTGTGAAGATTAAGAATTAATTTACTATAATAACATCTCATAATTTATTACCTTTTAGTTTCCTAAATCTACCGTTTCCCACCAAGTACTCCCCTTCAAATTTTTTAATTGAGTCAAGATCCCAAATGTAATCTATATGGGTCTTTGCTGCAAGATTAGGAAGATATTGAGTAACGTACACTATCATCTGGTATACCATATATCCCTCAACCATAGAACCCTCAGGATGTGCTCTTTGTCGTACCAAACCCTTCAAAAATTTCAAGTGTCTCTCAACCATCCACATTGACCTAGCATGTATAGGTCCACACAATTCAATCTCCTCAACTTGGTGTATGAGGTAGTGTTCTTGTGCATTGAAAAAAGCCAGAGGTAAACACTTTTTCATTTCACACATTAATCGATAAATTCTTTTCTTCTAATATTTTATATCTTCTTTATAGATTTATTTAGATGACAACCATCTACAAGGGATTCAAGACATAAATATATAAATACGAGACTTTACAATATATTACTTGTTTGATATATTGAATAAATATCACTGCTTACCTCATGTATTTTCCAATATCATATATCACTTATTTGATATTATTATCAAAGTTCTCTAGGAGAGATAGGGGTAGCAAATACTGCAACAATTGTCAACTAATCATTTCATAAAATGAAAATTGAATGCAATTACACAAATATATTGTAAATACAAAAGACTATGACTTACCTTGATGAAGGTATGCCAATCATGTGTTTTCATCCCTGACCCAAAATTATTTTTCTTTGATATGAGATTTCTTATATCTGTAGCAAATCCTGTAGGAAATTGAATTTTTTGGATCACTTCTTTTATGGCATTACTTTGTTGCTCTGTAAATAACCAAGAAGAGCACTTGCATTAATCTGGTCTCCATTGCTATTTGATTCAATGATATTTTTCATTGCATGATTGGAATCATGAATGTCACTACAAATTTTGCCAAGTTTTTCTTTGTCACACCTTCTGTCCAATATTTTCCACAGCGTTTCTATTACATTCTTTCTAATATGCATAGTATCAAACAAATGCACAATTTGTAGATGCTCATAATAGGGCAGCCTACTAAATTTTTTGGGATAACATTTTAGTCCCTTTGGAAGCTGGCTGGTGATGCCTTCACCCTTCAAGATCATCAACTACATAATTAGCCAACAAAACACAATCAAAATATATAATTTTCAAACATCGACCATTACGTAGAATGATATTACCTTGAATTCTATTATATTCCAACTGCCATAGGTGAGGTGTCATTCTTTGGGGCTTTGATGTAGTCTCTTCTTTCCCATTGAAAAGATGACTTTTTGCACTTCGATACTTATGATTTCTGGGGAGGAACTGCCTATACTCATCAAACACTTGTTTTCTTAAACTTTTGGAATGACAGGATTTCATCTTTGGACCACACATTGGACATGCAAATTTTCCCTTTGTTTGAAGACCTACAACATAAAGATAAAATTGGATTAAATATGTATATTTTTAAAATTTGAATTATCCTATACAACTAGATTTCACCATAATATACCACAGAAATGTGTCAACCCTAGAGCATCATGAATTGTCCACACGAGTATTGCATGGAATTGAAATTCTCTTTGTCCAATTGGTCAAGAGATGTCATACATAGTGAAACCATTCAATAACACCAACACCTCATCGATAAGAGGCACAATATATACATTCATATCTTTCACTTGGTACTTACCTAGTTGAATTAACAACAACATCAGATAATTATTGTGGCCATTTCATTCCAAGACTTATAATTACATGTAGATAACTATAAAATAATAAGATACCTGGAACAATCATTGCCAACATAATGTGCTCCCTCTTTATTGACATCCATGGAGGAAGGTTATTGTTTATAACAAAAATAGGCCACACCGAGCAAATGGATCTCATCTCTCCATGTGGATTGAAACCATCTGCTGCCAAAGAAAGCCTGAGATTTTGAGGTTCCTCTTTAAAGTGTGGCCACTTTTCCTCTATGTCCATAAATGATGAACCATCCGTAGGCATTTGAATAATGTCATCTTGACTCTTGTCACGTGCATGGTAATCCATAAATTGTGCCAAGCTATTGCACCTGAATAATCATTTCAGACATGGAATAATAGGGATGTGACGAAGAACCTTGCGAGGCACCTTTTTTGTCACTTGATCATCTTGATATCTGCTCATATGGCATTCAGGGCATTCTGTTGCATTTTCATGTTCTTTATAATAAATAATATGATCTTCAGGACAAGCATCTATTGTTTGATACTCCATTCCAATATGTTTCATAGTGGCACATAATTCTCAGTACGAGTGAGGGAGAACATTTGATGGTGGTAACAGAAAGTCACCTATCAATCTGCAACAAATAATATAAGTCATTACTATAAACAATCTTAATGGTACATGTTTCACCTTTTATAGACTATAATGACATAAATGACAAACCTTAGCATATGTGACATTGCTATGTTGGATAAACCATTCATAACCTTCAAATTCACCAACAACAATACAACATAGAGAATAGTAGATTGGGAGCCTTCGTAAAGGGTTGTGTCCACCTTCTCAAGTAGAGGTATATCATGGACGTTGTCAATGTCATCCTCATCATCATCATCAGCAGTAGCACCAACAACACCAGTACCAAATGTGTCAATGATCAATGCATTCATACCAACATCTTCAAATGTGTTTACTGGCACATGATCATCATCTTCCATGGGATCATGATCTTCAACTTCAATACTCACACCTCCATGTTCCTCTATATTCACACTAGGGGAGATCGACCTATATAAAAATGATGATAATCAAACCTCCTTCCATGGTTCATATGTATATTAATTATGAAAACAATATAATAAACAACTTACCACTGGATTATAATCAAACCCCCCTTCCATGTGACTATTCTCCCTAAAATGTCTCTTTATTGTTTTGATTTCGATTCTTCTTGTCTTTAAGTTGTTACAACTCTTGCATGGACAATAACATTTGTCATCGGCTTCTCTTTGAAAGTTAGACAACAATCTAGCGATTGTCTCCCTATTTTGATCGAATTCCCTTGTATTATTTGGCATGATCCTTAATGTGTATATCTGCAAAACAAATTGGAGATGCCTCCTTTCATTAGCTTCATGTCACGTTCTCATAGCTTCTCATTTTCTAATAGATTTCACCAAAAGCTTTGTAGGAAATCAAGTAAGGGGTATTCTTGAGTTCAAACACATTGAGCTGCTACAACTGAATTATAAATCATGAATTCACTATAAAACTAAAACTGAATAGGGAGATAAGTAATACATTTAATGCATTATTACTTTATCATGATGATACAAATTTTATTGGCTTAAAGCACATAGTGGTGCAAGGGCACCTAGAGCACATAAGGAGTTCACAATGAACATGAAGATATCCAATGATGTCAATTGGAGCATTTTGGAGCCTATAATGACCTATAAGTTTAGTACCTATAATAATTTGGCAATAAGCCCTTAAAGGCCTAATAAGCCTTAGGACCAATTTAGGAGTCTAGGATGATTTTTTGAGTTGCAAGCTTATAATAGTTTAGATTTGGTTTTAATAAGGTTTAATAAGTTTATTAGATCACATCCCAAGGTCTTAGGATTCAAAAATTTTAAGAAATGCTTCATTTGCAATGTTGTTAATTCAAGTTTTTGAATAACAATGGTCACTTGTAAAAGTAGGGAAAAGGGGTTTTTATGTTTAATTAGTCTTAATATAATTTTCCAACCACCAAATTTGGTTGAACAGACTTAGAGGAAGTTATAAATTCGAAGATCAAGCCATTATATGGTAGTCAATTCATTAGATGCCATTAAATAGCAGCATTAGATGCATTAGATGCCATTAAATAGTAGCATTAGTAGCATTAGATGCCATTAAACAAATAAAGAGAGATCAAACACTTCACACAATGCCTTGAAGGTAATAGAAATGATGCCCTAGCTCTCAAAGATCGCAGGTCATCAAGTATTCCAAATGAAAAGATGTAAACAATGCCAGTATTAAACATTGAGCTCATGAACAATGTATCATGCCCTAGCTTGCAGCAGCCCATGAGCCACCAAGATATTTCCTCTTGAAATGATCATAAATAGGGAGTACCACATAGTGTATTATTTTATTAATGATGTCCCTATTTGATCTAATAGCATCAATATAACAAACAAAGCACTGACCAATCAAATATGGACATGAGGTGCTCAAACAGTGAGCTCATAAAATAATATATTTAGTCTTAATAAAATCTTATAAAGCAACATATATTGTGTGAAGTGTTTGATCTCTCTTTATTTGTTTTGTTGTTGATATTTACTATGTGGTACTCCCTGTTTATGATCATTTCATGAATAAATGTCTTGATGGCTTGCGGGCTGCAAGCTAGGGCATCATGTATTATTTATGAGCTCATTGTTTGAGCATCGGCCAATCAAATAGGGACATGAGGTGCTCAAATAGTGAGCTCATAAACAATGCATGATGCCCTAATTGTAGGTAGTTATCTCTTCTATAATGATGGAGGAGTTAAAGGTAATGATCAATGAGGTTGCTACTATTAGATCATACATTAATACACTTACTATTTTGAATTTGAGCTCAGGCATCATGCAATGTTATTGATGTCATTGCATGCTTTCTGCTATTGTGCACCATATATTATTTTATACACTATTTATTTCATTGAGACTATGAGCTATTGTAGTTGACTGTATTCTTTTGGGGTCTAATTTATTGTAGTTGTTTCTTTTTTCTTTGAATAATTGTTTACAATTACTTTTGATGCAACATTTGTGTGAAGAACAAGAACAAAATGGTGAATGAGTTTATTTGACAAAGATAAACATGACACATTTTGTTGGGCTGATTGGGTTGGCCTGGTACCATTTACATGGCCTAGCCAGATATTAAACAATGAGCTCATGAACAATGTATGATGCCCTAGCTTGCAGCCCGCAAGCCATCAAGACATTTTCTCATGAAATGATCATAAACAGGGAGTACCACATAGTGAATATCAACAACAAAACAAATAAAGAGAGATCAAACACTTCACACAATGCCTTGAAGGTAATAGAAATGATACCCTAGCTCTCAAAGCTTGTGGGTCATCGAGCATTCTAAATGCTAAGATGTAAACAATGCCACTGAAATTGATTTAATAAGAAGACAAAGCTCGAATGCCTACCTTCCAAATGAAAAGATGTAAACAATGCCAGTATTAAACAGTGAGCTTATGAACAATGTATGATGCCCTAGCTTGCAGCCCATGAGCCATCAAGACATTTCCTCATGAAATGATCATAAACAGAGAGTACCACCTAGTGAATATCAACAACAAAACAAATAAAGAGAGATCAAACACTTCACACAATGCCTTGAAGGTAATAGCAATGATTCCCTAGCTCTCAAAGCTCGCGGGTCATCGAGCATTCCAAATGAAAAGATGTAAACAATGTCAATATTAAACAGTGAGCTCATGAACAATGTATGATGCCCTAGCTTGCAGCCTGTGAGCCATCAAGATATTTCCTCATGAAATGATTATAAACAGGGAGTGCCACATAGTGAATATCAATAGCAAAACAAATAGAGAGAGATCAAACACTGCACACAATGCATTGAAGGTAATAGCAATGATGCCCTAGCTCTCAAAGCTGGCGGGTCATCAAGCATTCCAAATGAAAAGATGTAAACAATGCTAGTATTAAATAGTGAGCTCATAAACAATGTATGATGCCCTAGCTTGCAGCTTGCGAGCCATCAAGACATTTCCTCATGAAATGATCATAAACAGGGAGTACCACCTAGTGAATATCAACAGAAAAACAAATAAAGAGAGATCAAACACTTCACACAATACCTTGAAGGTAATAGAAATGATGCCCTAGCTCTCAAATCTCGTGGGTCATCGAGCATTCCAAATGAAAAGATGTAAACAATGCTAGTATTAAATAGTGAGCTCATGAACAATGTATGATGCCCTAGCTTGCAGCCCACAAACCATTAATATATTTCCTCATGAAATGATCATAAACAGGGATTACCACATAGTGAATATCAACAACAAAACAAATAAACAGAGATCAAACACTTCACACAATGCCTTGAAGGTAATAGCAACGATGGCCTAGCTCTCAAAGTTCACGGGTCATCGAGCATTCCAAATGCAAAGATGTAAACAATGTCAATATTAACATTCATATTTTTCCATTAAATCAATATATGCTATCAAAATGAAATTGAGTTAATGAGAAGACAAAGCTCAAATGCCTACCTTTAAGAAACTTTTACATCTTTTCATCAAATGACCCAAAAACATCAAGAATCATCATATATGGTCGCTAATATCTAGCTTTCAAAAGAATATGAATGAATGCAAACATACATAAGTGGATGGCTTGCACGCTACAAGCTAGGGCATCATGCATTATTTATGAGCTCATTGTTTGAGCACCAGCCAATCAAATAGAGACATGAGGTGCTCAAACAGTGAGCTCATAAACAATGCATGATGCCCTAGTTGTAGGTAGTTATCTCTTCAATAATAATGGAGTGAAAGGTAATGATCAATGAGGTTACTACTATTAGATCATAAATTAATACACTTACTATTTTGAATTTGAGCTCGGGCATCATGCAATGTTATTGATGTCATTGCATGCTTGCTGCTATTGTGCACCATATATTGTTTTATACACTATTTATTTCATTGAGACTGTGAGCTATTGTAGTTGACTGTGAGCTATAAGCAACATATATTGTGTGAAGTGTTTGATCTCTCTATTTATTTATTTATTTTGTTGATATTCACTATGTGGTACTCCTCGTTTATGATCAAATAGACAAAGCTTGAATGCCTACCTCAAGTGCCAATGCCCTCTCCCCACACGATGCCGGCCTCTTCAGGCATGCCAAACTTGAATGCCCTCTTCGTGCTATGCAAAAGTGCAATGCTATCTTCACGGCAGCTCTTCGAATTCACAAATTAAAAATGACACTTTTTTTTTAATAACCAAATGGGTGTCGCAATTTATGAGCTCGGTGTTTGAGCACTAGCCAATCAAATAAGGACATGAGGTGCTCAAACAGTGAGCTCATAAACAATGCATGATGCCCTAGTTGTAGGTAGTTATCTCTTCTATAATGATAGAGGAGTGAAAGGTAATGATCAATGAGGTTTTTGTGATTAGATCATACATTAATACACTTACTTCTTTAAATTTGAGCTCGGGCATCATGCAATGTTATTGCTGCCATTGCATGCTTGCTGCTGTTGTGTACCATATCTTGTTTTATACACATAGAACAATAGATTTGGGGACTTAGACTTATGTTCAATCCTTAGCAATGGTTTGGGGAACTAATTACTAGATGAGTGACTATAGTACCCTACTTTGCATTATTAGATGATCTTGTTTAATTTGTGTTCATTTCATGCAAAGATACATGTAAAGGAAAAGAAATTTTTGCATCTAAAGATTACATGTATATATATAAAAAATAACTTGTATATACTATACAAGGAAAATAACTTTCAGAAGAAAATGCAACTGTACTTAATCTGAATGCCACTGTGTAATGTTTTTACTTATGATATTAATCTTAATATATCCCTATGAAGATATCCCTATTTTATTATTGATGTCCCTATTTACATCTTTTCATCAAATGACCCAAAAACATCAAGAATGGTCCTATATGGTCACTAATAGCCAACTTTTAGAAGAATATGAATGAATGCAAACACACATAAGTGGATGAACATAAATAATGAAGCTACCAGACATTGCTTGAAGTAATGAAGTGTTGACCTGGGGTTCAATCCAGTATGCTCTTGTATGATCCAAAACCTGCAAGGAAGGAAAAGATGGGGTTAGATCCAAAGGATCTAAGCAATGCCTGGCACCATATCACTGATCCTCATCTACAATTATGCATGTGCATAGTCAAGCCATACACAGACTCAACAACATGGTAGCATTGATCCAATAATAGAAAATACATTACAAATGCCAAGCTCATGGTCTCAATGAAATAAATAGTGTATAAAACAATATATGGTGCACAACAGCAGCAAGTATGCAATGACAACAATAACATTGCATGATGCTCGAGCTCAAATTCAAAACAATAAGGGTATTAATGTATGTTTGCATGATGTCAGATATTAAATAGTGAGCTCATGAACAATGCCAGTATTAAACAGTGAGCTCATCATGAACAATGTATGATGCCCTAGCTTGCAGTCCGCGAGCCATCAAGACATTTCCTCATGAAATGATCATAAACGGGGAGTACCACATAGTGAATATCAACAGCAAAAAAAATAAAGAGATATCAAACACTTCACACAATGCCTTCAAGGTAATAGAAATGATGCCCTAGCTCTCAAAGCTCGCAGGTCATCAAGCATTCCAAATGAAAAGATGTAAACAATGTCAGTATTAAATAGTGAGCTCATGAACAATGTATGATGCCCTAGCTTGTAGCTCATGAGTCATCAAGACATTTCCTTGTGACATTATCATAAGCAGGGAGTACCATAGTGAATATCAACAACAAAACAAATAAAGAGAGATCAAACACTTCACACAATACCTTGAAGGTAATAGAAGTGATGCCCTAGCTCTCAAAGCTTGCGGGTCATCAGGCATTCCAAATGATAAGATGTAAACAATGCAAGTGTTAAACAGTGAGCTCATAAACAATGTATGATGCCCTAGCTTGTAGCCCATGATCCATCAAGACATTTCCTCATGAAATGATCACAAACAGGGAGTACCACATAGTGAATATCAACAGCAAAACAAATAAAGAGATATCAAACACTTCACACAATGCCTTGAAGGTAATAGCAATGATGCCCTAGCTCTCAAAGCTCGCGAGTCATCGAGCATTCCAAATGCTAATTAAGATGTAAACAATGCCACTATTAACAATGCTATCAAATAAGCAATGCCACTGAAATTGAGTTAATGAGAAGACAAAGCTCGAATGCCTACCTCAAGTGCCAGTGCTCTCTTCCCAAATGGTGCCGGCCTCTTAGCTCATGCATGCCAAACTCAGATGCCCTCTTCGCGCCATGCAAAAATGCAGTGTCATCTTCATGGCAGCTGTTCGAATTCACAAATTACAAATGACACTTCCTTTTTCTCTTTTTTTGTTTATAACCAAATGGGTGTCCGGGGCACTTGCAAAAAAAACACAAAAAGCATACACAAATTGTAGTGGTGTCAAAATTTGACCCCAAATGTTGTAGTGCCTAGACCACTAATTGGGCTCTGTGTGCTCACCTAGGGCCTAGCATTAAAAATAGCTCTCCAAACTTTGACAACTCCTAATCCTAAACATATGTACACTAATGACTCCCCTAGCATTTCCATCTACCCTTAGGTGTTTCCCATGGTTAGATTTCATGGGGGATCCATGAATGCTCGGACTGGTCAGAACATAACCAGTGGAAGCTCTAAAACAAAATCAACTCAACTGATGCAATATATCTACTCTAAACAACTTTCTCTACAAATGAAAAAGTCTTAGAACACACTAATGAACACTAAACAACCATTGTATTTAGACTTTCAATCCATTTTACATGACTGTCAACACAAAAGCTTGAGATATTCACTGTAACACTATTGTAGAGCTCTATTCAATACTCAAAAACTATAATGCATCATACACCTCGAGATTCAAGCCTTCCTTCAACATAAGATGCCATTTCCTTCATTTTAGGGCCTGTTGGCCAATATCCCACCTATTCTCAAGGGGATCCAAGGATAACCAAGTTGCATGCAACATTTGGCATCTTTCACTTATGTCATCATCCTATTTCTTAGGACTAATAACCTCCTATATTTTGAGGATCCAAGACCATTAATGACCCTATGGCATCTTTACAACATCATAATGTGATTAAGACACATTTAAGACTCCAACCTCACCTTAAGCTTCTAACACTAAGAAATTTAATCAACAACTAACATTGGCTATTTGTGTGACCTTAGTCCTAGTGACTAACTCACTTAGCCCACATAGTAAATGACCTTCTAAGGTCTTCAAACAAACTAATCTACTCTTCTTGACTTGGCTAGAGTCAAGTACAAGCCAAAAACTACTAAGCATGGAGGTTAGCCTAGGTGTGCTCTTGCACCAAAGAGAGAGAGAGAGAGAGTTTCTAAATTTATGTTTTGGTTTGAACTAAATTTATGTTTTTGTTTTCTAAATTTATGTTTTGGTTTTCTAAGTTTAGGGTTTCATAATTTAATTTTGTATAGGTTTACATTTTTGTTTTACTACCTAGGGTTTTGGTTTTCTACGTAGGGTTTTGTAATGTAATTTTGTATAATTAAATTTTACCAGTTTTCTACTTTAGTACGGTAATTTACAAAGTAAATTAAAATAAAAAAGAACTACTTGAAAGATAAAATGTAATTAAATTTATATAATAATTTTGAAAACAATATTAAACTATGTTTTTAAATTAAAAATAACTTGAAACTATAATTTTTAATGACAAAAATCATTAAAAAATAATAAAAAACAATAGTACATACCTGGAACATGAAAAAAATTGGCAAATAGGGTCAGCGGGAGAAGCTAAAATGGGCACCTGAGATCTGCTAAATGTGATCCCATTTTCTGAAGATGAAAATGACAAGAAATTGGTTAAAATAAATAAATAAATAGATATTAGAAATGGACGCCCAATTTTTACAAAATGGGCACCCAATTTGTAAAAATTGAGCACCTGTTTTGTAAAAATCGGGCACTCGTTTAGCTTTGTGTGCCTGATCCTAAATGGGCACCCAATTTTTGAAAATGGATCAGGCTCCTGAACCTAAATGAGCACCCAATTTGTAAAAAATGGGTGCCCATTTTTATTGCAAAATTTTCCTCTCGTGGACTTCCATGAAATTGGTACCAACTTCAAACACCCACCCTAATATGTCAATCAATCAATCAATCAATTGTCTTATACAGCGATGGATGCACTCAAAACCAAACATATCAGTCTTATAAGGGTAGTCCACTCCTGAAACTAGACACATCAAACATCCAACAAACATGAATATTAAACCAATTAGTGATCAATAAGGTTATTGAAAAATTCATTCATTGTCAATCTATTTTTTATTTATCTTTTGTGATTATTTTCCTATGCTCCTTGAGGATACCACTGAGTGGTGAGAATGACCAAGATGGATCATAATATTGTTTTCTTTGTTTGTTGTTTGTGGATTGTTTCGATGAGATTCTGGGGCAAATATGTTTGGGGTGATTGTGATAAGATCATTCACATATCTATCAATTATCTAATTATAGCGTACATTGCAAAAGATGCATTTGATTGTGATATTATGTACATACCTCAACCTCAAGCATATGAACCCTAGGATGGAGTGTGAACATTCCTTGTTTTCTATCTGCTTGTTTAAACAGAGATCCTAGCAATATCTTGATGGTCAATATCTGGGTGCATTCCTATCTCTTTCTTCTCAAATAAGGCATGATTCTGATATCATTAAAAATATTTGACAACCACTCAGAATCATCACCTATTATGATTGCAACTAATTAAGTATTCACCTCTCGCTAATTCATGCTTCTCACTAAAATTTCTTCTATCAGTCCAATCATTCAATCCATCAATTTATCAAATTTGTCAAATCATTTTATCAATCAATGATCACATGTCTTATACATGGTGTATCTTTCTTGAAACCAAATTTTGTCACTTGTCTTATACAGGGTATGTCTTCCCTAAAACTAGATGTTGTCGCTAGTCTTATATAGGATGGGTCCTTCCTAAGACCAAACATGATTCTTGTTATCAATATCTGTATCCAATGATGATCGACAGGAAGTCATCATCCTCTACTACATCTTGACTCCTTACTAACCATTCTTCTCTTTCATCATTTCATCTAACATTTTTCATCTTCTTTCGAGAGATCATTTGTACCTTTCTTGCACAAACAATCTCTCGAGGGGGCATAAAACACACATGTTATTGCTGGGGAAAGCTAAGGTAGGACCTGATTAGACATTCTTGGACACAACGCTCATAATCACATTGTATCAAAGAAGGGAAAATGCAGACACCCAAAATTGACCACTCTTGCAAGTTTGAATTAATCACCAATTATTATTCTATTAATTAAATGATTCTTTAATTGTTTAATTAATCACCTTAAATTCTTCTAAAATCTAATCTTTTAATCATTTAATCATCCCCTCAATATTAATTAAATAATTAATATTATTTAATTAGTTAACCTTAATTAAGTAGTCATTTACTATTTAATTAAATTTAATTTCTTAAATCCTATAGTTTAAATAATTACTTTTAATTATTTAAATTAACTCATTTATTCCTCCAAATTAAACTGATTTCCAAAATTAATTTAATTTCATTCCAATTTCAATTTCACTTAATTTCTAATTAATTTCATATTTCTCATAAATTAAATTTTTAAATCTTAAAAAAATCAGAAAAATTAGAATTATGAGAAAATTATAAATTATAGAAATTCAAAATCCTCATAAACCAAAAAATCAAATTTTTGAAAATCTAATATCTCTTCAAAATCTAAAAAATAAAAAATTATTTCTTTTCTCAAAATGACATTTTAGAAACTAATATCATGTCCCCATGTTGTCGCTTAAATTAGTTTTTTGCTTAAATTTAAGCAGTATAGTGTTCCCATGCAAAATAAAAATTGTGGGTAAAGTAAAATTTAGAATCTTTTCCTATTTTTGTGGAGCATCTATTTTTTAGCAAATGAAAATAAGCTATGGGAAAAGAGGGGGGCTAGAAATAAGCAACAACTGCTTATTGAAAAAAGTAACACACGTCTTCACCATTTTTTTCATCCCCTTTTTATTTGCCTATGATTTAGTTTTTAGATTTATTTGCAACAAAAATGACTAAAAAGTTGATTTAAAAATACTATTTAAAACACTACTTAAATTAAGCAGCAAACATTACAATCCATGGGGCCACTATCTCCACAAATTGTACCACAAAAAAATGAGCAGCTACTACTAGAAAAAATAAGCTAAGCACTAGCATGGAGACGTGTCATAATATCATCTTTAAATTAAAAATCATTTCATTTTTCAAATTTGCATTTTTGGAAACTCTTATCCTCAAAAATCAAAAATATCTTCAAATCTTATCTTCTCTCACATTTCCCAGTTTGACTCTCTGTTTTGAGTTCAAATTGGAAATGTAAATCTTCATTTTTAGAAGATTACCCAAAATCTTCTAGTCTCTAATTATCTCAATTGTCCATCCTATTTTTCTCAAAAAAAAAACCCTTCAAACCCATATTAAGGATCTTGATTTATGAATAGAAATTATCTTATGCAAGTTTCAATCTAGAAATCAAGTCATAAAACTTTTTCAATATTTCTTGAATCTCTGAGGAGGAGTGCTGCTAGAATCAATGTTGAGCGCCATCCATCCATTGAACATTCCCACATAGTGTAGAGAAGCAATAGAAGAAGAGAAGCATATATGTAGAATGGTTTGATTAATTTTTAATTTCAAATTTTGATTGTGATGTTTTCATTTTGTTGTTCTATAGGGTTATTCTTTAGTAGTAATTTATTTGATTGATTTCATTGCTATTTTTCTATCTCCTAAGTCTTGCATATTATCTTTGCCCTACATACATTAGGATCTTGACAAAGTGAAAGCTTGGTGTTTGTGGGTATTTTTTGCCCTCTTTATGTCGTGTGTGGTGGACTAAGCCCCGATTGTTGAGTAATATGAAGAAGCGGGTTGGGATTATACCTATTAAATTTACTTCTTGTGAAGATGTTTTTAGAGGACTTACCTTTATCTCTCTTGATACCAGTCTGAGGTTTGTGATTTTGAATTGAGCCATGATAGAAGTTTTTGTTAGTTGTGGTTCTTCTTTTGTCTTTTTGGTTGGACTATCAAACTTAGCTAGCAAGGACAATGGTCTTGTTTTCTCTTGTGGCCAATTGTTTGCTAGAAGTTTTCAAGGGCCCAATTTTTCTTGTGGTTTTTGGTTTATTTTTGCACTAGTTGTGGGTTTGTTATGTTGACTTTCACAAGGTATTGGTATATTCTATTTGTTTCTTCCTCTTTCATAGTTCCAATGGAGGTGGATGTGTCTTCTATGGAAGTGGAGATGCTTCGTACTTTTGGAAGCTTGTAACTTTATGTGTGTTTCACCTTGATGTGCTTATTTGGTTGCAGGAAGGAATTGTGGTGATGGGTCTCTTCTTCTCTTGCTACTATAGAGGTGGGATCCTTATTTTGAAAGGAGTGTTGCAATTGAGAGGTGGATTTTCAGTCCGGGAGATGTCATTTTTTTGGCTTCGAGATGGTTTTTATACCACTTTGTTATCCATTGTGCCCCACTATGTGGGTTGTTGGAAGTGTGTTGTTAGTGGCTTCTTTTGGTACTTGCATTATAAGTATCCAAATGTGGCTTATTGCATTCCTAGTGCCCCCCTTTGTTACTTTATTAATAGTGTGCCCCTCATGGCCTTAAGTTGTTCTACTAGCACCTTTTTTTATTAGTTGTTTTCTTGGTAGCCTCCTAATTATGTTATTATAATGGTCAACCCCCTTATTAGGCTTCTTAATTAATCCAAAATAATATATCATCAATAAATTCCTCCCAAGGGAAAATCCTTCTTTGTCAAAACATAAATTCAAAAAGAAGTTGTCTCTTTCTTTCAAGGTCTTACCTCTAAACCCCAAGACCAACAAAACTATCTTCCAAAGAAAATAGTAAATATTAGATTATTTCATGAACAAAAGAAAAAATTATTATTTGAATTCTCTCATTATGAAATTTGGGATATGGTCTTTATCTTACCTGCAAGCAAGAAAGCTCCTCACCAAGATAACTTATTTTCTTATTCTTTCAAAAAAACAAAAAGTCTTAATTGACAAAGATAATGATTAGGAATGGAAGAATATAAAAGCACAAAAATATCCTTAAAAATTTGGATGTCGTATTTCTTGCCTTAATCCTTAAAATTCATAATCTCTCATCCTTTAGTAATTCTAGACCCATTTCTTTATGTAAAAATAACTTTCTCAAAATCAATCTCAATTAGGTCATATTATATCATGTCCCTTATTATTTTTATGATCAAAGTGGTTTTCTCTAATTTCTCGTGAAGTGCTTCACTTTGTTCATATCAAAAATTATTTTTTAATGTTTATCAAATTAGACATGATGAAGACTTATGATAGAGAAAATTGCAACTTCCTTTTTTAGGTCCTTAACTTTTTTGGATTTTCCATCTTAAGGTGCATACAAAGTTTGTCTTGTATCTTAGGAGTAAATTTTTTTGTTCTTTTAAATGGTAACCCAAGTGGTATTTTGATGTCTTCTTAAGGTTTAAGACAAGGAGGTCCTATCTCTCCATTCTTTTTAATCATGATGGTTGAAGCTCTAAGAAAGTTTATTTTGTTTTAAAATTCATAACAAACATGAATATGTATTTCTATATTCGGTTTCCCATCTTAGTCAAAATGTTCTTTATCTCTCACTCGCACACTATTTCACTACTTTCTAGCACAACTCTTACAATATATCGTGGTTGTATAAATTGGACAAAAGAGAAGCCCAACACATTATTTGTATTATAGTATAAGTTTCTAATTACAAATCACTTATTTTAAGAATTATTATTTTTAATGCTTATGGACTATATTAGTATAAAGAATTCAATATAATGTAAAGTGGACATAATCTTCTTTTTTTTTAAATGATTGTGGTTGTACAATTATAACTCTACTCTTTAGCATAATTATTCCTTATTTTGGTTGTGTGGTATTGCATCAACAACATAACTATTTTCTACACTAAATTATTATCATTGAGCTTTAGATACATAACAAGAAATATACAAATAAATTAAGATAGTTAATAAATTAGAAAGCCTAAAATAAGACATAACTTAAAAAGTAGTATTATTGTTAAGAAAATCTTGTTTATAAGAAAAAAAATAGAATGATTAAAACCTTATTTACTTTTATAGACACACTTAAATAAATTTAAATTTATAATAAACTACCAAAATTTATTTAATTGTCTTAATTTAAAAATCTATGAATTAAGTAATAACAACAAATATCTATATAAACATAGAAATAATATTTTTCCTTTATTCCATTTGACATAGAAAACATACATATTAAAATGATATTTTAAGGAGTTCCCATCTACTAATTTAATCTCATGTGTGCACATCTACTAGCTTAACCTCGTATAAATGTTAATCTTAGATGGCTATAGCAAATGTTCTATCAAAGATGGGTATAACAAATGTTCTATCAAAATCTTCTTTCAAACATGTTTTTCAATTTTTCAAAAATACATTTTAAAAATTTTTTTAATTTCAATATAGTCTAATTATAAAAGATACCTCCCAATATTGGAAACATAAAGATGAAGACTTTATCTATTAGATACTCAATACTTTTGGTTAATTTATAGTCAATGGTATAGTCCATAAAATAATTTTATTTTTGACATTCACACGCAAAATATTAAAGGACTTGAAACATCATATGATGTCATTTTTGCAACCATGACATATAGCACATAAATCTTCTCCTCCTTTAATTTAAAGTCAATATCTAAGGCACATAATACAAAATTCACCTAGGGTGCGATCTTGGCATTTCCCTTTGAGAGCATTGAGCATTTTCACTTAGAAGACTCTTTGTGAACCATTCAACCCAATCAATACACAAGGGACCACCTAACATGACATATATTTCAAAACAAATAGAAGATCAAAATAGTACTATAATTATATTATAAAAGACATAATAAATGTGAATTCCAAATCTTTTGATTAATACATTTAATGTGAATAGCATGTTAAATGGAAACATGTTTGATTGTCACATCCAAAAACTTAATCAAAGGAAACATGTGTTAAGTTTTGATCATATTTGTATGTTATAGGAATTTTAATTTTAATCTCAATTCTTCATATATATATTCAATGCAAATCAAACTATACTTTGTCCAATATCCCTTGTTGATTACACTATCAACAATAACACATGTACACACACACACACACACACACAGATATATATATATATATATATATATATATATATATATATATATATATATATATATATATATATATATATATATATATATATATATATATATATATATATATATATATATATATATATATATGATATCAATCTACTTTGATTTCAATATATATATATCAATCTGAGATATCTAATAACAATATTAATTCCTTATGGATCAATATTGGACTGTGATAACCTGATGTTGTTGGAATATGACTATAAGTGAATATTGGTCAGTGATAATATATAATTTTATATCGTTGAGATATATATTAGGAGGAATCATTGAATCTTGCTTTGCACTTATCAATTTTTGTACCTTACAAGATCTTTGAACATATATATATATATATATATATATATATATATATATATATATATATATATATATATATATATATATATGAGAGAGACATGTCTCCCATGGAGACATTTCCCTTAATCATCTTTTAATTAATCACATGTTAAAAGTTTGACCGACACTCATTATCAGTTCATGTTATTACCAATGAAATGTTGACAATAATGCAACGTATGCATCATCAAACATTGATATTACATAAAGGTTTAATATATCAAGTCAATACTGGATATCGACTCACATTATGTGTAATATTAACAATAGGGTTATTATGTTGATGAAAATACATAATATTAATGTTAATAACATTATTAATATGTCGATACTCAATATCAACAACATAATATGATATTGATACTCATTATCGATATATAGTTAAAATATATAATGTTGATACTCAATATTAATACACAACATGATTAGTATCAATAGTGTGATTATTAATTATAGTATTAAACTCAATTGTGTATATATGTATATTTAATAGTATACGTGTACATTATTAAATATATATATATACAAGATTATTTAATTAATTATTAATCATGCATAATAATAACCATAATTAGAGCAGTATACAGAAAAGGATAGAGATCAAATACTAAAGACCAATAGGCCACTTATGCATTTGATTTCATCGATTGGAATAATCCAACCAAAGCTAAAAATTATTAACACTCCCTCTTAGATAGGGAGGATGATTACTATCCTAATGAAAATACAATAAGCTCATGTATTGTGGGAGAATAATATCACCTCAATGTAATATCAGAAATTATGGCATATCCACAGATATCAAATGACATCCACCATAAATGGTGTTACCTCATGGTGACATTAGGAGTATGGCATGTCCACAAATATCAAGTCACGTGATATTCACCATACTCATATCATTTCTAGTATGTGCACTAGCATCAAGTCCCATGATGCCTACCATATATAGAAGATATCTTCTCATGGCATATCCATGGATATTACATCACATAATATCAACCATGACACATCTCAGTAATATAACTCATTGAGGTTACACACCACTCAATTAATATTACATAAGAGATATGAAATATCATGACATGTCCATGAATATCAACCATATGATATCCATCATGATATTAGGGTTAACTATTATAAATTTATCACCTTACAATAACCACTAGAAGTAAAAGTTCTCATCATTGAAATATCATCACCTTTCAATGATGTTCACAGGGGCCCATAAACCAATTAAGTCATGGAGTCACACACATGACATCCACCATGAACCATATTAGAGGGTGGATCCTCCATGGATATCCCCAAAGGGTGGAACAAGGGTTTTTACCTCAAACTTCTCTCTTACAGAGAAGGATGCATTAAATTACATCTCAATAAATCACTGATGATGAGACTTCCTCTCAGTAAGGGCTCCGTTCCACAACTCCAAGATTTTCTAAAAATGAAAAAATATCTCTTTGGAAGAAGGCTTGGATAGAATATCATTTGTCAGTTCTACAATGATAATGTACTCTGAATGAACATGAGAAACCATCTCTCCATGGTCTACTCCCTCTGAATCACTATGATCAATATCCTCATCAATCAATTATGGAAAATCCTCTAGCTGGTCCCAATCATGAAACTATCTTTCTTCAATAGACTCATCATCTAGTGCATGATAATTTATATCATGTTAAAACTTTTGATCACAACATTTTTTGTAGGAGTAGTTTCTCATACAAAAATGTCCATATGTCCTCCAAGTATCATTCATCACTATCGATAGTAATTAATTATTTGGATGTGCCTTATAAATATGAGTCCCATGATCGATGTCAAAGATGTATAGACATAAATTTCCAAATTTATGGATCCAATATTTATATCTTTTGCATCAAAGGGTGCCAGTTTTGAGTTTGATCAGTCATTTCTTTCCTTTATCAATCCTTTCATTGAAATTGTTTATTTGTTTATTGGTCATTATTGATCCTTGAGACTAACTCACACCACCCCATAATAACTGATTTTTCTTCTCTAATCATTGATTGCATATTCCATGTCATTTGTTAAATTTAACCAATCACTGATATCACATATCTTTAGATTGATTAATTCTCATTTCCATCTTTGAAATTATTAACATATCATCTCAAATATGCATCATTTTAGTAAGATGGCTTAACTACTTTCCATATAATATCATATCAAATAACATATCATTTCCATCTTAGAATTTGAATAATATTTTGTTCGATATCTTTTTTTATTACACTATCAACAATAATAACATTTTATATATATAAATATACCAATTTGATACCAATCTTCTTTGATTTCAATATCTATATCAATCTGAGATATCTAATAACGATATTAATTCCTTATGGATCAATATTGGACTGTGATAATCTGATGTCGTTGGAATACGACTATAAGTGGATATTGGTTAGTGATAATATATAATGTTGTAACGCTGAGATATATATTAGGAGGAACCATTGAATCTTGCTTTGCACTTATTGATTTATGTACCTTACAAGATCTTTGAACATATCAATATATATATATGAGAGACATGTCCCTTAATAATCTCTTAATTAATCATATATTAATTGTTTGACCGATACTCATTATCGGTTCATGTTATTACCAATACAATGTTGATAGTAATGCAACGTTGATAACAATGCATCATCGAACATTGATATTACAGAAAGTTTTAATATATCAAGTTGAAACTTGATATCGACTCACGGTATGTGTAATATTAACAACAGGGTTATTATGTTGATGATGATACATAATATTAATGTTAACAACATGATTAATATGTCGATACTCAATATTAATAGTATGATTAATATGTCGATACTTAGTATCGATATCATATTATGGTTGATACTCATTATCAACAGCATAATATGATATTGATACTCATTATCGATATCTAGAAAATATATAATGTTGATACTCAATATTAATACACAATATGATTAATATCAACAACATGATTAGTAATTATAGTATTAAACTCAATTTTATATATATATATATATATATATATATATTTAATAGTATACATATGCATTATTAAATATATATATACATGATTATTTACTTAATTATTAATTATGCATAATGATAAGTATAATCATAGAAATTAATTAGATTAGTATATAGAAAAGGATACATATCAAATGCTAAAGGTTGATAGGCCACTTATACATTTGATTTCATTGATTGAAATAATCTAACCAAAGCTACAAATCATTAACAATATGTGCATATTTGTGGCTTTATAGCCACTAGAAGAGCTTCCTAAGCTAAAATTTATATCTTTATAAACCTTGTTTGAAGAGGAGAATATAGAAAAATTAGAAAGTTCCCTAATCAAAATTCATAGCAAAGAAGAAAAATCACAAATTTAGACAACATCAAGAAATAATAGGTAGGTTGATCAGTTGATTCAAATGCTTTAAGTGTAAATTCATAGGTCATATAAACTGACTGATCTAGTGGATGTCAATAAAAACATCCATTTCATTTCATATCATGACATGTTATATTATGGAGAGACAAAACTCTTATTTCTAAATTAAGAATTAACTCTCAGCAACTCTAATGTGTTTGTTGGGAAGAAACCTGGGTGTGTATTTTTTGTACTTTCATATAGTAGAATTGAAAGACACTTCATTTTAGATTATGATTCTTATAGTAACATCATGATAAATTGTGTTAATGTATCAAAAACTGGTTCTTGATATAGTCTTTTCATGAAGGATCATATTGAGAAGTTGGAGGAGCTCGTCATCATCTTGTATAGAAAAGAACCAAACCACTTAAGAGAAAGATTACAAGGAAAACTATCCCTTAAAAAATCTAATGTTTAAACTTATAGATATAATAATTTCTTCTCTCATACCTTCAATAAGGGAGAGGATCTATTACTTGAATGTGTTCTAATGGTTGTGATAGAAATTGTTGATTTAATACCCATACTTGTTAATTTAATGTCCAATATGTTTTATAATTTTTCATCATTAATTATGACTTCAAAGTTGTTATTACTTATGATGACTACCCATAATTGAATGAAATATATCCCTTATTCTAAAAAGAAACCAATCATGTGATGCCACATAAACTATACAAGTATGGGTGTCCCTTTTGCACCACCACTGGTCTCACTTTTTTTGGGGTTGTTATGGACACCTTGGCAAAAAGCATGTTGATTTGGTATCATATTTAATGATGTAGCCCTAAAACCTTAGTTATAAGTAGGGGACTTTCCAAGTAATTTATTGTAAAAAATTGGGAGTGATTGAGATTTCCACGTAGGATTTTGAGTAGCACAAAGTTAGGGTGTAAAATGGGCTTGATTATAAAATGGTAAGGCCCAAATCAATGAGAAACTGACACATAAGTAATATACTCAGGCCCCTTCAAGAACACTTAACTTTTTATATTTTGAATTGTAGAGGTTTCCCATGGAGAAGAGGACCTGGGTTAGGGCCCATAACTAAAGGTAAAGATATTATATTTCTTAAAGAGACACATGAACATGATGGATTTAAAGTTCCATAGTTTGAGGAATACAAAAAAGCATTAGTTTGGAATGAAAGAACTAATAGTGGCAATGGTCGTGGAGGAATTACTATTTTAATTAAAGAAACTTGGGGTATACTGAAAGAAGACTCAAACAAGCAATACATACGGTTGAAAATAAAAGAAAACAAAGTTTTGATAAAGGTGGTAGCATGCTACTTTTCTCCAAATGGCTCAAAATGATATAAGAAGAGCAACCAAAATCGATAAGATCCCTACATATCACTTAAAAGAGATATTTTTATTTTTAATACTTTGGGTGAAGTCTTAATAATAGAAGACTTTAATGATAGTACAAAAAAAAACCAAGCTCTCAACCTAGAGAGAAGTTACAAAGAAAGAAGTGACCCATTATGGTTAGGGAAGAGAAGGATCAACTTTGCAAAAGGTCTTTATATGACAACAAAGACAATGTTAATCATTACTAAGTAGAACTATTGGGCTTTTACAATTTGTACAACATGGTCATATGCAATGGTATGAAAGTGTGGCCAAATTTAGGAAACATCACTTGTAAAAGATACAATGACCAAAGTATTGTTGACTATGTTATTTTCTCTCAAGGCCACATCTTGAGGAAATGGTAAAGGAGATAGAGATAGGGTAATTCTCAATAGAGATAAAATTATACCACAACCTAATTTTAAAAAAATTGTTCATTCATTTAAACAGGCACTCTCACATAGTAGAATCCTAATGACTTCAAAAAATCAAAAAATCTTAAGGGGCACCCTGAAATGTCTTATTAGGATTCTCAAGTATAAGTCTGATCACATGAAGGAACATCTTGTAGGAAAAGATACCTTAGTTCCTATGATTCACAAGGCATTAGAGGAGTGTAAAAAGACTAGACCTAGAAGAGAGGCAAAAAATACTTTTCCAACAAACCATTAGTTTGATGATGAGTGCAAGTTAGTGTACCATCCTAAAAATTTAGCACTCATAACTAGATGCTTTATTAGGACCTATTAGACCCCAGTTTGGTGATTTTGAGATCTGAATGCTCGTTAGTTTCATCCTAGAAATTTGTTATTCTTTCCCTTGCATCTTTTCACCCATCCTAACACCCTTCCTAATTATGGGATTATTATACAAGGTACATATTTGCAAAACCATTTTGTCCCTGGGACAAAATGAATTTGGGATTCTTTCCCTAAGGGTTTTGGCCCAAGGCCCTATGTTGGGGGTGCTAGTGGGAAATATGATCTCATGGGGGCATGAATTATTTTTTAATCCCAAAATGATGGATTGAGTATAAAATCCCCCTATCTCTCCTCATGTTGGTATCCATTATCAAGTGTAAGTATTTACTATCAAGTTTTTAAGTAATCAAGAGAAATTGAGCAATTGGATTTCAAGATTTGAAGGAAAGCATCCAAGATTCAGTTTCTCCAAGTATTCAATTCTTCAACTCCATTCAAGTCAAAAGAAATATTCTCCAACTGAAGCAATTTTCTCCCATGATGGAAAAGTAGAGGAAATATCAATCAATCAAGAAGATCATTCCTTCCATTTACATTCTTTCTCCTTCATTGCAAGCAATTATCAAGCATATATACATTCAAAATCTAGGAGTGGCATTCATAGATCCATACATTTTTTAGGGAATACTTGATTCTAAATTACATTCAAGGTCAACTCCTTGATTAAAGTACATTCAATCATCTTCAATGGTATGAGTGGTTTCTACATCCGTCCATGAAGGTTTATGCAAGGTGAATCAAACATTTACCTTTTTACATACTTTCCTTTGTGCAATTTTATTTCATTTTCAAGGTTTATTCCTAAAGAGAGGTTTGAACAAGGAAAACTCATTTAGCCAATCTTTTCCTCATTTTTATGTGTGCAGGAGTAGGTTACAGAGTTGTTGGATAAAATATAAAAAGACTAGAAATTGTCAAAAGATCCCCAACAAATTCAGTAAAAAACACCAGGTATAGATCACCAAAACTATTATGTACCCATTACAGGTCACCAAAATAGTTCTATACTATGTTTTCTATTCCCATATTTCAACCATAGGTCATATTTGTATTCTAGGTTTCATTTATGTACTTTTCAACTCTCTATCAATTTATATCAATCTGTTATTTCTATTTTTTTAGTAACTTGCCTAAATTATCATTTACATTACATTTTCCCATCATCTCCATTTTCATTATTACATATTTAGTGAAGGATCATTTTCCAAGTCAATTCTTCAGTCTTCTCTTGTGCCTAATGGGGCATCTTCCTCTGGAATGTGCAATTGTGAAAAGGGAGGTGTGAGTTTACCTATTTACCCCATCTCCCTATTTCCTCTATTGTACATTTATGGTGAGCCTAAATCTTCTTATATATTTCTCATTTTTGTAGTTGGATCCTTTTTGCATGTATAGATCTCATTTGTATGCATTACATTAGATCTTCATATTTGATGGTTAGATGTGCTTTTCATTAAAATTTCTATTTTGCTTAGTTGAATTTCATATCTCTATCAAATTTTATATTTTCATTATATCTGTCTCCCTTTAATTCTCTTGTGCATGAGTGTTATTACCTTGAGTCCTACCTATAGTATTTTAGATAGGAGAAGTCATAGACTTATGGGTTCCTTTGATTCATAGTCCTCTATTTTTCCTAGGAATCTTGATAAGACCGGCATGCTTACTAATGATATTCCTCCCATTATTGAGAACAACTCTTCTCACTCTTCTTATGATGAAGATGAGACATTAAGAGTCCCTCCTATGCAAGTTAAAAAATTATCCATGGCTTCAAAAAAATTGAGAAATGGTTAGGACAATAAAACTCTAATCTCAAGGTCATATCCATTGTAGAGGGTTTGAGAAAAATATTTCAAAATGATGAACATGGTGTTAATATCTTGCATAGTTTCTCTCATATCATTTATAACAATATCATGCCTATTAGAGATTGTGCCGATGAGTAAGGTTTCATTCCACCCACCACTAGTATTGAGACCTCTATGCCTATTTATACCTCCATTCCTAGTGTGTCCACTTATGCTCCACCCATTATAACTACTTCCATTCAAAATATCAACTATACACATGTTAGAATTTCTAATCCTATTGTTTCCACTATTCCTTCAAGTGTTCCATGTGCTTCCTTACCTTCATAAATTTCTACATAGTCCTCCTTTTTTATATTCCACCATTCGTTCTATTTATCATAATGGTCCAAACATTTCACACATATCTCCTTCCACTCTTTCTACTGATTCTACTATTAGTAGCTTAGCTCAAATTATGTCTTCCTTGCAACAAAAAATTGCTTTCATGACTCAATACAAGTTCAACATTCCTACTTATGACATTTCTAGTCCTTTTTCCTTAGATATCATACATTTCATTATTCCTCAATGCATGAAAATTCCTCACCTAGAGACTTATAATGGTAAAGGTGATCCTTTCACCTACGTCAAAACCTTTCAAACATTGTGTAGTGATTTCTCTCATGAGTATAGGTTCATAGATAAATTGTTTACTAGAACCTTTTGAGATAAAGTATTGCAATGGTATTATTCTTTGCCTCCTTATTATATCAACTCCTTTTACAAGCTTGATAATGCTTTCATCCAAAAATTCTAAAAAATATTGGTCCTAAGATTTCTTTGACTGATCTCATTGGTAGATTCAATCATTTTCATGCTCGTATTTCTTATCATGTGCTTGATATTGATTTGTAACGTATTTAAATTTCTAATTTACAAAAAGACATTAGAGATAAGATTTTTCTTTCTAAATTTTCTTCTTTTACTCAATTGTGTGCAATGCTTCATAATTATCAGTTTTGAGTGAGTCAATTTGAGAGCACCACTCCAATGGCTCCAGTTAATAAGAGTGATGTTGCATCCAAATCCTATAAAAAGTTTTAGAAACCCAATAAATTTATAAAGATCAATAATTCATCCAAAAATGTTTATGAGAAAGTGGTAGCAACATCCCAAGGTGTGGCTCCTTTGTCATCTATTTTTAGACCTTCTCATAATTTTACACAAATTTCTAGATCTTTTCATAATGTGATGTTAAATTTGATTAATGTTTTTTATTAAGGTAAAAGAAAGTTTTGAATGGGCCCCAAAACCATATACAATTAGTTTTTGGAGGGAACTATAACCCTAAGATTAACATTAGGAAGAATTAGCTCTATTCAAAGTGAGACAGCTGGGGAACAAGATAAACCTTACAGAACCCCTCAGCTCATACTGCCAGTAGAATTACCAGCAGAACAAACCCAGCGTTACAACAACAACCAGAATAAAGATATTCAAAAAGGCTCAAGCTACCAAGACCTAAATTTTAAGACCATCACCTTACAGAATCACCATATATCTAGGGTTTTCAGGCTCCCTAAACCGAACATAAGGGTTTTGATGGCTCCCATAACTAGATTTAATGAAACAACAACTCACATAATTGTGCAAGTAGAGCTTCAACAGCACCAATCCATCAGGGTTTTGAAAGGCTCCCCCAACCTTTTTGATGCCTCCCATTACCAAAATAGGTTTTAACATCTAATAGATCTGGTAGACAAACCAGTCCACCCTATCATGACCATACCAAAGATGAAACATCAGCTTATGAATATGAGCTAGAAAATCTCCAGCTGCACCATAGTATTTAGGGTATTGAATGGCTCCCCCAACCATTAACAATGAAATTGGATTGGGGATGACTCCCAAAACCACCAAGTCATGATCTTCCAAAAAAAAGAAAAGACATTCAAGGATCTCTGGCAAAAATAGGAGTCTCTGACAAAGGCCAAGCCCTATAGGGTTTTGAAAGGCTCCCCCAACCTTTAACAAAGAAATTTGATTAATGTTAAAGTATTAACTCTTTCTCCTATTAAACCAATTGAAACATCCAAACCTTTTCCCAAATCCTTTGAACACAAAGCTCCTTGTCATTACCATCATCAACCTAGTCATGATACATTGGAGTGTTTCCATTTGAAATCTTCTATTTAAGACCTCATTGATTCTAATATTGTATCTATTGAGGGTGTTAATGATCAAGGAAATAAATATGTAGTGCCTCCCAAAACCAAATTTTCAAATATATACCAATCCTTTGCCATCTCATTTGACCAATACCATTTAGTCTACCTAGTCTTTACCTTCTTCTACCCATGTTTTTTACTATGATGATAAGTGCATTAAAGCCAATAATATTGTCAATCTTATTGCTCAATCTGAATCTGAACCTAAAACTAAACATGAATATGATATTTACATTATCTTTGATCCTAGTGAGAAAATTAAAGCCCCTAACAGTCCTCTTTACATTATTGGAAGGTTATGATCTCTTTTCCCATGGTGTCCTTATTGATCCTACTTGCATGATGAATGTGATAACTGAACATTTTTACACTAGACAATTAAAATGTGATTTCTATGAAAAATATGATGTGATGATCCAAAATTGTAATGGTTTCACTTATCCTACTCGTGGTTCTATTACATTTCTCGTAGAAGTTGGTGGTAAAACTCTAGATGTCACCTATGTTGTCATCCCGACTTCTGATTAGTTTCAAGTTAGACTTGGTCTTCCTTGGCTTACTTCCATGAAATTTGTAGCCTCTCCTATCCATAAGTGTTTGAATTTTCCACATAAAGGAGAAATCATAAATGTTAATAATAATCTCTATCATCCTTCAGTACCTCGAGATTCCTTTTGTGTTTACTTATTTTGGCTTTCTATGCCTCAACCAACTCAATCTTAGAGAAAAACCCTTTTGATCATATCAAAAAAAAAAATCCAAAATATTTGTGATCTTAGGAATTCTAAGGATGATCTATCTCCTTGTCTTGGACTTTGACTTCTCGCTACACCTCCTATATATTCTTTTGTTCCACCTTCTATATCTTATAAACATTCAATTGATTTTATCTCTCAACCTAGTTTGGTTCCTTCCATTCTTCCTAAAGAAGAAGAGGGATCGATGTTGATTTATCCTAAACCAAATCAAATCTATAGAAAAACCAAGCATAATTATTGTTCTTGTGATCATCATCATAAACGTTGTGCTAGAAATCATGACATTCTTCCCAAAACCTCTCTTCTAAAACACCTACTAATGCTTTGATTCCATTTGATCAGGTTGTACATAACCCAAAGAGGAAGTTAATTTGAAAAAGGTGAAGTTTAACAAACATGATAATTATAATTGTATTCACATTCCACTCAAGTAGGGTCAATAAGGACACCATTGTATGAGCTTATTGATTTTAATCATGATTTACTAGTTAGATTTGTAAAATAATTATCTCTTAGTCCTAGTGACAAACAAAGTGACCCATCTTCACTGCATGGTCCTTGTTTGGAACTAGCTATTGTTCCATCTACTATGCTAGATGTTTATCCTCTAGCATATTGCCCACTTTCCTTAAACACTATAGATTGATATTGGGGGGGGGGGGGGGGGGGGGGGGGGGGTAGGCTATATGTTGGACTAGCTCCTCTTGTGTGGTATATTTTTTGTATTTTCTTATTTTAATTTTATTCCCTCGTGATGTGTTTCTTTCTATATGTTTTGTTTATGTTTCTTTAGATGAGCCTTTTTGCTCTATTGGTACAAGGTGATAAAGGAATCACTATGTCATGAAATACCTATATTTGTATCTCATTTATTTTATATGTTTTATATGTTATATTTTTCATGTTCCACTATTCATAAATGTACCTTTATGTTGTCTAATTCAAGATGATGAAAAATGGTAGCTACCTATTATTTTTGGTCTCTGTGATGCTGACCCAAGAAGACTCTTCTTTGTAATTCTTACATGCTCTTCTTCCAGTTCTACTACCTATGGGGGATGATGAAAGTATCGACTTGGTTATCATGCTAACCCTTGAGATGGTAGATCCCTTTGTGTTCCTTTTTCATGTGTTTCATTTCCCTTGGTATGTCCTTTCTTGAGGGCATCTCATAGTGGAAATATTTCTTGTGGGTGCATGTATTCTCTATTAAATTCATTTAGCATGTTAAGGCATTTCCAATCACTTTAATGTATGGGCATACACTCTGTTGGGACTGAAAAAATGCAACATGGGTTTTGAGTATCATGTTAAAATTTTGCAATTCAAGGCCCTATAGGTGCTTTTTGAGCCTACTTTCTCGAATGAGATTATGAGATTTACCATGCATGTCAAGTGATTATAACCTTTTTTTTGGCATTTGAAGACATCCTAGATTGTTAATTTTGAGTTTTGAGTCATTCGGTGATGTCTTGTTTTGAGCACTTGTCCAAATCTGCATTTGTGCCTAAGTGTCGATTTGTTGTAGCAGGTCCTATTTTCTTTTGAACATCTTTTGTCCTATGATTGCTCATAACATGTCGGTTGTGGCATCATATTGTAGGGATGGGAGTGAGTCATCTTGCCAATTTTTAGCCTCCCATGTGCCCGTTTGACCTTTTTGCCAGTGTCTTTCTGTTTGCAATTTATGAAAATTCTTTGAATGCGCACTGTCCAATTTTATAAGTGACCTATTTTGAGGTATTCCAGTTTGCACCCAGTATAAGTTCCATCATAATTGAATGCAGTTTCATATTTTAGACTTGGAAGACTAAGTGTCTGGTGATTTTCAAGTCCCTGCCAATCCATTTAATCACTTTTCCAAGTTGTATTTGAACCCAGTTTTTATGATTTTCACTGTTTTGTATCCTGATTTTTACTAACGAGATGACTTTGGTGATTAGTTGGAACTGGCTGTTTGATCATTTTGGTGAATTGATTATGGATTCATAATCCTTTTATGGAGGTGATTCAATGCCTAGGATGTCGGGTCTTGAAAGTTTCATCTGGTCAGTTTTAAAAGCCAGTTCCAAAGCCAATTTATGTGATTTTGGGCGGCGCAGACATGATTTGTTTTTAAGTAGCTATGTTTGATCAGTTTTATCTTTTAGCTTGGGTATCTTCAAGATTTCCCCTTTGGCGAGCACATCATAGTGTTGAAGGTCGGTACATGCTCCTGGTGGCACTTTCTTGTTGGACCCTCCGGTCAATTTTTAAGGCCGCTCCTAGATGCTGATGGTAGAGGTGAAATGTGAGTATCAATCCACTGATGAATTGTCCAGTTAAATGCTCTTCTGTGTATGAAGTATGGCTTGTAGTTTGAATATGAAAAAAATGTAAGGATTCATGCTAGGGAGAAGGAAGGCAGAGGGCAGGTTGTACTTTGTTTTAATGGGCTAGATGATGAAGCTTAGGAGGACTGAAATCATAGATAAACTATGACATTAACCAAGGCACTCAATGCGTGAGCCCAGTTTGCAGAAGGCGGCCAGCACGTGAGACAAATCAAAACAAAGGATAAGCCATCACTTAAGTTGAAGACTCACACATCATTAGAGGGTGCTTGCTTGGAGTTCTCTCCATTTGATGTGAGTGACCTGCCTGAGTGGGTGCCTCACGCATTGTGAAAAGGAGGACATCAGCATAAACAATTAAAAGAAGGGAGAGCAGCTCACACAAAAGACAATGCCAGCTGCTCACGCCAAGTGCCAACCTAGAGACTCAAGCATATGAAAATAAAGTGCCAGTGAAGCAGGTTGCTCAAGCATATATACAGGTGACTTGCGCAAATCCAAAGGGAGTACCAGTGGCCTGGGTAGATTCATTGGAGTGCCCACGCCTCTTATGGCCAATGCAAGTATAATATGGGACTAGCATGTTAAGAAAGGTGAGTGTTTTGATTAGTGATTGACACATGTTAGATGTCTGGTTATAGTATATAAAGAGCCTCATGTGTGGTGTTAGGACCTCATGCAACAAGGGGGCTGCTAGTTTTGACAGTATGAAGGAGCTACCAAGTTTGTAATGATAGGCTTCTTTACACAAGTATTAGGCTCGATTCTTAGACTCCCACATTAAAACTAAGCCAGTGACAACCATTGGGGAGGCAGTAAACATGTTTAAATTAGATATTGCAAAATAAAGTGTAATGTTTAACTTGCGTGAGTAACAGTGACTTGTGTGAGTGATAAAGAGTGGAGGATCCACGCCAATGGGTGCGTGAACAAACCAGGCTAAATATGTAGATGGAATGGTGCATGTGCCAAAGCATTATTGACAACCAATCGACAAAGGAAATGTCAGCCAAACCAAACAGTGGAAGTGTGTGCGTGCACTGGGAGATTCCCGCTAAATACAAAGGGATTTTTTCGCAGGCTACTTTCATTTCAGATGAGCTGCCTATGTTCATATAATGCATTTGCGCAAAGATCTAGATGTTGCTTGTTTTTTTCCAAGAGGTAGCCTACGTAATAAACATGGGAGTTTGTGAAATAAACAATGGGGTTTCAAATTAAAATGAAAGGGTGCACCTTCCAATAGAATGGGCCTCATGCAACATGGGGGCATGCTATGTTTGTGAGGGAAATAGTAGCACACAAATGAATTGGTGCCCAATGCATAAGCAGGAGATAGCCACCTCAAGGTAGGTGCTCACGTGAGGGTAAGAGGAGCCACGCACCAGTTATGAACAATGCCAGCATAAGCCGAATGAAAGTTTTTCTTACTAAATAAGTGACTCACGCACATGGATTCAGTGTAGCATACAGGAGATGGTTGTGTTAATCTAAAGCCATAAAAAATATTTATCCCACATTGGGTGGGTAGATGTTTTTCTTTTTGTTCAAATACAACAGCACGTTTAATATGAAATAAGAATGAGGCCAAGAGGCTATTGGCGGGCCTGCTTGGCTGGTGGTCTTTGTACAATGGTGGGCCCCATAATTTTGAAAGGAAGTGTAGGAAAAGCCTTTAAAACACTCAAAAACTATATCCCACATTGGTCCTGAATTGACAAACAAAGATGTTTATAAGGCATGAAGCAAACATTGTTAAATAGATTGAGTGTTGGAGGCTATGCACATGACCCTCTGTTTTAGCACGTCATTTTCTGTGCTGGTGGGTTCAGTGTTAATTTTGTAGAGCACTGACGGTGACAAAGATGAGGTCAACACATGGCGAGTGTTTGCACAATCATGAGAAGGAGCCAGCAATTAGCCAATAACCGCATGACTCAGCGAGCGGTTAGTTGACCACCAGTCACCAGTTCGCTCAATGCTGGTGGCTAGGCCCTAACCATTCCATGATTCAGAGAATAGGTAGTCGTGAGGTCGCTAAGATCCTGGCAGTTAAGTCAATGTATTCCACGATTCAGAGAATGGACCCGATTGCTAGTTCGTCGGATGTAACCCAAGGTCAAGATTTCATTTCATGAATTGGAGATAGAGCATTCGTCAGATTGCCGAGCTAAACTGTAGTTAAGGATTATGTTATGAGATCTGGAGAATACATATGGTCACTAGTTCTCCCAACTAGAGGTCAACTTGAGGTTTGTCCATGCAGCCATTCACAGCATGACACTTGGTGCTTCTTGGTAGTTCCTGAGGCATGTGTAGAAAATAATATAATAAATTGCCAGATTTAAAAGATTTGAGAAATGACATAGTTTAAACTAGGGAAAATATTGCAAAAATTTAAATGACCAAGCCTGTGCACGGAAAATTGTCCTGGGAACTCATTTTTTGCCAAAATACATAAGTATTATATATCATCAGAAAGGTCTCAAAATGAGGAATCCAATGGAAATGATGTTTTTTAGTTTCAGTGAAGTGGATGAGAGAAGTCTAGGTTTCAAATTCTGAGGACAAAAATTAGAATCAGGTCAGTTTGAGAAATGATTGCACATATCAGATTAGTTTGGGAATCAGTTGCAGGGCTATGAGAGGAATGTTGAAGATATTTTGTACTAAGGTGGACAACTATCAATTAGTATTCAACTGACTCAATTCTGATATATCTCTAATCTTTCTTCTCATTGTAAGGGGATGTTGAAAATTCTACTATACAGAGAGGCTTGGCTCCATTGTTGCAATTCTTGGAATGTTTGTCAGATTTTGAATGTATTGATGCATTGATGTCTACTAAAATACATTGGAACTCCCTTGATGTTTTTGGTTGTCTTCTTGGTTTGATTCTAAAGCTTTTGTGTCTTGACTCTGTAAGGCAGTTTTAGGACATCATTTATAAGGTATTTGTGAATTTAGTCTTTAGTTCCTTTCAAGGAAAGGGTTAAATCATTAGGTTAAATTTTGAAAGCTCAGGATTACTACAAGAATGTGATGATTAAATATGTTTAAGAAATGGTGAGTTGTAAGGCAATTCATCTGGATTTTGTCTATGTTTCATTTAGAAGGTTTCTGTAGACGTGTGTTTCTCTATCTGACTCTCTACCCTAGGATAAGGCATTGGTTTATCCTTGATTTGCAAGGATTTCATCATCAATCAAACTTAAAAGACAATTTACTTTTCATGTATGTTTGAAAGGACTGAGAAGATGATGTTTGTATCAAAGATATAAACAAATGTTGGTGAGTCCTTGTAGAAGTGAATCTAATAGGTTAGCCTACCTGAGCCTCCAGGTTCAAAGAGAATAAGGATGAATATCCTTGTCATAATCCACCAATTTTCATATCTACATAAAGGGTTTAGTGAGAAAGTGTTGTGTATGCAGATTTAATATGTATTAGGTACACCCGCTGGGTCTGTGGAGCCCAAAGCAAAGGACTTTGTCCTTATCAATTAGCCTTTTCCCTGTAAGAATCTAGAATTGGGAATCTGAAAGTCAAGCTTAATAGCTATATGGTGATTCTACATGAAAAAGTGCTAACACACTCCACTCCCTGTTTCACATTTTTCACACACATACATAGAGATTCAATGCAATCTCTCTTTCAGATGGATAAGGAGATAATACTTTCCTTGAGTTCATCTTTTCACTGGATCTCTTAATGGAGACAATCCTTTCCTTAAGGATTGGTCCTCCTTTTCTAGATCCCTTAATAGAGACAATGCTTTCCTTAAGGGTTGATATTTCTTTCTTTGATCCCTTTGGAGACAATGATTTCCTTAGGCTTGATCACCCTTTCTGGTCCCTTAATGGAGACAATGTTTTTCTTAAGGATTAGTCCTCTTTGATGGGTTGACTAGCATAACACAACTTTCTAGACTTTCAATGTCATATTTTACAATGTTTTCTCTTTGTGTGATCTACAGAGAGGAAATACCTTACTAGGCTAGTGGGCATGCCTCTCTCTATTTCTCTCTCTTTCAAGTGATGTCTCTTTTATCTTGTTTTTATATTTGATGAGGACTTAAGTCACTTAGGGGCTTGATGTTTTTTTGTCTCCTTGATTTTGATAAGATTTGTCTTATGCCTTGATCTACTTTACCATGAGAATAAGTTTGTCTCATACTCCTGCAAAAGTGGGGGCTAAATGTACCATCCTAAAAAGTTAGCACACATAACTAGTTTCTTTATTAGGACCTATTAGACCCCATTTTGGTGATTTCGAGGTCTGAACATCCGTTATGCTTGATCTTGGCAACCTATTTCTCTTCCCTTGCATCTTTTCACCCATCCCGACACCTTGTCCAATATTGGGCTCATTATTTAGGGTAAAAAATGCCAAAATTGTTTTGTCCCTAGGATAGAATGAATTTGTTGTTTTATCCCTGAGGGTTTTGGCCTAGGGCCTTATATCAGGGTGCTAGTGGGAAATCCGGTCCCTTGGTTGGCCTGGATTATTTTTTAATCTTAAAATAATGGATTGAGTATAAAAACCCTCTATCTCTCTTCATTTTGGTTTCCATTATCAAGTGCAAGCATTTACAATCAAATTTTTAAGCAATCAAGAGCAATTGAGTAATTGGATTCAAGATTTGAATGCAAGTATCCAAGATCAACTTTTTTCCAAGTCTCCAATTCTTCAAGTCCTTTCAAGTCAAAGGCAATCTTCACCAATTGAATCAAGTTTATTTTTTATGATATCCAAGTAGAGGAATTCTCATTCAAGAAAGATCATCCCTTCCATTCACATTCTCTCTCCTTCATTGCAAGCGATTATAAAGCATATCTACATTCAAGATTTAGGAGTGGTGTTCATAGATCCATGCATTTGTGATGGCATCCTTTATTATACATTAAATTCCAAGGTAAAATCCTTGATTTCAAGTACATTCAAGTATCATCATGGGTATGAACAGTTTCTACATTCATCCATGAAAGTTTATGCAAGGTGAATCAAACATTTACCTATTTACATACTTTCCTTTATACAATTTCATTTTATATCAAGGTTGATTCCTAGATAGGGTTTGGCCAATGCAAACCCCTTTAGATAACCTTTTCCCTATCTTTCTATGTGTAGGAACAGGTTACAAAGTTGTCAAACAAAATACAAAAAGAGTATAAATTATTAGAAGATCCCATGAAATTTAGTTAAAAATACTAGGTACAGATTGCCAAAACCGTTCTGCACCCTGCATTTTTTTCCTAGATTTTATCAATAGGTCAAATTTGCATTTTGGTCCCTTTTTCTGTACTTTTTAGCTCTCTGTCAGTTTATATCAATTTTTAATTACCCATTTTTTAGTAACTTACCTAAATTATCATTTACATTACATTTTTCCATCATTTCCATTTTTACTATTACATATTAAGTGAAGGATCATTGTCCAATTTAGTGCTAGTCTTCTCTTGAATCTAGTGGGGCATCTTCCTTCCAAATGTACAATTGTAAAAAGGGAGGTTTGAATTTACCTATGTACCTCATCTTCATGTTTCCTTTACTGTACAGTTATCAAAAAGAAATCTAAGAGGGGGAATGAGTAAAGAAAACAAGAAAGAGTATGAAAAGTTGCTAAGGTGTAAAAAAAAAAATATGTAAACATAAGAAGGATGGACTTGATTACTCTTGGAAAACAAGATCCAAATATTGGGGGGTAAAGAGCTGCAACCAAAGAGAAATAAAATAGAGAATGATATCACATGGTAAGCATAGACCTACGGTAATTAATGTCATGATGGATGTTTTCACCATTGAAGATATCATTCAAAGCATAAAGAGGTTGGTAGGGGGAAAAACCTAAGATATCTGTGGGTTGTAAGTTGACCATTTGAAATGGGGCATTGATTTCCTTGCACCTCATATCAATTATATCTTCAACAATGTCAATGAAGAGGGTTTCCCTAAAAATTGGATAACCAACATTGTGATTCCTCTCCACCAAAGAGGCAACATGAATAATCCATCAAATTTGTTACTATAACTAATGGTGATGATGATGAAGACTAACTAAGATCAAAGGTATACAAGATTGTAAAAGGATTAGATTAGTTATTATCTTATCATTGATGTCAAGAAATTGATTTCTAATTTATATTGAGTTTCCATATCATTCAGAGTATGATATAAGTTGAGTAAGTTAAGGAAGAAGAGGAAGTGAAATGTTGAAAAGATGAAGAACTTAATTGGGAAGCTAATATAGATCAGACAATGTTAAATTTATGTTGATATACTTATTTTCTACTAAACATTTTATTATATCAAGTTGATAAAGAAGATTGGTCAAGTTGGTAAACAAAATAGTTTGGTTATCGAGTGGGAAAAAGTCATTCGGTAAAAGGAAAGTAATTTTCGGTAAAGAGAAAGGAAGTCAAGACACTGAGTAGAAGGTTTTAGTTATCAGGCAAAGTAAATAGAATTTTGGTTGAATAAAATAAGTTAGTCACCGAGCAAGGAACATAAATTAAATACAAGGATCAAAACAACATTTAATTATGAGTTATGATGAGCTGGAAGATTATAAAGATGAGGAAGAGTTATTTAAAGAGATCTACGATCAGGAAAATTTGAGGTGATGATCTATAGTATAGATCTAAGTGAAAAAAAAGTGAAGGAACAAGTTCCAAGAAAGTTCAAGTTCTGAGGTGATGATAAAACATTTTACCGAGCTCTGAATTCATTGAATTAGTTTGTGAGGATGATTAGACAATTGAGATTAATCAAAGGAAAACATGATAAAGGAGATTAAGAGGAAAAACAAAGTCTATATAAAGGATGAAATTATATGAAGAAAAGTTTGGAAATTTGAAGGGTTGATGAGTCACTGATTGATGCAGTGAAGAAACAAAAGGTTGAAATTAGAGTCAGAAAGCTGAGTTTGATGAAGTGTTTAATTCAGTGGAAAGTGATGGAATGAAGTGAAGACAAAGAGCGCACAAGGGATCTGATTAAGCAAAAGGTAGTTGTAGATTTACATATCAATTTATATATTATTGCAAATAGGGTAAAGATCCTAACAGATCTAATGCAAATCCCCTAACAGGGTCACATTTAACAATGTGCATTGTAATCTTTAATCAGATTAGATTTTAACCGAGCTCACTTAAAAAGAGTGAATTATTTTGTGGGTGACAATCCCCACAATGGTTTTTCCCAAATTGGTTGTCCACGTTAAATAATGGTGTTATATGTGTTGAATGTTTACTCTGAATGTTATTTTTTATTGATAAAGTTAATTTATTGTTATCAATTAATATTGAAGTGTGTTTGACCGAGTTGCCACTGAGTTGAATTAGAGAAAGTTTTTAAGGTACAAAGAATCAAGGATTATTGATTCACACCCCCTCTCTAATCTAAAAATTTGTATTAGATCAAAGTAGTCTAAAAGGGATAAGTTTGAAAGACTTGAGTAAAAGATCCAAAGATGTATAGGAGAGAAGTATCGAAGTTAAACATGGAGAGTTTCTCTACATGGAAAAGCAGGATGAGGTTATACATATCTGGAATAAGAGAATCTGCACTCAATCATTTGGATAATGACTACACTTCACCACCTCTTGTCCCTATGACACTTGATCAGATGAGAGAAAAGCAAGAACACAACTCGGTAATGATTGAAATTGCTTCCTCCATGAATGATGATGAGTTCAATGACATAAATTATTGTATTAATGCAAAAGAGATGTGGGATAAACTTTCACTTGTTTATGGAGGTGATCTGCATGTATAGAATGAAAAGGTTGATAGTCTCAAAGGAAAATTTGATGAGATGAGAATGAAAGAAGAAGAGAACATTGCACAATATAGTTTCAAAATCAAGGAAGTGGTAAGTGCTATCAAAGGTGTTGGTCGAACATTAACTAGAGAATAAGTGGTAAGAAAAATTCTTAGAACTCTTACACCTAAATATGTTATTCAATTCTCTACTATTCAGGAACTAAGATCCATACCTAATAATATTGTTACTCTTGATGCTTTGATCAGTAAGATGATTTCATTTGAACTTAGTAATTTTGATAATAATCTACCGAAGATTGAGACAACTTTTAAATCATCTTTAAGAATTGGTAGTCCAAGAAGAGAGTGAGATAATCACAATAGTTCAGATGGAAGTGACTATGATAGTATCCTAACTAAAGAAAAAGAAAAATAAGAATTGGAAGCACTTCTGGTAAAGAGGCTATCGAGAGAAAAAGGAAAGTATAAAGGTAAACTGCCTCTAAAATATTTTAACTACAACAAGACTAGTCACATTTCTTCTAGGTGTCCTGATAATGATAGGAATGATAAAAGTGACAAGAAGGAGAATTGATACTGAAGGTTTAGAGATTCAGGGGATAAAGGAAAGATGCCATGCTACCTAGCTAAGGAAGGAATAACCAATGAAGAATCTGATGACACGGAAGAAAGTGTGGAAGTTTCCTATGTTTCTATGAAGGATGATTCAAAAGAAGAAAGGTATGGAGATGAAAAAGCCCTTATTTCTCAAGTTAGAAAAACCAACCCAAGGTTGATAGTGGTTTTTCACGTCACATGACTGGTGACATTGATAAGTTTGAGAAATTAGAAGAATATGATGGAGGATTTGTTAGATTTGGAATTGATGCTTCATGTTCTGTAAGAGGAAAGGGATCCATTATGCTGAATGAAAAAATCAAATGCGATAATACTTATTGGATTCAAGGACTAAAGTACAACTTGTTGAGTGTTGCACAATTAAACAACATTGGTCACCGAGTAGATTTTTAGAATGGAAAAGTGAAGATCTATGATGCTATTGGAGATTTGATTGGAACTGGTGAACAATCTAAAGGTAACTAATTTTACCTTGATACTGCTACAAAAATTTTCTTGTTTGTTAAAGTTGAGGATGTATGGTTATGGCATAAAAGATTATGTCATGTGAATTTTTCTAGCTTAATTAAGGTGAGGAAAAAGAATAGAGTTAGAGGTTTACCAAAATTAAGCAAGCCTGATAAAGTTATGTGTAAGGAATGTCAGATTAGTAAGATGAAAAAATCAAACAAGTTTTACTCATCTTTAGTTATATTAGAATTAGTTCATACTGTATAAGCTAAATATGGGCCTCTAATTTAGCCTTACACTTCAACGTAGTCATTGTTCACCAGTTACAGACAAGAATGAATATGAGATGATTTATCTTGCTTGTTTGGATGATTTGACCTATTGCCTCCTATCTAGGTAGGGTTTGGGATTGCTCTCAGAATTGAGAGTCTAGTAACCATAGACTAGCACTAGAATGAAGGATTTATCTATGAAATGAATACAATTTAAACTATAATGAAAGCATGTATTGAATCTAGAAATGAAATGTGAACATTAATCTAATAACAATTGAAAGCAAACTAGATTAAGATGAAGATGCATTGTTTAATCTAAACATGATTTAAGCTAGAAATGATATTAAACTAATATGAAAAATAAGATTAGCTAAAGCCTTTGAATGCAAACAAGTTGAGATTTTATTACGACAGCACTTTATTACTCAAAAGTTGCATCCTTTGAATGAGAAATGAGAGTTCTTTTATAGAATCTTGGGTTCAATCAACGGTTGAGATTGAATCAAATGAACGGTGGAGATTGAAGGGGAGTTCAGTTCAGAATAGAAAGTTTCTTGCAGAGAGGTAGTCAACTATTTGCCTTTTGAGTGTGTAAAGCAATTAACTAATTTATTACTCTTTTCGATTCCAGTTAACTCAAAGTTTCCTTTTCTAAACTAAAGAGAAGATTTTTGGAGAGAATATTTGATTAAATAAATACAATATTGCCTCATAAATCGATTTTCTCAATTATTTGAATAATTAAATTCAATTATTGAAATGAGGATATTTATTTAAAAACCAAATATTAGTTAATTCTTTTTTTATGTATTTTAGCTAAAGGGAGTGGATTTAATTTAATTAAAGTGATAGGACTTTGTATTTAAATTAATCAATCATAGGGTTTATTTAGCCAAGTTGTAGTCGATATTTATGAATTAAATATAGCAATGTGATTGATGTCAATTTTGGGTTTTATGCATTTGACACTAAGTCAAGTAGAGTCAATTAGAAGACAAAATTGCCTAGTACAATAGGACTTTGATGATTCATAAATTGATAGAATGAGCCTAAATGTAACAAAATTGGTTAGGATATCGAGATGCCAATTTTGGGGTATTACATTTTGCCCCTCTTTGAATTGAGGTGCGAGTAGCACATTGATTCAAAGAATAGTTTGATGTGACAATTGATGAGAGTTTCAGGATTATCTCCAAAATGAAGCTTAATCCTTAAATGATGAGGTTAGATTCCCAAGACACCGATCAAATCAAGTTGTAGAACCATCTCCAGAACAAAGCTTGATTCTTTGAAGTCTAGGTTAGATTGCCAAGACACCGGTCATATTACCACATTTAGTAAGACTGTCCCCATAACAAGGCTCAATCTTTAGGAGTCAGGGTTAGATTGCCCCAATACCCATAGATTAAATGATAACTAATACAAATTTTTAGGACTATCTCCACAACAAAGCTTAGCCCTTCGATACCCAGGTTAGATTGCCCAGATATCGGTTAAAAAGAGCTTTCAAGATCCATCTCCAGAATGAAGCTTGACTTCCAGGAATCAGGGTTAGATTGCCCCAATACCTAATAGATATTTTGAGAACCATCTCTAGAATGAAGCTTGATCCTCAGGGATCTGAGTTAGATTTCTCAAATACCTAATAGAGATTTTGAGAACCATCTCCAGAATGAAGCTCGATTCCCAGGGATCTAAGTTAGATTGCTCAGATACCTAATAGAGATTTCGAGAACCATCTCTAGAATGAAGCTTGATTCCCAGGGATCTAAGTTAGATTGCTTAGATACCTAATAGTATGGGGACAAGATACAAAGCATAGAGATGCCCCTAGTGATTCAAGATCGTGGAACATCCAATTTTGACCATGAGGTATGAAAAACTAAACATGCCCCAGGTGATGAGGTTCCCCTAGTGATGAGGACTTTTGATTTAGATTAGACTGATTCAAGAATTGATTCAATAAGATTCAATGATGTAATCATTCTTCCCCCTCGGGAGTGAAATTGAAAGATGACACATCATAAAGATGATTGACAGCAATAGGTTGCAGATAAAGATAGAATCAGAGATCTGGAAGAACTCATAAAAGATTACGAAAGAATCGAGAAGTTTCGAAAGTGATCTAGAGTGATTTGGAGGTCTGGTTGACCAAGGTTGACTAGAATTGACTAGAGATGAAAAAGAGTTGGCTTTTGATGAAAAAGATGAAGAAGTCAAGAAAATGATGATGAGATGTGATTATGTCTAGAATACATCAGAAGGTCGACGGCACAAGCATCCAATCACAATAGTCTTATAAATTTTAAAACATGAATTTGAGCTATGTAGATGTGTTAGATTTTTATTTTGATCCCAAAAATGGATTCAGAGTGGTCAATTTATCCAAGGGTGAAATTTTTGCGCAAAACGGAGCACTTTTGAAAATTAGGTCAAAACCTATATAAGGCACAAAATGGTCATTTCAATTCATTTAAAACCTTTGACTTTGCAAGAAAAGAGAGCTCTGAGTGAAAATGCAAGGTGTTCCAGTGAAATCACATAGGTTCAAGCACTCTCGATGTCACAGTCAGCCGCCCGCGTATGACCAACCTGTGAGTAATTGATAACTTAGCTTGCATTTCAATTTCGTAACACATTTGAGATGATTTAGATAGGATTTGAGGTTATTGAGGAACTTTCTCGCAAGAACTCACTCGAGAAAAGGAGTTCTTCACATGGTTGGAGAGGATTCTCGCATGAGAAAGTATGAAAGAGGGCTTCCTCGCATGGGCCTCTCCACAGGCTCGCATGATAAGGGCTCAAAAATCACACAGGAAACCCTTAACAAGGAAGATTGCTCGCGTGAACTAACACGAAGCCTCACATGACAAGGAAATCTCACAAGGGATTCCTACTTCCTCGCGTGGGAATCTACAGTAGAGAACCAAAATTTGTGAACTTGAATTTGTGAAAGCAAGCCAAGTAGATCGTTTGATAGCCAGTTTTAGGTGTAGAGTTTGAAGTTCCATTTTGCTTTGAAAATCATCATGATGGGATACTGATCATGCATTGTCACTTGCATTGTAGGTTGACTTCCCAGACATTATATTCTAGTCTCACCATCCTGTGATTGGTGAGGTAGTGCGGTGGCTAGATGATAGAGAGACAACACACATAGATGCGTTAGGTTTATCATATCTGTGTGATGTACCCAACATTAGGGTAAATCACGGACTGCTAGATGCACTTGTGGAGTATTTCCATTCGAAGATGAACACATTCCACTTACCATAGGGTGAGATAACCATGACACCTGAGGATATATACAGGATCCTTCGAGTACCCTTCCACGGATCGTGCATGTAGTATGATGTACAATCGAGAGCAGACACTGCAACACTCTGAGCAATCTTCTAGGATGAGTTAGTCATGGGTCAGGTGATCTTCTAGGAGGAGATGATCAGGGACTACGGTCCAAGGCACAAATTAGTAGTTATAGTAGCAGCATTCCTAGGCTGCTACTTGATGTCAGACAGAGGGTAGCATGGACTAGAGTACGGCTGGGAACGGATGTTGTAGAGGATGTTAGAACATCTACTCATGCATTATGGATGGGGCCAGTGTATGCTGGCATAGATGTACCATGAGATGCATGAGATCATGTATTGAGATGCCTAGAGCATGGTGACAGGGTTTTTTTTACTTCAAATATGGGCCTAGGAGCATCTCCTTGTATGCAGGCAAGTCTTCTAGGATACCCAGTAGTAATTAGAGCCATACATTTACAGGTATGGTAGATTGATGACCCAGCCTACGTTGGGTAAGATAGAGCAATGGCGGGCCCAGATAGATGACATGGTCATAGTTGTATGGTAGTCATAGATAGGTATAGAGGTTTGGGATAATGCTAGGCATGAGCTACAGTATATGTTTTGTTCTCGACCTTTGATTAGTTGCTTTATGTCCATTATTGAGTGGTTCCCATTGACTAGGGTGATGTGGTAGTTTGGCAGGCCTTAGGATGTATCACTGGAATACTACTCATATGCCCACTTTGCCAATGAGGTGAAGGACTGGCTGGCAAGGTTGGATCAGGGTCACTTTATGATTTAGACATGGGTAGCACCAGCCCAATGGGAATATATGGAAATAGTAGCAGATGGTGGGATGATGCCAGTATATCAAGATTACTTGATGGTGCATCTATTCCCTAGATTCACAGATCCAATTGGTATGGGTCAGTAGGCAGCATAGGTTGTACAGCAGCAGGCAGTTTAGCCTCCACCATAGCAGTAGGTGGCTCAGCCACCACCATAGCGAGAGTAGATACCTCAGCAGTGGACCATGAAAACACCCATCCTGCCTCATCAGATGAGGATAGATACTAGTGTTGGTAGTAGCAGATCCCAGGATAGATCGGCGAGGTAGAGAACTAATGAGACATCACAGCAGTCACCACACATAGAGGCACAGGTCAAGGGTGGTGATGAGGACATGTAGGATTAGGCTGCATAGGGTCCCCCTCCAAGAGACATAGTCTCACAGCTACAAGAGTCACTACGGAGGAGCCAAGAGAGGGTGTGGCTAGCATAGAGACAATTGGGTGACCTACACATACAGGTTGTCATTCGAGATACCCAGTTGGCAGAGAGAGAGTAGGAGAATAGGGAGCTACAGGAGGAGCTAGTGAGGGCTCAAATAGAGACTCGATATAAGGATGCATAGGCCTCATATTATTATACAGCTTACATTGGTGTGGTTCCTGAGCCAGCGGACTAGGTGCCATGATTTTTAGAGTATGCTGAAGCGCTAGAGGTTCCACAGGCACCGCCTCAACCAGACATGTCACCTCCTCCACCTCCATCGGGTGGTGATGGCTAGAGTTAGATTAGAGCCTTGATTTGATTTTATCATGATGTATCTAATGCATAGGCATCTTTGTATTGTAGTCCATTTTTTTAGATATAGACTATGCTCAAGTAGCACCATTTTGTATACTAACACTCTAATTTATATAGATATGAGCTCGATTCTTTTGGTATCATTATATGTGTTATATATTACTTTGGATGCTTTATGCTTTATGAGATGTATCCTAAGTGATTAGATGAGTAGATGTGAAATGTATGAAATGTATGAATATGTAAATGAATATGCACATGTTTTCTATTGTGTATGTATGCAATGTAGAATGCAATGATAGATGGTAGATGAATAAATGCAATGTATGCTTTGATTTATGCTTATAGTGGATGCACATGTATATGAATATGTAGATGTAAATGTAGATGTATGCACTTATGGAAATGCACTTTGTGAATGAAAGATGTAAATGCAATGTATGTGGTACTAACCATCTCATGCAGGATATCACAATACATGACAGGTACTAACCAAAAGAATTTTCTTGAAGATCAAGAGCGAGGATCGAATGCTTATGCAGTCATGGTGACCCAAGACATGAAATGAGAACCACCTTATACAAATCTAGGAGAATACAGTGAAGTGAGCATGAAGCATTGTCGTCATGCAAACATAGAATGAAAATATAAACCTAAGATAGATGCAATCCCTAGGACTTGGTTGTTGGACCCATTAGATAATTATCATCACAGAGCTTTTGGTATATGATGGTTGTGAGCTGTCATACAACTCTCACTCATATGACAATCATGAGAATATGAATATGATAGTAGTCTTAGATTTTTTGGAATGAGGTGTAAGAATTAAGGCACAAGAAGCCAAAATGACTTGAACACCTATTCCTTTTGATTTAGCAAGTTAACATAAGCATCAGAGCACAGTTTTTAGGATGACCAGAATTTTTCTTGCATACAAACACACTAGACATGCAAGAGTTCCTTCTTTTTCTAAGTGATTGCTAAGCATCCTAAGAATACTTGTAGTGACCCTTACGTTCACTTCGTAGGACGAGCATTTGAAATTTCACTTGTAGCATAAAGAAGTCACTCAAACAAACAAGGAGAAGAACCAACCTCACCAAAGTTTCCATATAAAAGGATTCAAGGTGCACATGGCCATCTAACACGAGATAGAGGCTCTCACAGTGGACACCCATTTTGTATGGATCCATTGGATCATTGGAACTAAACCATCAGACAAAAAGCAAAGTAAAGATCATGCCCCCAGTCTTCACATCTCTTTGTCAAGATAAAAGTCTTGGACTTGCTCAAGGGGGAATGATAAAGCAAAAAGACAAGCACACAAAAGAGAAGCTCAACAAATCTCAAAGAGTTACAAATCCATTTTCAGTTTCAATTTAAGCGGATTGATGTCAGATCAGAAGTATATGTCATTCATGAGGAGTCACATTAGAACAGTGGCAGTAGACAGACGCAATGAGAACCACTTGTGAGTGACACGAGAGGGAGTCTCAAGGAGAGATCATAGTGCTAACTAAGTATCAATAGGTAGATGCAGTGAGAACCATTGGTGACTGATACACGGAAGATCCTCAAGGAGAGAGATCTTAGTGATAGCGAGACATTAGTAGGTAGACACGGTGAGAACCACTAGTGACTAATGTATGAGAGATCCTCAAGGAGAAGGATCTTAATAAGAACTAAGCATCAGTAGGTAGACACAGTGAGAACCACTGGTGACTGATGTGAGGAATATCCTCCAAAAAGATAAGACAGTGCCCCCTAGACTAGGAGGGTTTCCCCTAGAGTATGACTAGTTTCAATCCATGTAGATTCAAGCATAATCTTGAAGGTAATTGAGAGAAAGTGCATGAGTGAGCACAAAAAAGAAGGAAAGCAGGAAAGCAACTATACAGAGCCAAGCGGTGTTGTGATAAGTATAGCATTATGGAACAAGAGGCACCTATTTACCAGGTTTTCACCATCTTGGCAGAAGTTTTATTGCTTTTGCTACCATGACACCTATTTACCAGGTTTTCATCAATGGTACTTTTTTTCTTTTTCATTTTTTTTATTTTTTCTTTTTTTGATTTTTTTTGTGTTTTTTTCTTTTTGATTTTTTTTGTGTTTTTTTTCTTTCTTTTTTTTTTTGTATTATCAAGGCACCTGTTTACCAGGTTTTCACCAGGATAATAGATTTTTTCAAGACATTTTGCAATTTTTAGGATTTTTCATAATTGAGTATGTACATGGAGCATTCTGAAGATGTATCAGCTGTAGAATCATTTCAGATGCAGAGTTTTGAATAGCTCTTTGAGCTGTTCTCCTTCGATAGTAGAGAGTTGATAGGTGCCAGACACAAACATTGCGGTAACAATATATGGACCAAGCCAATTTGGTTCAAATTTTCCCTTCTAGATCTGTTGTTGTCGATTCTTAAGGTTCTCTCTTAGGACAAGATCACCTACTTGGAAGTCCCTTGGTTTAACTTTCTTGTTGTAGCTCTTGGACATCCTCTTCTAATATGCTTGAAGATGATTGAATGCCACTTTTTGATGTTCATACAGTAGTTCTAGCTCTTGTAGCCAAGATAATTTGTTGTCATCATTAGTAATGAGGCCCTTCAGAGAGACTCACAGAGTAGAAATCTTGACCTTGATTGGTATAGTAGTAGTCAACTTGAGAAATTTCAGGAGCAGAATGAGATGTTGTAGTAGTGATCAAGGGATCTGGCTAGTAGTTTCCAACTGTCAAGAGATCCATAGTCAAGGAAAGATCACTTAGTCAAGACCCACAAATACCCTTGTGGATGTGTCTTAACTCTTTGTCAAATTCCCCACTTTCTAAATGTTTAAGGAGAGTACGTTATAGATTTCTCTTAGTCATGTCATTAGAAATGAAGAGATACTGATATGCACATTTGGGATAGTCAAGACAGAATGAAAAGTATAAAGTATGAGAGTTAAGCATGGTGAAATGGATGGAGGTGTGAGAATTTGAAAGCTTGAATAGTAACTTTTATTTTCTTTTGGAATCCACATAGCGTTTGATTTTTTTTCTTTTGCTTCGATGGATTTCAAGATCCATTTTTTTTCTTTGATGTCTTTTTCTCTTTGAGGACCTTTGTGGTCTTTTGAGTACTACCTTATTTTTCTTTGTAGTCACATGTTGATTGGATGGGACATGGTGACTTTGAGATCTAAGTGGATTTTGATTCTTTATGTTACAAATCCAAGTTACTTCCAAAGACTCAAGAATTATAGATGAAAGAGGCTAATATGACTGGTTTAGGTGGAGAGATGGAGTGGGAAGTGGGTGAGCCACTTATCTTAGGGAAGAGGAGGGAAGAGAAGTCGATGTGATGGGCTCAAGTGCAAAGATATCAACATCATCCTCACGATTCATGAATGAATCAAATAGATCAAGAAAGTTGTCTTCCATAAAATGTTGTCGATTGCGAGTTGTCCTAGAAGAGTTAGATAAGTTTAGAGGAATATTATGAGAGCCTAACCAAGATGGTTGGTTCTAAGAGCTAGGTCCCTCTTTAGGTGGAAATAGTGCATGAATAGGAACCATTTCAATTCTGGATTTGCCAATATTCCATGAAGTTGTAATAGGATGGGGTCTTATGTACCCATGACTTGTTGGATCAGTTGAAGTGTAGCTTGAAGTAGATGGCCTAGGAGCCATAGGGATAATTTCTACAAAAGGGTGGAAAGAATCATCATCAATTTCTTGATCTTGAGAGTTTGAAATTTCTCCTCTTTCAAAGCTGGTAGGAGGAGCATATTGATGTATAACATCAACTTGTATTTTAATAGTAGCGTCAGATAAGGAATCTTGTTCATTTTCCTTTGAGTTTGTCTCAATGTTGTGATACTGCCTGGTGTAGTCAGATAAAGACATTGTAGGAGGTAGGTCTTTTTCATCAGTGTCATTTTTTATAGGAGGAGTATTCTTAGTAGCAAGAGCTTGTTCAGTAGTAGAAGTAGTGGAGTAGTTTAGAATAGGCATACCCTAAGGCATATTTAGGATGTGGGCGATATCAGCTAATGGCCCCCAATCAAGATCAGTAGTATGTTTAGTAGCTTGGATGTGAGCAACCTAGAGAAGACTAGAGTATGTCATTTGGCTAGCAGGCAACTGTGCAGTGTGTATAGTCATAATCAAAGGGATTCTAGAATGCATGCCAAACGTAAGGTCAAATGATAGGATAGGGAGACCGAGATGGCTCCTCTCTAGATGTAGCTGATGAAGAGGAACGTGAAGATCTTCTACAACACTCAAATTTTGAGATGGGTTGGGAATGACCTCTTCCTCGGTTGCAAGGTCTATCTCTACCTCGTCTAGCAATGCATAAGGAGAATACGTTGCTACTTCAAGTTTCAACAATCATAGACAAAAATTGTGAATCAAGAAAGAACTAGGACTATGCTTGGAACTGTCTCTAAAAAAAGAGCAAAGAGTGACAAAGGTGAAATATACCTAGCATGAGTCATCGAGAGTAAGGCTAGAATAGCCAAGAGATGACTATCGTGTCGCAAGGTATGATAACATAGTAGATCAAGTAGACAATAAAGAGACAAAGTGAGTTCAAGCAACCATCACATAGTTCTCAGCCTGAGACATCTAGTTCTAGACTGTGTACAATAGGAAGACAGGTAGGCAAACCCTAAACAAGAACCAGATCAGGCATAAAGTTAACCAGTAGACGGTAAATAGCTCATTATTTTGATAAAATGGGAATAATTTTGTGTGAGAAAGTGCAGTATCACGCAAGGAAATACCAGGTTGCACGTGAAAATATGATGTCTCACACGAGAAAGTGCAAGATCAAACTAAAAATTGACAGGCAGGTTTTCTGACAAAATTATGGTGAAACTTCACATGGAGATGTGAAGTCTCACGTGAGGAAGTGCATAGAGATGTGAATTCTCGCACAAAAATGTGCAGAGAACCCAGCAAAAAAGTATAGAATCAAACTATTTGGATCAATTTTTGAGATTGAATCAATTTTCAAGACACGGAGTGGACTGTTCTCTGGCAAAATGTTCAATTTTCAAACTAGTTTTAGGATAGTTTAAATCAACAAACTCAGTTTTAAGGTTTTAATCACTTGTTAACAGTCATAGAATTTGGGACTAGCAGGCAGATGTGAAATAGTCAATAGTCAAAAATAGTTCTATCGAGGACAAAGCAACTCGAAAGAAACATGGGAGTCTTGAAAAAGTTTGGAAATGTTGGACAATTTGAAGACTTAAAACAAACACTCATTTATCCCTACAAAGAAAATGGTAGAGAAGACAAAATTCATGCCTCATAACTTATGTGCATGCGTTCACCTCACACAGCCATGTCACCCCTAGAGGGTGCCCATATTTTTGTTGTTTCCAAGGACTCAATAATATATATTCAAAGGTTACCCTTGAAGCATGGGCCAGTGTCATATACCACCTTCAAATGTCCAAGTGCATGCCTATGGTGAGAATATATGGTAGAGATTCTTCCCCCTCCCATCGCAAATATTATGTCCCCTTTCATAGATGAACTAGGTAGGCAACTAACTAAAAGATTTTTTAATAGGCTTTCATTCACATTAACCGTCGATGCCCTCGCAAGCAAGGCTAGGGCCTCTCAGCCACACCAACATGTGAAAGTGTACACCCCCGCAAGCAGGGCTAGGAGCGGCGCCACTCAGTACAATAGATAGAGCTTTCTCAAGATGTTAATCATGGATCAAGAGAAAGAAGTTAACATCACTTTGGAGTCTTTAGACTCAACAAAGCTACTTTACTATAGTGAGGTGGAATCACCGACAAAAGGTGTGTACTCACTTGGGTCATTTCTGGAGGTTCAACATCCGACAGGCCCTCTAAAGGTGACACAGACTTGGCTCAGATTCAAGGGTCAGAGTTTCTAATTCTCTCAAAGAGAGAAGAGCATAATCCTCTACCTCTGCACCTTACCCAAACACACTAGAAATATTTATCACTGAGCTAACTCCTCTTCAACCAATCCAAAAGCTTCTAGGTTTCTCATTCTCTCAATGAGAGAAGAGCATAATCCCCTCACTAATGGATGTGCTAAAGGTTTGTTACCTTTCCTTGCTTCTCTAGCTATCTATCATGCTAGCAATATCTGGGTCTCAGATTCATCCATGGGCATCAATTCCATGTAATGAAGAGCCTATTACCCTATTCTTCTATCAAGACCCTTAAGAAATTTTAACAAGGCCCTATTTAAACTATGTGAAGAAAGGAATAAAATAGACATAATGTTTGAGTGGGTTTGAGATGGCTTTGACAAGCGTCCTCCAATCAAACTGTTAGTAAGTATGCATAGTTGTGTTTTGGGAATCTTCAAAAAATGTCATGTAGCCCACTGTTAAGCTATATCAGAAATCAGAAGCATAAAAATCATAGAAAAATAGCAGATGTTAGAAAATAGGAACATAAAGTACGAAACTATGAAAATTTTGAATTTTTGGTGTCAGAGTTTGCACGAGATAATGCATAGTCCCGCATGAGAAAATGCCTTTGTCGTGTGAGGAGGTGCTAAGACAAACACAACTTCACACATTATAGTGAGAATCTTTGTGCAAGAATCTGTACCAAAGGCGTATGAACGTATGGATATAATGCAAAAATTTGACAAAAAATTAAATAAGATGAGGCCAAAAATTAATTTTCTGCCCCACGGTGGGCACCAAAAATGTATAAGCTAAATATGGGCCTCTAATTTATCCTTACACTTCAACATAGTCATTGTTCACCAGTTACAGACAAGAATGAATATGAGATGATTCATCTTGCCTATCTAGATGATTCAACTTGTTGCCTCCTATCTAGGTAGGATTTAGAAGTGCTCTCAGAATCGAGAGTCCAGTAACCATAGACTAGCACTAGAATGAAGGATTTATCTATGAAATGAATGCAATTTAAGCTAGAATGAAAGCATGTATTGAATCTAGAAATGAAATGTGAACATTAATCTAATAACATTTGAAAGAAAACTAGATTAAGATGAAGATGCATTGTTTAATCTAAACATGATTTAAGCTAGAAATGATATTAAACTAATATACAAAATAAGATTAGCTAAAGCCTTTGAATGAAAACAAGTTGAGATTTGATTGTGACAACACTTCGTTACTCAAAAGTTGCATCCTTTGAATGAGAAATGAGAGTTCTTTTATATAATCCCAGGTTCAATCAATGGTCAAGATTGAATCATATGAACAGTGGAGATTGAAGGGGAGTTCAGTTCAAAATAGAAAGTTTCTTGCAGAGAGGCAATCAACTGTTTGCATTTTGAGTGTGTAAAGCATTTAACTAATTTATTGCTCTTTTGGATTCCAGTTAACTCAAAGTTTCCTTTTCTGAACTGAAGAGAAGATTTTTGGAGAGAATATTTAATTAAATAAAATACAATATTGTCTCATAAATGGATTTTCTCAATTATTTGAATAATTAAATTCAATTATTGAAATGAGGATATTTATTTAAAAACCAAATATTATTTAATTTCATTTTTATGTATTTTAGCTAAAGGGGGTGGATTTAATTTAATTAAAGTGCTAGGACTTTGTAATTAAATTAATCAATCATAGGGTTTATTTAGCCAAGTTGTAGTCGATATTTAGGAGTTAAATATAGCAATGTGATTGATGCAAATTTTGGGTTTTTTGTATTTGACACTAAGTCAAGTAGAGTCAATTAGAAGATAGAATTGCCTAGTACAATAGGACTTTGATGATTTAGAAATTGATAGAATGAGACTAAATGCAACAAAAATAGTTAGGATATCGAGATGCCAATTTTGGGGTATTGCACATACTAATCTTTGTGTTCCTATGAGAATACAAAGCTATTATGGTGATCGGTATTTCATTTTGTTTATTGATGACTACTCAAGATTGATGTCAATAATATTTCTAAAATAAAATTATGATGCATTCCAAATGTTTAAATGGTACATGGAAAGAGTTGAGAAGGAAACATGTACGTAAGGAATTGAAATGTTTAAGATCAAATAGAGTAGGTGAATTTATCTCTGATGAATTTACCATCTTCTGCAATGAGAATGGAATCAAAAGACAAGTCTCTTCACCGAGAACTCCGCAACAAAATGGAATAGCTGAAAGAAGGAACATATCAATAGTTGATTGTGCTAGAACACTATTGATTGAAAAAGAGGTTGCTCAAAAATTCTTGAGAGAATCCATTAGTACTATTGTTTACACTCTCAACCGAGTACAATTTAAGAAAGGTAAAAATAAAACTCCTTATGAACTCTGGTATGGGCATACACCTAATGTTAGCTACTTTAAAAAATTTGGAAGTAGGTGTTACATTCTGAAAGATACTAGGAATGGAAATTTTGAGTCTAAAAGAGATGAAGGTATATTCCTAGGATACTCCACAAAGAGAAAAGATTATAAATGTCTAAATAAGGCTACTAACAAAATTGTGGAAAGTGCAAATGTGAGGATTGATGAATTTTCATAAAGAAGTGAAGAAGATAGAAAAAAGGAACCAGAAGATTATCAAAGATTTGTATATGTACATGAAGGAATTTCTGGTACTTTACCCGAGCTGCAAGAAGAAACTAAGGAATCAGATGATCCTCAATCAAGAGATGAAAATATTGAAGAACAGTCTATCAAGCCTATTTTAGAAAATTATGTGAGAAGACACCACTCACCGAGAAAAATAATTGGAGATAAGAATGCAAGAGTCATGACAAGAAGTAAGTTGAAAGACAATACATGTTTGATTTCTAAATTTGAGTCAAGACTAGTCAAGGGTACACTTGAAAATGAAGATTGGGTTAATGCAATGAAAGAAGAGATTGATCAAATTGAAAAAGAACAATACTTGGTCACTGGTACCGAGACCCAAGGACAAGAATGTTATTGGTACAAAGTGGATTTATATGAAAATGGAGATGTGATAAAAAATAAAGAATGATTGGTTTCCAAAGGATATGCACAAGAAGAAGGTATTGATTATGGTGAGACAGTTGCCCATGTTGCTAGATTAGAAGGTGTCAGAATTTTACTTGCATATCCTTCTTATAAAGGTTTCAGGGTTTATCAAATGGATGTTAAGTCTACATTTTTTAATGGAATTCTTGAAGAAGCAATTTACATTGAACAACTTGGAGGATTTATTGAGAATACTAACAAGGACATGGTATGCAAACTACACAAGGCACCATATAGTTTGAAGCAAGCACCTCAAGCATGGTATGAAACATTACATTCATATTTAATCAAGATTGCATTTCAAAGGATAAGTGACCACAATAATTTGTATCTGAAATGTGATAATAATTATAATATTTTGATTACTAAAATATTTATTGATGATATCATATTTGGAGGAAATGAGTCAATGAGTAAATCATTTGTTAAGGAGATGAGAAATGAATTTGAGATGTCCATGATAGGAGAGACTAAATTCTTTATTAGAATACAAATTCAATAAGTCGGAGATGGGATATACATCACATAGTCAAAATATATCAAGGAGATCCTAAAGACATTTAGTATGGAAGAGTCAAAACCAGTTGGTACACCAATGGATATGTTAGCTATTTTTCTTGTTGAATCACATTACAAACCTTAAATGCTTAAATAGAATTCTTTGATTCCCAGACTCCTGATTTCACACAAGAAAAGACTAATTGACAAGGAGAAACTCCTTCTACACTTCGGGCTCCACAAACCCAGGTGGGTGTACCTGAAACATATGACTGATTACATAGTATATATAAAAGTGGACATTGCCCTGCTATTCACCTTTTATTTAACCAACTTATGTAACACTCTGCAGATGACCAAAATCAACTATAAACAAAGTTTAACTAGATAAACCATGATTGCAAGAATAGCAAGAACCAGTGGGACAAGGATCTTCATCCTTCTTCCCTTTTAAGGAGGGGCAGCCTAGTGATTCACTCTTCAAGGAATTAGAAAATGAATTGTACTCCTTGAATACAATCAAACATGAATGTTCATGACAATAGGAAAGTAAAATGATGTCAATTAATGCTTGATGAAGAAAATTGCTATTCAAGCCAAGACCAGTGCCTTATCTATTGGGCAACATAGTCAAACAAATATGCAATCCTAGAAAACCCTAACTCCAACTCAAGAACCCGAATGAAATGCCTTGCAAACCATTCCTCTCACTTCAATACCTAGACATCAAATTCATATGCAAACCTAGAATTCTTAGAATTTGAAATCAAGACTTACTCTGTCCTTGAAAGAAACTCAAATTCAAACCTACAGATACCTTATAACTAATATATTAACATGCCTTACAAGTCAATATACAAGAATTTAAATAATGCATACAAAGACATCAAACAAAGAACTGAACAGGGATTCCATTATTTTCATTAAAACTTATTTGAAACTATACATTGCAAAACTATGAACACAAAAATACAAGACTTAGAAGCCTGAAGTTGTCCTAGTAGCATAAATTTTTCAACATCCCTTACAAATGAGAGAAAAACTAGAGATTTAGTAGAATTGAGTCAGTTGAAAAACCCACTGACAATTGTCCATTTAGCACAAAATATCTCATAATTCCTCTCCACCATGACCTGCAACTAATTCTCCAAACTGAAACACATTCTACAATCATTTCCAAACTGGTCTGATTTTGATTCTTGTCCTCAAAATTTGAACCCGAATTGCTCTCATCCACTTCATTGAAACTGAAAATCATCATTGCCATTGTATTCCTCATCTTTCCCATTTTCAGAAACATATAACACTTGTATATTCTAACAAAAAATGAGTTTCCAAGACACTTTTCCATGAACAGGCTTGACCATTTAAATTTTTGAATATTTTCCTATAGTCCAGACTATGTCATTTATTTAAATCTCTTAAATCTGACATTTTATATCATTTTTATATTATTCTGCACTTTTAGTCACAAAAGCCACCAGGAAGCACCAAGTGTCACCATCTCATTCGTTTCTCAGACTTGACCTCAGGTTAACTGTCCATTGGGAGATTGGGTGAATGCATGTATTCTCTAGGTCTCTGAATCAACCCACTACCTGTGGTTAATTTCGGCGGTCACGCAAAATAGTCATTCTCCCATTCTCTAAATCCTGCCTTGACCATGGTTAACATCTGGAGAATGGGCGACTGAGCCTATTCTCCAATTCTCTGAATGATTTTTTTTTGACTGCCAAGACTCAGTGACTTGGTGACTACACCATCTCTTGTTCTTCGAATCATCTGGCTGACTGTGAACTTAACTGGAAATCTGGCGACCCGACTAATTGACCGCTACCTCTAAATCTCCAAGTTTTTGCTAACCACCTGGTTTGATCTGGTTAATGTGTGAGAACTTGACACGTGTCATTCTCATCCACCTCAGTGTGCCACCTGTCTTCTACAAAATTTGTTTACCTATGTAGGCCCATCAGCATGAAAATCGAGGCACCAACATAGGTTGTCGCGTAGGCATAGCCTCTGCTTCTTCTGTCTATTTTACTATGGGCAGGTTGTTGTAAATAAACACTTCAAATACCCATTTTTGGATCAATGTGGGACTATTACTCTCAGAATTTTTGAACTTTGCACTTAAAAATTTGTCCTTAGCGGCCAGTTGGCACAAACAAAGGTGCAAGCCTGCAAGCAAGGCTAGAACGTAGCCTTGTTCCTTTGGATTTACCTCTAGGTTGAGCGGCCATGTACTTAAATGTTTAAATATCCCCACACATAGCACATGTGGGAAATATCTACAGAATGCACTTTGAAACCAAAGTGTGCCCAGCTATGCATTCACACAGGCTTCTTTGTTTTAAAGTTGGTCTTCCCTTGGCATGCATCACACAAAGACCTTACGCATAATGCATTTATAATCTCTCTATACTCACACTGCAATCTACACTACTGTTGGAATGCATACTTAAACAAACCACATGCAATGCCCTTTGTTACTTGTACATCCCTCTCTTCTCTTGCAATGCCTTGCATATTGTTTGGACTAGCATGTGCTACTCCCACATATTCATGTTGCCTACCAACTGGCAACCTTTCATAAGCATTTTGTCTAGAGTGCACTGCTAGCATCTCCTTTCGAACAACCACTCACCCATATGCTTATGCCTAAGAACCTCCATGAGTTTTAGTTTCATTCAAACACTGGTGGTGGTGTCTCCTTACATTCCCACTTCCCAATCTTTCATGGGCTGACATTGGAGACATAAACAACTCCCACCTAATGAATAGCCCCCATATTTTACATGAGCAGTCCCTTCTTCAAAATAACATGAGCCTCTATTGTCTTTATTGGCTGTCAATCAATGCTTTCATGAGCTTCTCTTATTACTACAGACCATATCCTTCACTATTTGCAATGCGTGAGGTCTCCTTATGTTTTACGCTGGGCTCCATTTTATTGCATTTGAGTTTCCAACTTGGCAGTTGGTGTGAGCAGTTGGCATTGTCTTTTGTGTGAGCTACTCTCCCTCTATTACATAAGCTCCTTGCCATTTAGACTGGCAGCTTCTCAACTTACACAATGGTTGCCCTCCAAATGTCCAAACGCAAGTTTATATTCATTATTTAGTTTTCTAATGAGCAGAGCATCCTCCTCATACGTTCGCTTCTCCAATTTAATGCATAGGTTTCCTTCACTATCTACTCACACACATCCAAAACCTGTGCATGGTTTCCTCAAATGTATACCAGACATGCAACAGTTTACAATACTTGCAGGCTCCCTACATAAAGCTTGGCAAGTATCCTCTAGTTCTTTATGCGCTGGCATGGTTTGATGTTTATTACTAATGCTCACGCCTCCTTTTAATTGTTTATGTTGATGTCCTCCTTTTCTCAATGCATGAGGCACCCACTCAAGTAGCTCACTCACATCAAATAGAGAGGACTCCACGCAAGCACCCTCCAATCATGTGTGAGCCTTCAACTTAAGTGATGGCTTATCCTTTGCTTTGATTTGTCTCACATGATGGCCGCCTTCTACAAACTAGGCTCACGCATTAAGTGGATGCCTTGGTTAATGTCTGTATAAATAACAATGGGTGCTATCGAGCTCTCCAAAGCACGATTGAGGTAAGCCAAATTGTCCATATCTTAGCATATGTACCACATCAATAAGATCATACTTGGGAAAATATCTAAGACTTGGTATCTACACAATAATTGATAAACTTATTGATCTCTCACTGTAGTTCTTCTATGATTTCAGTCCTCCTAGGCTTCATCATGTGGCCCATTAAAACAAAGTACAACCTGCCCTCTGCCTTCCTTCTCCCCGGCATGACTCCTTACACTTTGCTCATATTCAAACTCCAAGCCATATTTCATACACAAAAGGGCATTTAACTATAAAATTCATCAGTGGATTGATATTCACATTTCACCTCTACCATCGGCATGTGGGAGCGGCCTTAAAAACTTACCAGAGGGCCCAACAGGAAAGCACCACCAGGAGCATGTATCGACCTTCAACACTATGATGTGCTCGCCAAAGGAGAAATCTTGAAGATACCCAAGCTAAAAGATAAAACCGATCAAACATAGCTACTTAGAAACAAATCCTGTTCACACCGTCCAAAATCACATAAATTGGCTCTGGAACTGGCTTTTAAAATTGACTAGATGAAACTTTCAAGACCCGGCATCCTGGGCACTGAATCACCTCCATACAAGGATTATGAATCCATAATCAATTCGCCAAAATGATCAAACAACCAGTTGCAACTAATCACCAAAGTCAGCTCGTTAGTAAATATCAGGATATAAAATAGTGAAAATCATAGAAACTAGGTTCAGATACGGCTTTGAAAACTAGGCTAAACATGACATCAGGATCTGAAAATAGGGGCATTTTTTCTATGTCATATAGAGAGTATAATTTCACAATTAGGGCACATGATGAATAACAGGGTGCATTTGGCAATTAGGCAAAGATAGGCTCTCAAAATTGCAAACTAGGAAACATATTAAAACAATGATTTGTGCATACAGAATGACCGTAGGAAAGTATGCTAAAAGATTCATCAAGACTTCTAACTTGGCATACTTGTAGTATTTTCAGAGTAGAACAAAGTGGTACAACCTACTTAGGCTCACCAATCATGAATCAAAAGTTACAACACCATGAACAGGGGTACGGATCAATCTACACCTTTCACAACTTGAAAAACAACAGAAGTTGTATTTGGAATCGCCTTTGCAAACTGAGCAAACGGATGTGTCATGACCTTGATATTGAAACATAGGAAGAATTTGACCACTAGAATATGATGCAAAAGGAATTTTCTCAATAGGGTCAACTAGGTCAAAGATATGACTAGTCAAACAGGCCCTTCCAGAATTTTGAACAATTACACAAGTGCATGACAACAACAAACTACCAACTTTGAGGGGTTTGAAACCTAATCAAACGGATTCAAAATGACTTGAAAATTGGAACATGGGCTCTTGGATATGCATACTAAACATCCTCAAATCAGTGGGTCATGAAACATTTCTGGACGCAAGATATTCAAAGGCAAACTGGGCTACTGTACTCTATTTGACACTTAGCCAGAATTGTGCAACTTGACACTTGCTCAAAATGGGACTTCACCGAATGATTCGGGATGACAAAATAACATCATAGAATGCATGCACATATTGAATGGAGTGTTTTAAACACCTGGAACACCTCATAGGCTTCAAAATGATAGCCGGGTACATATGCATGAAAAGCATATATAGGAGCTAAAATTTTACAATTTTCTCAACTTGTGACTCAAAATGAGCATGCAATTTTGAGTCCCAATAGGGTACTGGTTGAAAATTGTCAAAGGAAGATGACACAAAGGAAATTTGTGAAACACTCTACTGATCAATGATTGGTAAGCTACAATATGTTGTACACAATAGACCTAATATTTCTCATGTTGTTGGTATTGTTGCTAGATTTTCTGCCAATCCAAAAGAAACACACATGTCTATAATCAAAAGAATATTTAGATATCTGAAAGAGATTGAAGATTTTGGTCTACTATATAAGAAAAGAGGAGATTTTGATCTAAAGGTATACACTGATGTTGATGGGCTAGAAACATTGATGATAGGAAAAGTAAAAGTGGCGGAGATTTCTTTTTAGGAGAAATATTAGTGACATGGCTAAGAAAGAAACAAATTTGTATTTCATAGTCTACTGTCGAGGCTGAGTATGTTGTTGTAGCTATGAATTGTTCAAATATTGTGTGGATCAAACAAATACTTGAAGGTATGCAAGAAGAGATTACTGATCCATTTATTATTTACAGTGATAATAATAGTGTTATCAACATATCAAAGAATTTGGTGATGCATTCAAAGACAAAGCACATTTCTATCAAGTATCATTACTTGAGAGAACAAGTTCAAGACAATCATGTGATATTGGAGTATGTGAATTCAAAGGAGTAGATAGAAGATATATTTATCAAGCCACTACTGAATGATACTTTTGAGTTTCTCAGAGGTAAATTAGGGGTTCTTCCCTTATCAAATATTCACTAAGGAAAGATGCATGTTGCATCAATTCAAGGATTCATTAAAATATCTATTTTGTGATTTGATGCTAGTTTTCACTCTTTAGATGTTGCCTGAAGTTATACAAAATTTTCATGTATGCAATAAGAAATTGTAAGAATTTGCAAATAGCAAATATTGAACCAAGGATCTAGAGGTTGAAGAAAAGCACAAGAGAGAAAATATGAATGCAATGATGGATTGAATAGATCCAATGAATTCACCTTAATTGAGTTGATGAATGAATCAATGTTATGTGTATATGATTACATAATAGGCCTCCTTATATAGGAAAGGCGATATGAGAGAATGATAAGGAGCTGATAAGCTATCTCCTATGCTAGGTGTAATCACATGTCCACCAAATGTGGATCATCCTCCAATATGCAATAAAGTATGTGCAATGGATTAGGATGATAATGTGATAAGAGCACGAAAGGTGGATCTCACACACAATGAGGTATGTGAAGACAACTATCACACCAAAAGTGGAATTTCTCCTACACCATGTGCTTAATAGATGTGCACACTCCTAGGTGTCTCAATCACTAACTACTATGCAATGCATTAACCTAAGTAAGATTAAGTAAAGTGTAATTAGGAATAATTAATTACACCAATAGAAATCAATACGTTTAAGGTATGATTCACTACCTGAATAAAGTTTTCAGGAGTATATGTGTCTTTGGTATTGTTTTCAAAGAGGGAGAAAATCTATTGAAGGAGAAGATTCCTATTGATGATTACATAAATAGAGGGAGAATATGAAATTGATCATAGAGGAAGATCAAGAAAAGAGGAAAGAAGAAAGAAGATGATAAAGCTTAGAGGGAGTAATGGAAAAATTCAAGTCAGTAAGTGGTTCCATCATCAATTGATAGTGTGTTTCCATCAACGCCAAAGAGGGAGATTGTTACTATAACTGATGGTGATGATGATGAAGACCAACTAAGATCAAAGGTATATAAGATTGTACAAGGATTATATAAGTTATTATCTTTTCATTGATGTCAAGCAATTGATTTCTAATTTATATTGAGTTTCCATATCATTTGGAGTATGGTATAAATTTAGTGAGTTAAGGAAGAAGAGGAAGTGAAATATTGTGAAGATGAAGAACTTAATTAGGAAGCTAATATAGATTAGATAATGTTAAATTTATGTTGATATAATTTTTTTCTATTAAACATTTGATTATATCAAGTCGGTAAAGAAGACTAGTTAAGTCAATAAACAAAACAGTTTGGTTTCCAAATAGGAAAAAGACATTCAGTAAAAGGAAAGTAAGTTTCGGTAAAGAGAAAGGAATTCAAGGCACCGAGTAGAAGGTTTTAGTCACAGAGTGAAGTAAATAGAATTTCAGTTGAAGAAAATAAGTTAGTCACCGAGTAAGGAACAAAATTAAATACAAGGATCGGAATGACATTTAATGATGAGCTGAAAGATTCTAAAGATGAGGAAGAGTTAGTTAAAGACATCTATGATCAAGAAAATTCAAGGCAATGATCTATGCTATAGATCTAAGTGGAAAAAAGTGAAGGCACAAGTTCCAAGAAATTTCAAGTTCTAAGGTGATGATAAAACATTTTACTGAGCTCTAAATTCATTGAATTACTTTGTGAGGATGATCATACAGTTGAGATTAATCGAAGGAAAACATGATAAAAGGAGATTAAGAGGCAAAACAAAGTCTATATAAAGCATAAAATTGTATGAAGAAAAGGCTGGCAAGTTGAAGGGTTGATGAGTCACCGAGAGATGCTACGAAGAAAGAAAAGGTCAAAATCAGAGTCAGAAAGTTGAGTTTGATGAAGTGTTGAAGCCAGTGCAAAGTGATGGAATGAAGTGAAGAAAAAGAGCGCATAAGGATCTAATTAAGAAAAAGCTAGTTGTAGATTTACAAATCCATTTATATACTATTGTTTATTAACATTTGTAATAGAAAAATCTCTTAACCGAGTGGACCTAACAGTCTTATTGTAAATCCTTGAAAGAGGTGACATTCTAGAAGAGTGTTTGAAGACCTTTAACTAGGCCACTCCTAATAGGGTGAATATCCTAAAAGATCTAAGGAAAATACCCTAACAGGGCCACATTTAACAATGTACATTGTAATCTTTAATCAGATTGGTTTTTCATCAAGCTCACTTAATAAGAGTGAATTATTTTATGGGTGAAAATTCTCGCAGTGGTTTTTCCCAAATTGGGTTTCCATGTTAAATACTGGTGTTATATGTGTTGAATGTTTATGTTGAATGTTATTGTTGATTGATAAAGTTAATTTACTATTACCAGTTAATAAGTGTGTACGACTAAGTTTCCACTGAGTTGAATCAAAGAAAGTTTATAAGGTACAAAGAATCAAGGATTACTAATTCACCCACCCTCTCTATAATCCAACATAAATTGCCACACTATTATGGTTAACCCCCTCCTTGGGAAATTCTTTGGTAGTATGGTTAAACATAAAACTAGTAGGTGGGTAGAAATAGAGGGTAAAAGAGCTAAGGGGAAATATGTTGGGAATGGGAACATTGAGAGGGGGGGGTAAATTAGTGTTCTCTGTATTTTATCTTTTCTCTTAATCTTTAAACTGAACTTAAATGCTTAAGTACTGAAATGAACATCCACATAAACATGAAACATGAAATCAACACATAACACCAATATGGTTACGAGGAAACCCAAATAGGTAAAAACCCCGGTGGGAATTGACACCCACTAATATTATGTGCTAGTGTTTTATGATTCTTGTTAGAAGATCCTTAACCTTGTTAGGAGTTTCTTTAAAATGTATTAAGTACAGTAGACCTTGTCAAGGGTCAAACCCTATTAGGAGTCTTTTACAATAAACCCTGTTAGCGGTGTGGATGCACTATCCTAGAGCTCACTACTCAAGTGGTGAAGGCTACAACCTTCTGATCTCAGATACACACTATATCTAATGGATGAACTGTCATAGTGACACTGCTTGTCTGATCAGTTTCTTTGATGTGCTGATGCTTTGACCTCTTGCAAAGCTCTAATACATCTTATAAACACTTCCCACACTTATGCTCTACTTATCTCAACTCTATATCAACTTCCATGCTAATTACAATGGGCGCATCTCATATTTATATGTGCATACAAAACAAATAACTAGGTCGGCCCTTTAACCAATTATATACAACGCTTCCAATTGAATTGGCTCAAGCATGTTTAAAAACAAACACATTTACATGTTAGAAACCTAATTACAATAAGCACATATCCTTTACAACATTAGACTATAACCGTAAATCAAAATTCTAACAGTCGGCTGCTTACTTTGCTCTTCTCTAGCACATACTGGCTGTGTAACTTCAACTATCTGTAACTTTGTCATACATGCATATCTGATCATACGCTCATAGACTAAGCATGAATATAGTCTAACCACCTTATCTACTAGGGCACACACCATAACTTAGTCATACGCACGTGCACTGATGCTCTGAGCTTCAGGTACTCTGTACACTGTCCAGTCTTCAACACTTAACCGATTTTTGATCTTCTCATCAAGTGCACTGACTCCAAACTACTATATGACTTTGTTTCCATAATGACAACACTATAACAAGTCATATACACTAGTATAGCCAACTTTCCAACAATCTCCCCCTTTGTCATTGATGGCAACAAAGGAATATGGCCAAGTTTCTAATTGTTCCTTAATACAAAAAACTTTTGTCTTATATCTCCCTTATGCATAACTTTCTATCTTATATCTCCTTATACATATCTATACCATATTTTATACATAATCCCCCTTTGACATTAATGAAAAAGCTGCTTCAAAACTATATATACAACTAATTACTATGAGAGAACATCCGGATATGCTATTTGTAGGTTTTGGATCTCCTTCTTCCAAAATGTCATCAGTGAATTTACAATCTGTAGATGGGCACATAATGCATATTGTAGATTCTCCATCTTCTCCAAATCTATACTAGGACCTTGATCATATTTCACCATGGTGGCATCGATCTCCTTGATATTCTGATTAAGTATGTCTAATGAGGGCGCAAGAGCATTCCTTACCCGAGTCTGCCTAGCCCTTATCTTGGACATCTCCTTTTCTGCCTTCTCAATCTTGTCTATCTATCCTTGGTAGACATTATTGCACATGTTCACATCAACTGATGGATCTTCCACTAATTTTCTTATGTTTTCTATCATGGCTTCAGCATCTTTTATCTTTTTGTATAGATCACTAGTCATCTTGTCTTGGTTCATACAATCAACAATAATCTTTTTGCATTTTGCTACAAATTCCTTCAAGGATGCTTGACCAGCCTTTAGTGAGCTCAGGTCAAGTGCATAGTTGCTAACAAATTCATTGAGCCTCTTCTTCAAATATTTCTCTTTTGCATCTAGGGATGCAGATTCTTCCAGGCTAGAGAAATTATTCCTAAATTGTGAAATGATTGCACTTACATCATCAACAGAGTGTACCTTGGACACTTTCTTGTCTGTTGGTAACAATTTGTTTAGGATGGTTACTGATTCTACAAGGAGGGGATTTATCATCACCTATTTCTCCTTGGCTTTTTCCATAACTAAGATGCTGAACTTGATTAGGTCTTCTTCTCCCCAAGAGTCCAAACTGGTTGTGTTAGGTGTCAAACTTGACAACAATGTTGCTAATGGAGTGATAGGAGTGCTATCCATCACTTCTTATTTTACCTTGATTATTTCAACTGATGGTTCATTTTCTTTTATCTCTACTTCTTCTTTTTGTTTTTTTTCTTCTTTTTTTGTTTGTTCTTCTTTCTTTTCTTCCATCTTTTCTTCTTCTTTCTTTTCTTCTTCTTTTTCATTTGTTATATCTTCAATCAATATTTATTCTTGATGAATAGGAGGGGTGTTACTGCATAAGTTTTTAGCCTCTTGAGTGCTTACAAATGCCTCTTCAAACTTGTCCAGATCCATATCTATGGCCACCATAGTAACTTTTACATTTTCAATGAAGATTGAATCATCCTTAGGTGTCTTTGTCATGGGCACAGTCTTCTCTACCTCTGTGGATGTATCAACTGTATGCGCTGAATCCTATGGACCTGTAGATTATACATTGATGGTCTCTGACTCTTTTGAAATCATTGTGGGTACTTTTTTCGTAGGCGCAGTAGATGGATACATGTGCCTATTCATAAAGACCTTCTCAAAGGCTTTCTCTATTTCCTTTGAAACAAATTCATAGTTCTTGTCCATTATGTGCAGGGTCCTTGACTTAGTTCTAAGATGTGGCTTTACCAAGTCTAAAAGCAAGGATTTATCCTCTAGAGAACATACTGGCACACTCTCATCTAATATATTTTCTCTTATTCTCAGATCTTCTTCAATGGCTTGTCTTTTTAGGAACTCCAAGATATTCCACACATTATCAGGAATTGTGGTCTTAAGTTCTAAGACTATCTTCTTAAACTTCAACATGTGTTTGACAATCATTCCATGTATCTCTGATTTGTCAATCTCACTGTATTTCTCATAAAACTTTTCTACTTAATCAATTATGCCTTCATCAACAATTCTTGTACTTAGCACACTGAGACTAGGTTTGAAACTTACTTCAAGAGGTGCTTCAGTGTTCCTTTTGTTCCTTGTTACTCTCGAGGATGGATGACCAATGCTGATTTCTTTCTTCCTCTTAGGCATTGCCTTATACTCAGGAGGAGCAGTAAATTCAATGGTTTCCTTGGGCACAAAAGGGGTAACATTAGTTTTACCTTTCTGAATATTAGACTTTTGTATCTTCACCTTCTTCAGCTTAGGATGTTCTGATTTAGTCTTTGCTATTTCTGCGCTCTCAATTTCCAAAGCAATATTTTGTTCCCTTGCTTTGTCTAGGTCTTCTTGAGACTTTTCATGAATTCTCAAGATCTCTGAGGTGACTTTGGCAACCTTTCTTTTAGTTGTTTCACTGTTCAAGACTACATCAACTTCTCTTGTTCTCTCTACATAGGTTCCCCATCTTGGCTCATTAGGGTCTTTAGGGGCTGAAAGAAATACTTGTGCATATGCTTCTAGAATAGGCTCTTCCACTTCATGTCCTAGTGGATGAATCCACTTTGTTCTTGGTTCAACTACCTCAATGCATGTTGTGTCAGTCTCAACCATGAAGCAAATAGTATCCTTGTATTTCTCAACAATGTTCTCTGGTATCCTGTACCTCATCTGCATTTTAACCCTAAATGTCTTCAACTCCAGTGTCATGTAGTCCTTCAAACTGCTCTTAGTACATGCCTTCAGAGATATTTGTGGCATTATGGGAATGGATTTGTCTAGAGACAAATTAGATACCTTTCCAACAATATGGAAGTACATGTGTATGATCAAAGACCCAAATCTAAATATCTTGGTCTTATCATGTTTGATTTCCTTAATGTTATCAATTAGTTGTGCACGCAAGATCTTGCACAAGTTGAACTCTCCATTTTCTTTCACAAGTCTTATGGCTGCAAGAATTGTGGTCGCAGACACACTATTCACCCTGCTGGTGTGTTGGAACCTATAGCCTAGTATCATGGACATCAATTTGATGTCATCTTTCTCAATAGGCTCAATGGTCATTCTACGCCTATCACTTCTTGACTTGTAGGTTTGCTCAAAAAGCTTCCTTACATCCTTGCTTGTTGGAAGAATGACACCTGTCTTAGAGATGCCTATCATCTCATGAATTAGGTCACCAGTAATTCTGACCGGTACTTCACCTATCCAAAATAGGTCATCATGAATTCTACTCAGTAGAATCTTGATCCATTCTGATTCATAGAACTCATATGTCGTAGCATACTCCACTATAGGGTGATTATGCCATTTCCCATACTCATCCATGAAGGTTTTGCCTGGTTTCAACATAGTTTCCATGTGTGCTCTTAATCTTTCCAATCCTACTAGTTCTTTCTTACAGTGAATGTATGCCCTAATATCCTCGACATGCATAACACCCATAGGCATGTGAGAGAATGCCCCTTCTAGGTCATCCAAGGTGGATTTAATCGGGTGCCTCTTGAATACATATCTTTTCTTCTCTATAACATCAAATACTATAGGAGTAGCCATCACTTACTTGGATATCACTTTCTAAATGATCTTGAAGACTTCTTGAATCGGCGCGACAAACTAGGGTTTCTGCAACCGATCAAATGCATAGCAAATCACTTGATGAGTCAAACTACAATCCTTCTCAATCAACTGCTAGGGCAGTTCTGCTCTCCAATCATTCTAAATTCAAATGCAATGAGAGATTTACAAACTTTTTTGTACTTTAAAGTATAAAATCTACCATTAATGCTTGTTATGTAAACCACGCTGTCACTTGAAAATTTCTATCTTTCATTCTGCAAACAATTAGCTAGTGCGCTCTTGCACATAGATTCTACTAGTCTCCAAAAGCATAAGTCCAAAGGCACATACTCTGAGAGTGAGTATATCGGCCATGCAGGGGGCTAGAGCTAAATTAGCTCCCCCTATGACCCTGAGGGCCATTCATCCAGATGTAGAGGGTGCATCCACTGTGGATGCATCCAATACATACTCATCAACCTTGTCCTTCTTTGCTTCTGACCAAATCAAGCTCGCATCCTCTGAAGCTTTCACAAAATTGACTTCTCCTTCAGGATCCAAAATTGGTTCTTCGGGCTTTTTAGGGCTTTTCTGACCTTGCATCCTTGTTCTGCAAAACTTTGAGATGTGTCTAGCCTTGTTACAAGAGTGAGAAATGACTAGAGGCCTTATATTCCTGGGCACATTGACATGAGTCACCATCTTACATTTGACTAATTCTGATTTCTTTGATTATAATGAGTCCTGTTCTTTTGAATTGTCTTGTAATTCATAGCTCTATGACCAAAGTTATTGCATGAATAACAGTAACCATTGAAAGGTCTTACCTCTATACAGTTCATTGTTATGTGTCTATGCTTGTTACATGCATAAAAAGTGTGGTCTACTGGCTTGCGCTCATTCTTAGGTGGTTCAATATGATCCTTAGTCTGACTTCCAGTTTCCTTAGTATCTGAGGTGCCTTCTAGTGCTTTCATTCTTGCTTGCATGTTGTCAATCTGATTTTGTGCTTCATTGTATCCAATGCAACTAGTATCTCCTTTAGCTCTTCTTGCATACAACTGAGATTCTATCAAATCAAAACTAGTGTGTAATTTATCAATGCAATTCTTTGCTTCTTTCAATTCAGATTCCAAGCCTTCTTTGTTATTCCTTAGCTCCAAGATTTCCATGTTTTCTTGCCTCAATTCTTCATTCAGTTGAAGGTTCTCTTTGATCTGTTCATCATAGACTTCTTGATTGTTAATTAGCTTATCATCAAATTCTTCAAGTTGTTCTTTCAAGGATGCATTTTCTTCATTCAACTTCTTGACCATTATCCCTAGATCACTAGTAGAGCATTCTTTCAAATCCTTCCTTAGCCTTTTGATGACTAATTGAGCATCACTGAGTTTTTCCTTTAGTTCTTTAATTTCCCTTTCAAATTTGTCCAGGTCTTCAAGAGCAGCTTCAAGATTTCTTTTTAATGTTTCATTTTTGCTTTGTCCATGATCTCCTCAAGTGGTTAAACTTCTTTGCTGAGGACCAAAGCTCTGATACCAATTGTTGGGAATGGGAACATTGAGAGGGGGGGTGGGGGGTGAATCAGTGTTCACTATATTTTATCTTTTCTCTTAATCTTTAAACTGAACTTAAATGCTTAAATAATGAAATGAACATCCACATAAACATGAAACATGAAATCAACACATAACACCAATATGGTTACGGGGAAATCCAAATATGTAAAAACCCCAATGGGAATTGACACCCACTAATATTTTGTACTAGTGTTTTATGATCCTTGTTAGAAGATCTTTTACCCTGTTAGGAGTTTCTTTACAATGTATTAAGTACAGTAGACCTTGTCAAGGGTCAAACCCTATTAGGAGTCTTTTACAATAAACCCTGTTAAGGGTGTGGATGCATTGTCCTAGAGCTCACTACTCAAGTGGTGAAGGCTATAACCTTCTGATCTCAGATACACACTATATCTAATGGATGAACTATCACAGTGACACTGCTTGTCTAATCAGTTTCTTTGATGCACTGATGCTTTGACCTCTTGCAAAGCTCTAATACATCTTATAAACACTTCACACACTTCTGCTCTGCTTATCTCAACTCTATATCAACTTCCATGCTAATTACAATGGGCGCATCTCATATTTATATGTGCATACAAAATAAATAACTAGGTTGGCCATTTAACCGATTACATACAATGCTTCCAATTGAATTGGCTCAAGCGTGTTTACAAACAAACATATTTACATTTTGGCAACCTAATTACAATTGGCACATAGCCTTTACAACATTAGACTATAACCGTAAATCAAAATGCTAACAGTCGGTTGCTTACTCTGTTTTTCTCTAGCACATACTAGTTATGTAACTTCAACTATCTATAACTTTGTCATACATGCATATCTGATCATGCGCTCATAGACTAAGCACAAATATAGTCTAACCCCCTTATTTTCTAGGGTGCACACCATAACTCGGGCGTACGCACATGCGCTGATGCTCTGAGCTTCAGGTACTCTATACACTATCCAGTCTTCAACACTTAACTGATTTTTGATCTTCTCATCAAGTGCGATGACTCCAAACTACTATATGACTTTGTTGCCATAATGAAAAGACTATAAAAATTCATATACACCAGTATAGCCAACTTGCCAACACAATATACTTTTAGACCAAAACATTCCACTCTTGATTCATGGTGTTACCCTTAGATTCTTAGTTGAAAAATTATGGAATACTCAACATGATGAGGCATTTTGTTGTTTTGTAGAATCTAAAAAGACCTTTGATATAGTACCACTTGACAAACTTTGGGACATAATGGAAGAACTAGAAATTTCTAATGAGCTTAGAGTTGCAGTACATAGACTTTATAATCAAGTCAAGGCTAAAAGATGTCAAAGTACTTTGGTAGTGATATTGGTGACAAACAAGGGTTCCTTATCTCTCAAACTTTATTTTTGTTATATATCAATAAGTTAGGACAATGGCTAAACAAGACTAATGGTGAGGGAGTTCAGCTAGCTAAATATGTGATAAAGCTACTTCTCTATGCAGATGATCTCATTTAAATTGCTAAAATAGTTGATGGACTAGAAGGGAACACTTAAAGGCACTTGAAACATTTTGTAATGAGGCAGGGATGCAAGTGAACACTAGAAAAACCAAAGTGATGATCTTCTCTTTGAAAAGATGCAAAACACTTTTCTTTTCGAAGAGTGAATGAGTACAAATATCTTGGGATCAATTTTAAAATGTATTTTTAATAATTGAAAAAAACTAAATTTTTAATAGAAATTATAAATTTTTAAAATGCCAAAATAATAAAACATATAATAATAAAGAAAGGAACTATCTTTTGTTTTATTAATTTAAAATTGAGGTACAAAACATAAAATAAATTAAAAAAGAAAGAAATAGATATCTTAAACGAGTTCTATATTGACACATTCTAAGGATTTTAAGGCCATGTTCTCATGCGGCTACTAGTTGCTCAACTTTTTGAGGAGATATTTGTGGAGCTTGTGGCCCATGAACTTTTACTTCTTTTTTTTAAGTATATTAGATACAAATACTAAATATTAATGTATTAATAAGAAAATCTTATTTAAAATTTTGAATTTACTAAGTTTCTAAATTCAAATAGAAATTCTTCTAAAAAATCTTATTAAAATATTTTTTAAATTAGAAATATTCATATTCTATCATTATAAAATATTCTAAAATATATATATTTTATCATATATTTATATTATAGACTAAAATACTATATATTACTATGATAATTTTTACAGTTTATCAATAATATTTTATAAAAATATAATCGCCAATCTATTAGGTTCAGTTATGTGAATGTTTTAGAAGGATACAATAGACAACTTGACAAAATTGTACATACAGTAATTAAAATTCATTGTGGAAGAACAAATTTATAAGAAAGTTACGTATTGTTGCTACTTAAGAAATCCCATAGACTGCTTGAACCCTATAGACATTATTGAAATCAACCATTCATTCATTCACTCCCTTCACTATCCTCTCAGCTGACAAAACATTCCAAATTCCACAATTTAGAAGATTGTCCACTCACATTTTTTTAGAAGAGGGAAATTAAAAAATGATGTCAAATCATCAGTACAAATACCTACTCAATAAAAGGTCACAGGTCACTAAAAGCCAACCCCTGAAGAAACACAAACTCTATATATCAATTTCAAGCTCCTCTTATCAATCCATCACCAAATTAACAGACATGATTCACATACATTGGGGTAAATGTAAAACAAAATTAATACACATGCTTCACCAATTTGGCACTCCTACAATTAATTTCAAATTAAGTGCAACAAATATGTAGTGGCCTGGTTTGCATGCACTGATACTAGGGACACCACCAACTGATCCACGAGAGGCTCAAAAATGGAGAAGATAGAATGCCATTGACTATCCTCATATAGTTTCACATTATATACATCTACTTGGCATACACTGTTTAGAAAAGAAATACTTGAAAAAGGTATGAAAGTTGGAGACTATTGGTGTAGATATGAGTGGCAACATAGGGGTTCTCCTAATGTACATGGCTTCATATGGCTCGAAGGAGCACCGAGCATGGATACCATTGACTGGTCAAATGAGGAGGAATGAAAAAGTGCTAAGAGATATTTTCATTCCATTATGCATGCATGGAATCCTAGACACAATCCTCATAAAATAAATATGTAGGTATGTTCAAAGTAATTTGATCATATATATCAACACAATACGATGTTTACGATATATGTTCGTATATATATTATCATATATTCATTATAAATATTTAAGATAATATATTCACTATAACTATTTGTAGGGTTTCTAAAAATTTTGTCAACATCCATGTCTCAAAAATAGTGCACAACTAGCTGAGATGGATATCAACCATGACTATGAAGAGATAGTCAACTATGTGGAGTAACAAACAGTTTGTAAGGAGGGTGCATGCCTACATAAAAAGGGGGAAGAATGGTTTGTAGGTAATAATTTCATAGACTAAATTTTTTATATTAATATTTGTGAGCGTTGTGAACCTAACCTATCAAGATCACATTGAGATAGTCAAACCTTAATCTAATAGAGCATACAAGACATATAGTGAAACTATTCACAAACACCACCTCAGATTGAGCCAAAATGGGAGCACCTGAGCCCAGTTTGATTTTCTTGTTTGAGGGGGATGCGAGTGTACTCTCCAAGAAAAATGAGGGTATCCCCAATGATTATGTGAGGTGATTAGGATAAAATGCAAGCCATGGAGACCCCAAAAGTGGCACAAAACAAAGTATCGGGAAATAGTTTTGCCCCTAGGGTTCCAAGGGATGCAATCGATGAAAGTGAGATTTTAAGATATGGATGAGATGAAAGATTCATTTTACCTTAAGCATGAATGTTTTATGAATTGAAAATGAAGTGAAAATCATAAAGGAAACTAATATTTATCCTTTAAGATATGCTATGATGAGTTATGAAGCTGAAAACATGAAAGAAATCTAACAATCTTAATATGCTATGAGATCGTAGAGATAATTGAACATAATAACAATGGAAATATATTGATGATGTTTTTCTCATGGAAGGAGGCCATTAATGGGGATGTTGACTTTGGGGTAAGGGGAAGCCATTAAGGCTAAGAGGGTTAGGAATCACCCCTTAAGTGGGGTTAGGGAGTGATTAGGGTAAGGGGATAGGATTTGGAGGATTCTAGAAGAATTTTAGGATTAAGGGATTTAAATAAATATTTAGTTTATTTAGAGAGGGTTTGGTTGAAGTAATTTATTAAAATAATTTAATAAATAGGAGGGGGGAATATATTTAAATTATATTTAAATATTTTTGGAAAAGGTCCTGTGATTAAATAAATTTAATCAAAAGGGAAAGGGATAATGATAATAGTAATTAATTAAATAAATAAATAATTATGATGTCATTGGGAATTTTATTAATAAAAATACATTTCATTAATAAGTTGTATTTTTAGGTGTCTACATTTTGGGCCTCTTTGATGCATGCTACAAGTGATGTTGCTTCAAAGACAAGAAAATAAGATTCCCCAAACAAGATTTAGATAGTAAGGAGTTGCGCCCCCTTGAGAAAATAACGCAAAGAGGAATTTTTGTGGAATTTTCTCGAAAAGGACCCAAGCAGGAAGGAAGTGGAGGAAGGAGGGGGGAAATGGGATAAATAGAAGTTTGGCCATGAGAAAAGATGCATGAATGCAAGATGAATCTATATGCAGCTAACGAGACTCTAGGGATTTCATTGTGTTAATGTGGAGAGCACAACCTAGTTTGATATAGCAACATTAGAGACCTGTCATGGTTATTTAGGAACACAAGGTCATTTCACCAGTGTTACAAAGGATTGACACAAAAAGACATGTAAGGTTTGCCCCAGCATCACACATGAATCCAGGAGGAGTCATGGTGGAAATGATGCTGGAGAGCCCACAAACAAATGATATTTTCCAAGTGCGCTATGTAACCCAAAAGATCATATGTGGAAAGTGCAAGGGTCATATATGAATGACTCACAAGAAGAAACAAGATGATCAAAAGACCTTTCCCTAGAGTGCCCTCATTCGTAGTGCACCATGATATAAAGGATCGTGGGGACTTTGAGGAGAGGAACAACGAGAAGCATTTGAAACTATAACCAAGATCCAAAAGACCAAATCCAAAATCAAAGTGATAAATCCAAAAGATGTCCTTCGCCAAGTAGAGAGATTGAGTGTTTGATTGATGGGGGGAGATTAGGTCGGACATGAGGAAGGATACATCCTGCAAGGACCCATTGGATGAAGAGAAAACTATGTTGCTGTTGGAAAATGATGAATCGAAGATAATCATGTGATCAAGGATAGTCAAAAAAAGATTTTGTTGAAGTAAAATGCTTGGTGAGATAATGTCAATTGATCATAGTTTCTGTAGGACTGGCAAGGATATGTACAATGGGACACAATGATATAGTACAAAGGAGACAATCAATATACAATATATATTTATAGAAGCTCAGGGATTGGGATAGGTCAACAAGTGCTAGAGATATATACAAAGCTCAAGATGTAGGAAGGAGGATCTCGATATACAAGTAATATACAAAGGAATCTCAGGATGCAGGATAGTAACTCATTTCATTGTTGCATGTATTGGATAATAGAACACCTTGGGAATGTGGGCTAGTGGGGGGGATTGGGTGATGAGTGGGTGAAGAGGATGGGAGGGATGGGAGTTTAATAGATGATGGCCTAGTCCACTATGTATGGCGCCTTTTTCTAGGTTTTCACCAACATAATTTTCCAAGGTGCTTGAATTGCCAAGTTTTCACTATTGGACTATTATTTCTCTTTACTTTTTTTCATTTTTTGATTATTTGATTTTTTATGGATTTTTTTAATTTTTATAGATTTTTCAGATATATAAGAGATGGTTCAAGTATAGAACCGCTTCAAATGTATGATATTGATAGAATCATTTAGAGGCTCCCCTTTGGGTGTTGAAAATTGATAGGCTCCTAAGCCAAAGCACGATGTGACAATATAGGGACCCAACCAAGTAGGCTCAAACTTGCCCTTCTTTTCTCAATTTTCTTGTACCTTATGATTTTATTTTAGGACCATGTCACCGACTTGGAACTATCTTTGATGGACCTTTTTGTTATAGCTTCTTTTGAGTTGATTCTGATATATGACTAGGTGATCATATGCTTGTTGCCTCTTTTCATCTAATAGGTCCAATTGTGTGAGGCGTGCCACGTAATAGTCTTCATCTATGGTATAGTTCTTCGTGGGCACACACAATGAAGGTAGCTCAACCTCGATTGGTCAGACAACTTTGACACCATATACAAGGGAGTATGGGGTGGTCCCTATGGGAGTGTGGAAGGAAGTACAATAGGCCTAGAGGGTGGGATTGATTTGGAAATGTCAGTCACGACCAAAATCATTGACAACCTTTTTTAAGGATTTTGAGGATAGTTTTATTGGTTTCCTCAACTTGGCTATTTCCTTGAGGGAAGTATAGTCTGGAGAAGTGATGATGGATGTGGATTCTGGCACATAGATCATCCACATGTTGGTTTTCAAAGGGTGTGTCATGATCTATGAAGATGATGGAAGGGATGACAAAGAAAAAAATGATGTGGTAGAGGATGAACTTGGATATCTAGATGCCTGTAGTTAGGATGAGTGGAATTGCTTCAACCCATTTTGTGAAATATTCAATGGTAGTTATGATATATTTGTGTCCATCTGAGGAAAGAGGGGTGATCAAACCAATGAGGTTGAAGCCCCAATATGAAAAGGGCCATGGTGGCACAATGGCTGCAAGTCTTGAGCTGGAGCATGGATTAGATTAGCATGTTGCTGACATGGTAGACATTTCTTTACAAATTCATAGGCATCACGCACCATTGTTGGCCAATAATACTTGACTCTAAGAAAATTATTTTCTAGGACCATGCCACTCATGTGGGCACCGCAAATTCTAGTGTGGACCTCTTGTAAAGCCAGGATGGCCTCGTTTGAATCTAAACACTAAGAGAGTATGTTCTGATATCCATGATGATATAGGGTGTTGGCTATAAGAGTGTAGCAAGAAGCTCTGCGAATAAGTTTCTAGTGTTGGGTGTTTGTGAGGTGGGGGGATATGATACCATTTTCAAGATAAGTGTGTATGTCATGGTACCATGGGGACTGGGGAGGAACCAAGATGCACACCATTTCAGAATCAACATTCTTGTAAGAGGGTGTGTATAGCTACTCAATTAAGAATTCATATTGTGTTGAATCTCGAGGGATCTCCAATAAGGACCTGATAGTTGCCATTGCATTGGCAACTTTGTTTTGTAGCCTAGGTATTTATGTGAATTGTAGACTTAGAAAGTTCTCTTTTAATTTGTCCACCAATTCTTTGTAGGGTAGAAGCTTGTTGTCCTTAGTTTGAAATTCATCCAGGACCTATTTGATAATCAGTTGTGAATCTCTGAACACTTGCAGTTATGTGATGTTCCATTGAATAGTTAATTTGAGGCCTCGGATGAGTGCCTCATATTCTGCAATGTTGTTGGTGGAAGGGAATCCCAATTTGAATAATTTGGGGATGTAGTCACCTTGAGGTGTGATAAAGAGGATTCCTATCCTTGATCCATGTGATGTGTAGGAGCCATCAAAGTACAACTTCCATGCTAGTTGTTTGTTGATCATGCAAACATGTTCATCAATGAATTCCATAATCAGGGGATATGTATCTACCAGGGGTGCTTCAGCTAGCTGATCAGCAATGACTTTACCCTTTATTTATTTTTGGTCGACATATTGGATGTCAAACTCATTGAGTAGCATAACCCATTATGTCATTCATCTTGTGAGAATTGTCCTTGATAGCAAGTACTTAAGTGAGTCTACCTTGGAGATGAGCTTGATGGTGTGGCTAAGCATGTAATGTCGAAGCTTTTGAGTGGAGAAGACCACTATGAGCCATGCCTTTTCCATTGGTGAATAGTTGAGCTCATAGCCAACAAGTGTTCAACTAATGTAGTAGATTTCTCTTTCTTTGCCATTATCATCAAGTTGTGCTAATAGTGCCCCCAATGTTGTAGTAGTTACAGAGATGTATAGGATGAGAGGGAATCCTGGTACTAGTGGTACACGAATGGGAAAGTTAGCTAGATATTCTTTGAGCTTTTCAAAGCTTCTTTGACAAATTGGATCTCACTTGAAGCTAGTGTCCTTATGGAGTAGATGTGTGAAGGGTTGACACTTGTCTTCTAGTTGTGATACAAATCTTCAGACTGATTGCATTTTTCCCTATAGGCTCCTCATTTATTTGAGTGTTCAAAGAGGAAGCATTTCCATTATGGCTTTGACTTTCTTGGGATCAATCTCTATGCCTTGTCTTGATACAATGAATCCCAATAGCTTTCTAGAAGTTACACCAAAGACACACTTCTTTGGATTTATCTTTAAGCCATAGTGATGTAGGCGGTCGAACACACACTCAAGGTTTTCGAGGTGTTCCAACTGTGTCTTTGATTTTGCAAGGATATCATCCACATATTCTTCAAGGATTTTATGTATCATATAATGGAAGATTGTTGTCATTTCCCTCTAATATGTAGCCCCTGCATTCTTTAACCTGAATGGCATCATATTGTAGTAGAAGGTTCCCCATGGTGTTTTGAATGTTGTCTTGTGTTGATCTTCTTCTACTATATGGATCTGATTATATCCTGAGAAGTGAGAGATAACATCTCATGACCCGTTGTGAGATCAAAAATCATGTCAATGTTTGGTAAGGGGAAATCATCCTTTGGGCATGCTTTTTTTGGATCTCTAAAGTCTATGATCATGATTTCTCCTGATGGCTTGGTGACTGGCACCATGTTGGATATCCACTCTGAGTAGTCAATGGCTCAAATGATCTTTTCTTGTAGTAGTTTCTCAAGTTCTTCTTTTACCAGGAGAGCTAAGTTTGGATGCATCTTGCGAAGCTTTTTTTTACCGGCTCTGTATTTGGGTCCACTACAAGATGATGGACAACTAGATTTGGATCAATCCTAGGTATGTTGGCGTATGACCATGCAAAATTGATAATTGCCTCTCAAAGGAGTGTGGTGAAAGCTAGTTCTTCCCCTTCAGTCAGGGATGTTGCAATGTATGTAATCCTTGGGAATTCTTTGATTCCCATGTTGACTATCTTGGTATCTTCAATGAGGATGGAAGAATGCTCTAGTCTATAGTCCTAGATGGGAGGAAGAATCAAATCTTTATCTTGTAGCACCTCAGAGTGGTTTTCACCAGAAGATACGCCCTTTATTTTTAGTTTTTTAGAGTCAGAATGTGCCCCAGAGGGGTTTTCACAAAAGGACCCATTCTTTTCTTTTTTATCTTTATTTTTGTGCCTAAAGAATTCCTCTTCCCTGAAGTATTCCTTAGGGTCAAGCTTGTAGACATAGGCTAAGTCTTGTCCCTGATTTTTTGTTGGTTTGATGCTCCCATGAACCTTAGGAGCACTTCCTTGCTTTACAACTCATTGATGTGTGTCACGCTTGGTTGGTCCCAATCTATGAGTTTTGGATGGATGAGGGGAAGTTTGAAGAGGTTTATGGTGAGTTGGTGAAGGACAAAATTTCCCAAGAAGGCTTCATCATCGTAAGATTTATTTTATTCCTCTTCAGGGATGTCTTCAATTTCCACAAGTTCATCTTGGATGTTCAAAAGGGTGACGTTGGCTGAATTGGTGCCCCCAGTTGTGGTATTGGGTCCTTGTATATGCAGATGAGGGGTATTAAATCCAAGGCCTCAATGTTTTGGATTTTGTGAGGCTTCTAGTGGATCTTTGTTGCCACCTTCTTCTGGTCCTAAACCATCACCTTCATAGGTCCACTACTCTGTGGCACATTTATGTGATACGGGGTACTTGTCTTTAAAGTAGCTGAGAATCTCACTGTTAGGAGGTGGGGGATCCTTATATAACCACCTGTTGATATCAGGGTCCATCTCTTGATTGTTCAGGATTCCATGAGAGATGAATGTTGATAGCCCTAGTTTCTTGACTTTAGGGTCTACCTGAGGGAGTTCTCTTTGGTGGTTTGGGCACCCTTGTGTATGTGGATTAAGTGGTAAGGCCCCTACTACAAAGGCATAATTTAAGCTATACTCACCACAACCCGTGTTGTTGATCTTGACGAAAGAGAAGGTGGAGGCTAGGATTATCTCTAGATCATAGTGGGATCGGGATGAGCTGGCAATAGAAGTGCCAATGTTGATTCTAGGACAATGGGTGTAATGGGGGAATGATTCTTCCAATGCACGATAGTATGCAAAAGGTTGGGGATTTGCATGGATGGTGACTTTAGTGCCTTGATGCAGAAATTTTAGGCACTGGTGCTAAGTGGATGGCATGACTTTGATGGAATGAATCCATGGTCGACTGAGGAGGATGTTATATGGGAGGTCCATACCAAAAACATGATAGATGGTCTCTTGAATTCTTGGGCCTATCTTGATCAAAAAAAGAATGGTACCTTTTGAGGTACGCTCCAAGTTATCATAGGCCTTGATAGTGATGACATCATGTGATATGTCAGCCTCAGTATATCCCACTTGTCGGATGAACATTAGGGTGCACAAATTGAGGGTCGAACCATTATCTATCATAACCCTTTTGATGGAAAAGTCTTTGACCATCACGGTGATACAGAGGGGGAGATTGTGGTTAGGACCAATGGATGGTATGTTAGAAGGCTTGAAGGAAATAGCACAAGATGTGGATAGGTGCCGCACGAGGTTCTTAAACTAGATGGTGTTTATGTTTGTGGGGATACATCCTTCATGGAGGGCTCTATTGAGGATTTCTTGATGGATGGGTGAAGTGTGAAGAAGGTTGAGGGCAGAGATTTGGGAAAGTGTGTTCCCAAGGTGTTCTAGAAGGTTGTATTGTTCATTATGTGTAGGAATTGGATTAGCCCCGATGAAAGATATCCAGCCTCTATGTGTGGTGACTACACACTAACTATATGCACCTTTAACATGAATGACATTTATAATGGGTTCGACTTGGGATAGCCATCCAAAAAACTTATCGTAATTGATGTGGGTAGTAGTATAGTCTTTTATGTCAGCATGGCCACCTTTTTTTCCTTTTCCTAGATTCTAGAGTGGCAGAATGGTATTGGCTATGTTCTTCCTAGATTTGTGTTGAGGAAACATATTTTGATAGATCTATAAATTGGCATTAGCTGAAGGTTGGGAAGGTGTGTCCACTTGGATCTCTTTCCTGTCAATGAGATCTTGGATATAGTGCTTTACTTTCATGCACTTGATGGTGGTGTTTCCTTTGACACATTGATAGTCACAATACTCATTCTCATTGTACCATTAGAGATTGGGAGTTGTATCATTGAATGGCTATGTTTGGGGGTAGGTAATAAGGTTGGCCTTAGCCATTCAATGGAAGATCAGGTCCAGTGGCTCATCGAGAGGGGTGAAGGTGTGTCTCTAATTGTTCTGGACTCGAGGCTTGTTCTGTGTTGAGGTGATTGATATGGCATTTTCTTGGTTTTCTTCATTTTTATAATGATGCATAGGTTGTTGGTTGATTGGTGGTTGTTGTTGATATGCAAGAGAAGGTGTAGGACCAGCCACAACAATTTGGACATGTTTAGTGTATGTGGCTCCAACTGTGACAACATTTTTGTTCTTATTCTAGTAATGAGGCATGTCATTATTGGGTTTGTCATGTGAGATTTCTTTGTAGTGTCAGATAGTACATTCATTCAAGAGACCTCTTTCAATATGTATCCCTTTTCCTTTGATATCCTGATATGTTTGTATGCAATTCATTCTCATGAAATGGGATAGTTTTGGATGTAGGTTATTAATGAAGATCTTAGTGAGATGTTTCTCTAGCAGTTGATATGACAATCTTGTGGTGAGGTTTTACCATCTTTGCTGGTAATCAACCAAGCTCTTGCCTCCTTTTTGCTTCAAGTTGCATAGGTATAAGAGGGATAGCTCATTTTCAACATTATGGGCATATTGTGCTATGAATTTCTTAGAAAGTTTTGCAAATGTCATGATTGACCCATAGGGAATTTTATAGAACCACTCAATGGTGGTTCCTCCCAAGCTCTTGGGGAAGAGGCACATGAGGAAATTGCCACTGTAATCCACCTCTTGGCAAGCCATGTAAAATTCTTTGACATAGCTGACTAGATCTCACTTCCCCCGACATTTGTCAAATTTGGGAGTCTCAAAAAGCTTGGGAAGGGGATTTCTATGATAGATCTGTCAAAAGGATAGGGACATACATCTTCAAATTTGAAAGTCTTGCTTTATGTTCTGGCTCTAAGCTCCTTGAGAGCATTCTTCATTTCTTCTTATTCTATGTTGATAGGTGTTGGACTGGGTACTCCCATTGGGAAAGGATCTGATGGTACAGGTGAGTATGGATGGTTTTGTGGGGTATATTATTGGATTGGATAGGGAGATTTCCCCACTATATAGGAATATTGGAATGGATTTGGTGATGGATGTTGGAAAAGATACTATTGCGGAGGTGTGGGGGTGTACTACTATGTGGAATATGGTGACGCTTGTTGTTGCTGAGGGATGAGGGGATGTTTTTTTTATTGAGGAGGTTGGTGAAATGATGTAGCTTATTAGTAGGATTGGTATTGTGTTTGACTGATGTAAGTGGGATGCATTCTAGCATTGTTGATCGGTGGAGTGGTTGATTGGAAGCTAGTGGTAGGTGTTGGTTGCATGAGGTAGCTAGCGAGATGAGATGAACTTTGTTGTTGTGGTGGTGGCATAGCTTGAGAAGAGGTAGGTGACATGGATAGATAGTTAGTGAACATGGGAAAAGATATAGTAGTAGGAGGTTGCAGTGGTGGTTGTGTTGCAAAAGGGAAGACTTCTTGTGGGTTTGTGGGATTGGATATGTGGGATTAGGTTTGTATCACTAAGGCATGCATTTTTGCTTGGGTGAGGCCCCAAGAAGAGCATGCTCTTGCTATCGGTTGTGATGTGGGGGATGCAAAAGTGATGGTGGGATTTTGTGATGTCGATGGTGGGTTTTGAGATCCCATGAATGGCATCCCTATTATGAAAGAATCTTATTGGGCTTATGTGTTGGTAATTGAATAGAATAAAATAGTATGTGGTGTGGATATTAAAAAAGGGGGAAATATAAGATCTACTACTAAATCCAAATTCCCAAGCGAGAGATCCAAATTGATCAACCAAAAGGTTAATACACAAAAGAATCAATCTATAGAGAATATGAATAAAGGAGAAAACCTTATATTTTGTTACAAAGAGTATATGCTTGAAACCTAAAATAAATGGAAGGCAAATACTAACCTCAAAATAGGGTAGATCTAGAAAATGCTAATTTCTGATGTTTGTGTGTAGTTTCAGGCAATTCTGCAATATATTCCCAACTGGAAATGTCGAGATAGAGAAAACCTAGAAAATGTTTGTCTTTTTGGAAGTAGGTAGTCTTTGACCCCAATAAAAGGTCAAAGACTACTTTGAAATTTTGAAGGTCATCTTTGACTTTGTTTGCAAATCTTAGAAGTTCTCCGAAAAGGGTATCTAGATCCAAGCTCTGATTCGCAGTCCTGCACCTGTACCTACAAGAAAAAGAGGTTTTGTTGTTTGGGGGAGGGGTTTGCCTTAGTCAAACCCTGGTTTGGAATCAACTTTAATAATGGAATTGAAATTGAGAATGCTAGCAAGTAGTAGAAGTAGATCTAACAATGAAGCTATGATATTCAATAGATATGCAATTGTATTTCAAATGTAAACAAGTATGTTGATATGAAAGGTTGAACATAACATTATCAAATGTAAATCAAAACCTCCATGTTTGTATGCTTGGAATCCACCTTGAGGGAAGAATGAATGGATCTTGAAGATGAACAAATAATCTTGAAGGAAGATCACACCACCATGATGGCTAGATCTAGGGTTTTGAATGATGAATCTTGAATGCTTGAACCAAATCCCTTCAATGGCTTGAATGCTTGAATCCTTGATCTTCAATGGAGAAGAGGACTTGAATGCTTGCATGGATGATTTCTTGAATGCTTGGGAGATAACTTGAAGGCTTGTGAATATCTCCTTGAGAGCTCTTGATCATGAAAAAGTGGATGAAGACTTGATCTCAAAACTTGATGGAGAAAATGAGAGAGGAAGGCTTCCTTTTATAGTGATCTAGGGCACAATCCTCTAGAGGGTCCACCTTGGGGAATTAAATTCCAATTAGGCCTCAACCCTTTAGGAATGGACCTAAATTAAATATAATTTAAGAGTTTACTATTTCAGAGACCAAAATAGCCGACCCGGAAGCGGGAAAACAATTCTTTCTGAAACCTGACATCCGAAAATCATGGAACCTTGAAATTTGAACCCTGGGTCAAAGATGAGGTAAATCCCACCCTAGGTCAGGTTTGAAGTCATCCCTGACCTAGGTAAGGGTCTAGGTCATCCTTGACCCTCAAGGTCATCTTTGACCTTGAGGTCAAAAACCTCAGGACCTCAGTCCAAAATGCTAGGAAATGCAGAAAGATAGTGAAAATAGGTGGAGAGAGAAGCATAATGAGGGGAGAAAGCTAGATCCATGCAAAGACCCAATTAAGGTGCTTGACATGACTCCAAACCACTCACTCAGAGGGGTAAATGCTCTTAACATGGAAGTGCTTCCATTTTAATATAATACATTAAACCCCCACTTTAGCAAGAGTATGGATTCAATGCAAACTCTTGGTAAAGGAGAAGAAAGAAGAAATCCAAGTGGATTCACAATGAGATAAAATAACACTTAGCTAAGGATAGAAGCCCCAAGCTAAGGATTCTAATTCAACATACATGCACGAGGGTGTGAAAACAAAAAAGGAAAAAGACACAAAAGAGAGGTTAGTATTGAAAAACCCAAATCAATTAGCATAAGAAACCTCGCTAAGAAATATTTCTCATACTAATATCATATTTGGAAAGGTATCATAAAATCATAAATGATTACATAAGAAAGACAAGAGAAACACTATAAATAACATAGCTTCATGATCCAGTCCTACTAGCATGAAAGCGAAAAGAGAGAGAGGAGAAAGTGATTACCTCACCCAGTAAGATGCCCACCTTACCATGAATCACCCTGGAGGGAGAGCCCAATAGGTTCACCCATAAACTGTGCCTTGAAATTTTAATGCATCTTCTGACGGCTTCTAGAATACCCATAGATCCACCTTCTTGTATCACTATGAATATGAAATGTGTGTCTCCTCAGGATTTAGCAGCTTATGTGTGTTACCATTGGAAGATTTAGCATATTGGAAATGTGTGTCCCTTCAAGATTTAGTAACTTATGTGCATTATCTTCAGAGGATTTAGCATATTTGAAATTGGAAATGTGTGTCCCTTCAGGATTTATAAACTTATGTGTGTTACCTTCTGAGATTTAGAATATTGAAAATGCGTGTCTCTTCAAGATTTAGCAACTTATGTGTGTTACCTTCTAAGATTTAGCATGCTGCAAAACAAAAGGTTAGAAAAAAAATACATAATATAGAGTGAGGGAGGCCGTATATATGCCCCCCTCCTTAAGATGGCAAAAACATACTATTTTGACATGTTAAGGAAAGAAAAGAACAAGGATAAAGCCTTCTTCAACATCAAGATAATATCCATAGGCAACACCCAGTCCAAGCCAAGAAGGTCACATCACCTATGAGGCCATGGAAGGGATGAATGCAAAGAGATATCATGCAAGAAGTGAAAAATTAACCCTTGTGAGGGATAGCACACTATTCAATTTCCAAGGTGAGAGATATATCAACCATGGAAACCCAATGTCAAAAAATGAAATGGGTTGTGATCAAGGACAAAGATCCTCAATGCAAACCAAAATTTTCATGTATGATTGGATATCACATAATAGATAAATACTACTTAACCAAGGAAAGAGGTGAATCTTGGAAAGATAGAAATGAAGGAGATGACATCCTTGCCCCCCAAGCATAGGAACAAGGATGGAAAGGGACCTATTATGTCACTCACAATGCTATGCAAGACAATGAGCCCCCAAGGATCAGGCTAACATTGTTTACATATTGTGGAGCTCCATATTAGGAACATAAATGTTATTTAGAGAAAATAGGATTGAAATACAACTCATTTCCACATGATATATAAATAACCTTACTATCAATGAGCTACCTAATCTTATAATGTAAAGCTTGACATTCATTAGTAGAGTGATCATGAAATCTATGATATAAACAAAAAGGAAGAGTCTTCAAGTGTAGACTATGTTTCTTTTTGCATTTAGGTCTAGTAATCATCTTAGCACGAAGGAGTTTAGGCAAAAGAAATTATTGGTCAAATTCCTTCATAGTTTCATCATGTTTTGAAGTGTTATTCGAGATGTTGTTAACATTGACTTGTTGTTGAGGATTAAATCCCAATCCATAAGAATGTTCATGCCCCCCAATATGTAAGGGCATTTGAATTCCCTATTTATGCTCACCACATCCTTGACCATCAAATCCTTGTTTAACAAGGAAATGATAACTAGGACCATAACAAGAAGCCATATCAGAAGGAGTCAATGGAACTTCAGCAGTCACAATATCATCCTTAGTAGATTTGACAGATTCATTGTGGGTAGAAGTAGTGACAAAGTTATTATGAAGGGCTTTAGAAGTCAAAAATAATTTTTCAAATTCTTTGTTGCTTCATAAAATCAAGATCATTAACCTTATACTCTCCAATAAAGGTAGGATTAAAATCCAAGGTTCCTCAATCATCATCCAAAAGAGCATTAGAGGAGGAAGGATTACTATTAGGGATAGGAGTAGTGTGGGTTTGAATATTCAGACAAGGATTAGGTGCATCATCCACATGAAGTGAATACATCTTGTTGTTATGTATAAACTTGACTTTACGGTGAAGGGTGGAAGGAACAACATGCATCTCATGCAACCAAGATCTACCCAAAAGAAGGTTATAACTGAGAGTTCCAGGCATAACATGAATATGTGTATTCAGGATGACCGGTCCTACTTTGATATGTAAGGTAATGATGCCTAAAGTGTTCTTAGCAATGTTATCAAAGCCACATATAGGAACATTGTTAGGTTGAATAGTTGAAAGATCGGCTTGAATTGCTTTGAGAATGTCCATACTGCAAATATTAAGCCCAGATCCATTATCAATCAAGGTCCTACGAATGATACTTTTATTGATAGAAATAGAAACCATAAGAGCATCATACTGATTTTGAACTTCTTTAGAAGGTAAATCCATTTGAGTAAATACAATGTCAGGAGGACCCGGGGTAGCATGCATGCATTGTAAGAAGTTATTGATGTTCTCTTGATTAGGAGGTAGAGTGGGAAAAGTTGCTAGAGCTTTTTGCAAGGCTTCATAGTAGGTAGGTGAAGTTTGAAGAGGCTCCCATAAAGAAATATTGGCAGGGGTATTTTGCAATTGGTTTATCAAATTATACTCCTTGCTAGGAAGATAGGGTGGAGGAGGAAGAATGGGTTGAGAAGGTGGTAAAGAAGTAGAAACCATCGGATTAGGTTGAGGGTTATTCCTTGTATGATATGTGTGAGCTATAGAATCCTGGTTACTGAAGGACTCTATAGGTTTACCTTTGATAGTAATGCAAGGACAACCTTTGATAGTCAACAAGGGTTTTGGATAAACCATGTTAGTTGTCTCAACACTAAAAATAGATTCACAAGAAGGAAGCAAATAAGACATCCTAGGAGGAGATGAGGTAGGATCTTGATTCTCCATAAGATCATCACTAAGAGGGAGAGAATTAAGGGAATTCATATCATTCTCCACTAATGCCTCATCACTAGAAGGAATCCCAAATGGAGGTAAAGGATCTATAATGTCATCTTCTTTCACGAAAATGTCTACATGTGCTTTAGAAAAAGAGTTATCATCATGTATGAATAAATTGTCCTCTTGTATCAAAGATTCTTCATGAGGAGGGGATAAATCAATATCTTTTTCCAAGGGATCATTCACAATGGTTTCATGAGGAAGGGAGTAATCAACATCCAAATCCAAGGGTTTGTCCCAAATAGGAGGATTATCATCACTATCCATAAGGCACTTGAAAAATACTTGAAAAAACTTGTGCAACATGATAATGCATAGAAAATAGATCTAGATATATCCAAATGCATTTATAAGCATGAAAAGGAAATCAAACACCATAACACAATAGGGCATCTAATTCCACAAAAGAAAGGGGTAAGTGTGTCAGGTTCACCAAAATGAATAGAATAAAATAGTATGTGGTGTGGATATAAAAAAGGGGGGAATATAAGATCTACTACTAAATCTAAATTCCCAAGGGAGAGATCCAAATTGATCAACCAAAAGGTTAATACACAAAAAAATTAATCTATGGAGAATATGAATAAAGGAGAAAACCTTATATTTCATTATGAAGAGTATATGCTTGAAACCAAAAATATATGGAAGGCAAACACTAACCTCAAAATAGGGTAGATCTGGAAAATGCTAATTTATGATGTCTGTGTGCAGTTTCGGGCAATTCTGCAACTTGTTCTGAACTAGAAATGTCGAGACAAAGATAACCTAGAAAACTTTAGTCTTTCTGGAAGTAGGTAGTCTTTGACCCCAATAAAAGGTCAAAGACTACTTCCAAATTTTGAAGGTCATCTTTGACTTTGTTTGCGGATCTTAGAAGTTCATCGAAAAGGGTATCCAAATCCAAACTCCAATTCACAGTCCTGTACCTATACCCGAAAGAAAAAGAGGCTTTGTTGTTTGGGGGAGGGGTTTGCCTTAGTCAAAACCCAGTTTGGAATCAACCTTAATAATGGAATTGAAATTGAGAATGCTAGAAAGTAGTAGAAGTAGATCTAACAATGAAGCTATGATATTCAATAGATATGCAATTGTATTTCAAATGTAAACAAGTATGTTGATATGAAAGCTTGAACATAATATTATCAAATGTAAACCAAAACCTCCATGTTTGTATGCTTGGAATCCACCTTGAGGGAAGAATGAATGGATCTTGAAGATGAACAAAGAATCTTGAAGGAAGATCACACCACCATGATGGCTAGATCTAGGGTTTTGAATGATGAATCTTGAATGCTTGAACCAAATCCCTTCAATGGCTTGAATGCTTGAATCCTTGATCTTCAATGGAGAAGAGGACTTGAATGCTTGCATGGATGATTTATTGAATGCTTGGGAGATAACTTGAAGGCTCGTGAATATCTCATCGAGAGCTCTTGATCATGAAAAGTGGATGAAAACTTGATGGAGAAAATGAGAGAGGAAGGCTTCCTTTTATAGTGATCTAGGGCACAATTCTCTAGAGGGGCCACCTTGGGGAATTAAATTCCAATTAGGCCTCAACCCTTTAGGAATGGACCTAAATTAAATATAATTTAAGAGTTTACCATTTTAGAGACCAAAACAACCGACCTAAAAGCGGGAAAACAATTCTTTCTGAAACCTGACATCTGAAAATCATGGAACCTTGAAATTTGAACCTTGGGTCAAAGATGAGGTAGACCTCACCCTAGGTCAGGGTTGAGGTTGTCCCTGACCTAGTTTAGGGTCTAGGTCATCCTTGACCCTCAAGTTCATCTTTGAACTTGAGGTCAAAAACCTCAGGACCTCAGTCCATAATGCTAGGAAATGTAGAAAGATAGTGAAAATAGGTGGAGAGAGAAGCAGAATGGGGGGAGAAAGACAAATCCATGCAAAGACCCGATCAAGGTGCTTGACATGACCCCAGTGTTAATATGATTTAGAACAATAGAGAGGGGGGTGAATCAGTTGTTCTCAGGTCCAGATGTATAAAAACAAACTTTAAACTCTTCAACAAATAAGATCTAATAACCAAAAGCTACTCGGTCATTACTGATTGCATAACAGAAACATATAACAATGCAGTCCACTTATCCAATAGCATCTAACTTGTAAAACATAGAAATTTTCAAACCACAACATTCACACAAGTATCAACACCAGGATTTATGGTGGAAACCCAATTTGGGAAAAATCACTTTGTAACATGTTACTATTATGTTCACTCTTCTAAAGTGAGCTCTTTGAAAAGCCAACCCTATCAAAGGTTACAAACACACTGTCAGATGTGACCCAATTAAAGGATTTAAACCACTCTGTTAAAAGTGTGCCTTGTTATAGGACTTACATACCATTAGAATGCAGCCTTGTTCAAAGGATTTATATCTATGACTGTTAGGTCAACCTTTGTTAAAATGATTTTGACTGTTACAATGGTTAGAAAGTAACAGTAGTATTGATTTGAAAAATATACAACTCACTTTGCAAATATTAGATCCAATTCCATACACATATGTTGGCTTACTAATTGTGAACCTTTGCCATCTCTATCACTGATTTGCTCAGAAATCTCTTCAAGCAATCACAACACTTCTCCTTCAGCCTTCTCTACTTAAACAGTCAATAACATCAACAACACTTCCAGAATCCACTTCTTGTTCAACCTCTAGCTTAGGTTTCCTTAATACTTCCTCTATTAGGTCAATACATCTTTTGCCGCTTAATCTCCTTCATAGATCTTAGGGTTAGATTAGATTCATTTAATCCATCCTACATTATGTTCTTCGACTATCCTTCTAGAAATATCTTGAATCTTTTAATATATTTACAATAAAACATTTTACAGTGCATTAAATGCTTTCATACAATCAATAAATAAAGTCAATGTGTTTTACATAATCCAAAAATTCAATGATGTGGGCTGGAAATCTAAATTCTTCCTCAAATGCAAATTACTGATGCTCGATCAATACTATGTTCAAATTCTCGGTCTTCACTAGAAAGCTCGGTCACCACATAAATTGTTTCCTCAGCTAATATTGTCTTCCTCAGCAATTAACTGGTGTTTGGTCAACACTAAACTTACTCGACATATACTATCTCGGTCGACACTAATAACACTTGGCTTAAACTAGATTTTTTCACTTTTGCTCGGTTAATCCTACCAGTTTAGTCTTCATTATTACTTAGATAAACAATACATTATCTTATCATTGTGCCACATAATCAAGTACCCATTGAAGTATCAAGATAACTCAATCTTTCCTTAGGTGCTATTGTTATCAACCTTGCCTTACCCCTTAGCAACACTCAAATAGATATAGTATTTTCTTAAATAACAAGTCTTACCATTTAAGGTTTGACATCAATGACAATACAACAAATGCTTGAATTGTAGTTTCCAACAATCTCCCTCTTTGGCATTGCTGGCAACACCTATGAATATCACATGAATTACCAACCAATCCAAAAAATTATCTGTCCATCATAAATATTTGTAATATCCTTAGCTTCATTCTGATACAGAATCAATTAGCCAAGCCTGACCATCCACTAAATTTATCCCCCTATCTTGATCTTCTCATTCTGTGTATTCATCTATGATCATCTCCCTCTTTGACAAAAATGCCAAAGCAGCAACAAAAACATACATCCTACAGATGTAGATATCATCCTTTCAATTTATTAACAATATTTCTCTCTCTGTCATCTTTGCTTATGACTGATTCTTGACTTTGATGTGCTTTTCACAACTCTAGGCTGCTCCTAAGGGGTGACCTTTCTCTGCATCAATTTGTTAGATATTCTATACAACACATTTGATGCAGTGCTCCTAGCTTGACTAGGCAGCCTCAGTTAGGGGAAGGACTGTTAGATTAGGTGAAAAACTAATCTCCCAAGAACACCTGCATGCATAACCCTATCACATGGAAGAAGCAAGGAACAGAAAGCAAGAAAAATCTATGGAGGCCAAAAAGCCAGAGACATCATATGCACATTCAAAAGAACAATCTTACAATATGATAATCTAATGTCAAATACAAAGAGGTGAATCCTTATAAAAGGAATCATGAAACCCTAAAGATTAATAAGATACCTAAGTTTAACTTAAGTGTAGAGTATAATAGACTAATAATTAAATAAATTAATTATTAGCTATAATATGACAACTCTAACATCCCCCCTTAAGTGTAACTTAGGGAGAAGCTAAACAACTAAGGACTAAAAGATGCAAGAAAACAAAATGCATGAAATAACTATGGGTCCCGACAACTAGGCCTGATTAGGTACCCAAATACAATAAATGAACTAGATGAAGGAGACAAAGCCTCCAATCTAGGGAAATTCCCAAAGAAAGGAACAAGAAAGAGCATGAAGCATCTCCGAAGCAAGAAGCTGCAAACACTGTCAAAAGTAACTACTGGAACCCCCACTAAAATAGTGCATGACCAAGTAGAGAAGACAAAGTCTGAAGAGCTAATCAATCGAAGAGGTGACCTCCAAAAGTAGGAATGAATGAGTGTCTATATAGTAGATGATCCATCTTACCGAAATGCATAGGTGCCTAGCCATTGCATCCACCTAGTACATAGGAACAAAAATTGAATACGTAGATCACTCAACCAAACCAAGGAAGCAATAGAACCAACAAGTGAACCCCCCCATAATGTTGAACAGGGAGAGGGGTGACAGGAACACTAAAATGCAATGCCATAAACATCTGTAAGAAGAAGAATTAGGAACACCAATAGTGCAAAAGAGGCTACAAACACAGGATAAAGGGTGGTGTCGAAGAAGAAGAATTGATCTTCTAGACACCCAGCATGGGCTAATGTCATGGAAGGTACACTCACTTGACAAAGGTGGATGAGCACAACAGGCAAAACATCATAACCCCCCATGGCACTTTATAACTGAGTGCGAGTACAAATAAACACAAGGTGCTCAAAATCCTAGATATGCAGAAGTAGGAACTTTATCTTAGTGCATTTACAGAAAAGAGAATGCTACATAAGAGAAGCATACAATGCTCAGAAAGTCAGAAAGAAGAGTGACCCAGAAGAATAAAAGAAGAGATCCCAGGACCTGTAGAATCCAAGTAATCCACCAAAATGCGAAAGAGAAAAACTCGAAGGAGAAAAAACTTGGAGCATAAACTAATTAAAAGACCCCTACCACTACAAAACTCACAAAACCAGCTTTTTGACGATATCTGGTTTGCCAAAAATAGAGTCTGAATGAGCAAGATATGGCTTCTGAAAGGCAAAGATAGACATCAGACTTTGACAAAAAAAATACTATCAAAATAGTAGAGCAAAAAAACCTAACCTCCATAATTGGAAAGAGCTCGAAAAAAGTCTGAAAAAGACCTCTATATGCTCCAAATAGAGCAAAAATAGTGTGGGAGGGTCAGAAAGGCTCCAAAAGGAAGTTTTAAGCCCCTGGGGCTGAAAAAAATGAGCCCTTGGGTGCATGGCACGTGCAGGGGGCTGAGCCAGAGCTCCTGGTCACCATATGACCACTGCTTGCTAATATAAGCCCACCGGGTGGCACGTATGGCGGCGGGGCCGGGAGACAGCGCTAGCACTGCGATGGCGTGCAGGCCGGAGTGGCGTCGGGGCAGCGCTTGGGTGGTGCAGTGGCGGAAGGGAGGCGCGTGGGCAGCGCAGTTTTATAACCAGAGGCATTTTTTTTAAATGCCTTTTTTGATTTTTTAAGGAAAAAAAAGAATTTTTTTTTGATATTTGTGCCCATACGACCCTAATAGGGCAATTTTTGTCTCCCAGATGCTATAGTGGCCAAAAAATACAAACTTTACATGATTTTTTACTCTCCCAGGCCTTCTAAGCATAATGGTGGCATCCGTTTTTGCTCAAAATGCTCCAAAAATTATTTACGTCCTACAAAGAATACCAGAACTGAAAAACTTGCTTCAAAAACACCAAAACAGGCAGTAGCAGGGAGGCTTTGATACCATGTTAGATTAGGTGAAAAACTAATCTCCCAAGAACACCTACATGCATAACCCTGTCACATGGAAGAAGCAAAGAATAGAAAGAAAGAAAAATCTATGGAGGGCAAAAAGCCAGAGACATCATATGCACATTCAAAAGAACAATCTTACAATATGATAATTTGATGTCAAATGCAAAGAGGTGAATCCTTAAAAAAGGAATCAAAAAACCCTAAAAAGGGAAACCCTAAAGAATAATAAGATGCCTAAGTTTAACTTAAGTGTAGAGTATAATATACTAATAATTAAATAAATTAATTATTAGCTATAATATGACAACTCTAACACCCCCTCTTAAGTGTAACTTAGGGAGAAGCTAAACAACTAAGGACTAAAAGATGCAAGAAAACAAAATGCATAAAAGAACTATGGGTCCTGACAATTAGGCCTAATTAGGTACCCAAATACAATAAATGAACTAGATGAAGGAGACAAAGCCTCCAATCTAGGGAAAGTCCCAAAGAAAAGAACAAGAAAGAGCATGAAGCATCTCCAAAGCAAGAAGCTGCAAACACTGTCAGAAGTAACTGCTGGAACCCCCACTGAAATAGTGCATGACCAGGTAGAGAAGACAAAGTCTGAAGAGCTGATCAATCAAAGAGGTGACCTCCAAAAGTAGGAATGAACGAGTGTCTATATAGTAGATGATCCATCTCACCGAAATGCATAGGTGCCTAGCCACTGCATCTGCCTAGTACATAGGAACAACAACTAAATACGTAGATCACTCAACTGAACCAAGGAAGAAATAGAACCAATAGGTGAACTCCCCCATAATGTTGAATAGGGAGAGGGGTGACAAGAACACTAAAATGCAATGCCAGAAACATCTACAAGAAGAAGAATCAGGAACACCAATAGTGCAAAAGAGGGTACAAACACAGGATAAAGGGCGGTGTCAAAGCAGAAAAATTGATCTTCTGGACACCCAGCATGGGCTAATGTCATGGAAGGTACACTCACTTGACAAAGGTGGATGAGCACAAAAGGAAAAACATCATAACCCCCCATGGCACTTTATAACTGAGTGCGAGTACAAAAAAACACAAAGTGCTCAAAATCTTAGATATGCAAAAGCAAGCACTTTATCTTAGTGCGTTTATAGAAAAGAGAATGCTACATAAGAGAAGCATACAATGCTCAAAAAGTCAGAAAGAAGAATGAGCCAGAAGAACAGAAGAAGAGATCCAAGGACCTGTAGAATCCAAGTAATCTGCCAGAGTGCGAAAGAGAAAAAATCGAAGGAGAAAAAACTTGGAGCATAATCTGAATAAAAGACCCCTGCCACTGCAAAACTCACAGAACCAGCTTTCCGACAATATCTGGTTTGCCAAAAATAGAGTCCGGATGAGCAAGATATGGCTCCCGAAAGGCAAAGACAAACATCAGACTTTGATATAAAAAAATACTATCAAAATAGTAGAGACAAAAAAACTAACCTCCATAATCGAAAAGAGCTCAAAAAGAGCTTTCTGACGATATAAAGAAGTCCGAAAAAGACCTTTGTATGCTCTAGATAGAGCAAAAATAGCGTGGGAGGGTTAGAAAGGCTCCAAAAGGAAGTTTTAAGCCCCTGGGGCTGAAAAAAATGAGCCCTTGGGCGTAGGGAGCTCAGCTAGAGCTCTTAGTCACCATATGACCACTGCTTGGCAATATAAGCCCGCCGGGCGGCACATATGGCGGTGGGGCCGGGAGGCGACGCTAGCGCTACGATGGCGCGTGAGCCTGAGCGATGTCAGGGTGGCGCTTGGGTGGCATGGTGGCAGAAGGGAGGCGTGTGGGCGGTGCAGTTTTATAACTAGAGGCATTTTTTTAAATGCCTTTTTTTTATTTTTTAAGGAAAAAAATGAATTTTTTCTTGATATTTGTGCCCGTACGGCCCTAATAGGGCAAATTTTTTCTCCCACATGCTATAGTGGCAAAAAAATACAAACTTTATATGATTTTTGACTCTCCCAGGCCTTCTAAGCGTAATAGTGGCATCCGTTTTTGCTCAAAATGCTCCAAAAATTATTTACGTCTTACAGAGAATACCAGAATTGAAAAACTTGCTTCAAAAACACCATAACAGGGAGCAGTAGGGAGGCTATGATACCATGTTAGATTAGGTGAAAAAATTCTCCCAAGAACACCTACATGCATAACCCTATCACATGGAAGAAGCAAAGAACATAAAGCAAGAAAAATTTATGGAGGCCAAAAAGCCAGAGACATCATATGCACATTCAAAAGAACAATCTTACAATATGATAATCTGATGTCAAATGCAAAGAGGTGAATCCTTAAAAAAGGAATCACGAAACCCTAAAAAGGGAAACCCTAAAGAATAATAAGATGCCTAAGTTTAACTTAAGTGTAGATTATAATATACGAATAATTAAATAAATTAATTATTAGCTATAATATGAAAACTCTAACAAGGACCCCTAATTGAATTCTCAGGTATTCATGAGCTTCTTTAAGTAAAGCCTTCGTGAATATGTCTGCTAATTGTTCCTTTGTATTCACATATTCCATGCGGACCTCTTTATCTTGTACCAGTTCTCTCAAGTAATGATACTTGATGGAAATGTGTTTGGTCTTTGTGTGCATCACTAGATTCTTAGAGATGTTGATAGCACTTGTGTTGTCATAGAAAATGACAACTGGTTCAATTATTTCTTCTTTCATGCCTACCAACAATTGCTTTATCCATATCAAATTTGAACAGTTCATAGTTGTAGCCACATACTCAGCTTCAGCAGTAGATTGGGAAATGCAATTTTGTTTCTTTCTTGTCTAGGAAACTAATCTCTGTCCAAGAAAGAAAGCTCCACCACTAGTACTCTTTCTGTCATCTACATTTCCTTCCCAATCAGCATCTGTATACACTCTTAGTTCAAACTTGTCATGCTTCTTGAAGTACAATCCATAGTCAGTAGTTCCCTTCAAATATCTCATGATTCTTTTAACCGCCATCATGTGAGTTTCCTTAGGATTGGCAGAGAATCTTGCCACAATCCTAATAGCTAATGCAATATCTAGTCTGCTATGTACAACATACTCTAGCTTTCTGAGCATAGATCTATACAAAGTCTGGTTGACTTCTACAACATCATCATTTTTAGACAACTTTTGTTCAGTAGCCATGGGAGTACTTACTAGCCTTGAATCTTCCATACCAAAAGTTTTCAGTATCTCATGAACATATTTAGACTGGGTGATGAAAATTCCTTTCTCCATCTGATATACTTGCAAACCAACAAAAAATTTGATCTCCCCAAACATACTTATTTCAAATTCAATTTGCATTTCATTTGAAAATTTCTTACACAAGGCATCTTGTCCACCAAATATAATATCATCTACAAAGATCTTAGCTAACAAGATTCCTTTACCTTCTTCATCTTTCATGTATAGATTTCTTGTGTCATTTGTCCTTGAGAATCCAATCTGTATTAGGTAGTTGTGCAATCTCTCATACCATGCTCTAGGGGCTTGCTTCAGTCCATACAGTGCTTTATTCAGTTTGCAAACCATGTGTCTTCTGTTTGGATCAACAAATCCTTCTGGTTGTTCAATATACACTTCTTCTTCTAATATACCATTTAAAAATGTAGATTTAACATCCATTTGGTATACCTTGAAATCTTTATAGGCAGCATATGCAAGCAGAGTTCTTACTCCTTCCAATCTTGCTATAGGGGCAAATGTCTCCCCATAATCTATTCCTTCTTCTTGTGCGTAGCCTTTGCATACCAGCCTAGCTTTGTTTCTTATTATATGACCATGCTCATTTAGCTTATTTCGAAATACCCACTTTGTCCCAATGACATTCTTATTTTTTGGTCTCAGCACTAGAGTCTAAGTATCATTCTTCTCTATCTGGTCTATCTGTTCATTCATTGCTTCTATCCAGTCTTCATTTTCTAATGCCTCCTTTGTTGTCGTAGGCTCAAATTCACATAGTAAACATGTTGGATCTCTTGCCTTGCTTCTGGTCTAAATTTCAGTATCTTTATCTCCTATAATCTATTCAGGCTTGTGATGTCTCCTTACATATTATGCTAGAACAAGTTCTGCTCTCCTTTCATTTTTCTCATCAGGCTCACCAACAAGATTGTCAGATTCAGCTTTGGAATGCTCAGCAACCTCTTCCTGATACTCGACAGCTTCTTCCTGTCGCTTGGCATGTTCTTCTTCTCTCTCGGCATTGTTATCCTAATGCTCGATAATGCTTACCCAAGACTTAGCATCAGGTGCAGGTTTGTCACTTGTCTCTTCTTCCTCTATATACACAAAATATATGTAATCTTCTAGCTCTCTATTACTGTCAGCTTCATTTTTCTCTACATACTCATCAACTTTGACATTCACACTTTCCACAATTGTGTTAGTGTTAGAGTTCAAACACTTATAAGCTTTACTTTTTGTGGAATAGCCTAGGAATATACCCTCATCACTTTTAGCATCAAATTTTCCATTTCTACTATCCTTTAATATGTAGCACTTACTTCCAAAAATTCTAAAGTACTTTACATTCGGTGCATACCCATGCCATAATTCATAAGGTGTCATATTTGTACCTTTTTTGATCTGTACTCTATTAAGAGTATAAATAGTTGTACTTACAGCTTCTTTCCAATATTTATGTGCAACATTCTTTTCAATCATTAATGTCCTTGCACAATCTAAAATAGATATGTTCCTTCTCTCTGCTATACTATTCTATGGAGGAGTTCTAGGTGCAGACATCTATCTTTTGATCCCTCTATCATTGCAAAATAGATTAAATTCATTTGATGTAAATTCTCCACCTCGGTCAGATCTCAAACACTTCAGGTTCTTACCTGTCTCTTTTTCAACCTTAGCCACATACCACTTAAAATTTTGAAAAGCATCAGATTTTTCCTTTAAGAACATTACATGCATCATTCTGGTATAATCATCAACAAATAGGATAAAATATCTAGCACCATAATAGCTTTGTACACCCATCAGTCCACAAAGGTCAGTATGAACCAAATCTAAGATATTCTCAGAAGTAAAATTTTTGCTCTTGAAACTAGACTTTGTCATCTTACCCAATTGACATTCTTTGCACATTACATTTTCAGGTTTCTTCAATCTAGGTAGATCTCTCACTTTCTTTTTCTTACTAATTTCTACCAGATTATCAAAGTTAACATGACATAGCCTCTTATGCCATAACCAAATATCATCAAGTTGTGTAATCATACATGTTTCTTCAGATAGGTCTAGACAAAAAAAATTACCTCTTGTTTGTTCTCCACTTCCAATCAGTTCACCAGTGGCATCAAATATTTTGGCCTTTCTGTGATAAAATTCCACTCAGTAGCTAGTGCTATTAAGCTATGCAACACTCAGCAGATTATAGTTAAGACCCTCAACCCAATAAGAATTTTCACAAGTGATCTTATTAGTCAGCTTAATCAATCCTTTTCCCCTAACAGGACATGGTGCATCATTACCAAATTTCACACTCCTACCTTTATAATGATCTAAGGTATCAAACTTACTCTTATCTCCAGTCATATGATGTGAAAAACCATTGTCAATAATCCATTTATCATTTTTGTTCACATAAGATATCAATGCAGTTTTCTCATCCTCATTAGATTCATCTTTCATTGCAACATAGACAACCTCAATTTCAAAATCATCACTATCAGTATCAGTCTCTTCTTCGACAATGTAGCAGGATTTCTTACCTTTTCCTTTGTAGTCCTTGTATCTTCAGTAACTTCTATCTTCTCTTTTGTCTTTATGCTTTTTGTCCCTCTCTTCATCCTTATTATCCCTGTCAAGACATCTAGCAACTATATGACCAACTTTATTACATGAAAAACATATAATAGGGAGTTTACCTTTGTACCTTCCTTTTCCCCTTTTCAATCTTCTAGCCATAAGAGCTTCTAGATCCTCAAGTTCTTCATCAGATGTGTCACTATCACTTTCACTTATGCATCTTTCTTTTTCCTTCTTTGACTTACTCAGAACCATTTTTGACTTAAAAGCAGATTCAATATTACCAATAGTGAAGTTATCATAGTTAGAAAGTTCAAAAGTAGTAAGCTTACCAGCCAAACTTTCCAAAGTAAGAGCATTAGTAGAGTTACATCTAGATTCCTGAATTGTAGAAATTTTGATTGCATAGATAGGATGTAGAGTTCTTAATACTTTTCCTATTACAATTTCATCCTCAATAGTTCCATTTGCTCCTCTAATAGCATTTCAACATCTTTTATTCTACCACAATATTGTGCAATATTCTCACCTTCTTGCATTCTCATTTCATCAAATTTACCTCTTAGGCTCTCGACTTTAGCTCTCAACACATTTATGTCACCACCATAAATATTTGCAAGGGTGTCCCACATTTTCTTTGCAGTACTATAGTCTTTGATGCCTTCAAATTTTGGATAACTTAGGGCAGACGCAATCTCCAACATTTCTTGGTTGTGCTCTTGTTTATCTTTCATTTCCTTGGCAGTCAGAGGTGCAATAGGTGTGGCATAGTCATGCTCAATGTAATACTTTGCAGAATCACCAATACCAGCCAGATGTAGCTTCATCAAGCTTTTCCATGCAGGAAAGTTTTCCTTATTCAACTTTGGTACCTCCTTCTTATACATCTTGATCATTTGCTTCAAGTACCTTCAAACTTGTTCTCTGTAAGCATCAACAGCTCCAATACCAATTGTTAATATGATTTAGAACAACAAAGAGGGGGGGTGAATCAGTTGTTCTCAGGTATAGATGTATAAACAAACTTTAAACTCTTCAACAAATCAGATCTAATAACCAACAGCTACTTGGTCATTACTGATTGCATAACATAAATATATAATAGTGCAATCCACTTATCCAATAGCATCTAACTTGTAAAACACAGAAATGTTCAAACCAAAACATTCACACAAGTATCAACACCAAGATTTATAGTGGAAACCCAATTTGGGAAAAACCACTTTGTAACATGTTACTATTATGTTCACTTTTTTGAAGTGAGCTCTGTGAAAAGCCAACCCTATCAAAGGTTACAAACACACTGTCAGATGTGACCCGGTTAAAGGATTTAAACCACTTTGTTAAAAGTGTACCTTGTTATAGGACTTACATACACTCCATTAAAATGCAACCTTGTTCAAAGGATTTATATCTATGACTATTAGATCAACCTCTGTTAAAAGGATTTTGACTGTTACAATGATTAGAAAGTAGCAGTAGTATTGATCTGAAAAACATACAACTCACTTTGCAAATATTAGATCCAATTCCATACACATATGCTGGCTTACTGATTGTGAACCTTTGCCATCTCCATCACTGATCTGCTCGGAACTCTCTTCAAGAAATCACAACACTTCTCCTTCAACCTTCTCTTCTTAGACAGTCAATAACATCAACAGCACTTCCAACATCCACTTCTTGTTTAACCTCTAGCTTAGGTTTCCTTAATACTTCCTCTATTAGGTCAATACATCTTTTGTCGCTTAATCTCCTTCGTAGATCTTAGGATTAGGTTAGATTCATTGAATCTGTCCTACATTATGTTCTTTGGCTTCCTTCTAGAAATATCTTGAATCTCTTAATAGATTTACAATAAAAATTTTTACAGTGCATTAAATGCTTTCATACAATCAATAAATAAAGTCAACGCATTTTACATAATCCAAGAATTCAATGATGTCGGCTAGAAATTTGAATTCTTCCTCAAATGCAAAATACTGACGCTCGGTCAATATTGTGTTCAACTTCTTGATCTTCACTAGAAAGCTCGGTCACCACATAAACTGTTTCCTCGGCTAATACTATCTTCCTCGGCAATTAATTGGTGTTCGGTCAACGTTGAATTTACTCGGCATATACTAGCTCGGTCGACACTAACAACACTCGGCTTAAACTAGATTTCTTCACTTTTTCTCGGTTAAGTCTACCAATTTAGTCTTCATTCTTACTTAGATAAATAATACATTATCTTATCATTGTGCCACATAATCAAGTACTCATTGAAGTATCAAGATAACTCAACCTTTCCTTAGGTGCTATTGTTATCAACCTTTCCTTACCCCTTAGCAACACTCAAGTAGATATAGTACTTTCTTAAATAGAAACAGTCTTACCAATTAAGGTTTGACATCAATGACAATACAATAATTGCTTCAATTACAATTTCCAACACCCAGACCACTCACTCAGAGGGCTAAACACTCTTAACATGGAAGTGCTTCCCTTTTAAGATGATACAGTAATGAAAGGTGGAAGAGGAATGTGTGTAGAAGCTAGCTGAGTGACATGTGGAACAAATGCTTCAGTGAAGGCTTGCTGAGAAGTGGAAGGAGGTGCTTGTGTTTCCCCCTAGAAGAATGGTGCTGATGAGGAGGCTTGGCTCATGAAAGGTGGAGGTACCTCTTGTGTGGTAGTTTGTGTGGGAGGTGGAGGTTGTGTTTGTGCAAAGCTCTGTGCCTGAGTAGAAGCTTGAGATGTTGCAAGTGGTGGTGGTCCCTCCATAACAAAAAAGGGAGTGGATTGTGTCATTTTTTGCACTGTTGTGTTTGTGGAACTAGTTTGCAAGAGATGGGGGATAGGCAAGGCTACCTAGAATATTTTTAAGTTGGGGTCATGGATTTGATGGACAATGGGGGAATAGATGTCAGTGGGGATGTGTATGGGTTTCCGGGGACTAAAGGGTTGGAGGTGTGGTGGAATGGGAGTACCCCCTTGTGCATAGTTTGCCAAAATGGCAAGATGATTCTAGTTTATGATTGCACTAACCATCTATGCATGTCCGGGATGGCTCATGAATGCTTCCATATAAAATGAAGTGGGTGTCTTAGTTGGATCTTCCCACACATTCTTGACCCATGGGGGTTGTGGATTGTAGGTTACCATCGTGTTGTTAGGATCGTTGGGATTAGATTAACTAGTGGCTATTTTGTGATCCATATTCTTTCTCTTCCTATCTCGTGTCTTGGCAGGCATGAAATGCATACCTAAAGATGAAGATGTAGTGATGGATGGATGCAATATGCTTATAAGGAAACTTAAGGATGGTGGGTAGGATAAGTTGATGAAAGCCTAAGGATAGATGCAAGGACTCAAATGATCTTGGATGAACTAAGGATGTTTGGATGTTGATTGGATAATGGATGGTGGAGATTTTGCTTAAGGAAACAAGGATTACTAAGTGTCAAAATGATTTGTTTCTTATTGATGTAGGATCAAAGTGGATGGGATTTTAAACCTAGGATAGATTTGTGATCTTTAAAAGACAAGATCCTTGTTAGTGCATGCCAATCTCTTGAATGAGATGATGAGACTTACAAAGACAAGTATGAGCTGTCCTAGACAATGCTTAGTTGAAGGGTGGAGCTAAGATGGTTTTGATTTAGGATGAGGATTAAGTAACTCAAAGGATGTGACACTAAGTGGATGATTTGGATAGGTTTGAATTTGATTCAAGAATTTTGGATTTGGATTTGGATTGTAGATTAAGGATGGCGGGTTTGACTAAATGAGGCTATTCTAAGGGGACGACCTAATATGCAACTAAAGCGATGATATATGATGCAACTAAGGGGATGATCTATGATGCAACTAAGGGGATGATCTATGATGCAACCAAGGAGATGATCTATGATGCAATGATGCAAGGGTGCCGAGATAGTTTTGTGAGATTCTGAAAGAATGTGGCATGTGATAGGCCAACTAGTCTTCACTTTCTAAGCTAACAAAGTGACGATTGACCTGGAAGCGGGTAGCAAACTGCTTGACTCTTACGTTGTATCCCACGTTATCTAGTTTCTCCTGATACTTATTTTCCTTTTGGATTGCAACTAGGGAAGTTTGATGGTCTTTGAGTTCTCTTTTTGCAACTTTCTTCTCTTGATATACACAAGAATTTGGCAACTTGGCTTTCTTGTGTTTTGTTGAATCGGTCATATCTTGAATTTGAGCAATGTTTTTGGGTAACTGATTTCAAGAGAAATTTGGTTTTGACAAGATGTTTTTGGATAGATCTGATTAAGTTTAGGCTTTCATTTTTGTGATTCTTCTCTAATGGAAAAGGACCCAAAATCAAAAGATAATGACCAAGTATTTTGAAAATAATCCAGCAAGGGACATGGCAAGCTTGCAGGATGCAAGCAATGGTGGAAAAGATTTTGATAATGCTCTTTGGAATATGTATTTTCATCAGATGTTTTTCATTGAGTCTGAAACTTTGAAGACACACACAAGCAATCTTACCCTAAGGAATTTTGGCTTGACTAAAAAACCTTTGCTCATTGACTTAGGCATACATCCAAGAGCTAATCAAAATACAACCACCACCAAGCACACAATGGCTCCAGTCATGATGTCGTATTATCCAGTTCCAAGTGCTCGAGGATGGTACAATATGATGAGTTTCTTGAGGAGATTAATTTTCTCCTTGCACAAAGATTAGAAATCCTTCGGGGGTAGATCAGGTGGCCTCTAATAAATAGGTGTCTAGTTAGGTCTGTGGTGTCCTCCCAATCGGTTTGTATGTGCCTGAATCACTTAAGAGCCTAGTTGACCATGCCGAAATAGTAGGGATATTCACCTACCTTGGGCTACCATTAGCACACATCACCTGAGCTTGAGGGGATGAGGCGAGAGTTTTCTTAGCCCTTTGTTTGTATATTGATCGAAGAAATACTAGTTTAAGGTCGTTCTCCAAAGAGGAAGCACTTTTCTCTCTGGATAGGCCTTGCTAGAGTCAAGTGACCAATCCAACCCTTACCTTCACCCAAGTTCTATGAAGGCATGTGGAAAGGGTGTGGATTTCAATTGAATTACTTAGATTAATGGGATTTTTCAAGAAATCAAAAAATCTCTTAAGGTAGTGTTTTGAGAACACTCCTTCAAACACACCATAGAAAGTTCATTCCAATTTGAAGCTCTTTTTTAGATTAACTGTTGTCTATCCTACAAATTTCAAACACTCATGATTACGATACAAGGTTCAATTTATCTTTGAAACAAAAAAGCTTTTGTAACTTTTTGGAACATTGCAAGTGTTTTATCCCTCATCACTCAAGATTGAATTTAGTCCTTTTTAAGAGCCCCAAAAAGAAGTGTTTGATTTGAGTTTGTTTTAATTTACCTTATGCACTCAAGATTGGATGTTTGTTTCTTTCTCAAAGCCCAAATGAAATGCTTGATTTTGATTTGTTCATTTCTCTTTAGACATTCAAGATTAGATTTGAATTCATTTTAAGCCCAAAGAAGTTGAGATATTTTGATTTGTTTTGTTCTTTCTCTTTTAGCCACTCAAGATTAGGTGTAGGGTTCTTTTTAGGAGCAAAGCAAATGTGAAGATTTCACTTTGAGACCTTTCAAGATTTCAAGATTTTGTTTTAAACCCTAAAGTAAGTGTGTGATTGATTGTTCATTCCTTTTAAGCAGTCGAGATTGGTTTAGGGTTCTTTTTTTAGGACCAAAAAGTTTGCAGTGTTTTTTAGATTGTAGTCAAGATTTCATGAAACTTTTAGAAATTGAAGTTTAGATGTGATTCATTTTAAACCCTAAACCAAGATGTGAAGATTGAGTTGTTCATTTTAGGTGTTTTAGGATTGGTTTTTAAGTTTTAATGAAGATGTGTATATTCATTTAACTTTGGCATTCGAGATTGAGTGGGATTCATTTTAAGCCTAAATGAAGGTTGGTATTGTTCATCAAACAAAAAATGGGTTAGTATGCTTTAGGACCTTGATGAATTTGACAAACAACTTGTTCTCCCAAGATGACCTACAAAAATAATGTTAGATCTTACAAATTTAAAGATCGGGGACAAGATGGAGCCCAAATGAGCATGAAAAACCAAAAAAATCAAGTATTAGGGCCCTAAACATGCCCTCTACTTCCCATACAAGTAAACATGAAACGAGATTTTTGGATGCAGACTTGTACGAGTCAATACCATGCACGACGCAAGTATAGAAGGGTCAACATACGAGCAAACAGGGCCATAAGAGATCCAAAGGGCCAAAAATGACATGTAGAAGTCCCATACAAGTTAGTACCAAGCATAGTATGAGAATAAATGGGTTCCCATATGAGTAAATAGGGCCAAAGGTGTTTAATCATACTAGGATTCTCACCGGGATGTACGAGATTTTTTTATTAGAAACCCCTAGAAATGGAGTTGAAATATGTGGTGGGTGTCCCACTGGGCATGCCAAAATGTCAGTGATGTGAACCTAACCTATTGGGAGCATGCTGACACAATAAAACATTAATCTAATCTAGCATACAAGACATATAGTAAAACTATTCACAAACACCACCTCAAATTGAGCCAAAACGAGAGCACCTAAGCCCAGTTTAATTTGCTTGTTTGAGGCAGATGTGGGTGTGCTCTCCAAGAAAAATGAGGGTATCCCCAATGATTATGTGAGGTGATTAGGATAAAATGCAAGCCATGGAGACCCCAAAAGTGGCACAAAACCTAGTATGGGGAAATAGTTTTGCCCCTAGAGTTCCAAGGGATGCAATGGATGAAAGTGAGATTTTAAGATATGGATGAGATGAAAGATTCATTTTACCTTAAACATGAATGTGTTATGAATTGAAAATGAAGTGAAAATCATAAAAGAAACTAATATTTATCCATTAAGATATGCTATGATGAGTTATGAAGCTGAAAACATGAAAGAAATCTAACAATCTTAATATGCTATGAGATTGTAGAGATAATTGAACATAATAACAATGCAAATAGATTGATGATGTTTTTCTCATGGAAGGAGGCCTATTTATAGATTTTGAGTAAGGTCTTGGGTTAGAAGCGATGGGTTAGGGTTTAGGAAGAAGGGTTAGGGTTTAGGGTCAATGAGATAAGGATGGGCATTGATGGGTTGAGAGACCAAGGTTGTTCACACATGTGTGAGCAACACTTGGGAAGTGTGAAGGGAATAAGAGTGGAAGAAAGGGGATGGGTTTCCATTAAGAGGGTTGTAAGAGCCATTAATGAGGGTGTAAGGGGTCATTAATGAGGGTGTAAGGCTCATTAATGGGGATGTTGACTTTGGGGTAAGGGGAAGCCATTAAGGCTAAGAGGGTTAGGAATCACCCCTTAAGTGGGGTTAGGGAGTGATTAGGATAAGGGGATAAGATTTGGAGGATTCTAGAAGAATTTTAGGATTAAGGGATTTAAATAAATATTTAGTTTATTTAGAGAGGGTTTGGTTGAAGTAATTTATTAAAATGATTTCATAAATAGGAGGGGGGAGATATTTAAATTAGATTTAAATATCTTTGATTAAATAAATTTAATCAAAAGGGAAAGGGATAATGACAATAATAACTAATTAAATAATTAAATAATTATTATGTCATCAAGACTTTTATTACTAAAAATACATTTCATTAATAAGTTGGATTTTTACGTGTCTACAATATTATATATCCACTGTTTAGAAAAATTAATAAAACAAGATGCCCATTTGTCATTGTCTTAGGTATAATGCTCCTTGGCAATTGAATTTGGGGGGATCCAAGTTATACGAGGATAGAGAATTGGGTGAAAGAAAATTTCAGCTAGCTAGAAGTGATGATAGATTCAATTCACATAATCGGTACATATTGTACAACTTTGGAGGGTGAATATAGTTTGGCGACCTATTCTTTCAAAACATGCAGACTTTATTAAATACATTGCAAAGTATGCAACAAAAGATAAGAGAAGCTCAAAAATATACTCTGAGATGTTGATGCGTCTGTCAAAGGTGGAAAATCCTGATGATTTAGCTGCACGGGCATACAAAAAGCTTCTCGTGTAAACAGATATAGAGAGGGACATTGGATCTCATGAAACATGTCATATGCTATTAGAGCTTCCATTGGTGGAGAGTAGAAGAAGGTTTGTTCTTCTAAATGTCTCACGTGAAATTTTCAAACCTGTAGCAATAAATAACGAGGAAAGTGATGAAGAACACACAAAATCTTTTGTGGATGTCTATAAAACAAGGCCAATATGTATGGAAGGTATCACTTTGATTGATGTGGCAAGATCCTGGATATACAATCCTAGAAAAAGAGGAGATAACAAATGGGTTCCAAGGCAAATGGTAGCTATTGTTAGAGTTTTCCCTAGGTTTCTATCCATTCCTCCACATGATTCAAGTAAATGGGTGGACTTTTGTTTATGTGAGTTGTTACCATACAAACCTTTTCATAACATTGAAAGGGGCATTGGTCATGATAATGACACTATAGTGGAAAACTAGGAATCACTCAATTACACTCCTTGGCATGTTCAAAGAGAAGCACCTACAAAAAATGACGAACCTAGCAGTGATTCTGAAATGGAAGCTAATGGAGGTATTCAAGGAAATACCATAGAACATGAATGGGAAATCATCTCCAAGCTACACAATGGTCAACATATGCAAGTTTCTGAAATAGACATGTTGGGAAGAAGAGATATTGATAGAAATACAAATTGGTGTAGTGAATATCAAAATGAAGAGCATACAACTGAAGCAATCAATTTCATAGGAAATGAAGAAACATGGATGTATCATGTATGATGACATCCCACAATGCATCAACTTTACAACTCTTGGTGAGAAGCAGAAAAAGGCAATCGATATTATTATGACACCCTACCATACCAAACAAGTTGGAATGCCTTTGTTTATGATAATTCAAGGAACAAAGGGAACAAGATAGTCTTATCTTATTGGTGCCATCAATCAATCTCTTCAGATGGAACCTATGCCAAGACCTTCTCCACTACTATTACTTGCATCGACTAGAGTTGCAACTTTCAATATAGGAGCCTCTACAATACATTCAAAGTTTCCAATACCAATTAAATATTTCTCTCAGCTAGAAGGGACACGACTTACAAGTTTTCAAGAAGAAATGGTCCATATCAAGTATATTTTGATTGATGAGATGAGTTTCATTGGTCAAAACTTGCTGGAAAATATAGATTCTTGATTCAGACAGGCCTTCCCACAAAGTGTTGACATTAGCTTTACAGGTATACCTTTCATTTTTTGTAATGATGTTATTTATGTGTTATAACTCATATGCAGTACATTCATGTAATATTCATAGATGGTCTAAAAACATTTGTCACTTTCTTTCAGGTATATCTATTATTTTGTATGGTGATCTGGGTCAGTTAGCTCTAGTCAATGATAGACTGACATATGATAGTAATAGGTGGGCAAAGTTATTGTGGCAATAATTCAAAATAGTGGTTACATTGAATAAAGTATTTAGGCAAGATGGAGAAAACATCCAACAACAAAGATTTAGTCAGCTTCTGACAAATCTCAGAGGTGCAAGTCCACAAATAGATGACTGAAACTTGCTTATGATGAGAACGCCTGTGAGGTTAGATGTTGCAACCAATGATGAGTTTGACAAGGAAGTGCATTTGTTCTCAACAAATGAGAATGTTCATAACCATAGCATGAGGATGTTAGAATGTTCATAACCATAACATGAGGATGTTGTATTGTTTGAGGCATCATGTTGCACATGTAGTCTTGCAACTAAGCCAAGGAATGGTAATACACTTGAATATTTCTCAATGAAGAACTTGATCTAGAGTTATTGTTTAGTAAGGATTCAAGGGTGATATTGACTACAAATCTGTGGATAGAAGTCGGTCTTGTCAATAGAGCATTGCGATATATCTGGAATATTATGTACAAACCAGGAATTACCCCACCTGAACCACCAACATTTGTCACCGTTGAATTTGATAATTATTTTGGACTACCATATGATGACCACCATCCAAAAATAGTTTCAATAGCACCACTACAGAGAGGTAGAACCTTTAAGTTACCATTAAGGTTGACATGGGCATTGACAATTCATAAATCTCAAGGACTAACTCTTTCCAAAGCCACAATTGATATAGGCCCAAGAGAAAGAGAAGGATTGACATTTGTGGTTGTATCTTGTGTGAAGTCTCTAGAAGGCTTGAGAATAATGCCACCATTCACATATGACTGCTATGAAAAAATGAAAAGTGAGAAACAACTTTCCAAGAGAAAAGCAGAAGAAAACAAACTCAAATGTCTTGAAAATCAATAATGTATTGTAATGATGTATTTTCAAATTGTTGTTAAGAAGCATACTATTGATAGTTTTCTTGCATTATGTGAAAATTGTCCTACTTTATTCTAAAGCTATGAGTTAGTACATTATATTTAAAAATTATGCTCACCTTTGGTTCCATCTGTACTACAATGTGTACTAATATTTGGAAAATATTCCAATGCTCATAATATTTCTACGCATTAGTAAACATGTTCAATTTCAAATTTTATTTTTGCACTAAACGTCTGTACTTTTATTCTAATTTTTTCTATATACTAAAGTTTGTTCAAAAAATTTACAGCATAACATTTAAGTTATGGATGCCTCAAATAGAGAGTCACAAATGATTGTTACCAGCCCAAGCGCTTATGTGCCCTCCAACGATTTAGATTATGAAACTGAACTGGCAAATGTGCACGGATAATTGTAGACTCCTGCATGAACATCATCAAAGCTGGTGAGAATGCAACATTATCCATTGACCACGTTGAAGAGGTAGAGATATTGAAGATGGAAGATGTTGCAAAACATGTCCACTAGACATCTGCTAAGGTACATGCATTTCCATCCATGATGAAAGAAGTCTATAGCGATCATTTTGCAAATGAAGGTCGTAATACCCTCTTCCTCATCAAAGAATATGTGATGTACTTACATCATTATGAAGAACTATTTTATATATAGCTAGTTCTTATCTTGTCTTTGATAATTCTTACTTCATATGAAGAGTTGTAATGGGACTTATATTTCCCTTGTTATCCATGTAATTTTGATGAGCAATATTGGAAAAATAAATTATTTTCATATTGATGTCCACTACTATCCTTGCAAGGTTTATCAACATCTTTTTATGAAATTTCTATTTCATATATTATTGGCTTTCAAACATATAACCTTTACGCCATCTATTTAAAAAAAAAAAACATAAGATGTCTTCAATGCTAAAAAGAGTGTCTGTGTAAGAGAGAGAGAAAGAGTGTACGTGGAGAGTAATCCTTTTCAAAATGCCTATTTTCATCATATTGTAAGGTGCACCATGCACCTCATGAAAGATTACTCTCAGCTTAGTGTGTATATATATATATATATATATTAAAATTCATTGTGAAAAAACAGATTTATAAGAAAGTTACATATTATTGCTACTTATGAAATCCCATTGACTCCTTGAACCTTATAGACATTATTGAAATCATTCATTCACTGCCCTCACTGTCCTCTCAGCTGACAAAACATTTTAAATTCCACAATTTACAAGATTGTCCGCTCACGTTTTCTGAGAAGAGGGAAATTTAAAAACGATGTCAAATCATCAGTACAAATTCCTGCTCAATAAAAGGTCACGGGTCACTAAAAGCCAACCCCTGAAGAAATAGAATCTCTATATCAATGTCAAGCTTCCCTTATCAATCCATCAATTGCTGAAGTATATCTCAACTGCAGTCATAGGTTGCAGAGCATGGAGCAATCAGTCCCCATTCTGATTGTGGCTTGCACAATCCTTACTCTTGGCTCTGGCATTTCATCTGCTACCCTCCCTTCCGACATTCAAGCTCTGATCCACTTCAAGAACTCAATTGACACATCCAGTATACACCCAACTTCCTGCTTAGATTCATGGGATTTCTCTGCAGCAGATCCTTGTGTTTCCACATCTGCGGCCCAGTTTGCTTGTGGTCTTCGCTGCGATGTCCAGACTGGAGGGGAGAGCAGGGTCACAAGCATTACTCTGGATAGAGCTGGGTACAAAGGATTTCTTCATCCATCCATTGGGAATCTCAGTGAACTGGTAGCTTTTTAACAAAGCATGTGCAATGCAGTATAATTTTTCCTTCATTCTTCTCTGCAGTAACTTATTCATTTCTGTTCTCTTGAAAATCTGAAATTGGTGCTTGTTAGTCTTAATTTTTTATGGGGTTTCTAACAGGTAAAGCTTGATTTATCAGGAAATGCCTTTAGTGGAGCCATTCCTGAAACAATAGGCCTGCTGGGTAAGTTAACAAGCTTGAAGTTGGCCAACAACCAGTTTTCTGGGTCCTTGCCTAGTTCAATCGGAGGGCTTGTAAGCCTTCAAGGTATGTCAGTGACAAGGAACCAGCTTGATGGGTTCATTTCCCAATCATTGAATAGCCTTGTTAACTTAAGAAGTATGGATTTGTCATATAACAGTTTTGGTGGTGTAATTCCACCTTTAAGAGGCATGAGATCAATGCACAGTTTGGATGCTAGTTATAACAAACTTACAGGTGAGTAAGCTGAGATTTCTTTTCAGATGAAATGTTAGTATGCGGTTTAATAAGTATCAGTGGAACTTAATTCAGTAAATGTATTGAGGTTATTTCTTAAGTTCATTGCAGTAAATTTGATAATTTCTGAATCAAAACTGTGGAGTAGAAACTTGGTAGTATCTTTTATATCAAAAAATTTGATCATTTTTTAGTTTTTTCAGTTTTCTCTGTGAATTTGACAGAATATAGTTGCAACCTGGTGCATTTGCTACAGTTTAATCATGTGGATGGTCATGACTCGTAACCTTATACAGCTCTGTATATATTAATCAAACCATATATGTCTCTCTTTAAGTAGGAATACATGCATACATAGCTGTATATGACCACCATCAGTTGTTTTTATTGCAGTTTAGTCTCCTGAATTGTCATGACATTATTTCAGTTGCAGAATCTTTGAAGTCTGAAGAGCTAAAACTAAGGGGCACTTGATCCTGAAAACTAAAATGCAGTAAATACCAGTGCCCTAGATTTTGGACATATACATCAAACTATATGTAAATCTGAGCATGTACAGTTTTGTTTATATCTGAATTCATATTCGAAAAGTTGTGGTAGGCAAAATTTATTGAATTATTCCTATTTTAGACACCTAAATGATGCTGAGTTCACATCTTCATCAATACATCAATACAAAATGTTGATACACTTATTGTAGTGTAGTCCTCTCAACAGTGATAGTCAGATATGCAATATACAGGGAAATATTTTATTGGTAGCTAAATTCTACCTCCAGAAGATTGGTTATAACAATACTCTCTGGATCAAGATTAGATTATAAGGTTTTTAATGTGCCTCCAATATCTGAGAAATGATAGCAAGCAAGTGGAAATAAGACAAATGTTTTTGCTGCAGGTGAGCTACACGCAGAGCTTCCACCTCTGCTATCTCTGCTAACACTAAGGGGAAACATGCTAAATGGAAGCTTGCCGGCCAAATTGAATTCATTGCCGAGACTTAGTGTTCTGGATGTGGGCTCTAATAAACTGAGCGGAAGTGTGGACAGTACTCTGTTTGGGCACCCTTCACTGCAGCAGGTCAATCTGTCCAACAACAATTTCGGTGCTTTGAGTGTCCCAAATTTAGCAGGGGTAACTACCCAAATGGTTGCCTTCGACATCAGCTTCAACAGGATTAATGGGTCACTTCCTGCTAATTTGGCAAGCATTGGAAGCCTTGCTGCTCTGTATCTTCGTCACAACCGATTCCAAGGGCCCATTCCTGCAGAGTATGGTAGGAAAGCAACCATGGAAGGCTCTGGAAACATGAGGCCTTTGTACAGGCTATATCTAGAGAGTAACTACTTAAGTGGTGATGTCCCAGCTGTATTCTTGGGCCTTTCCACTGAAAAAGTTAGTGGTAACTTTGCTGACAATTGTTTAAATGAATGTCCTGCAAGAGTAACTCTCTGTCAAGGTGGACAGAAGCCTCCTAATGAGTGTAGGGTTGCCTATTAGCCCTCAAATATCGGACTAGTGGAATCTATGGTCTGTTGTCTGCAATCCCTTAATTTTGTTAGCGGGCTTTGCCCTAGGAGGTTTCTATCCCTGGTTTGAGGTGAAGAAGTTATGCTTATTGGGGCACAATCGATAAAATATGTTAGTGGTCTTCTCTCCCCTGGAGAAATGATGAGGGTCCTAAACTCTTAATTTCTAGAGTTTATAACGTTAATTTTATAATCTAATTTGAATTGTGCTTTTCATTATCAACATTTCAGATGATATAGAAATGAAATAAATAATTAGATAGCAAAAATTACCTTACAAGGTAAATCTGTACAGATAACTAGACTCAAAACACCTTTATATTCTTAATTGATAAGCATACTCGTCCCATAGAGCATTTATATTTTCTGTACAATGTCCTCTCTTATAGAGAATTCCAGTGTTCTTTATTTATCCTTATCACCTTCTTCTAAACTCTCCAGTAAGATGTTTTTTATTTCTTAGGTAGGAGGTGCGTTATGGCCACCTTTGAGGTCTGATTATACTGATTCCTAGTACTTGGTTGATATTAATGATAACTTTGGCAGTTCTTGTAGAGAAAGTTGTTAGAAGGATGTTATAAATTGTTATCATGAATATAGGTATATAATTTCTGTATATAAAAGTAAAATTACTTTTCAACGTGTTAGTGTAATTTGTTATCCTATGATGAATTTTCTAGGTAGATTGTGTTATTAGAAGTATAATAGAGATTGTTATAGTTAACTTAGTGTACACTGTATTTACAGATCTTAAATGGTATATCAAATTTTGATGATTTTTTTGGTTGTTTTTTGTGTGGAACTTAACTGCTTATAACTATTATTCTGACTTTTGGGTACTAATAATGCATGTTGTGGAATCTGCTATGCATGTAAGGGTTAAAAAGTGGTCATTTCAAATTGTTGACGGGTCAAAAAGTGATCAAGTGTTGCCCAATACCTACTTAAAGATGCTCCAATAACCTTACATTACAACCACCTCAAAAATTATCAATACTTATGCATAAATGTCTCCGTAGATGTACATTATAGATATCAATAAAGTTACACACCTCTTTCAAATTAACACATACAAAATTTATTAATAAATCTTTAATTTTTAAAATATTGGATAAACAAAGAGTGAACAATAAATAATATTCTTCCTTGGAAAGCTGACATAATTACTGAGCTTGTTCGGAAATATTCGTCTGTTGAGAGCATAGACTACACACTTTTTTTTCTTTTAAAATGTTCAACTACCTTTTAAGAAATGCTCTCTGAATCTCGAGGAAGTCTTGGACAAAAGGAATTAGATTCCCTTGAGGTAGCTCCAAGATGCTGCACACAAAAGGAATAATCAGTATAACACACTGGGGCCTTGCACATGTTTCTGTTTTTCTTTTTTCAAGTGGCATAAATGAGCTATATGCATTGTAATAAGAATGCAGAAGAATCTCCTCACTTTCAGACCAAATTGTGAAATCTCACTAAGTTTGGTTCTCATCAGTTCTTTTTATTTGTAGTAAACTCATTTTTTGGGTCCAATGATCTGTCGTTTACCTCAAAGATGTCTACAGACGGTAACCTACTACTTGAAACTGATAAGGAAACCTATCCTTTTTGAAAAGATACTTCTGTTCCGTGTGGGAGAGTGTAAGGCTGTTCTTTTTAATGAAGTGACATTTTTTGGTTGAAGGTAATACATTTCATTATTGAAGGCCCCCATTCATGGTACTGCAAGAATGATTCTTGGAACACATGTTACAATGTACAGAATTTTCTAAACAAAGCAAAGACATGCACTGTTTGTTCTATATGTTCAGCACTTTGTCGTTGAAGTACATGAAAATTGGGGGGACATCAAGTGCTTGTGCTTGTCGTTGAAGTACATGAAAATTGGGGGGACATCAAGTGCTTGTGCTTGCCCTAGTGCTACAATTTTTTAAAGGAAGTTTAAAACTTACAATAATTATGGATAGTAGGAGATATTCTTTACAGAAAGTTGTGATATTACTATCAGGATTTAAGTGTGTAGTTTTTGAGTCAAATTTATTGACCCATCTTTTATGAGTAGTGATTCACAAGAACTCTTTTCTCGTTGAGAATAAATGTAACATCTTTGTAAGCATCACCTAGATGCAATGAGTGCCTAAGTGTTCCATTCATTCTCATGACAGATGGGTTATTGTGAGGCACTACTCATGAAACATGGGTCAATGAGTTTGAATGTAATAGCAATATCAACAATATCATTACAATGATTGATAAAAGATTGGAATATTGAAAACTTCCCTCAAACTAATTTGTCTTAAAATCCTCCCTCCTATCTAAATTGGGTCAAGACTTAATCTGAAATGGAGTTTGAATCAGCCCCAATCCAAATGATTCAACTTGAGCACTGTTGTGTGAAAATCTAAAGCTGAGGCCAAAGATCGATTTCTAGCAAGGAAGATTATTCATTATAAAATTTATGTGGGAGAATGTATCACCTTTCTTCCTAATCAGTCCACCAAATGTCCTTACTATAATAAGCTTTAAACTACCAAAATTGCTTTTCAAACTTGCAAGCATTCTCAACAAATTTGGCATGCAATCATGACTCTTATTCCAAACATATTTAACAAAGAAATAAAATGGAAATCACCTCTTCTAGGGCTGCACTATTCACAAAATATGATTGCAGAATCTTTTCATCAATGTATCTTTTTATACATTTGGATGCTTCAATGTAAAGCTATATTTTCTAGTGCTTTTTCTCCAATGGAAGTGATTATGCATGGCTTATTCTCTAATATTATTCTGCAAAGAATCACAACATTTTAGAGCTCTAGACTCAATTTTCTAGAGTGTGATCTCAATTGGCAGCTATCACAAAAGATTGGAATGGGTCTTTTACTTACAATGTCTAATATCATTAAGAAGATCACGTGCTTTGTACTCTTAGAGAAAAGTAACCAATTGCTTATTGTAATTTGTTTCTATTGAACTCTATTACTTTTAGATGTCTTAGTTGATTTGCTCTTCTATGTAATGCTTATTTGTATCCAACCTTAGTCATTTCTTTCAAGCTTTTTGGCTTGGAAGTGCTTCCTTCAAGCTTTTTCCCTCTATACATTTGTTTTCTTTTAATTAATATATGCATTTTTTCAATAAAAAATATTAGAAGCATAATGAACAAATGTATCGATTTGAGTTTTGAATTGTAGTAAGAGTAGAGACATGATTATATTTGAATCAACAATTAATTACGATAAAAGTGGGGATATTATTATATTTGAGTCAACTATGAAATACATAATTATAACATTAGTTGTAAAATAGAAAAGGAAGTGAATTTGATGAAAGGATGATTGAAATATGAGTCTAGTTTAAAAGATTGAATGAATTATTTCAAAATTATACCCTATTATCAAATGCGTTTCCATATAGTGAATATTAATAGGTTTTTCTATTTTGTGTAGAGTTAAGTTGAGAGAATTTTGGTATCTAGTATATTGTTATATTCTTACTATATTTGACATTTTATGGGAATAAAATGATTAGATTGATAGAATCGATTGTAAATTGAGATATTTATAAACACAATGAACTTGTGATGGTAAAAGAAGTTAGAGAGTAGTAAGAACCTCAATGTAAAATGTTGACTTTGGTTTTCTATTCAATTCACAAACACAAAACATTGGCTTGCATTAAATCAAAGTCATTTAAAATGTTTGTTGTTTGTGCTTGTGAGGTATAAATATTGAGAAGCAAAATTCAATTCAATGAACCAGTCATATTGTTTTATGTAACTAAGGATTTTTAGGTGGCCATGTCAACTTTTTAAAGTGGTTTGTTGTGAACACTCTTGAAGAAAGTTGCCTAGATTATTGATAGAAGAAATAAAGCATTAATAAATAGTTAGAAATGCATTGATGATTAGCTTATCATTCACAATGTATTTCTATAGTTGTATTTGGTGTTGATGATTCAAATACTTATACTAGTTAGTTGTTTTCTAGCTCTGGTACATTAGTAGTGTACAAATTAGATGTAAAAAAGTTAGTACTACATGGGGGAATGATAGTACTATCCATATAAGGAAGGTTAATATCATAGTTAATTTTGTTTCCAATATTTTTGTTGTTGGGGTTGGATAGAGGAAGGAAATTCTTGTTTATTTGATTCAACAAGCTTGGATCTATATAGGAACTATTAAACATAGAAATTTTAATGTTGAATCTCATTGGTTTTGATAACAATGGGCTACAAATCTTAGACAAGGTTGCAATTGTAGGCTCTTCTAAAAAATGATAAAGCAATCGTTTTCAACTTGGTTTGGCAAAGTGGGTGTAATATGGTTAGTGATAGGGATTGTATTGGTAATGTTGTTGATGAAAAAATAAGGTTGAATAGTAGAGGTGAAGGAGTTTTAGTAACATGGAAATGAGCATGTAAGGATGAAATTGTCTTGATAGTGGAATTTTGATAATAGATTTCAAGATTGTGCAATTCTAAGTGTAGATGAAAAAAATATTTTAGATTAGGACAAGGACTAGTTGGGCCATAATTCTTCCAAGGCCTTGAAATAGAAATTTTGGTGCTATTAGTTGTAAGATTCCTATGAAGAGAGACAAGGACATGCAAATTATTGGAAGAACCTCCAAAAGTGATGATTCTTCTTCCTTGTTGAAGATTGTATGTAACTAGTCATGTGACCATGCCACCAACGTTGTAGGTTTTAGCTTTTCATCCACAATATTTCGTGCTTGAATTGCTCCACATATAATCAAAGCAAGAATCTTACAATATCTTTATAGGTCAGGCATAAGCTACACATTATTTGGAGCTAGACTCCTAAGAAGAGAAGGGGACAATGAGTTGCTAGGAGAACTTACATTGGTCTAGAGGAAATTTGTTGTTGCTTTGTTGTCTCTCATTTACTTGGCAATCAAATCATAATAATAAGTATCCTCTTTTGTTGTATCAAAGGTTCCAAGCCATTGATGTTGCTAGCTATTGCGGTCATAATTTCTTTAGTAGAATGACCTCATGGTTGTAACATCTTTATACCTCATTGTATCCATAGAATGTTTGAACTTCATAACACTAAGGCTCAAATCTAGACTTCCTTTTTTGTTTTATTAAGAATCTTGATATTTTGATTGCAAGATCTTGGTTAGCTAAGCATAAATTGGGTCTAATTTGGAGCTAGACTACAAAGTGGAAAAGGGAACAATGGCCTGGTTGGAGAATAATCTACATGGCTATAAATTTATATAAAGGAAATTCCTCAATGTCTTTATTCCTTTCATAGATCTAGTAGCCATAACATAAGCATAAGCAACATCTTTTGTTGTATCAAAATTCCTAAGTGATTAAAGTTGCTTGGACTTGCGGTTCCTAATTTTTGGAATGTAACCACCCCATGCATGTTTTCTAACACCTTTATAAGTCCCCAATTTCATAGAATATCTTTTTGTAGGATTTAGGATCAAGTCTACACTTTCTTGATTATTTTCCTTAGACTTTTTACAACTTTGATAACTTTAGCAATTTCTCTATTATGCAAAAATCATTTTGATGAAGGGTACTCCCCTTTCTCACCCAAACACACACACTAGAGAAATAAATAGGAAATTGCAAGAATAGAAACACTTGCTTTCTATTATCTTCAATGAAATGACATTACAACATTAAAAAAAATAATGTGATATAGCCACATGGGCATTTTCATACGATAATCTACAAATTAGAGCCACCATATGCATGATCAAAACTATCCCTTGTAACCCCATTTGTCTTCTATATATTGGGAAGTATAACCGCCCTAAAATGTTTTGGAAAATGTAACTCCCCCCTCTTTTTAGGCTGACCACTTTTATATTTTTTCCCTATATTGGAATATGCAAAGAATATGCCCAAAATGGGTTTTGACGCTCGCTGAAGTATTTCAAGAATTTATATTTTTCCTCCTAGAGTAGGACAAATTTTGGAGGCCAAATATTTTAATTCAACCATTAGATTTTCAATTATCATACATCATTGGAAAGATCATGAAGAGATCTACACTATGCTTATGTTACATTTATAAGATCCACCCTTTTTTATTCAATCTGGGACTTCTAAGGCCCTCAAAAATGCATTTGAAGTTTTTGTTTAAGAAATTTCCTAGAAAAAAAGAATATCTCCCAAATGCCACAAGATATTGGGCTAATTCCTTCAACATCAACTCCATTTCACTATTTAGGAGGTCTATGAAAGATTCATGCAAAATTGACAACTTACTAAAAATAGTAACCTTACCAAAAATAGCCCTCATTAACAACTACACAATATTTTTTGAGTGATGCAAGATTTCTCTTACACCCTAGATGCTCCTACATTAGACACCTAGGGTAATTTGAGAAGTTACCTTCTCATATCTTAGGTATTCAGAGGAAAATCAAGGTTGTCAACCTTTTCTTTTAATAACCATGATGAATCTTCAACAAGTCTTTATTTCCATTTGACCAAATACTCTTTATATTGTGTGTTTCTTGTCCTTCTACCCACACAACTATCCAAGATGTCTTCTATCTCCTTATCTGAAGAAGGTGCTGGAATATTCCACTATGATCCCACTATTTTATCTATAATACCACCTTCATGATACTCTATCAAGTTTGAAATATTAAACATGGGTGAAATGTTAAGTCCACTTGGCAACTCTATCTCATTAGCATTTCCAGAATCATGCTTCTTCGGGATCTTCCATGGTCTAAACTTCTTCATCTTTAACTTATTATATGTTCTTATTGAAAACGTCCCTTTCTGTAGATGAACCATGACTACATATTACTTATATCTTCTCTTTTGATCTACCTTAGCCTTATACTAAATATTCATCTCATTAATATTCTTTCTCACATCTTCATGCAAATTCTTCAAGTGTTCTACAAAGTCTTCAATTTCAACACTGCTCTTTTCTCCATTAATCAACTTTCATAACTCTAAAGCATTTCAAGGACTACTTCCATATACAATCTGGAATGGTGATTACCAGTGCTCCTATTAACATAATTATTGTATTTAATCCTATCTGTGGAAAAATAAAATCCAACCCCTTGGTATTGTCTCTTATTAAGTATCTTAATAGTTTCCCCAAACTCCTATGCACCACTTCTGTTTACCCATCAATCTGTGAATGGTGCGCTAGACCAAACTTCAAATTTGTCTTCAACTTTTTCCACAATGTCCTCCAGAATTGTCCAACAAACTTAGTGTTTCAATCTAAAACTATTCTTTTTGGTAGACCATGTAGTCTTACCACTTCTCTAAAAAATAATTCTACCACATGAACATTATCATTATTCTTCTTACAAAGAATAAAATGTGTTATCTTTGAGAATCTATAGATACCATCACAAAAGTGATACCATGTCCTCTTTGAGTCCTTGGTAAACCAAGAACAAAGTTCTTACTAATATCCTACCATGGCTTCTTTGGTACAAGTAATGGCTAATACAATCATATGTTTTGTTTGGTTCCTTTTTCCATCTGACATATTCTACAACTATGCACAAACTTCTTATCATCTTTTTGCAATTGTGGCCAAATTTAATGCTCACTAACCAGAGCAATGGTGTTATCTTGACCAAAGTGTCAATCCATCCTCCACTGTGCTTCTCTTCAATTAGATTCTCCCTCATGGAACTCTTTGGAATGTACAATTTTCTTCCTTTAAATACCATTCCATCTTGGATTATAAAATCCAACCACCTAGTCTCGTCTAAAGTAACATGCTCCATGCAAGCTCTCCAAGCCTTGCCGAAATCAGGATCCCCTGGATACAAACTCTTGAGTTCTTGGAGCTCGACATCTTCAATTTTCATTTTATCAACAAATTATACCTCCTACTTAGGGCATATGCAACATTGTTAGACTTTCCACTCTTGTGTTTTGAAACAAAAGTGTATATCTAAAAAAACTCAACCCATTTTAAATGTTATTCATCCTTGACAAGGGAAATCTATACTGGATAGTAATCTTATTGATAGCTCGAGAGTTTGTACACATCTTCCATTCTCTATTTTTCTTTGGTGCTAGTACTGCACATGAACTCAAATTGTCTTGAATCAACCTTTTTTGCAACAAATCTTGCACTTTTCTATTCAACTCTTCACTATCCATTATATCCATTCTATGAGCTACCTTAGTCGATAAACTAGCCCCAAGAATCAAGTCCATTTGTTCTCTTCATTTTTTTCGCCATTCAATTCCATCTTGTTATTTTCTATTTTCTTCTTTTATCCCTCTTTGAACTTCTTTCCACCAAATTTTAGCATCACCTTTCATTTTGGTCTTTGAAAACTTGACCCTTTCAAGATCCTCTACTTCTTCATACTCAAAATACTCTTCCATACCATTGATCCAATTGATCAAATCTTCTAGATTAATGATGCAACCAAGGATAGGAGGGACCTCAAAGAAGTCAGTACAATCCTTGCAACAAGTGTCACACAATGGAAACAATATAGAAAAAATTGAGAGATAAAAAAGATCATCCTTCTTATTATCAGATAATCAAGTACAATGGACTTGCAACATGTAATCTTTCATTCCAGGCATACAAACCTGAATATGACCTTTAATAGATTATCTGTTTATACTATCTATCACATGCCCTCACTAAATAGTTCTAACTATTGTTTCTCTACTTGCTCCCTAAGAGATTAATTACACAAGCCACCTATAAAATTTGTCTCATGATACTCATTCAAGTTTGCAACATTAAATATAGGTGATATTTCCATGTCATTTGACAACTCGATTTCATATGCATTCCCTAAATCAAATCTCCACAAGATCTTACACGGTCCAAACTTCCTCATCTTCATTTTATTATATGTTCCAATTGGAAATCTACCTTTCTTCAAATAAACCAACACTTCATCTCCCACTACAAACTTCTTATGTCTTCTCTTCATATCCTCTCTCCTTATAATTCTGATTCATTTTCTCCAAATGTGGTCTAACTTCATCATCAAATGATTTCATAACCTCTACAAATTTATCTCCTTCTGCACTTCTCTTGACCTCCTAACTGATATCCCTTAACTCTAATACTCCTTTAGGATTCATGCTTGTAACTATCTCAAATGGTGTCTTCCTTGTACTCCTATTCATTGAATTTTTATATGCAAACTCTTCTTATGCTAGGACTCAATCCAAATTTCTAGTCTTCTCTCCAACCAAACACCTTAACAAATTTCCCAAACTCTTGTTTACTACTGTTGTTTTTCCATTTGTTCGTGGAAGAAATGTAGAACTAAAATTCAATTCAGTTCTCATCTTTCTCTAAAGTGTCCTCCAAAAATAACCAACAAACTTACTATACCGGTCTAAAACTATGCTCTTAGGTAACCCATACAACCTCACAACTTCTCTGAAAAATAAATCCGCTACATGTATTGCATCTATAGTTTTCTTACAAGGAATGAAATGTGACATTTTTAAAACCTATGCACTGCCACAAATATAGAATCATTACCTCTTGGGGTCTTTGGTAATCCAAGTATGAATCCATGCTAATGTCTTCCCACAGTCTATTTGGTATTAGAAAATGTGTATACAATCCAATATTCTGACTACCTCCTTTAGCAACTTGACAAATTTTACAATCTTTGAACAAATTTCCTTACATCCTTAAGAATTTGAGGCCAACAATAATTCTCACTCACCAAATCCACTGTCTTGTCAATACCAAAGTATCCAACTAATCCTCCACAATGCTTTTCCCTAATTAGATTATCCCTCATTGAACTCCTAGGCATACACAATTGAGATCCTTTAAATAACATACCTTATTGAATGAAGTGATCCAACCATTTGCTTCAGTCCACTGCAATAGGTTCTTTGCAAGCTTTCCAAGGTTCTACAAAATTATTGTCATCCTCATACAAGGTCTTCAACTCATCAAATCCTAACGCTTCAACTCTTATCTCTGTCAAAATATTCCTTCTACTCAAAGCATCAACAACCTTTTTGTTTTACCACTCATATGCTTCAACACAAATGTATAGCTCTGCAAGAATTCAACCCATCTCATATGTCTTCGGTTCAACTTACCTTGACTATTCAAATATTGCAATGCTTGATGATCAATATACAACACAAATTCCTTAGGCAACAAGTAATGTCTCCACTTATTCAAAGCTTGAACTATGGCATAAAATTATTGATCATAAACTGAATATCTTCTCTTGGCATCATTCAACTTTTCACTAAAATAAGTAATCGGTCTACCCTATTGAGTTCACACAGCTCCAATCGCATTCCCACTTGCATCACAGTCCACTTGAAATGCCTTAATGAAATCAGGTAAAGATAACACAAGTTGTTCAGTTACCTTTTGTTTCAAAAATTCAAAACTCCTTTTTGGTCCACGTGTCCACTTGAATTATTTCCTGTCCCATCTCATTGTCTTAGTCATAGGACTACAAACCAAATTGAAATTCCCAATGAACTCTTCTTTATTAGGCAAACTAACTCCAAAAATTAGATCCATGCAATGACTAAGACTCGTCACAGGTGAAAATCCATTAGGCACATTATTGAGATTATGTCTTCATATCCTGTCAGCAACTCTGTTATCTCCTTAGGTTGTTCCTTCTTTGATTCCAAATCAGACTTCTTAGGGATCAATGCATAACACATACTATCACTCTTTAGGCCATCCAAGAATTTCCTTTCTTCAACCAAACAAACTCTAACACTGGTACCGATCTCACTTGTAGGAGTATCTGCAAAGGGAAAAAATACTTGTTTAATCCCATTTGCAAAGATAGTATACCTATTCCTGCTACCATCATGCAAAGCTTGTCTATCATACTGTCATGGTTTTCCCAAAAATATATAAAACACATCCATAGGTATAATATCACAAAGAACTTCATCCCTAAAAGATCCTATTTTCAATTTTACTAGGCATTGTTCACTTACCATTATCTTATGATAATCCTTGATCCATGCAATATGATAGGGTTTTGGATGCTTCAACCTCTGTAACTACAAGTTGTTCACCAATTCCTCTGAAGCTAAGGGCTCGTTTGGGGGCTGGAATTAGACTGGAATTGGCATTATCTAATTCTGAATAATGTCAATTCCATGTTTGTTCCATCCAAAAAATTGGAATTGGAATTTCAAAATTCCAATTTTGCCCCAAAATGGGCATTTGCATCTTCCACTCAAATAGGTGGAATTGGAATTTCGAATTCCAATTCCAATTTTTTATAAAACCAAATTTAATATTTCGTGGGATCCGTGACTATAAGGATGTATATTATATTGCTATAAATATGTATATATACATGTGTGTATATATACACATGTGTATATATACACATGTATATATGCACATGTGTATATATACACATGTGTATATATATAGATGTATATATACACATGTGTATATATACACATGTATATATACACATGTATATATGCACATGTGTATATATACACATGTGTATATATATAGATGTATCTATACACATGTGTATATATACACATGTGTATATATACACATGTATATATACATATGTATATATATAAACAAATGTGTGTGTATCTGTGTATGTATATATACATACATGTATGTGTGTATATATACACACATGTATGTGTATATATATACACACATGTGTATATATATATACACGTGTGTATTTATATATACACACATGTGTATGTATATATACACGTGTGTATTTATATACACATGTGTATATATAAATATGTGTGTGTATATGTGTATATGTATGTATATACACACACATGTACACGCATGTGTGTGTATATGTATATATACATATGTCTGCATATGTGTATACATGTATGTATATATACACATGTATACACATACACACATGTGTGTGTGTATATGTGTACATGTGTGTATGTGTATATATACACATGTGCGCATATGTATATATGTGTGTATATATATATACATGTACACCATATTCAAAGAAATTAAAATAAAAAATTAAAATTCCTTATGCATCTTCTTAGTCATCTTTCGGGTGAACCAAACGGGTCAACCCATATTCCAGAAATCATTTTCAGGATTTGTATCTTCCAGAATTGCAGCATCTTCCAAAATTGACTATATCCAACATTTGGTATTCCAGCACCCAAACGGACCCTAAGTTATCCAGGAACTTCCATTGTCAGTGATCACTTTGCAACATTTTCTTGCAACTTTGCACCTTGTCTTGAACAAGCTCTTCCTCAGAAACTATTCTTGATCTGTCTCCTCATGATATAGGGTTCTTCTCACCATTAGGGATTCTCTATCCTTTGGTCAATTCAAAGATTGTGCAGATACTTCCTCCACATAAGAAGATTTATTTTTGTTCTCGGTCCTCTTGTTTGAATTCCCTTGGGTGCGCTCAAAGGCTCAATTTCCTTCTCCTCCACATTTGAAATAGGTTCCTCTAAACACTCTTTTGTCATCTTTTCCATAACTAATTGATCCTCCTCTATGGAAACTCTTGTCATCTCTTCGGTATGAACTCTCTTTTGCCTTAAATTCTTCCTTACCTTTATTCAGATTTGAATAAGATCTTCCACATCCTGCAAATGTCCTTCCTCTTTGAATTCTTCTACCTCTTCCTCTTGGTCTCTACTCTTGCCTCTTATTTGACTTTTCTTCTACCTTTAGGGCATACTGGTAGGCTTCTTCTACACCTTGCAATTTAACCAAACTGATTTTATCTTGAATTGAAACCCTCAAACCATTCAAATATCTAGCAACTCTTTCAACCTCATCATCTACATGACCATATCTAATATACAACCTCTAAAATTCTATTCGAGTTGATGAGAAAACAATCCACAATTGCCAAGAACACCTGCATGCAAACACTTGTCATTGAAAGAGAGAAGAAAAAGCTATGGAGGCTTGAACGCAGGGATCCATGAAAGAGGAGACATTCTTGATGTGCAAAAATGAAAGTTGTATTTAAATAATAAAAGAATGTGTTATGTTTACAAGCGAGATCAATCCTTATACAAGGAGATCAAAACCATAAAAAGAAATTTAGGTTGCATAATAATAATTAATAAAAGAATTAATCATTATATGCCTAAATTTTAGCTTAAGTAAAGAAAGAGGTAATAAGTGACTAAATAATTAAATAAATATGATATAATTATTAAGCAAAAAAAATTATTACTTTAACACCCCCCCTTAAGATAAACTTAGGGAGTAGCTAAAAACCTAGAACTACTACCGAAAGCAAATGGGTCCCGGCAACAAAGGCCTAATCAGGTACCCAAGTACAAAAGAGAGTCTCTATAAAGCGGAGAAATAGAGAAAACCACATGGGAAAAAATCTACTCCAAAAATAGATGATGACTAGATGAAGTACTGAAGAAGCCTCCAAAACTAGGGAATGTCCATAAAATAGGAACAAAGGAGGATCATGTAGAACATCACTGAAGCAAGAAGTTTCAAACTATGTCAAGAAGTAACTGTTGATCTGAAGAACGTCCACTTAAATAGAACATGACCAAGTAGAGAAGACTGTAATATGCATGAGTGCCCTCAAATGAAACTACTTGAATCAGAAGGCAAACAACTAAACTTGAAGATATAGATGGCATAAAGCACCAAAGCCTGAAGAGATGATCAATCAAAGATGGAAGTGTACCTCCAAAAAATAGGAATGAAAGAGTGTCCATATGGTAAATGATCCATCTCACTGGAATGCATAGGTACCCAACCATTGCATCCACCTAGTACATAGGAACAAATACTGAATACATAGCTCACTCCATCGAACCAAGCAAGCATAAGAACCAACATTAGAAACCCCCCCATAATGTTGACAAGGGAGAGGTGACAGATACACTAAAAATATTTTCCAATAAGAACTACATCATGAAGAACCAGGAACATCGAAGGTGCAAAGAAAGTACATACACATATAAAGACATCATGAGGCTAATGTCGTGGAAGAAACACTCACTTGACAAAGGTAGATGGAAAACAAATGAAAACATCAAACCCCCCATGACACTTTATAATGTAGTGCGAGTACAAGAGGCACAAAGATGTGCAAGATCCTAAGCATGCAATAGAATGACACTTTATCTCAATGTGTTTACATAAAACAATGCTTACAAAAGATGTATACAATGATCAAAGATTATAGAAGGCTATAGAAACATGAATAAACAACCTGAAATGAGTCATCCCATAAAGGGAAGAGATCCAAGACCTGAAACATCCAAGATATTTACTAGAGTGCATAAATGCAAAAACACGAATAAAATATACTTGGAGAAGAATCTGGAAAAATGACTCATAGCATTGGGAATTACACAGAACAATCTTTCCAACGATATATCATTTTCCAAAAATGGAGTCCAGATGTGCAAGATATGGCTCCTGGAGTGCAAAAAAGAACTTTTGGCTTTGATAGAAAATACCATCAAAAAAGAAAAATAAAAAATTAAAACCTCTAGATCTAGATAGAGCTCAAAAAGAGCTTTTCGACGATATCTCATTTTCTCAATTTTGACACTGTATGCTCAAGTTATGAGCAAAAAACCACAGGTACTCTGGAAGGCCCAAAAGGTGTGCAAGAAAGTGTTGATGCATTGTTGACATCAGGAATCCACGGGTCTAAATTTGACGACCATTTTCCTATCATCGCAAAAAACCAATAATCCCTGGGGGCCAAAAAATATGGACCCTTGGTCGCCATATGACCAGGGGGCTAGCATCTTGAGGGCTAAAAAACTGACTCCTTGGCACCCACATGACCCTGTTGTTGTCAGAGGGGGGCTAGTGACTGGCAGTGACTACGTTGGTCACCATGCAGATCACCGGTAGTGACACCGGCGGTGTCACCATGTGGTGACCATTGAGCGGATTGCAAGCCACCAATCGGTAATCATGGGCTGGCAACAGTGGCCGCCCCACCAAAAAAAATTTATAAATTTTTTGCTTGTGCCTCAAAGTGTGTGCCAGGGTCATACGACCTTGGTGCAAAAAACATTTTGCCTCAAAATGAAAAGTTGTCCAAATTGGATAAATTTATATGGAAATAGGGGTTCTTGGGTGCTTTGAGCTCAATGGTGAGGTCCGTTTGAGCCCAAAGTGACCATAAATAGAGGTCCACTAGATCCGATATAAAATCTTCTAAAAAATGCAAATCTGACAAACAAGGCCGAATCTCTTAAGAAGAGAACAGGGGCATGAAGATTTGAAGCTTTGATACCATATTGGAGTTAATGAGAAAATAACCCACATCTCCCAAGAACAACTACATGAAAACACTTGTCACAGAAAGAGAGAAGTAAAAGCTATGGAGGCCTGAACGCAAGGATCCATGAAAGAGGAGACATTCTTGATGTACAAAAATAAAAGTTGCAATTCAATAATAAAAGAATGTGTTATGTTTACAAGAGAGATCAATCCTTATACAAGGAGATCAAAACCCTAAAAGGAAGCCTAGGTTTCATAATAATAATTAATAAAAGAATTAATCATTATATGCCTAAAGTTTAGCTTAAGTAATGAAAGAGGTAATAAGTGACTTAATAATTAAATCAATATGATTTAATTAATAAGGAAAACAACTTATTAGTCTAACAAATTATTCGGTATACTCCTTCACACTAAAATCCTTTTTCTTTAGGTTTTTTAATTTCTTAAACAAACTTACTTGGTATTACCAGGTAAGAACTTAGCCTTCAAATTGTTCACCATCTGATCCCATGATTGAGTTCATCTGTGCCTCTCCTTTGTCCATCGGTCTACAAATATTCCCACCATAAGAATGCATGTCCTCTCAACTTGGTACAAGTATACTTCACCTTATTAGCATCATTAGTGCCATCATAGTCAAAGCATTTATCCTTATATGTGATCCAATCAAGAAATTCATCTGAATCCAACTTGCTATCATAATCGGGTGGATTGAAATGTGGTCTAGTATTAACCCTAGTCAAGGCTCTCAAAATATATCATCCCCTTGATCAATTTTTGGTTGTTCTTTACCTTCTTTAGCTTCTTCTTCAACTCTTTCTTCTTCTTCATCACTCACATCCTTAATATGTCAACCTCTCCTATGGGTTGTTTCCATAGCTTCTAATCTAGTTGCAATTTATCTCAACATTTCCAATACTCTTGGATTTTTATTTCTCCTTCCTCCACCTCTAGGATGTCCTCTACAATCCATCTCAGATGAATCCTTTGCAATTGTGTGTCAGGTCCTCACTCTAGCAACCCACAACAAACCAATTCAGGACTTCGCAAGCTCTAGAACAAGGACCTCACTTCCACAAGGAATGCAAACCTGCTCTGATACCAAATGATGCAACCAAGGATAGGAGGGACCTCAAAGAAGTCATTCCAATCCTCGTAGCAAGAGTCACACAATAGAAATAATACAGAAAAAATTGATAAATAAGCAAGGTCATCCTTCTTATTATCAGATAATCAAGTAAAATGGACTTGCAACATGCAGTCTTTCATTCTAGGCATATAGGCCTGATTATGAACTTTAATTGGTTATATTTTTATACTATCTATCACATGACCTCACTAACTAGTTCTAACTATTGTTTCTCTACTTGCTCCCTAAGGGATCAATTACACAAGCTTATAAATCCTCCACAATCATCAAGCCGGCCTGAGAAAGATTACATTCTCCAAGACCAAGAAAACATATTACATTATAGGTCAATACCTAAATCATAAGAATCTTTCACAAATAAATAAAACACGATGAGTGAACCCACAAGTACGTTGGCCATGGATATAGAATCCTTGAGAGATGAGCCACAAAGCTTCCCCAATTGGGATTAAAAACCTTCATGAGACCGGAAAACACAAACTGGTTGTGAAACATGAAGAACGAAGATGTCCCACTAAGAACCCATGATATCTCATGCGCGAAGAAATCAATCGAGGTGAGAACCTGGGTGAAGGTAAAACAAGATGCTAGACACACTCCATGAGGTGTGCAATAGAAAATGATCCAAAATAAAAGGATGCTAAAAGAAACTCAACTATTGACAAACTGGAAAACAATAAATGAAATATTTTTGGTTGATGCAAGATTTCCAAGAACCCGAGATGCTCTTGCATCAATGAAGATTTCGAGAAAATGTGGAAACTTCAATATTTTGCCTCTTTCCAATCTTGGAAATGACCTTCGAAAACCAAGCCTCATCAAGGTTTTTGGTTGCTTCTTTCTCTTCCTCAAACTTCCCTTCTTTCTTTCTTCATTCATCCTCACTTTCATATATTGCCCTAATATCAGCTCCACCTGTAGTTCTTGCACTTGTCTTTGAAGGGCCCTAAAACCCCCTTCTGTCTCACTCATGATTCTTCCACCACAGTTCCTTTGTGGAGGCATTTTTTCGCACTTATCTTTCAGACCCACAACCACACAACCTAGTGCAAATTGTTTACACACTCAAGAGCTTCTACTCTAGTACCACTTGAGGAAGGGTACTCCCCTGACTCACCCAAACACACACAACACAACAGAGGAAATTGCAAGAATAGAAACACTTACTTTATATTTTATTCAATGAAATGACATTACAACATTCAAAAAAATAACATGCTACAACCACATAGGCATTTTCATTACAATAATATGCAAGCTAGAGCCAACATATGCATGATTAGAATTATCCCCTATAACCCCCATTTGTCTTCTTTATATTGGGAAGTTGAACCGCCCTAGAATGTTTTGGAAAATGTAACTACCCCTTTTTTTAAGGCTAACCACTTTTATATTATTTTTTCCTATTTTGGAATATGCTGAGAATATGCCCAAAATGGATTTCGACACTCGTTAGAGTATTTCAAGAATTTTTATTTTTATTTCTAAAGTAGCACAACTTCCAGAGGTCATATATTTTAATCCAACTGTTGGATTTTTAATTATCACATATTGTCAAGAAGCTTGCAAAGATATCTACACCATGCTTCTATTAGATCTGTAAGATCTAGCCTTTTCTACTCAATTTGGGGCTTCTAGTGCCGTAAAAAATGCATTTGAAGTTTTTTATTAAAGAAATTTCTTAAATTTTTTGAATTTCTCTCAAACGCCACAAGATATTGGACTAGTTCCTTCAACATCAAGTTCATTTCTCTATTTAGGGCTGAAAGTTTTTGTTCAAAACTAACAACTTACTGAAAATAGTAACTCTACCAAAAATAGCACTTATTAACAATTAGACATTTTGTTTTGGGTGATGCAAGATTTCTCTTACACCCTAGATACTCTTGCATCACAATTATATCTCTATGCAGTTGGAAATCCTGACCATTCTATGTAATGAGTTGCACAAATTGGTTATTTATTGTAATGATCTATTGCATAAAATATTTGTTTCAAAATAAATCATCTAGGCAACTATGCTCAAAACAAAAAGCATGTGATAAATTATCATTGCTAGGCACTATAATAATTCACGATCTTTGGACTAAGCATATTAACTAATGAGATGTATTCTCAATAGATATATTTCAAATTTGGACATCAACACTAGAGTTACTTGTGCTATCTTAGGCACTTATTTCTCAAAACAAGTGGCCCTCATATTTACTTTGATTTACAAATATATGAAGTTGTGTTGAAGTAAATTGAAGAATTCACAAGTTCATTGTCTTATTTTGTACAAGGATAATAGAGAAAATGAGTCCTCTTATGATTGTGAGAATGCACTATTTGGCATAGCTTCTTCTTTGCTTATAATATTTCTAAAATTTGTGCTTATTTGAAGCCACTAACCTCTTGAATCTTGCATGTATTTCATAATGATCTCTTCTAAGTCTTAAGAACCCAGAAACAACATAAGGATGAATGGCATGTAGTTCCTAGTCAATGAAATCTAGAGTACCAAAACAAGATGAATAGGGTGTAGATGACCAATATATATAAAAAAGCATAATATAATGAATGAAATAGAGAGATAGGAGTATGAATAGTTCAATTATTAAAATGGAAAAGCCCCAGAGAATGGCATAGGTGGTAAAGAGGGTCAACCATTGTATTATGTCTTAGAAGTGGCAAATACAAATGCAAAAGTTTGAGGAAGAAGAGAGAGTGATGAGAAATACGAAAAATAAGGTACTATCTTGAATGTTTAATTACACACCCACACAATGCAATTCAATAGACTAGTCATTATAGATTTTAATGTTTGCATAAGTCTATACTAACTACAAACTTCTAAAGGTTAATATGCACCATTCTTAGTATTTATGTAAAAAAAAAGATGTTTGTCATTTACAATATTGAGAAGCATTGATAGGTATATTTATTTTTTATATTATCAAGCTATAATATTTCAATTTCATATTTAACAAGTAATGATATTTTATAGTATCTCTATTTTCTATAATATTATATATTTCTTTCAATGATTGAACAAGATCTCCACTAGATCTCACATATTAATTCATATATTTGTTAACATCAATCTTTACTCAATGGGTATAATTTTTCTTTCTAAGATTTTGTAGGGTAATGATGATGATTGTCCCTAAGTGATTTGAGATTTTTTCTAGATTGCTTCAAAATTAAAGGAAGCTAGTTTTAATCATCCTTTAAAGAAAGGTCAACACAATATTGTTACAAATTTATCGTCGTTGATCAAAAGTCACCTACACTAATGTATGCTAACTTTAAAAAAATGAGAGTGTCATAATTTCTTCTTATCCTCACCTAAGATTTCTTTTTTCTTTTTTCTTTTCTCTTTTTCATTTTTCTTTTTTTCCTTTTAAGGATTCATTATTGTAATTCTTATTAGTGCACATTCACATGGATTCATTTTATTTTTTTGGATCAATGATAGATATTTGATTGGAGATTTTCCTTGAGAGTTGGTATGGTTGAGGCATTGGGTTCACAATATACTAATTATTGTCACTTTTATTGATTGGACTTAAATTCATTTATTGTTGCTTCTATTTATTAGACTTCCAAGTCCTACACAACATGTGCATTTAAGAAAGTTGTCTCCCCTTTTTGAAATAGCTCAAAATAACTTAATAGACTATTATTTGCAAAATTTTGGAAATTACTTTTAAGGAATCCATTATAATTTATAGATAGACATAAGTTATTAAAATACGGAAATTTATCACAACTTTAATGTTAATGTTGAGTAGATTTATTGTAGATTAGAATATAGATATCCTTTTAATCTTCTATCTCTAGAATGGTGCTCTTACTAATCTAATAATTTCTTGCAAGTTGTTACAAGAATGATGAGATAATAATACTTCACAAGTATTGTAGAGAATTATGAATACTTTGATTTAACTCTGATTATCATATCACAAAACTGAATATGGATAAGAGAGATCGGTCTCCAAAATGCTTTGCACTATTAGTTTTTTGTGCATTGCATCTTGATCGATCAGATTTGATCTGTATATAATCTTGAGGAGACACGTCAATGAATAAACATGCCTCCATGTAAGTGGAGACATGTCTCGTCATTGACATGTCATTCCATTATCGATGCCTTTAGTTACTTTAACAAAAACCATTTGTCATCAACAATATACAAATAGTAACCAATGTAAATTATAAATGATTGATGTCATTATCAATGACAATAAGTAGTGTCTAAGATCGATACTTATTAACTGGCAAAAATAATGATCTCCAATATCGATTAAATGTAGATCGATAGTTAAAAAATTTATACTTGAAAATTACAATAATGATGATCGATAATCATGATTGATAATTTTCTCTTTAATTAATCAATTTAATGATGTATGGTTTGACATTTAATTATGCATGTATGTATATCAATATACTTACTATATATTGATATGCATGCATGCATGGAATCATATATCATTATATTGATATTTATCAATTATGTTTATCTGACCAAAGCTATCATTATCAACACTCTCTCTTAGCTAGGGAGGATTAACACAAGATATGATATTACCTCAGTGTAATAACAAGGAAAGGCATGTTTAAGAATATCTTTGATCAAAAGATATTCACCATTAGATATCATCTCGTGATATTAGGAGTAATGGCCTAAAAATATCAAGTAGCATGATATTCACCAAGTACTCAGAATGTCCATAAGGTATGTGCACACGTATCCTCAATGATACTTACCATAGGAACATTATATTCATGGTCTGTTTAAGGAAACTAATCCACCATGCAAGATATAATCTATCATGATCTGCTTAGACATCAACCATATGATATCCATCATGATAGAAGATTAGACTATTGTAAGATCACCACCTTACTATAGTAACCACAAAGTCATGTAGTAACTCACATGACATCCACCATGCCTCAACGCAGAGGGTGGAAACAAGGGATTTCACCTCAAACTTCTCTTACAAAGAAGAACTCATTAAATAGATATCACTCTGTCGATCATTTCATCCAAGATTGCTTATGATAAACTCACTCCCTTTGAATTTGATATCAATCTTTCGAGCTCCTCGTTCAAAGTTACCTCTGAAGTGTCAGACTCCCTCTAAATCTGATATCAATCTTCTTTTTCTCGCAAGAGCATCCCTGGAAAAGATCAAGGCAAATAGCTCTTATAGTACGTATAGAAATACAAATAAGAGAGACTACAATGAGTAGATAAATGTAATACGTATTTGTACATCAACATCCTTGATTGTCCTCATCATCGTTGATGTATTCATCTTATGACTTTATCTAAATTACTGATGCCACTATTAGATGTATTATTAGTAGTAAGATATTCCAATTCTCCTCCCCGTATCATGTAACTATTTCTCCTCCTTGTACTCGGATATGGGCATATTCATTCATTTAAATATCCTTTATTCCAATGGATCCCATCAACAACTTTGATAAGGCAACTTATTATATCATGGGCTTTCTTCCTTTTGTTTGGCTTAGTCACCTCTTAAAGGCATGTTCTTCTCTTCTCGTGTCTTGCGTGGATCCGTTGTGTGGTTTTATACCCACTTCTTGCCTAGTGACATAGGCCCTCTCTATGTTATTCACTCCATTTCCTTCCTTAATATGTGGCGTCCCCACTTTAAATCTGTTGCTCACAATTGACAATGAACACAAATCTTCCACCAGACCACGGGCATTTTTACAATCCTCTTTCCGACCTCTAATTGAGACTCGAGCAACAATAATCAAACATATAAATCCATGGCAACATTACATCTTCTCTCCCAACCTGGCTCTAATACCATGTTAATGTGAGTAGATTTATTGTAGATTAGAATATAAATATCCTTTTAATCTTCTTTCTATAGAATGGTGCTCTTACTGATCTAATAATTTCTTGTAGGTTGTTACAAGAATGATGAGATAATAATCCTTCACAAGTATTGTAGAGAATTCTGAATACTTTGATTTAAATGTGATTATTGTATCACAGAATTGAATATGGATAAGAGAGATCAATCTCCAAAATGCTTTGCAATATTAGTTTTATGTACATTGCATCTTGATCTATTATATGCGATATATATATAATCTTGAGGAGACACGTCAATGAATAGACATGCCTCCATGTAAGTGGAGACATGTCTCTTCATTGACACGTCATTCCATTATTGGCACCTTTAGTTACTTTAACAAAAACCGTTTGTCATCGATAATATACAAATAGTAACCAATGCAAATTATAAATGATCGATATCATTATCAATGGCAAAAGTAGCGTCTAAGATCGATACTTATAAATTGGCAGAAATAATGATCTCCAATATCGATTAAATGCAAATCGATAGTTATAGATTTTATACTTGAAAATTACAATAATGATGATCCATAATCATGATTGATAATTTGCTCTTTAATTAATCAATTTAATGATGTATGATTTGACATTTAATTATACATGTATGTATATCAATATATTTACTGTATATTAATATACATCCATACATAGAATCATATATCATTATATTGATATTTATCAATTATGTTTATCTGACTAAAGCTATCATTATCAACAACTAATAGGCTATGGCAACAATATATGTAGATTATGAGAGTATTTGTAACTTAAATGAAAGAAATACCACAAAATACTGAACAACATAATAGTTTGAAATGAATTATAAACAGCATCCAACTTAGTAATTTTTTAGAATTATTTTGACAAAAATCAAACGTAGAATGATGTATATAAATTGCATTTAATTTTCTTCTAATTAAAATTTGTGTCAATACAAATTCATACATATGAATTGTAACTCACGTTATTTATTGTCAATATTCTAATAATTATTTTCAAATATCTCCACCATTCTCAATATTTAAAGAAATTGTTAGCATGTAAATCCCTACCTACACAAAATTTGCATTAATCTTTAAAAAAATAGTACAATTCCACTAACATATATTTCAATGTATGCATTGTAGTAGTGATTAGAATTATTATTGTGCATCTTGCAAAGTTTTGTTGATGTAAAAAATGAATATATCTTTTTGTACTTATTAACTTATTAATAAAAGAAGGGCTTATATAGGTAATCCTTTGTAATTAATGTGTTGAAAGCTTGTGATAAGGATAACCATAAAACGAGAAATGTGAACCATAATAAATTAATAATTTATATTAAATAATAAACAGCGACATATTCCAAAACCTTGATTAGTCTATTCATTTTGCAGATGAACTACTTATATTAGTCATGTCAACAAATCAATGGTAGACTGCCACCCTTCACCAAGCTTAAAGCTCAGAAATGATTTTAATGAAATGGAAGATCATTTTTTAACAATAAAAAACTGTCTTGGTTTTTTAACATTTTTATAGAAAATTATTATGTCTATCATCCTTTTTCTCAATAGGCACTTGCAAATAATATATATTCCATGGTAGTTATAGTATTAGAAATCATTATTTTTTATATTGTAGAAGATTTGAACTCGAGACCATCTAGATGCCTACAACAGAAACAACATAAACTGTCATTTGAACTCTTCTTCATCTCTCCTTATATCTCTTGTAGGAGTCCAAGTCTGCATTTTTTACTGTTCATTCTTCACTCTCTTATCCTGATGATGGATCACGGAGTGTGATCCGAAACGTTGATGTAAAAAAAATTACACAATCAAATCCAGAAACTTATTTCAACATAAACTGTCATTAAACCAAATGAAATCATTCTTAAGCTACTAGGTTCATTGAATTTTTTCATTTTATTTTGATCTTATCTACCATTGCCATTCATATGGCTGATATATCATTTGAAATCACTCAATGATTTTTGGGGATAATATGCTACTTGCCATAGACTGTATCCACTGAAGAATTCAGAGCAAATATTTCATAAGGATAATTTGATGAATATATGGGTACTCTTTGACTTCTATGCCAGCATGGGCCCATTATACACAGCCTCAAACAGTCTCATTACAAAGGCAAATCAATTTCTAATATAGCGCCAAGGCCATCTGACACATCCATAGAACGGGCCACAAGACAGGTCAGATGATTTAGATCCACAACATCATGTGTTAGCAAATCAGGTGCCCTATTTGCACTCAAAAAAGCAATGAATGAAAAACATCTCAATGAAATTATTAGACACCTAGCAGACACCATGGATGATAAACACAATGCAAAAAAAACAACTTGAAATTAATATTTTTTATTTTTTATCATTAGTTGAAGCTTCTCGGCAAGCTCTCATTCCTCTCCACAGCTGTCAGTTGCATGTATTCCCTGTATTCTTCATGTTTATAGTTTGCCAAATTTGACATGTAAATGGCAATCTGTTTGTGAAATGCTTGCATATTAAGGGAGCTCTACTACACCAACGGGTTGTTTAATTTGGCAATGACCTAAAACATTGCATTTACCTTTTATGAAATTAAAGGACATTTGAAAACGTCACTTGTATCATTGTTGGGTAGTGATACAACCATCATAATACAGGAATGGACTGCTTTATTATCCAATTCTTCCTTATCAAACCTCCTTGATGCATAAGATGCTGCATCTTCAGCATCCCTCTTACTTTCTTAGCTATTGGAAATAAGATATCCATTTGATTCTAACTCTTAAAACAGTTGAAGGCATCCCAGATCAAGTCTGACTAAAAGACACAAAAACATATAACAGTACAGTGCATGATATGAAGGCTGCAGTCATCCTTCTGTCAAGATGTTGGGCACAAAAAAACACAAAAATCAGAAGATATAAGCAACTAAGCATTAAGCCATTTCTTTTATTCTTGAGTTCAATTTCAAAACGTTAATGACAAGACATTATAAAGCAAATCCACAAGTACCATGGAAGAACTTCAGATATGAACAGAACAGGTCTTGAACCTTCACCAACAAATCCTTTGAGCAAGATATAGAAAGACATAATCTTCATAGTCACCAACCTCTGAAACCAGAACTTCACACACAAAAGAGTACAGTACAGCCACAAAATTATGCGCCCAGATTGCCTTAAAAAATTGTCAACCAGAACAGGCTTGCCAATGAACCTCTTGGAATTCCCTTCCATAAGGCCTATCTCAAAGTGTTTGAATCTGGTATAAATTTGAATATGGGTTCAGCAGGTGAGATAATATTTTCTGCATCTGAAACAACACTGATGTCGGCTCTTCCATGATTTACATCTGAAACACACTGGTCCATACAACGAAATAACTTATTGAAGCACCCACCGTTCTTGTTACTCCTCAATAGTAATGAAAGAAACCTAGAACCTAAATGTACAAGGCTATGCAATTTTTTTTTTTTCCAGCAAACTTTCTTGAAGTAAATGATGAACTACTTAGTAACAGAATTAGTTACAAGAATCACTGTCTGAGCTCATTCTTTTGAAACATCCTCTGCATCGAAAAAAAGTAGAGATATGGTAAAAAAACTGACAAATGGCACTCGCTGAAGCTCTAAAATATGGTACTGATTTAAGCGGACTCAGAACCACTTCCTCAGTCCTCCAGTCTTTTTATCTCCTGTCAAAAACCTTGGAAGATTAAGCAGAGAATTTACTCTTGTAACCCCTTCAAGTGCGGAATATTCCTCCTCCTCGGCTGTAGAAATACACTCGGCAAGGCTTCTCTTGGATGGATTTATCTCTGGACACTTTAGTTCACTGGAATTTTCTAATTTGTGTAACTTTTGTGATGCATCATATAGTTCATTTCCAGTCCTCAATGTGTTTAAGCGCCCTAATGAAGGACCATTTGCCTGTCCATCTACAACAGATTCATCCTTCTTTTCCAACCCTTCCTGTGAAACTTCTTGTGACGAGATTACCTCCTTTGGTACTTGCTGTGTACTAGTGTCCTGTCCCTGTACAGCAGTTGATATTGATTCAGATGGCACGGAATTATCTAGGAAGAGACAGATCACTGCACAATCATCCACCTTGGAGGTTGGATATTTCCAATTCCACGCTCGGACAGCATAATCCACCAAAGCTTTGGCTGCAGTTGTTCGAGTGGGTGCTGATGCCACAATGTCCACAACCTCTTTGTTCGAGACCACATCCCAGATCTGCAAAAAAGATTGAAATATCGTTCTTCAGAATTTTTAGACAGACAAGCATCAGTGTTGATGAATTTCTTACAAGGGGAATCTTTGCATACCCCATCTGTAGCCAGTACAATGAACTCATCTCTCTCAGTGAGGCGATGGTAAGAAACATCTGGTACAGCAATGAGACCAAAGTCCTTAAGACAGAAGTCACCAAAAGCTCTAGCCATAGCTAGCCCAGGGGAGTCACTATTAGGCAGCCAAACACGTGCTACCTCAGGCTCATCATGCAATGCAAAAACTCGCCCTTTGCATTGTCGAATCCTTTCGGCTTCCCCTGAACAAATGGAAAACCGGGATCAGGCTTTGGTGCACGGAAGAAAAATCCACGCCTACCTAAGAGAATCTTCCTAATCACTAGTATTGCACTGAAAGATTAACTCCAATATGGATCCTGTTTATAAGGATTTTCAAGCTATAAAAGAAAACACGTTAAATGCCCCCCTTTTTAAATATTTGAAAATAGTTTACAAATATGCCTCAAATGAGCAACCAAGTCCAACTAAGACCAAAACTTAAGCTTATTACAGGCAATATTTAACTTAGCAACTTTGAGTATTAACAATTAGATAACTACTTAGATATTACCACTAGAAGTGAACAATGGAAAACCAAGAGATGAAGACCAGAAGTCATCTCTTAGAATTCTACATTATATGTAACTTTAGAGATTTGAATCTGGGTCTCCAATGTGAGAACCCAGTACTTTTAAGTTAACGGTACAGATACTGGTTAGGGTTAGGGTTCGAGAGTTCGATTTCCAGGTTTGTTCTGGGTTTGTCAATACAAAAACATATAAAAATCAGAAATATACATATTTGCAGCAATAAGTAATTTCATAATACACCACTATATTAATAGTCAAATAACATAGCAAAATATATCTGAAACCATTTTGGGTCCACAAAATATGACTCCATAATCTTGCAAGCATTAAGCACATTTCACTTTAGATTTTCCTTTGCCGTTAAAGTTTGAATGGTCCAGTGTAAATGAAGTCTAGTGCCAAAGAGAACTCACTTGTGGATATGAGAAGCAAAATGAAACATGGTTAATATCAAAAGCTTGGCTCTAAAAAGTTAATGCCACATAAACTTAAAATGCAAGAAAATATGACAACATGACAAAAAAAGTCTCAGATCCAAGACTTAAGACAGGCCACTGACAATGAATTTGGGGGTGAGGAATAAATTAGGAGACCATAGGAAGAATGTGCAAGTCTGAAAGTATAAGATTGTGATTCAGCACAAACAATAAAACAAAGCCACGGACACAGAAACAACAAAACTTACAGATAAAATGACTTGTCAATTAGAAACAATAAGGAAGATCAAGTAAAGGGAAAACATGAATGCCAAAACACCCATACTACAGATACAAGAAAGGCATGGGATCCACCTAATCAATGCATCAGTTCCAAGTTCCAACACATGATCAAGATTATCCAAGCTAACAATTATGCAACCTGTGGACTAAAAATGCTATAGTGAAATTCACCCGTTTGACACAGAAGTCCCCAAATTCTCCCTAGGTTTACTAGGGTTTGTCTGGAACAGATCCACAGGCTGTGGGCAGGACCCTGCCCGAAGCCACAAGGAACTGGACAACGAACCCCGAACCTGGTTCAAACTGGACCACAACCCAGGGTCTGCTAGGAGCAAATCAGTAACAAAGCTTTTAATGAGTCAAGCTCAGACTGTAAAACCCCGTTAGAAGAGGACAATGCACTTATATACCAAGATTCTAAATGCTTGAAGTTGCCAAAGTCACATTTAACTAAGGAATTATGGTCCATGAGAAATTGCAAAAGAAATTCTAAAATTTATGTGCTTATTCAAATTGGGTCAACTCAAATAATAGTATTCATTGGAGCCTTGTATACAAAGTGAACAGTTTTTATCATATGAAAGTATCATGCCTTTTAGGCCTCCTCAAAACATTTACATGATTTGCCTGAGAATTTGAGTATAAATTCATTACAACCTTTGCCTGCAAAATTTTAAATGTTTTGCATTCTGCCAGACAGAAAAAGTTCAAGACAAAAAGGCTTCAACATGACAAAAACAGAAAGTAACTGTGTAGTTTTAACAGAAAATGTGTTTGTATAGAAACAAACAGAAAAAGTCATCATTAAGATTCACATTATCAAAAATAAAGAAAACAAAATATTTAATAAACCTTTTGCTATTAGTTTTAAGATTTTCTTTCTAGTAATCTGAGAAAAGAAAGAATGTGGGTGATACCTTTACAATATAGAATATAAATACAGTAAGCATGGAATGCAAAAACACTAAACATACTTGGGAGATTTGGTTTCAAATCCACTGTCAACTGCACTGCAGCCAAAGAATTGTCTTGATCTCTTGTACCCAAAACTGCTCTTGAATCTCCAACATTACCAATAACCAAGTCTTGGCCCTGATCCCAACAAACATATAATGCAAGTTACAAGAAAAATAGCTATCCGAGGAATGAGATTCTACTTCTAACTTAGTCTCAGAGGCTGATAATAAAGAATCAGAAGTCCTGGAGAAAAACCTTTCTCAGCTTGTCTCATTATAAGTTCTACATTTTTTTATCATACATATTCTCAATATGTACCTGTTTCACCAAAGTTACAGCAGTAGTCCCACTGCAAAAACAATCAATTGTAGGATGCAACCTCAACTCCTTATCCATTACTTTAAATGCTTTCAGAAACAATTCTTTCAAAATTGAAAAAATCTCCGGTCCTCTCTCCTTCTCTTCAGCATCTGCTAGCTCTCTCCATTCATCATCCATGGTTGAGTCCTCAGAATTCATGCTGCCCACTGTAACGTTAACTTCTTTTAAACTATTATCATCTTTGACCTCTGTTTCCCATTGAGACAACAGCTTTGACGGTAGTGAGTCCCTCACCCTTTTTGCTACCAGATGGCCAAATGGACCGTGCCCATCAAATACTCCGCAGAAAACTGTGTCCTTTCTAGAACAGAAATCCTGCATATCAAGTTGTGTTCCAAGTTAAAGCGATGGATATCATGAGTTCAGTTATTTGAATTTATTAGCTTGTTCTTCAGGACAGTTTCCATGTCATTCAGCCTTGTGTGTTTGTCAGTAGGACTCAAGAATTTGTGAGATAATTTGCATCCATGTATTTGGTTAGCAAAGCAAACAGACATATAATTTAAAATTTGCAAACGGGCAAACTTGCAGAAATCACCACTCTTGTTGATCAAGTTTAAAATTTTCTAAACAACCAAACCTTTATGATCTAAATTAGTATTACCTTCTAATGCAATCTTGTATTAGATTTTTTGTATAATATTCATACTGTTTGGATAATAATAGTAGGAAGCACCGAATACAATTGCAAAATAATCAAAGATGTCCATCCAGTATCCAGTTCATTCAATATCAATTGTATCAACCAGATTGCTGGCTGGTGTCAAGATAATAGATTGAATAGATTTCCAGTAATGATTGCTACCTGGTAAAATGTTTGTTTGCAAATCCAAAACAAACTGATCTGATCAGCGCATATAACTATTCACAATTGACATGAAAAATTGCCAGGTAACATTAGTTATTTAAAGAAAATAACAATAGGTTTGTTGCTGAAGATCAGTCTCATCCACAAGCATTAAACAGTTATTATGTTAGTCACGCTTCAAATGATATGACATCAGTTGTGAATTGGATTGAAGCAGAAATTGTCAGATGGATATTGGAATCATTTTGATAGATATACAAAACATTTCAATCATCAACATGACTTGTAAATTAGTCAGTTAGTCGGTTATATGAGTCAAACACTTTTAAACCTAGTAAATCTAAGTCAGCTGAACTTTCTAATGAAGCATGCACCCGTACGTGTATCGCATGAAAAACAGCTAATTGATCATTTCCATCTCTACCGGCAGAAAAGAGAGCAGAGTTCTATACACCACATACCTCCCAGACGAGCATGGCATCTTGGTTGGTCCCCTTTCTTCCTTGCTGCGTAAACATGCAAGCAGTACTGCTGGAACCATTTGAAAGCATCCTCCCAGGAATCTTGCTAACTTGCTCATCAAATTTTGCTTGATTTGGCAGGGATGTCGTCCTCCTCCTGTTCTTCCTCGACCTCATCCTTGCCGAAGATGAGGAGGCAGACCGAGGAAGAGTGTTCAAACTCCTTCCATCTGTTGATAAACAGGAACCCATCCTAAGGGCCCTGATGATACTGAATATGCACTCCAGACCAACCGCACTTAAAAACCCACTTAACAACTATAATTAAAAGATGCAGAAGATCCCTAGTCCTGGATAGTCAATCAAAATCTTCCGCAAATTATGTCTTGGAAAGCTTGGTTCAAAGGTGAATGAAAATATCTGAAAGCCCCTGAGGATACTATCAGTCCAGCCAGGCTTAAAAATCCACACCAGAAAGAAAACAAAATTTAGATCTATGGGCAACCCTTGGCAAGAGTGTCTAGGGATTCCTAGTTCAAACTTCAATGAAATGATAGAATTCAAGGCCTAAGGAAAGCCCTACGGAGCACAGATCCACACACCGAGGAGCATATTCTCAATCAATTTTTAACTGATCATTTAGCCAAACATAATCGTCATTCTTCATAAAATCAAACAGGGGCATACGGCCAAACGCATCATTCTTCAGGGTAATTAATTAAGGAAGCACCTCTCTAAGGAAGGGGGAGTTATGGAATAGAGAAACGGCCTGTTCGCTGCTCAAAACGTAGACGGTCATAAATAAACTGGCTGTCTGAAGTCTTTTTCAGAAAGAATCGTAGCCCTTCGCAAAATATCAGAAAGGGAAATAAGGATATTACACCCTTATTAAGACATATCTATAAGAAAGAGATTAGCAGATAGGCATAATCAAATAACCCGTTTTAGGTCTTTCTTTATAACACTCCCAAATTTCAGAATCAAACAGCAGCACAGGGCTATTATGTCCTGTTCAGGCCATCTTTAACGAGGGGAATTAGCAAAATGGAAATTTGCTAATTGCCTTGTTTAATTTTTTGACACAAACTTAATCTTTCCTGAAATCAAACAGGCCCACAAGGCTAAATGTATTATCTTCGACGATAAGATTACGATCTGGGCGTACGAAAACGTGCTTTTGGATGCCAGGAAACAGATTCGCATGCGCAAATAGCCTTCTAGTTGTAGCAAAATAGACCGTTACTGTATGCACTAACCCTAGAAAAAGTCCCTTTTACAGGGACCATGTTCCTAAACAACAGATAGAGCAAATGGGCCTGGCTTTGTCCTCAAGTACACTCCACACAGGACCAAATGGCCATCGCTAACAGAGTCTGGTCTCATTGCATTTCCACTATACAAACAGGACAACACCGGTCCACCAAAATTTCTGGCCTCACATATGAAAAAGAGCCCTCCAAATTTGAAAAAACTAATATGATGTGGATTGCTCCAAGATTTACGAAAAAATGGGAATCAATTTATCCAAATGGGTGTCTCCTAGTCTTACTGATTTCACTCCCGAAAACAAAAACAAAGTGTTTTCTGGGCCTTATCTCGAAAACTTAAAGCATTTAAGACCTTAAACCATGCAAAAAACTACTAAATCCAATAACACACACGAATGGGGTCACCAGCTGAGTCAGATTACTCATCACGAAATTCAAGGGACTGTCTGATTTCACGAACTTCTCGATCATTTCAGTATACCCAGCACGATATGCTTGCCCTGTTACTTCTATTTGTATTGGTCCCCATTAGAATAATGATCTGGGCTATTTTTCTGACATTAAAAGCAATTTAACATTTACTACCTGTAGAATCCTTAAAATACAGCATAACTACTCTTCAAGCTAATGCAGTCCAACTAATTGCTAGAGATCTCCATGATTATAGATTGGTGTGTTTGTGATTTCTATTCCTATTCTGGTGTTTTTACATTTGACTAACTGATCGGCCTGATTTTGTCTTCAATTTTCTACTGTTTTAGTTTGTTCAAAGACGTTTTCTCTTGTTTTATCCTAAATTAAGGACCAGCAGGAAACTTGTGGGGCAAAAATCCTCCCATAACTTTGATAGATTTGACAATACCACACTCCAAGTGCTCAATTACTTTTTATTGTATTGGCTCCCACAGGATTGATATATGCTAGTTTGTCTCTTTCGTTTAATAAAGGTGTTGATCTAATTAATAAGTTAATTATATGCTTCCGATTTTTAGGGTTTGACAAATGTTAGTTTTCATGTGGGGTTGTTAAGGTAATAATTGAATTATTATAATATAATAAGTATATATTTTATTTAGAATTCGTTTAAATTGTTATGAGTAATAGGAATTAGGTTGTAGTAAGTCATAAGTATATGTTTTAATTAGAAGACACTCATAAATTGATTTTGAGTATTATATTTTTTTGGGGGATTTTGAACATAGATTTTTAAAAGCTTTAATCTTAATGAAAGGTGTAATCATTAAATAGAATATAGTCTTTATTAAGGAATGAATCGAGAATTAGATAAAGTCAAATTTTCATTTGTCATTTCTAGTTTTGATTGTGTCTCAAATTTTTACACTAATGTTTTGAATCACACTTGGTGATCCGAGTCATATTATTGATATAGTATTTGTGCTTATGGGATCTAGTCTTGTAATATAATTATATTAAATGTTACTATTTATTTTATTTTATTTTAAGAAGGGTAAACACTTTGACCGAGAGCTTTGAACCTTGATAGCAAGAACAACACAACTTAACCATCACAACATGCCACTGTGGGCAAACGTTACTATTTATTTCATATGTGAATCAACAAATGATTAAATGTTGTTCAAGATGCCAAATGGCACTTGGTATAATGGCAAAGCCCATGTTGTAGGCACCAAAATGGTATTGGGCTCAAATTTCTACAATACAAAATAAATGTGGTCAAGATAGAATTTTGACACTCCTGAACAAATTGAACATATGAATGAAATGTCAAAAAACACAAGTAATAATCTTGTTTATGTTTTATAGAAAATATCATAACTATCTAATGTAAATGTGTCATTTAGCAAATAAGGTGTCCATGTGGACAAATAACACTCTTATGTGTACAACTATTCAAATGGCAATGCTCATGCATCTGAGTACTTTATATTATGGTTCTTGTATGATGAGTACAATAAATATCTTGTATTTTGATGAAATATATATGATTGATGAAAAAAATTGTGATCATTTAAAGTGAATATAAGTTGTATTTTAAATTAAAAAATGGTTTTTTAGAACAACAACTAGTAGTTTGTGTTCAACTATTGGATCATTTATGTTGGCTATCCATGATGAAGATAACAAGATTATTGATTACCAAAATATATTGGGGTTATTTAGGTTGCATATATGTTATACTTTAAATACAAATATGATGTTTTTTATATTAATCAACATACAAACTAGGGTGCTGACCCTTAGAAAACCATTGTTTGGGGGCATATAGACACAACACACTAACAATAGATAAACATCAAAAGCATCATGGAACAGAGCTAAAAAATTAAGTAAACATAAGTCGTAGTCAGATAGCCTATAACCATCAAAGTTTTCACCATAGTACAAGGTAGTACTATTCATAATAGAAAAAACCAAAATCCTACTCTTGGAGCTGAATTCATAAAACAACAAACTAGAGTCTAGGAAGCCAAGTAGGCTAACAAGAAAAATATTCACAAAAACCCCAGAGGAGTTGGGGGTCGTAGCCCCGACCAACTCGAAATTAAGCAATATGGGAGTGTTTGATGTTGCAACCCTATTGGTGTAGCACATGTGTCCATTATTTATTAAGGAATGTGAATACATCCTTATAATTACCTTCTTCCTTCCTATCGTCTATGAGAATCTTACATTGTAGCATGCACAAGGAAGCTACATAGTCGAGCATCACCTAGTGGTTGAACCTAGAAATGCTTTCTAGTTTTCTTTCCACCTCACATAATCTCTTATTCAGGTTGTCCACCTCACTCGGTAGCTTAGCCAAATCTAGTGTAGAAGTCACATCAAACTTAGGCAAAGTTGGATTCTCCTTAGTTGGCACCATGTCAATCCTGTAATGCCCAAAATACTAGGACAAAACAAACCAACATTTTTTAAAAAAAAGAACACTAAACATCTCCTAGGTTGCACACAATGTTCACTTGACACGAAACTCGAGACATAATGACTAACACGATTCGAGTCACAAGGGGAATCATGGCATGCGTTGGCGTGCCAACATCCCCTTTTCGTCAGACTGTATTAGACAAAGAAAATCCCTAGCTAGGTTTGGCATAAATAGTCTAAAAGGATTTAACTTAGTTCAAATCCAAATTAAGTTATCAGAAAAGAAATCATCCTATCCCAATACTAGGGTTAGAGAACTATTAGGAGTAGAAGGACGTTAATAAATCTTAGATTTGAAATATAATGAATGTACCCCTTGATTTTAAAAAATATAATTTGGTTTAAAATTTTCATTAGTCATTATAATGTTTCCTCCAAGTAATTTAAAATAACAAAAGTTATAGTTACTAATCAAAATATTATTAAAATATTATATTAGGGGCAATTAAAAATTTCACCTAGGTCCCTCCTAGGAATTTCAATGAATAGACTAATCCCTAATAATCCAATTATTAAAAGCAAGTAATAAGGCTAATTTATTAATAATAACAATATATACCCCAAATTCTTAATAAGGTATTAAATATGTAAATTATGTCATATTCCACAAGCCTCAATTAATACAAAAATAATGTGAAGATTTAATTTAAACAATTAATTCAATAATAGTATCTTAGATAAATTTAATAAGTCTCTTAAAAATAATTAATAGATTTATTTCGTACTTGACCAATAAACCCACCATTACTTAATTTTCTAAATTTCAAATCTCCAAAAAGAAAATATAATAAAATAATATTAAATTTATTAAAATTTAAAGTGACAATCTAAAGTCACTTAACTTAATAAACTAAAAATAAAGTCTAAAGTAAGGAATAAATTAAAGTGCCACTTAAACTAAGACAAAAATAAATAGATAAAAAGGGAGAATCCCAAAGTGGGCATTCCCAACCCTAATTCAGATTTAGGTTAGGCCCAAATTTATAACTCATTTGAAACTCTAATTTCCTCATTTTTTGATGCAGGGATGAGGCAGAGGGTTGGGGAGATGGAAATGTTTAGTTTTTTGTGTACACACAAGTGTACATATGTGTATATACACACCAGAGGTGTGTATATACACACATATACCTTTGTGTGTATATGCTATTACCACTCTTCAGAGGAATGCTCATAGTCCTTGTGGTCTCCTCATAGGGTTTCAACGGAACCCTCATTCAAGTTTACACAAGGGTAAAACTATGTTTCTTTTATTACATGTTCTTTGTTTGGTTACATTAGGGTATGGTGTATCTTTAGTTTTTAGATTTAATAATTTGTTAAGCTGCAGATCTACACTCTGGTTTAACTAGAATACATCCAGTCTTTGTAGTTTTATCTCTTTTATTTGGGTACCATTTGAATCTAGATTTGTATTCATATTATTTTTTCAAAAAAAAGAGATATTTGGGTATATCAACAGAGATTATATCTCTCTTATATCCCTGTTATTTTAATTTCCGATCTAGAAAATTTATCTTGTTAAAAAAAATATTAAATAAGTATATGCCTTGTGATTTTTTTATAGCATAGATTGTAACAGTTTTAATTAAAAAATAATTTTTTTTTTAATTTTTAGGGTCGTCGATCGCACTCTGCAAGTCGGCTCCCAAGTGCAAGCGCCAGGATTTGGGGGGTGGGGGGTTGTGCCCTACCGGCCACTCACTATGGAGTGCATTGGGCTTAAACCCCCCCACACTCATAGTGAGTGGCGGGTGGGCACTGTGTCACCGCCTCCCTAAGGGGGGGTAGTGACACAGTGGCCTCTGCCTGCACGGTGGGGCTTCGGCCCTACTGTGTATTGCAGACGCGTGCGAGGGTGGGGAAAAATAGAATACACGACCCCAATTTTTGTTTGCTTTATTTTATTTTTTTGTTATAAGTTTTTTTATTAGTATAAAATATATTAAGTGTTATTATATATATATATATATATATATATATATATATATATATATATATATATATATATATATATATATATATATATATATATATATATATATATATATATATATATATATATATATATATATATATATATATATATAGGTATATTTATATTTTTAGCATGCATTAACAAAATAACATTAAAACATGGGTTAATATTTTATATATAATCATGTTTATCCATGTATATATGTACATACATGCTAACCATGATTATATACACAATGTATTTATAAAAAAAAAGTATGTATTTAAAATGTTTAAGTGAATTTCTAAATGCTTATAAATGCATTCTAATATAAAATTGCAAAGGTACTTATGAAATTATGATTTTTTATTTTTTTTAAATTAACTTTTATAATCAACTAAATGAATTTGGTTAATAAAATTTCCTTGCTAGAAAAGGCTGAGCTAATTATAGACATTTTGAATAACACATTTATAACAAAATGGAAACTTTATATATATATTTTTTGTAAGAGAGAAATCATTCCAACAACTTATTAGCTCACTAATTAAAATATAACTCAACCTTTTACATCAAGTTATAATGTACATCATCCTTCTCTAAATAATTTGCAATGAAAGAAAATTTTGTTTACTAGTTTTGTTTGATAAATACATCCAGCAACATATTTGCTCTCAAAATAAAATTTAGCTCAACCTATTACATCAAAGTCATAGAATTACATTGACCTTCATTTCACCTCTAATGCAAGCTTAAAGAATTGGATACATATTTTACCAATGGGTTTTACAATGACAAATCAAATACAAATAAATCACTTCTTCACCCAAGAATTACATAACTTTCTCATGCACATAATAACTTGAAACTTGCAGCTTTCTTCCACTCTCTACACTCATGTAACCTGCAATTTGAATATATTTGATACTTGACCATGGAGGCTCACCTCCCAGCCAAGGCCTTTACAAGGCCACCCCTGAGCTAGGGGAAACAAGGTAGGATGGGTGACAACCATACCACACACACACATAAATGCAAACAATCAACAACACAATTACTCCCAATCCAAAGGTTTGCACAAAGGATCACATTGGATCCAAAAATGGGTGAAGGTGGAAATTAACCCCATTGGAGAAGCCATACTTAATCAAGAATATGTTTTTCCTTTTAACATTACATTTCCTTCAAAAGGCTAAACATATCAACCAACTTTCTCACTAAATAAAACACAATCACTTCCCTTATGGCCCCCAAAGTGTAACAACAAAGTAGGCTACATGGATACCTATACATCCATGCTTCTATCCGCTTCCTCCAAGAGGAAGGGATCTACACAAAAGAGAAATTCCCAACTAACCCCTTCACCCTCAAGACTCTCAAATCCTCCCAAGGATGAGTATAGTCTTGCACTCCCAAGACACTCATAAACAAACCAAAGAGAAACAAAAAAAAACTTCATGAAACAATTTGAAATCAACACAACACTCTTACAACACGAATTCACAAAAATAACACAATTACACAAAACATAGGCTTTCATGATAGATGCACTAACCTTCCTCCAAGCAAAAATGGAAAGAATGAATTTGATGGAGAGCTCTAATTCCTTCCTAGATTTCTTCTTCTCTTCCCAATTCTCTCTTCCAATCTTCCTCTAAGCTTGTAATCACTACCAAGATGAACTCCCTAAACCAAAAATGCAAGAAGTAATGTTGCTCCTCTTTTTCCTCACATTTTTCATAGCAAGACATTCCTTTCATCTCCACCCCATCCCAATGTGAAGTAGATTTCTTGGTTGATGTATTCCTTTCCACTTGTCCCTAACTAGGGAATGAGAGGAAAACCGAGACATGGGGGAAGGGACTAATCTTGAAACCATACCCAATTTCGTCATTCTCAAAGAAGGCTCCCTTTAAGAGGCCATTTGGAAGCTTTGGGTGATGAAAAAGGCTAAAGTTGACCCCCATACCTATGTACATACATTGAGATAGCTAAAACTAACCTTAACCACTCCCTAGGGCTCATTTTAACCTCTCTAAAACCCATGTGAAGTTAACTCATGAAAATGAGAAATGATGTGCCTCATGCCTTGGTTCCCTAATCAAGTAACCACACCTAGGGACTCACAAAGTGACCTAAGGGTAGTGTTAAGTCTAACCATTCCACTTAGGCATTCCAACACATAAGCACAAGTGTCAAGCGACACAACAAAAGGAATACATCACTCCACTTAAATTCACACATGACATGCCAAATGGATAAAACATAGTTACATTTACACATATGATTACATCCAATTATGCACATATATACACTTATAAATTAACATACACTCATACATCACATTTATGAATTACAAGCACATAACAACGAGGTCATTCTCTTCATAGAGTTGACCTTGGCCTTTTACTATTTTCACATTGATCCATCCTTGTTTTCCCACATTTAAAACCATGGTCATACTCCTGCACACTCGATCAGATATCAGTATCACATGAAATCATCACATATATAATCATATAGAAAGAAAAGTAGGATCCATAATAACATTCAAATATGAATACATTGTTAAACTGCATTTCATGATTTTAACATATGCATTAACCATATTGTATCCTATTTCCCTAAGCATCACATCTAAGTTCAGTTTCAATTTTCACAAGTTACCCTAAATCAAATGCGGAACCAATTCATTAGGAAATCAACATCATAACTATCTCAATTCCTATTCCATAAGATAACGTAACTCAAAATGCAAAATTCAAAATTCAATTATCTTTCTATATCATAAAATCAGGATGAATCTAACATAAGCATATAAAGATATGTCTAACATCATCATCCATATAATCATGTAAAATCATCGCATAATATCTAATGATATGAAGTCATAATCAAAATAGGTCTAATATCTCAAAATAGTGTATCATCTAGATAGTCCATGTGTGAAAATATCAGTCGAGCTAAGATGGGTCGGGGTAGGACCTCACAAATCCCAAGAATAATAGGTGCCCCTCCTTCACCCTATCAAAAGTATGGGTCAAGTTGTTGGAGGTACACTTATTTGAGCTACCAATAGCATTAGTTTCCAAATCTTCACACTTCATAGTCTTGGTCTTCTCACTTTTATTTTCAAATTTTTAATTCCCTTGTTGAGTGTTTTCCTATGATTCATAGTCAACAAGTAATGTTTTTCCTTTCTTTACAGACCTGGTGGCTAGTCTATTGGATCTACAAGGGTTTGTATGCCCCTCCTCCACCTCCTCCTCATCTTCACTATTTACCTCTTGTACAAATAATTTAAATTTCTTGGCAAGGGCTAATGATTCTTTCCTTTCCTCTTGGAGGTGGAAAACACAAAATATTTACCTTTCAAGAAAGCTTCAAGTGTCGGTGTATCAATATTCGATATGTATACAGTGTCAAGACAAGAGGCAATTTTAAGGGCTCTTGGGTGCCTAATACCTTTCTTTTTGTTTTGGCTTGGTGTATTAATGATGCTAGTAGGTGGGGGGACTATGAGACAAGGGCCTCATAGAAAACAATGGGCTTGGGAGGGAAGAGAGCCAGGTGGAAGTGGTATAACCTAAAAATAAGGCCTTGATGTAAGGGGTTGGTTTTTTACCTTGGGAATGGGCACTTTCCTTAGCATTAAACATAGAGATCTCAAGAGAATTTAATAATAAAAAAGGAAATGAGATGATTTCATGATTATTGAAGTGATTAAGAAGGGGAAAATGGTAAAAATAATAAACTTTAAAGTGGTCTTCTAGTGTAAAATATTTCATGAGCATAAAAAAACTTGGTCCCAATGTGGTGGAAGCTCAACTCTATCATATCTTCTCTGCATTTTGACCGAAGCCTTACTTCCTTTAAAGAACTTGTTCAAGTTGTCATTATCAATTTCCCAATTGGTCTTCTTCCATTTCTTGCCATTAGTGGATAACTCAATAGCCTTAGCAATGACTTCTTCACTCATCTCAAAATAAATACCCCCAACTAAAACTCTCTTATTATCCCAGGAGCTAGAAAATTGGACGAACAAACAAATATGTTAATGGGTTTAATAAATTTGATGACTCCCACGCCTTGAAAATATGCCACACCATGGGGTCATTCTTGAAATCGGTTGGCTTCCTAGACTCAGTACAGTCCCAGTCCCCCCAATCATTGTGATAAAATACACTGGATAATCAACTATAAGGAGAAAACTACAATTCTTGATACATTTAAGGAAACTTGTTATCACATAGTGATTTAAAGGCAATACAAGATTTTTTTCATCTAATTGGGCAATATTATTAAACCATCCTTCCAATAAATTGAGCTCATGTGAGCTACAATTTCTCACAAACGAGAGTCTTTTCAATACCATACAAAGGGTACACACCATTATGAGAAGGGAAATGATAAATGATAATGTGATCATTTGTAAACCTCACGAAATGTCATTTCATCATTTAAGAGTACTCCTTCAAGTTATTATAATTTTCATGATTACTTAGAGGCCACCTAAATGAAGTAATACACCATAGATGGTAATTAATTTCTCATTAGATGAGGATTTTTGGTAGACCAACACTATCATGCCACATCATCATCCCTATATTCAAATTCATAAAAATTCACCAGACCCACACTCCCTCTTGGTACATAACATGTTAGGGTTATAAAAATACCAATATTGTGTGGTAAAAAGGGGGCAACACCTCCAATACAAGCCTTTGCACATCATGTTGGGGTTGATGAGAAAACAAGCCACAGATCCCAAGAACACCTGCACACAAACACATATCACAGAAAGAGAGAGAAGCAAGAAGCTAGAGAGGCCTGAACACATGGATCCACGAGAGAGGATAAATCATTGATGTGCAAAAACAAAAGTTGCAATTCAATAATAATCTATGTCACAAAGTTCTCAAAAGTTTAGAAGACAAGAGGAGATCAATCCTCATTAAAGGAGATCAAAACCCTAAAAGGGTGAACAAACCTAGGTTGCATGATAATAATTAATAAAGTAATTAATTATTATATGCCTAAAGTTTAGCTTAAGAAGAAAGAGATAATAAGTGACTTAGTAATTAAATCAATATGATTTAATTAATAGGCAAAAAACTTATTACTCTAACACCCCCCCTTAAGATAAACTTTGGGAGAAGCTAAAAACCTAGAAAGAACTACTAAAATCAAATCGGTCTCGACAACAAAAGGCCTGATCAGGTACCCAAGTACAAAAGAGAGTCTCTATAAAGCGGAGAAATAGAGAAAACCACATGGGAAAAACTCTACTCCAAAAAGAGACGAAGACTAGTCTGAAGGACTGAAGAAGCCTCCAAAACTAGGGAATGTTCCAGAAAATAGGAACAAGGATAAACATGTAGAACGTCAGTGAAGCAAGAAGTTGCAAAATCTATCAAGAAGTAACTGATGATCTAAAGATCCTCCACTAAAATATGACCAAGTAGAGAAGACTGTAATCTGCATGAGTGCCCTCAAATGACACTACTCGAATCAGGAGGCAAACAAAGACAAACAACTGAAGTCGAAGATATAGAATACTATAATCTGCACAAGTTCCCTCAAAAGACACTACTCGAATCAAGAGGCAAACAAAGGAAAACACCTGAACTAGAAGATAGAGATAGCATAAAAACAAAATTCTGAAGAGATGATCAATCAAAGCTGGAAGAGTGCATCCAAAAATAGGAAAGAGAAGAGTGTCTGTTGGTGTAATTAATTATTCCTAATTACACTTTACTTAATCTTACTTAGGCTAATGCATTGCATAGTAGTTAGTGATTGAGACACCTAGGAGTGTGCACATCTATTAAGCACATGGTGTAGGAGAAATTCCACTTTAGGTGTGATAGTTGTCATCACATACCTCGTTGTGTGTGAGATCCACCTTTCGTGCTCTTATCACATTATCATCCTAATCCAATGCACATACTTTATTTCATATTAGAGGATGATCCACATTTGGTGGACATGTGATTACACCTAGCATAGGTGATAGCTTATCAGCTCCTTATCATTCTCTCTTATCGCCTTTCCTATATAAGGAGGCCTCTTATGTAATCATTTCATGAACATTGATGTAATTCATTCATCAATTCAATCATTAAGCAATTCATTGGATCTATTCAATCCATCCTTGCATTCATATTTTCTCTCTTGTGTTTCTCTTCAACCTCTAGATCCTTGGTTCAATATTTGCTATTTGCAAATTCTTACATGGTATCAGAGCCATTGGAGCATTTTAGATCAGCCGATTTGAAGAGATCTTGATGCAAGCTTTGAAGGTCCAAATCTCAGATCTAGCAACCAGCATGAGATAGAGGCGTCTTAGAGTAGATTTGACCTCACCATTGCGTTCGGGAGGCTGTTTCGGTTAAAATCGACTATAAATTCACCCATATTCGACAAAAGTCAAATCCGAAGCAAAATTTTTTTGCAAATTGGACTGTACGGTCTGATTTGCACCTATGCAGTATGATTTTGTAAAAAAATTATTATTTTTATTTTCGTTAATTTTTTTGGAATTTTTTTTATTCTGCAAAAAATTTGTTTCTTGTGGGCTTGGTACATGCCCTGTGTACTGCGCATATCACAAAGAATATTCTATTATACTATGAGCATCGAATGAATGACATCATCATAGTAGATAGAAAATTCGAAGGACCTGCGCTCACGCGACCGAAGGCCACACAAGCCCACGCCTCGGCTTTCCCATTTGTTTCAATACCGGGCTCTTTGCAATAATAAGGGCTTAATAGCCCATCCCACAACAAATGTGGGATAATATCCCACTACCCATCGCAATAGTGCGCCACCTTTGAATGCTGAGCCTCCGCCGCTCGCTCTGCAATGCCACCACGATGGCCGATCTCGCCACCTCAGCCGGGCTCTGCCATCACGCCAATGCGGTACCTCACTCCTCCAACCTTCAGGCACTATTAGCGCCAGCCGGCACCCTATCATCACTAGCTGGCACACTGTCACCGTCAGGCACTCTGCCACGCAGGAAGGCATAGACCCCGCCACATTGGGTACCCTGCAATGAATCACATAGTGCCACGTGGCCCTCTGCCTCGTCATCAGGCGTACAGCCACGCCAGCAACTCGTACAGTACAATTTGCCAACACATCACCATGCAGTTACCACATCATCATACAGATCGGTACAGTAGGCCCAGTCATCAACCACGTCATCGGAGGGGACGAAAATTTGCTGACATCACCTTTTCTACTGCCTTAAAATTGACGGCCGTTTAGCCGTCATCGCAGGGCAAAATTGGGCTTTTTTTATGGTCGTATGACCATCAAATTTAACCTCATGACTTGCTGATGTCATCAGGGTTTGGAGATTTCCTAGCCTTCACCATTTGCATTTTTGGTTTGACAGTCCAACTTTGAGAGGCCATAACTTGGTCATCCGGGCTCCAAATCGGGTGCAATTTTTTTTGAAATTGGGTAGAATTTCCTGAACTTTCTAGTGGTGGTGTTGATTTTACATTTTGGTGGCCTGATTTGTCAAAAATTTCAGATCTTGTTGACTGTTCATGTCTGTTCTTGATTTCTGCAACTTCCAGGGCTTCGTTTGGGCACATACGGTAACATTTTGAGGTGAATTTTTTTTTGAAAGTTCATGACTTTTTGTCTACTTTCCAGATCTGCAATTAGATTAGAGTGATTTTGGGTAGACATATCACTTTCAACAATAGGTCATTTTGGGGCTATAATTGCACTTGGTTAATCCTTGGAATTCTATTTTCTGATTTGCATTAGTCATTTGAAGGAGTTATCAGTAGTTATTAGTCATTATTTGGTTGCAATATGAATAATTCAAAGGTTAAAATCCTCACTCCATATAACTACCATGAATGGAAAGTATCTTTAAATGATCATTTGTTGAGTCTTGGATTGCTTAGAATGACTCTTGGGCAGGATCAAGAACCGCAAATAGGTGTTGTAGAAAGGCAAAAATGGTTTGATTGAAGGGATAAAGCACTTGGCTCTCTTAGATCATCCATCTCTCGTGACATGTTCTTTCATATTGCATCTTGCACACATCCTCATGATGCTTGGGTCACATTGGAAGGACTCTTTGGTAAACCTGATAGAATGAGAAAATTCAAATTAGAGAATGATCTCATAGGTCTTAATCCTAGTGATTTTGACAATATTCAAGATTTTGTCCCTAAGTTCAATACTATTAGATTGGAGCTTTCTTCATGTGGCATTGTTAAAGGGGATGAACAATTGATCTTTTCTATTCTTTCCAAGCTTGGTCCTGATTATTCTATCTTTGTTTCTACATTCTATGCTACTATGGATGCTCTTGGTAGTGCATACAAATTGCCCTCTCTTGATAAATTTGCAGCGTAGCTCACAAGGGAACAAGCAAAGTTAGCACACATGGGTTAGTTGAAGCCTTCCACACATCAAGCATTGATTGCAAGTGAGTCTACATCAAAGGCTTCTCATGGTAAAGGAAAGAAACACAATAAGGATCCTAAGCCTCATGAAAAAGGTAATGAATCTTCTTCACCCAAAAGTACTGAATCCAAGTCCTCTTCAAGAGAGGAATCATCTAGAAGAAATAGAGATAAATGTGCATATTGTCAAAAGTTAGGACATGATGAGCATAAGTGTTTTCAAAAGAAGATTGATGAGCTAACTCACATTATTCAGAAACACAATATTAAGTTGCCCTCATCAGTGTTTGCTCCTTCTTCTACACATTTGGCAGCTTCTACATCTTCATCATCATCCAAAGATAAAGGTAAAGGACAAGCACTCATGGCTTCCACACATCCTGAGAAAGGTAAATGGCTTCTTGATTCAGGTGCATCACATCATATGGCATCTTCTATGGGTATGTTTTCTTCTATTGAGCCTTGTAATTCTCCTAATATTTTGATGGGTAACAACACATTCATGAGATTTTGTGGGAAAGGTTCTATTCCTATGGGAGAAGGGACATTTAATGATGTTCTTTGTGTACCATCCTTGACCACTAATCTTCTTTCTATTTACCAAATTAAACATGGGGCACAAGTTAAAATTGTTGAGTTCACTCCTGATTTTGTCTACATTAGGGACATGGAGACTAGAGATGTCATAGCTATGGGAGTTGTTGATCATACATCACACTTGTACTCTTTTTCTAATTTTGTTGATAATGATGATGATATTCATGATGTACCCATCCCTTTGCCAAGGGACAATTATGAGGAGGACTTTGGGCACTTGAATCATTTTGTTGTTGAGACAAGTGTTGATCTTCCTACTCCTCCACCTCCTGCTTCTTCAGACATGGGCTCTACAATTCAGCAGGATGTTCATATTGTTTTAGATCTTGCAGAGTGTGATGACTACTTGGATGCATCTTCAGCACTTGTTGATTCTAATGATGCAGATTTGGAAGACATACATGAGGGGGTTTCTCTTTCCCTTGATGACAGTTTCATCATAGTTGGGGATACTTCTTCACCTTCTTTGGAGATTGGTGTACTTGATTCTTCTCCTTCTTCACTTGATTTGTCACATGAGGTGATAGATTCTTTGAGCTTGGAGGGACCTATTTAGTCTTTAGATATTCATACATGGAGACCTACATCTTCTTCCTCATTCCATTTGCACAAGGATTGGCTTCTTCATCATTTGATGTATCTATTTCTTCCTAAGGGGAGACATGTTTCTTGTAAGCATTGGCTTATCTATTGTTTGTAGGTACTCTTTATCAACATGGGAGCTTCTACATTATGGGGGGGATATCATGTCTCCAACTATCCTTCTTATGGGGGGATACTTCTTTGTATATACATGATGTATGTAGTTCTTGGGGGGTCTTGAGCACTCCATCCTTCCATGCATCTTGTTTTCTTCTCTCTTTTTGGGGGAGGGTTTTTCCCATGAGGTTTTCCCTCTTTCTCCACTTTATGAGAGTTATGCATTTCATGTATTGCATTTTGTACATGGGTACCTAACATGGCCTAGTAGCCGGGACCCATCTTGCATTGTGAGTTTAAGTGCATTCCCCTAAGTTGCACTTAAGGGGGGGTGTTGGTGTAATTAATTATTCCTAATTACACTTTACTTAATCTTACTTAGGTTAATGCATTGCATAGTAGTTAGTGATTGAGACACCTAGGAGTGTGCACATCTATTAAGCACATGGTGTAGGAGAAATTCCACTTTAGGTGTGATAGTTGTCATCACATACCTCATTGTGTGTGAGATCCACCTTTCATGCTCTTATCACATTATCATCCTAATCCAATGCACATACCTTATTGCATATTGAAGGATGATCCACATTTGGTGGACATGTGATTACACCTAGCATAGGTGATAGTTTATCAGCTCCTTATCATTCTCTCTTATCGCCTTTCCTATATAAGGAGGCCTATTATGTAATCATTTCATGAACATTGATGTAATTCATTCATCAATTCAATCATTGAGCAATTCATTGGATCTATTCAATCCATCCTTGCTTTCATATTTTCTCTCTTGTGCTTTTCTTCAACCTCTAGATCCTTGGTTCAATATTTTCTATTTGCAAATTCTTACAGTGTCCATATGGTAAATATCCATCTCACCAGAATGCATACATACCCAGCCACTGCATGTACCTAGTACATAGAATCAAATAATGAAGACATAGCTCACACTATCAAACCAAGGAAGTAGTAGATCCAACAGTAGAAACCCCCCATAATGTTGACAAGGGAGTAATGATAGGTACACTAAAAAGATCATCCAATATGAACTGCATGATGAAGAAGAATTTGAAACATCAAAGGTGCAGAGAGAGTACAAAAATATATAGAGATACCTGAGGCTAATGTCATTGGAGGAATGCTAACATGAAAAAAGTAGATGGCAGAAAAAGGCAAACATCAAACCCCCCTTGGCACTTTATAATGGAGTGTGAGTACATAGACTACAAACATGTGTGAGATCCCATACATGCAATAGAATGGCACTTTATCTCAGTGTGTGTGCATAAATGAATGTTACAAAAGTGAAGTGTACACTCCTCAAAGAAGAAAAGGCTATTGAAACAAAAAAAAGATAGCCAAAGATGAACCATTCCATAAAAGGAAAAGATCCTAGGACCTGTAACATCCAAGATATCCACCAGATTGCAAAAATGAAAGAAACTGAATAAATTATACCTAAAGTAGAATCTGGAAAAATGACTCACAGAACTAGAAAGATCTCAGAACAAGATTTCCAAAGATATATCATTTCCCCAAAATGGAGTTCGGATGCACAAGATAGAGCTCTCGGAGTGTAAAATTGAACATCTAAATTTGATAGTAAAAAACATCATCATAAAAGAGAAATCATAAATCCAAACCTCCAGATCTAGATAGAGCTCAAAACCAGCTTTCTGATGATATCTCATTTTCCCAATTTTGACACCATATGCTCAAGTTATGAGCAAAAAACTATAGGGATGTTGATGGGCCCAAAAACGGTGTCTAGGGTTGCTGACATGTGCTGATGTCAACATTTCACAAGCTTAAAATTGACGGTTGTATGTTCGTCATGAAAAAAAAAAAATAGGCCCCCAGGGCCAAAAATCTAGGGCAGGGGGTTACAACTGGGGGGCTAGTTGCTGGCTCTTGGCTGGTCCCATATGACCATGGCTGAGGGGACTAATGTCTAGTGGTTTTGTGGCGGTCCCGGTGACAGTGCTAGTCATTGCGGTAGATCACCGCATGGTGACTCAACAGTCACTGCTCGGTCGCTGCATGGTGATCACTGAGCGGTCTGCGGGCTAGGTTACTGTGGTGGCTGTCGGGTGGAGCTTGGGTGGCCGCTCGGTGGCGGGCCAAAAAAAAATCTTTTTTTTTAAATCACCTGCATCATCCTCAAAGTGTGTGCAAGGGCCATATGACCTTGACACGTAAATTTTTTTGCCTCAGAGGCCAACTTGTCCAAATTAGATTGCCTTATATCAAAATGGGTGTTCTTGGTCGTTGCAAGCTCATCGGTGAGGTCCATTTGAGCCAAAAATACTCTAAAAAACTAGTGTTTGCATCGGGATCTATGTTAGGGTCAGTTGCAAATTTTTTTGCCACAGATTCCAACTTTTTCCAAAATGGACAAACTTTATATGGATCTAGGGGTTCTTGGATGCTTCGAACGTAAACATGAGGTTTTTTTGAAGCCAAGATGACAAAGAAGAGAGGTCCCCCCATATTCAATAGAAAACCCTATGAAACATAGATCTGACGAACACAGTCGAATCTCTCAAGAAGAGGATAGGGGAAAATAGATTTGAAGCTCTGATACCATATTGGAGTTGATGAGTAAACAACCCATAGCTCCCAAGAACATTAGCATGCAAACACCTATCATAGAAAGACATAGAAGCAAGAAGCTAGAGAGGCTTGAACTCATGGATCCACGAGAGAAGAGAAATCATTGATGTGCAAAAACCAAAGTTGCAATTCAATAATAATCTATGTTACAAAGTTCTCAAAAGTTTAGAAGACAAGAGGAGATCAATCCTTATAAAAGGAGATCAAAACCCTAAAAGGGTGAACAAACCTAGGTTGCATGATAATAATTAATAAAGCAATTAATTATTATATGCCTAAAGTTTAGCTTAAGAAGAAAGAGATAATAAGTGACTTAGTAATTAAATCAATATGATTTAATTAATAGGAAAACAACTTATTACTCTAACACATCATCCTCATTGGAAGTTGAAAACTCTCCATTTAAGAGAGTTTGGATGTTAAATGAGAGAGAGTGGAGACCTTTCCAGAACCTCAACCCCTCTAGATCATAACCACTAGCAACAAGAGATCCTGGTACCACATTTCCCTCCCTATAAACATGGTTGATAATGGAATCAAATCCTTGTAGGATCCTATGAATATCTCCTAGAATGCCCTCAATTGAATAGTTTCTCTTAGAAAACCCTTTAATAGCATCAATGATGAGCTTCGAATCTCTTTCGATTGAAAGGGTTCTAATACCAATGGTGAGTTCAATATTGAGCCCCTAGAGAAGGCACATTCCCTCAGCTTGGTTATTTGTGTGTTTAGGTACACTACAATAATTCCCTATCATTAGCTCCCTTTTTGGCTCCACATTTTGCTTCCACGCACTCTTTTTATGTATTTCTCACCCATTTTTTTTGAAATATGACACTATTCATTAGGTCAACGTGAGTCATGGTGCTCTTTACGTCAAGCTGAAGATACTGGCATGAGGTTGGACGCAATGCAACACCTATATTTGCACCAATATTTGTGCCTACGATGGCACCCAAATGAACACCACTTGGACGAGTAGGTGCAAGATTAGGCTCCATGTTAAAGTATTCATTTGTCAGCCTGTCATATTTGATGACAACACCTATGAAACACCAAAAACCCCTATTTATTGTGATTAGTAATTAATTAAAATTTTAAATACAATGAATATGACATTTTTTAATAAATTAGTAATTATAATAAATTAGTCATTTTGGGTGCTGCATAGACAATGGTCCCATGGGGTCTCTTTAGCCTTGTAGACATTGAAACTAATTTCTTTATTTCTTTGTCTTATGTCCTAGCCTAACACTTTATTGTTTATTTTTCATGTGCTTTAAGTTGTGCTTAAAGTGTTTATTGCACCCTTATGGAGGTTAAGATAGATGAAAGCTAGTAGTTACGAGGCTGTGTGGTGGTGATAAAAGTATTGTCGCATCCTCGCAAGCCTAAATTGCAGTTAAGGAAAATGGTTACGAGCTTGTGATGAAAGAATTGATAGCCCATATTAATTAATCAACAAAAACATAACTCGGTAACATGGGGAGACAAGAGAAACATTACAGTGTGTCACCATGTGGGACCCACAACCTCTTAACCAATGAATTATGCACGTGCATGTATAAATTGGTTAAGTTGTCGCATCATCATAGGCCTAAATTGCAATTAAGGAAAATGGGTTCAAGCTTGCAATGGAATGAATTGATAACCCAAGTTGGGTAAGTTGCAACCTCCTAACATTTTATGTGGGTTAATAAAAACTATTTGACAATATATTAAAGAAAGAAGTGGTGATAGGAAGAATCTGAGAAGAGACATCATGACTGATGGAATGTTCTAACTTTTTATCTGAAAATCATTCTCGTACAGCTCGAAAATGGCTAGATAGGCATCAAAAGGATACTTGACAAGACCAATTTTTGAGTTTAATAATTAATTTAAAACCAAACTAAAATTGTATTCTAAGTTTTAAATTAATTATTAAACTCAAAAATTGGTCTAGTTAGGTATCCTTTTGATGCATGCTTAGTCGTTTCCTTTACAACTCAACCCTTTGAGTGTCACATTTAACTTTCTATAACCAAGGGAAAACACCACAATGATAGGTTTTGCAGATATTGGGATAGGTGAAAAACTTGGGATAATTGTTGCTTCTTTTTTGGTAGTTTGAAAGTGTGAGCAATAGCTTAAATACAAGAAGGAAAAAATGCAGAATGAGTTATGCGTGTTGTCTAAATTTGGGGTTTTTACAATTGGAAGGAAGTTTTTCTTTGTTTGAGTGATAAGGATGGGGCTTGTTGAGGCTACAGAGGGATTTTACAGTAACAAGAAGGGGCTAGATCAAGCCATTTTGTAGGAGATATACAAGGATCATGGTGGTGAACTAGATGATAATACATTTTGTAATCGTAGAGATACTAAAATTTCCTTTGGTAATCATAGAGATACTAAAATCTTTGTACTTTGCTAAAAAAAATTCCACAACTTGTGAATTCCTCCAATCTCTCATACTACCACTTTGGTTCCATTTTCTAGAATGGAAGCAAGGAAAATTATGGGTGTAGACACAAAAGATGGGAATTTGGAGTCATTTATTTCTCCTTGTGTTGTATTTTCAAAGCCATCTACCATGAGGGAAGATGGTGAAAATTTTGACTCCTGGCATTTTATGCCTCAAAAACCACCCATGGGCGATAATGGTATGGTTCAGAAGCCTAGTTGGATCATAGGCCTTGTGGTAAAAAGCACTCCATGGCCTCCTCTAGATTCACTAGAGGACTCAAACATAGGTAACAACCTTCATTTGGAGAATATCTTTTATCATCGTCTAGTGGAAGTTGGTAACAAAATATAAAAGTGATATGCTGGCATGTAGCTTGTTGCATTCCTTGTGTCTATAAAAGGAATATCAAGGCCTATCTTATGGATTCTAAAAATTATTTGTACAGGAACAAGTAGAATAGTTTATGTAATAGGTATTTTTGCATAAATAGGAATGACAAAGTCTTGTATCAAATGAAATGTATGAATACTTCTAAAGAAATTAATTGAAAAAATCATTTGAAGATTGTGTCCTACTCTATTTTCTTTCTATTACATAAGTTTTTTTGTTCAGAATAGCCAAATTTGTCTTCATGATAATTTCATGAATGTATAGTGTGTTTACTAGTTTTCTTCAAGGAAATAGTACTGAAGGAAAATGCTTGAAAAGAAATAGCTTGAGCACTAAACATGAATCCAACAACTAAACAAACATGAAGCAGATAACAAAAATGTAGTTCTTAGCAAACAAATAGAAAGTTACTCTATTTTGCCTTGGCTACAAGAAGAGTCAAGCAACATAGTTCAAATGGTTGTCGGATTAGACACATAACACAGTTCTCACCATAGCTTCTAGTTTCTTACTAAGAATGCAAATAATTTACCATGAAATCAACAACACAAAGTAAAATGATCTCATATTTATGGATTATTACGCTCTCCAACAGTATTCTAACATGACTTAGACCATTGGTTAACCTATAGTGCAATAGACTCAAAAAACTATAAGACACATCCAACTTTATGTTTAACTTCTCATAGAGACACAAAATTAAGATTATTGAATATGTGTAACATATATGTAGTCCCACATAACCAATATTATCATCAAATTTATACAATACATACACTTCTCACATTTATCAATTGAAGCATACTTAATCCTTTCCTTGAAAGAAATCATAAGAATGATAAATTCACATCCACATTGTTGGTGTTTTTTTCTTGCTACCCTTGATTCTAAAAGTCAAATGCTTCAAAATGATTGTGCTGGAACATAATTAAACCACTCACTGCATTATCAACAAACAAAGAACATGAAAATCCCAATGATGACAAGGTTGTAAAACCTTCTACACTTTGAGCTCCATAAGACTTAGATGAGTGCACCTAAATATCATCTACTTAACCAATTAAATTTTCACAATTTCTTCAATAGATGTAAGATTATGGAAATTTCTCAAAATACCACACTTGTACTGAGAAAACACAACATAATTTATCAAACAATCAAAGAACATACAGTTTTGCAATTTTAAAAATATTTCACCATACAATATTATGAATCAACTACAACCAATGCCTAATTCATCTGGGTCAAGAGTCACTTAAAGGAAAAATATATATGCTTGACAACTAAATTCATTCAACATATAACATAGAAAGATAAGAAAGTATACCTGACATACAAGTTATTTATATTAATGGACAACTATCATGAAATTTGCATTCAAATTAAACTTTCATAGTAATTATCCTTAGCATATTTAATTATTTCCTTGAAAGATAGAAAAAGAATAACAACCCATTTCTGCTTGACAGAAAGACAAATTGAAACAAATGCTTAATTTGTATTCAATTAATAAAAAGTTTGATCTGATACAAAGACAATAGTATCAAACTCCATTACTCATTTAGCTATCAAAACATAATACATGCTTTCCAGAAATTATATGACTTGAAATGTAGCAGATCAATCAAAAGCGTGGTCGATTTGCTTAGCACGCGTTAAGAAACCACCGATTAACTCTACTATGAAGGGGTAGACATAAAATTGTATATGATCTTGAATGACATAACAAAATATATGAGAACCCCTATCAAGTGATCTTGGATTCCCTTTTATAAGACTAAGGGATGCAACAAGCTTCATATCACTTGATGGTAAATTTTTTTTAACTAATCAACATAATAGAAAAAACAACAACAACAACAAATATTTAAATCCACAATGATGTGGCAGGAAGAAACAACACAAACCACAGCTGGAATAAGGGCCAAATCATGTCTTCAAATCTTTAGATCAATTTTTCTTTGAAGCGCCTAGGTCATCTTTAGCTTTCACGACAAATTCAAGATGCCTACAACTAAAAATAATCTCCCTCTTGAACAACTTTTATGCCATGTGATAACAAAAAAGAATAAGATAAAACCATGTTAGCACTTATTCAGCTTGGGCTTTCTTTCCCTTCAGGAACAATTCCCACTTTCTAACTTCCTGGTCATTGGGCAAAACTAAATTTGTGTCGATGTAATGCTTTGATAATATGATATGATGATATGTCTTTATATAACTCTTTGATTTACTTTAGTAATTCACATGATTTCAAATGAATGGTTTCCTTAAATAGAAGAATTAAGCACACAAATCAACACAAACATGCACTAGGTTAGCTCACAATATTTAGGAGGGGGAATCAAAAATATTTATTTGAATTTGAACTATAAAATATGATTACATGCAAATAACCTAGATATAGTGTACATTTATAAATGTGATCTAGAATAATAAATAAGAAATTTAAGAATTTTTTTTCGGTGATATCACTTTTGACTAGAGCTTTGAACTAGTGGTGCCACATTTGGGGGACCCCATTCCTGTGGTGATATTCTAACGATTGCTAAGACATTAACACCTTCTATATTTGACTCTTGTGGACATCTAATAACCTCAAGATAATACCGCTCAAAATTAAAACCTAATGAGACACCATTCCATAGCCAAGCAACAACATCTCCTTGCTCTTTGTGCCATCTCCTTATCCCTCCATATCATCTCCTTATCCCTCCATTGAAAATAACTTATAAATCCTTATAAGTCCCCTTCCCCTTATCTCTCCAATGCTTTCCTTATATCTCCTATCGTTGAAGACCATGAACTTCATTTCTAGCTAGACGTGTGAGTATGTGATTTGGGACTCGAGAACAAGCACGAAATACAGACTACAGGTCAAACCATGTTGAATAGTGTCACCTTCAAACTTACAACCATCATGGGTGGACCACACATGAATTTTTTGAGCACAGTTCGTGGGGCAAGAACAGTCATGGGGAATCAAACCACATCTCGCGGGGGCATTTTTCATCAACATTTGTGCATGTAAAGTGGTCACTATCAATAGTAGGGAAACCAAGTATTTAGTCATTCTTTTTGTACACTGGGGTAGATAAGTCTCGAACACCTGACTTGTATAATCACAGGCTTGCAACACTACTATTGCACTACGAGATTAACCCTAATAAGAAATTTAAGAATTAAAACCAAATCGCTTGAACTAAATACTGATAGGACCAAAATATTAATATGACTTGAATCAAACTCATGCAAAACTTAACTGCTTATAAATATAGTAATATTTATATATTTTCACTATCATGAACATTTTGGATCATACTCCATGACTTGTCATCATTTAAAGACAAATAAGAGAATGAATCATCTTCATTCTCTTCTCTAGCTTTAACTCATCTCAATGATGGATCATAGACTATAATATGTAACATTAATAATACAAATGTCACATAATCAAAATCTAGAAATATTTCACATTTTCAACACTAATTATAAATTTATCATCACATTTTAAGTGTCAATTAACTACATTTAATTTCACATGTTGAAAACTTTATTGATGCAATCTAATAAGATGGTCTTATCAAGAGGTTGAAGAGAGGGAGGGAGATCGAAGGGGACAACTCTTAGAAGTTAGAAATGAACAAAATGAAAAAAAAAAATCTTATCGTGTTTTTTTGTTTTTATAACGATAATTTGAGATTCACATTAACATACACTAATTACGGTTTTTTTCTTTTTAAACAACAATTTGAGATTTGTATACACTCCACCAACAAGGTCTTTGTACTTTTAAATCTTCAATCCTATCAATTATGTATTTTACACATTTTATTTTATTATTTCTTAAACACAAATATTTTCTTTTTAACAAATATTAGTTTCTATTGAAATGTAATAGGGATAAACAACAGTCTAAGTATTCAATAACACTTTTAGAAGTGGATCAAACAAGTGTTAGCAATTTGCAAACTTGATCAGGTATTTGTAGCCATTTCTTTTTTATTAGTACTTGTCAGTAGGCTAAGCAAGTACTATTGCATCATTATATGGATTTCTTTCTTTAACTAGTGATTAAAAAGTTAGTTGTTTGCACCAATTACAATTTAGTGCATTTTTTATTTTGTTAAAAATAACATCTTTTCTATAGTCTAAATGTAAAAAATTTAAGTTTATAAATTAGAAAAACTAAATTTTGATGATATGAATGTCTATACCAATTTGAGTCTTATACACGAGATTTTCGGAATGAAAAATGTTAACAAATTTTATGGCACTTTTTCAGCATATTGCATAATTTTCGGCACTTATTTTGTGTAAAAAAAATTAAATTACTATTTAGTTGTCCACCACCACAATAATGAATTATATAATGTAGGTAATGTGCGATGCAAAAAGGTCCCAAGAAAAAAGGTACCTCTCTCTCTGACACTTAAACAAACCCACATTTCAAGCCATGACATCATGTGGGAGTCATACGTGTGGCCTTCATCTACCTTTTTACTTGATGCCTTCATTTTAGGAATGTTAATCAAAATAGGGTGTTTATGTATTTATTATATTATTTTATATATATTTCTATTTTTTATAGAGTAGTAATTAAAATACTTAATCTCTAATCTTTTTTAATAATTTCCATAGAAAAATTATTTACCCTCATTTAGTTTATTTATTATTTAATTATTATAAATAGAAAAATATTAATGAAAAACTATACTACGATTCATTAATATATTTATAATTATATTATAATAATTTTAAATTTTAAAATAATAATTAATCACTTAACATTATCTTTTAGATATAAATAATTTTATTATTATTAATCATACTATGACATTAGTTTTAATTAATTATTTCTTGAAGCATAATTTTGTAAACTAAATAATATTATTTAAGATTATTGTAATTAAAATAATTAATTATATCTTAATTTAATATAATTATTAATAATTATGATTATTTTATATTATAATTTTGATTAAAGCTAGAATGAAGATTAAATAATGCTTAAATATATAACTATTTAATAATTAATAATTATGGTAAGTACTAGCCACTACGTGGCACTTGTTATAGTATATTACATATCGTGTTGTTGTTTTGATAAACTTTTTGATTAAATGTTCTTACCTTTATTGATGGTTTTCCATAATTTTGAAGACCATCCATTCCCATGTGTTGAATAATGGATGAATAGCAAAGAAGATTGCATTAGATGACTTGCATTTCTTTATCAGACCATAAAAAGAGACAACTAGTATTCAACTAGCCCTACTCTATTTGCAATTTACAAACTTTGAGGAATAAAATTAACCCTTGTTTGTGAGGATTGATTAGAGGGAACACATGATCTTAAATGTTTTCACTCTCGATCCAAAAACCATGGTTGTGGCTTAATTGCACGCCTCTTCTTTATTTTCAAATTTATAAATATTACATTTTCTTGAATGTTTTTAATTCAAGCTAAGATTTTGTAAAATTATTTCTAATAAATTATAAATGTTCTACCACTAAATCATTGTATTCCATGAAATAATAACCAATTATATTATATTATTCATGCACTCTATTTGATGTCTACACATTTTCCATATGTCTATTGAAGATTTCACAACTGCAATAATTACAACCCTCAAACCTTCCCTATCTTGACAAATGCTTTTGCTTTGAATCTTCCTACTCAAGTCTCTCACAGTAATAGAGGACATTCGATTTGGTTTTATTTAATTAAATATATTTTGTGCAAAAACTTTAAGTATTTTTATGAAATGATAAATACTAATAAAAGATATTAGAATTAATTAATTTATAAATTATTTTATTAAATTTAACTAAAAGAGGGGTAGAAATTTATTTAAACACAAGAAAGATACAAAAAATGAGGGTAGGAGCCTGGTACAAACCTGGTAATTGTACCTAGGTACAAACCTGTGTCACACTTTTATAAAGGAAAAGGTTAACAACACACAAACTGTTCAAATTTAATGAGATAAAAGTGGCATTTGTGTTTAGAATTTGAAGATGATGTAAATTGATGAAATGTGTAAAACTAGATAAAGTTTATGCCTATTATTTATAAAAAAAAATTAAACAAGAATTGACACAATTTTTTTAATTTTTGAAGTCCTTTTTTAAATTGCTAAAAAATGCTGAAAATCTTGGGTCTAGTTCCCACCAAACAAGTAGTATATGAAAATAATCTTTTTTTTCCCTTTGAATTCAAAAAATGTTATAGATGACATGTATAGCTAGTGCAGAAAAGAAGAAAGATTGGTTTTTGATGTATATTTTCTCTGTTACAACTACTCAAAGTCAAACTTATCCAAAATCGACAATTTTCATCTCCTGCCAAATTTCCCCTATCAAATCTACATCATTCAAAAAAAGAAATTACATATTCTTGAAGAGGACTCTCTCCTCTAAAGTTAAATATAAATTTTGAATTTTTCTAATATGATTTACTATTTATTTTCTTTATTTGAAGCATTATCTTCTCGAATGTTAAAATACCTACTTGCAGTGAAATTATAATATATTATATCTAATCAAATTACTAGAAAACTTATATGACAATAATCTTGACTCTGAGCTCTACAAAAGGATATTTTTATATTTTTAAAAAATATTATTAAAAATAGTAGGAGTTATTGAAACATCACTTTTTTGAAATAATTTTATTTCTTTGGTAATTGGACCCAAATTGGTATGAAACATGCATTTAATAGACATTTCCAATTGGAAAAGTTGAAGCACTTATCTAACTTGGGTAGAATGAATCTAGCTAGACCACATGTTTGATAAAAAATAATTTTTAGTTAGAAATACTCAAATTTAGTTGTGTTGATAAGTTAACCCGAAATGTGACGCAACTTTGTGCTTTTACCTCCCAACAAAAAGAGTACTACAAATCCCTATCACTTTCCACTAATTGATCTAATATATGAGACATAGCAAGAGGTAATTTCCCCTTATTCACTACATTCCAAGCCTACATTTGATCTGAAGCCCATTTGGCCAAAAAATTCACAACACCATTCCACTCCTATGAATGTGTCTAAAAGTGACAAGCTCCAAGGAACTACACATTTGAAAAATCTATCTAATAATCAAAGCTAAATGCCAAATGACATCAACAAACTATTTCCTAGTAAGTAGAGTCACCACCGCCTAAGAATTAGACACAAATAATCCTTCTCCAGCCAAGAGGAAAACTATGATCAACAACATAGAAAATGGTAAGAGCCTCCATTAATTTATTTGTACTAAGGCCCTTATAAAAAAAATGAATATCACTAGAACTATTCCAACCAAATCCACCAATGACAACATGCCCAAGATTCCCATGTGAAGAACCATCAATGTTAATTTTTAAAACTCTACAAGGAAGAGGCGACCAATGACCCTCCCAATTGATCTTTTGCAAAGGATGTCTGCATATACTACTTTTGGCTTGGCCAACATAACTGGATCAAACCCTTTAAGAGGAAAATCAAGATGATTACAAATAAAAACATCTCTAGGATCCACCACACTAGTCAAATTACACTTAGCCAAGATAGTCTCACGAAGAGAATGACTAATTTTCCACCACAAGTGTTGAAAAACCATCTTAGCATCCTAAAAAATCCTTTGATTCCTCTCTAACCGAATGTGCCAAATGATAAAAGTAGGTTAAATGAATAAAAGAGGTTTTAGCAGGGGTTTTACCCCATCAAGCCCCTAAAACTTAGATACATAGGAAGCATGCCAATAGGTATAACCCCAAACACCCCACCAAAAGTGTTAGATCTCCTTGACAAAGGAACACTAGAAGAAAAGGTGAGAAATTGACTCCTCACCATTGCAACACAAGATGCACCTTGAGGGACCTAGAAATCACTATTGGCATAGATTATCGCAAGAAAGACACCGGTTCTGAACCACCAACCACATGAAAAAATTACATTTGGGCCAATATAATTTATTCCAAATCCATTTCCACCAAGGCACCTCAAAACTGCTAAACAACTATCTATCAAGCTCAAAGTACCTTGTAAAGATAAAGTATTTACTAGAGAAGTCACTACCCCAAGCTAGAATATCCAGTCCTACCAAGGAGTTTCATTCTCAAGAAGTAAGAATCTAAGACAACTCATTTTGATCCCTCTCTAAACTACCTAGGGACCATTCAAAAGAATCCTTCCATCTATAACGAACAACCAAACCTAAATTCTGAGTGGTCTTATAATGCACAACCTTATCCCACCTAGGTACTATAAAATAGTCACAAAAGAATTGTAGATGCAGGTACATGGAAATAAAAGGGGGATTACCATCCCAATAATATATCCAAAAAAGAGCTTTGGGGCCCCTATTGCAAATCCAAAAAAGGCCACTCTTAACTAGTTGAGCCCCTATTTTTAGAGTATGCCAAATCATAGAGCCCCTACTCTCTAAAGGATAGTGAGAAACATCTAAATATTCAAATCCTCTTGAATAATTATGCATGAGAATGTGGGCCCAAAGAAGATTTTGACTGGTACATCAATGCTAATATAATTTAGCAGCAAGATTCTTCCCATTCAAGATAGCACAACGAAGACCAAGACACCTCTCATTCTATGGTTGACACAAAATCCCACTTACCAAGGCTCCAATTATAAGTCTATAATTTAAAAATCCACAAAAACTATTGTGAGAGGGCATCAAATTCCTTAAGAAAATACACAGGGGCTACTTGAACCAAACTTTTTTAAATAGGAGTTTGAATAACCAATTGAATAAGGGTTACCCTAGAATTAATGGAAAGCCACTGATGACTCTAGTTTTTTACCTTCCGATGGAGCTTATCAATCAAATCCATCTAGAATAACCTAGGTTTCTGACCAATAGCAAGAGGAATTCCCAAATAAATCAAGGGGAGAGACCCAATTTGAAGCCTCAAGATGCCAATAATCCTCCTCTAGATAGGTTCTAGAGTGTTAGAAAAAAGATCAAGGATTTATTCTAATTGAATTTATAACAAGAAGAAACTAAATAAATATCCAACATCTGCCTGAAGGACTCAACTTCATGAAGATAGGAAACCCCCACAAGAGAACTATCATTCACAAACTAGAGTTGTGAAATCTTAGGCAACCCATTACCCCAACTCCAAACATGAATCAAATCTTGGGAAATTTTAGACTTAATAAAATTTTCAAGGCCCTCAACCATAATAATAATAATAAACAAATAGGGGGAAAGAGGGTCCCCTTAGAGAATACCCTTAGAGGTTCCAAATAACTCAGAAGGCTCCCCATTTAAAATAATAGAGAAGTATGATGAAGTAACAAAAATCATAGTCCAACTAACTCACTCTGAACTAAATTCAAAAACAATAAGAATTTTTTGCAAAAAGTGCCACTTGGCTCTATCATAAGATTTAGCCATATCCAATTTGATGAACATTGATTTCTCCTTGGAGACTGCCATAGAGTGAATAGCTTCAGAGGAAACTACCACCCCATCTAGAATTTTTCTTCTTTCCACAAAGCCCCCTTTCTCTTCCAAGATCAAAGTGGAGAACTGGGGTCTAAGCCTCTCAATAATCAACTTAGTAATAATTTTGTAGACCATATTACAAAGAGTAATGGGCCTAGAAAAATCCAACTGATTAGCACCTTCCTTTTTAGGAATAAGAACAAGGAAAGTATAATTCAAGGCCCTCAACATTTTTTTGCTACCATAAGATTCACAAACCATTTCTAGTTAATTCTAACTATAATTTCCTATCGACTATTCCCTTGAACATCCTTAGGCGCAAGTTCTAGTTGAATATAGTAATATTGTGTGGATTGATATTTTTCACAATAACTTAAACATTAACTTCATATTATAAGTTATTATTGCCTCTTGTTATTATTAATTTTGTAGGTATAATAATACTTAATGATGAACCCACCAAATCCCAATGTTATTAGTTTTCAACCATACACTTTTAAAGTAGACAATCCTCATGACAAATTCTTGGCCGCTTGGGCATGTCAATATTTCTATTAAACTAAAATAAGAAAAATAAAACATATTTTTAATTCCATTTACTTGATCATGTGTTAGGCATGAATCTTGGGTTGCTAGATTCTAGTGACTTTCCATTAAATTCATCTAGATAAGTTTGAATCTTGCACACTAGATTCAAGCTAGTATACTTATCAAAACTATTTTTCCAATGGTTGCCTTTTAAAAAAAATTATAAAATGTTGGAATTATAATACAATGATAAAAAATATTGTGCACATTTTTGGGTTAGATCACATATATTTTCAATCAACATTTTGAGTCACATTTAGAAGAATATTCCTCTTTATGATGACGAATCATGGGTGTGGTCCTATTTCTAATGATATGTTATGGGTGTGATCTTGTTCCGATAATGAGTCATGGGTGGGGTCATGTATGTGATCTGATATGTTGGTGGAAAAAAATGTCCATTTTAATTCAAAACTTTGCCCAATAAAACTCATGGATTGTGGAAAATATGTACTAAAGTAATATTGATTATTATGAAACTTGTGATTTGTCTTGAAATAATTAACTTTTGGATAAAGTAGTTTGTTTTTATATTAGAAAGTTTAATTAGTACATTAATATGAGTAATGTTTGTAGGTAAATAATATGACTTGTACTATTGTTTTATGTGAGTAAAGATAACATAACATGTGAATTACAAGAATATGTAAGGATTTGTTAGTACACATCAAAAATTAATTATTGAAAGTACTTATGTTATTTACAACTATAATGGATGCACCATTAATAAATCAAGTGGAGTTTAGTGTTAAGATGTGATCAGATTTGGAATAGAGGAAATTTTAATTTTTCTATCTTATTTCCTTGATGTATGTATAGTAAAACTATAGTGTACTAGAGTTAGAATAATATTCTTTGCCTATATGATGATAATGAAGATCTAAGAGAAAACTATGAACTTCAAATACAATAATAATATACTTCTTTACATGACAATACTTGATATGGATCTCTATTGTAACTTGTAATGATACTTGTAGATTTTTGTATTTTCCAAGTTACTCTTTCAATGTGTATATCTATGATATAATAAGACATGTCTCCTGCAGGGACATGCCTCTACATGAACTTTGTTCATGTAGAGACATGTCTCTTGATAATTATTTTAATCATTTATTTGTTACTGATAATATATACCATTGAACTGATCCATAATGATCAATTTACAACTTAATAATGATGATGCAAGATAGTCGATATAATAATCGACTCACATATAATATATGACAATGATAGTCGATATGGGTATCGACTGTGATAACCACAGTCAATACCGACTGTGATCATCACAGTCGATACCAATATCAATACTCATAATATATATTAATATCAATGATGTGCATTATCCGATAGTGGTTATCGGCTGTGATAACCACAATCCATGTTGACTTTGATCATCATAGTCAATACCGACTATGCCTTATTGATTCTTGCATTTCCATTTGTTATTGATTATTAAGTTGATTCTCATAATCAACATTATAGATGTCAAACATGAAATCTTGTTTAGTGTATTATCATCATTATATATATATATATATGACAATTATTTATTATTTATAAGTATATATACAGTATATATATATATATATATGTATATGTATAATATATCTCTTATATATATATATGTATGTATATATATATATGTATATATGTATATATATATATGTATATATGTATATATATATATATATATATATACATATATACATACACATATATACATACACATATATATACACACACACATATATACACACATACATAA